>OY728152.1:2002500-3252500 GCA_963277665.1 Viscum album
TAAATATAAATAATAAATAATAAATAAATATAAATAATAAATAATAAATAAATATAAATAATAAATAATAAATAAATAAAAATAATATATAATAAATAGGAAAATAATTAATAATAAATAATAAATAATAAATAATAAATAAATATAAAAAATAAAAAATAAATAAATAATAAATAAATATAAATAATAAATAATAAATAATAAATAAATATAAATAATAAATAATAAATAATAAATAAATATAAATATAAATAATAAATAATAAATAAATATAAATAATAAATAATAAATAATAAATAAATATAAATAATAAATAATAAATAGAAAATAATAAATAATAAATAAATATAAATAATAAATAAATATAAATAATAAATAATAAATAATAAATAAATATAAATAATAAATAATAAATAAATATAAATAAATATAAATAATAAATAAATATAAATAATAAATAATAAATAAATGTAAATAATAAATAATAAATAAATATAAATAATAAATAATAAATAATAAATAATAAATAAATAATAAATAATAAATAATAAATAATAAATAATAACTAATAAATAATAACTAATAAATAATAAATAATAAATAAATATAAATAATAAATAATAAATAATAAATAAATATAAATAATAAATAATAAATAAATATAAATATTAATTAATAATTAATAATTAATAAATAATAATTAATAAATAATAAATAATAAATAATAAATAGATAGAAAATAATAAATATAAATAATAAATAATAAATAATAAATAATAAATAATAAATAATAAATAAATATAAATAATAAATAATAAATAATAAATATAAATAATAAATAAATATAAATAATAAATAATAAATAATAAATAAATATAAATAATAAATAAATATAAATAATAAATAATAAATAAATAATAAATAATAAATAAATATAAATAATAAATAATAAATAAATATAAATAATAAATAAATAAAAATAATAAATAAATAATAAATAATAAATAAATATAAATAATAAATAATAAATCAATATAAATAATAAATAATAAATAATAAATAAATATAAATAGTAAATAAATATAAATAAATATAAATATAAATAATAAATAATAAATAATAACTAATAAATAATAATTAATAAATAAATATAAATAATAAATAATAAATAATAAATAATAAATAACCAGTTACAAATAATAGATAATAAATAAATTAAAGTATATTATAAATAATAAATAATAAATAATAAAGGAAACACATGAAAAAGTATGAAAAGACGTGATAAAGGATGAAAAATCATGAAAACGCATGAAAAGGGATGGAGAAGCATGTGAAGAATGAGGCATTAGAAAAAATGAGAACGAATGAAAACTCGTGACAACTCTGGAAAACTCCTTAATAATTCAACATAATCATCATAATAACCCATAAAAAACCATTGATAAAGATAACAAGTCATGGAAACCCAAATAAACAGTAATAAATGGAGCTACCATTAAAACCCGTCAAAACGTTCATAAAGAGACAAAAACATTGGACTCACATTAACGGAGATAACTTATGATCCGAGAGTCCGTTTTAGATCTGAGACCTGTCAAATCAAAGATCCTGAAACGCTCTTCAACCTGAAAGGTGAAAGGGTCCGAATGGACAGACAGATCGGAAGTTATAACCATTTAAAAAAAGCTGACGGAGAACGGGTGCTAGAAACGAGGCATTGAAAAACCTAACAAACCCGATACCCACTAAAAAGGCCATAACAAATGATCTAGGAGTGCATGTGGGTGCCGCGACCAGTCAAATCGAATCTCATGGAATGAGCTATGATCTGGCAGGTGGAGGAGGCCGAACTGACACGCGAATCGAAAGTTAGGTCTGTTTGAAGACAAGTTCGACGGGACACCGGTGACGGAAACGGGGTTTTGGAGGCCTTTGGAGGGGTTTTTAGGGTCGAAAAACACGAAAAAAGCTTTATTTTATCGAATTGGTGTGTAGCTCTCTTCGCTGGCTTCGATTTGATATGTGGTAGAGCCCAAACGAACACCCGGAGCGAAAGTTATGGTCGTTTGAAGTTGGAGAACTTTTTTCAACTTTTTTATAACTCTAATATCTTCCACACCTTATACTTTCTCACGGTTTTGATTATATGTGCCTCTAGATATCTTCATTAGCTTCGATTTGACTGGTCGTGGCGCTTCAACGGACCCCCGGATCAAAAGTTATGGTCGTTTTAGTGATTTCGGGGTTTCTCGCGTTTTTTTATTTTTTTCATTTCATTTCGCGGTGGTTTTACCAAAACCGCCGCTATTTCGCGGCGGTTTTTTAAAAAACCGCCGCTAATCCTCGAATAAAATTAAAATAAAATAAAAATAATAATAGTTTTTTTTTGCCGTTTAGCGGCGGTTTTTTCGCAGCGATTCTTAAAACCGCCGCAAAATGGCGGCCCGAAAATGCGTTTCGCGGCGGTTTTCTTGTAGTGCCTATTTCTCATGTTCAATTACTTTTGTGTGAAAATATACTTCAAAATTTGGTGGTCTGTGTATATATCACATTTCTCCCCATAAAGATGGTGTCTCTATATCTTCAGAGAAAAAATGACCACAACCATCTCCAGATCATGCGTAGGATTGTTCTGATCACGAGTCTTCAACTGTCGAGATGCATAAGCAATTACTTTGTCATTTTTCATGATGATGCACCCAATCCATTTCAAATATTCATCACTAAAAATAAAAAATCTTTCTCCAATTGAGGGAAGAGTTAACATGGGTGCAGTAACCAATCTCTTCTTCAACTCTTGGAAACTTTCCTCACACTCCTTTGTCCAGATGAACTTGACCCCTTTTCGAGTTAACTTGGTTAATGGATTAGAAAGTCGTAAAAATATTCAAAAAACTCCTATAATATCCCACTAATCCAAGGAAACTACAAATCTCAGTTATCATTGTAGGTTGAGGCCACTACTCTACAACTTTTGTCTTTGTAGGGTCAATTGTGATTCCTTCATTGGTAACAATGTGCCCCAAGAAAGCAACTTGCTGTAACCAGAATTCACATTCGCTGAACTTCCCAAAAAGCCTCTCCTTCTGTAGAGTTTGAAAAATAACCCTTAGATGATCCTCATGCTCCTCATGACTTTTGAAATATATCATAATATCATCAATAAAAACTACCACAAAGTTATCAAGGTAGTCTTTAAATACTCTATTCATCAAATCCATAAAAATAGCTGGTGCATTAGTCAGTCTGAAGGGCATAACAACAAACTCATAATGCTCATATCTTGATTGGAAGGTATTTTTCTAAATATCTTCTTTCTTCACCCTCAGTTGATGATAACCAGATCAAAGATCAATCTTAGAGAAGAATTGAGCCCCACGAAGTTGGTCAAATAAGTCATCAATTCTTGGAAGAGGGTATTTGTTCTTCACTGTGATCCCATTCAGTTCTCTATAATCGATGCATAGCTTCATTGATCCATCCTTCTTCTTTACAAAGAGAACATGTGCTCCCCAAGGAGACACACTTGGTCAGATAAAACCCTTATCCAAAAGATCTTGTAGTTATTTATTTAACTCCTCCAGCTCCAAATTTTCCATCCTATATGGGATCTTTGATATCGGATGGGATCCAAGTATGAGTTCAATGGATAACTCTACCTCTCTTTCTGGGGGAGGTCCTGGTAACTCCTCAGGAAATATGTCAATATATTCCTGGATGATGGGGACATTTTCTATCCTCAAACTCTCATTTCCTTCTTCTTCTTCACCGATCAACTCCATAAAGAAAGATATAGAAGGTTCTTTTAGACAAATATCAGGTTGAGATATCTCTCCTTAGAGGATAACTGTAGGTTTTCCATTCAAGACTACTGAGATTTTCTTGCTTTTGCATTTGATCTTAGCATTATACTTTGAGAGCCAGTCCATCCCTAGTATAATGTCAAATTCCAGCATGGTAATGACTACTAGATTTGCGATAAGATTATGCTCACTAAAGTAAATACTAGAGTTTCTAAACACTGACGATGCTTGGATAATCCCACTAGGAGTCTTGACTGATAACTCTACTTTTAGCAAATCAGGGGGTTGATTTTAAATTCTTTGCAAACTTGTAGGAAATAAAGGAATGCGTAGAACCATAATCAAACAAATTACTTGCTAGCTTTGAGAGAATAACAAGAGTACTTTCCACCACATCATTTGGTGCTTCAAATTTAGTCATAGTGATAGAAAAAGAACGACCTTGCTCCCCTAGCCTTTTCTGAGGCTGATGGTGATTACCCTCCACTGCCCTTGGATTTGGACAGTGATTGGAAAAGTTCCCAAGTTGTCCACACTTATAGCATTGGACATCAGGTAGGGCTTGCACTATCTTCCCCTTGTCATTATTGTTGGGAAGTTGTGGCTTCACCTCACTATGACAATTCCACGCAATGTGGTCATCTCTACCACGCTTGTAGCACTTCCCTCTCCCGAGCAGGCAGTTCCCTGAATGCTTCTTTCCACATTTATTATATGTGGGATGTTTTACTTGCTTGCCTCCTCTTCCCTGATCGAAGCTCCTCCCTAAGCTTGGCTCCATCTATCTTTTCTTGTCATTGTATTTATAATACCATTGCATCTCACCAAACTCTAGTTTGACTTTTATCACACTTCACACGATCTCCTCATAGCTATCATAATCTCGGTTGGATATATTCTTCCACAGATGAGGTCTCGGTCCACCAAATAATCTATCAACCTTACCATTTGGATCCATGAAAAATCTAGAGGTGTAATGTGAAAGCCTTTTGAATTTCATCTCGTAGATTCCCATAGATTCATTCTCCTTCTACTATAGCTTGAGAAATTCCTTCTCTATTCTTGTTCTCATAGATTGAGGGAAATACTTGTTGAAAAATATCCCTTTGAACTCTTCCCATTAAATAGCTTCAACTTCTACTCTGGGCCTTGTGTTTTTAATTAGTTCCCACCACTGATCAGCTTCTCCCTCTAAGAGATAAACATCCAAGGTAACCTTCTCTTGTTCAGAACACCGGAGAACCGAAAATATCTTCTCGATAGAGCTGATCTACTATTCAGCAATCAATGGGTTGGTATATCCAATGAAGGTTGGTGGTTGTTGACACATAAAGGATTCAACAGAAATTGGTTCCCTTTGTGGTGAGGTCGGTCTCTCAGCTTGATTCAAGTTATTTCCCATAACTTTAGTTAGTTGGTTCATCATTCGCATGAAAGTTTCCATTCTGGCTTCCATCGGAGGGACATCAGCGCATGGTCCATTGCGGTCACTATTCACATGGTTCCTCCTATTTCCCTCCATTTTATAAAAGAATAAAACCTTAGTGAGAAACTTATTTTATTTAAGAATCTTTTAACTATAAAGAATTTTATGTCTTAAAACATCATGCTTTAAATGATTACATTTCTCTTTAAATACTTCATAATAATTCATAAATAGCTTATGATTAACCAAAAATATCCCCTGGGAGTGTTGTAACCAAGAGTGAAGCAAGGCTCGTTGTCATGTACCAAGATACCCCAGATCAAACCCGAAACTCCTTGTTAGATTTTTCACTCCTAGGTACATCTATGCCAGAGTCGCCTCTACATGCTCGTATCCAGACAGGGATGTATTTTCTTGATAAACCACTTACTCAATACTCACAAAAATACCAGGAAGTATTCCTATATTTAAAATTTTCTATAGGGTTATTCCTAAAGTTTTTATATCCTAATTTCCATAAATAACTAAACTTTCCTTTGATACTAACTATGGAATCCTTCCTTTTTAACAGAACTTTTCATTACATTTTACAAACAGAGGACCTTTAAAGTATAGTGTCTTAGAAATCAGGAAAAAAATACATGAAAACTTAAAACACTCTTTTAAATCCACTTGAAAATCTTCTTGAAAAGTTCATCCTATGTACAATTATTGCATCTCATAACTTGGAGACATACATCAAAGGAAAGGGTGAGTTGAAGGCCCAGTAAGGAAAGCAAGGGAATCAGTTAACCTGTGATATCAATAAGAACATGATGAAAAACATAAGAAAAGAGCAATAGAAAAAGAGGCATATCATAATAAAAATAACATGAATCATAACTTGAATATGTGTCTACAACATTTAATTTATACATTCATGAACATATCACCAAGGTTTATCCCCAAGGTGTTATAAAAATTACCAAGGTTATTCACCAAGGTATCATGAAGCTTGTCATCTATAGAGATTAAATTCTTTACCCAATGCATTGGAGCACTATCAAGGCACACCATTAATATGTATTTATTTTCATGTGATCCACATAGATCATAATAAAACATTTCATAAATAACCCAAAGAGAATAAAGGAATTGGGTTTCATTTCAAAATCGTGATGTTTTAAAAGTGCTTAAAAATAAGATCATTATGTCATTTATAACCCATGGAAATGGAGTGATGGTTATATGTATGTCAATTCCAAAATAAAATAGATCAATTTTATGTATTGATGAATACACCTAGAAATTAAAATATATTTGGGTATTCACTTAAATAATACAAGCTAATTTCTTGAGAAAAAAGAGATATTTTGAGATGAAAATTTTGCAGCATAACAGCTATAAAACATGGCTTTAGAAAACATTGAAAAGAGAGGGGAAAAAGGTAAAACACTCATATATAACTCAAAATACTGTATAGGGACATAATAAAATAGAAACAAGAACATGGTATGGATATTTGAATGACATACCACATGGAAAGGAAACTTGAAAAAAGAGAAGATGTGATTTCCTTTACGAAAATTCGGCAGCCTAACGACATCACTTAAAAATTTAGAAAGTCAATTGATGAGAGAGAAAAGGGTATCTAATCATTTGGAAATAAAATGGATAGAAATAATGATATAGAAGAACATTATCCAATAGAATGAAATAGAAACTAGAAGACATAACATAAAGGAAGTCATGACTTAAAAGAGGAGGGTGAAAGGTTCCCTTACCTTAAAGAGTAACTTCGAAAGCTTGAAGGTTGGGACCTTGGGGGCTTGAGGTAACCTTGGTATAACTCCTTGGGAGGAATTCGTGGGAGTTAAAAATAATAGATCTTTCTTGAGGAGGATTTTATAATGAAATGAATGAGATAATGGCTTGGTATTTATAGGAAAAGTGAGGAAATATTTAATTAATTTCCAAGGGACACCTCATTGGTGGTATTTTCCAAACCATGGGATTTCCCATGGTATTTTCCACTTGGGACACCTCATAACATATATTACTATTAAAAATTCGACCAGATTTATTACATCATGATTACATCATCAGTGATGTCATTAAACACCCGAAACTCAAAACTGTATTTTTACTATTCACCAAAAATTCAACTATTTCAGAAAAATCCCAAAAATTTACCCTAACCTAATATCAATGCTCTAAATTAAAAAATGAAATCCATTTTATGAAAATAATTTTATAAATATTTTTAATTTAATTTTTAAATAAAATCATTATTTATTCAAAAAAACAACTCTAAAACTATAACTTATTTTGTAACACCTTGAATAAGTAATCAAGGTCCCATAAAGTTATCGTATGACCATAAGACAATAAATAAAAAATTTATGATTAAATTTTATAAAAATACACTTTCATTTAAAATTATTAAATTAATTATAAAATTGTAAATAAAATATTTATGACTTACAAAAATAAAAAAAACTTATATTATGATCATTTTTTCACTTTTAAGATGTATAAATTATATTTATACATTCATGGGTGAAGTTTCTATTTTTTGGCTGATTTACTATTCATTTATATTCATTAATATTCATAAGGTTATGTTATTATTCATACTTTACTATTCACTAAAAAAAAGTTGATCTTATTAGACTCTAAATTTATTACTGATCACAAATGTAGAAGGCCATTTTTTGAAAATCATTTCACATTATTAATTATTTAATGTTTACATGAATATTTTAAAATACCCTTTTTCCAAAATTCATCAATAATATTCATCCTATATTTATCCGGACATTTGAAAATCACAAATTTTACCATAATAAGAAATAACAATTTTATTTATACCAAGGGATTAAAAAAGGTATCTATGGCCTCGTTACATATCCTCTTATAACACCTGCATATGTCCTAAGTGTAAGGTGTGCTATGGTGATAGAATATTAGGGTGGCTCAGACAACATTTCCCGAGTGGTGATTTCTATCAGCTTGAACTTCTCCCTTAGGCGATTCCGTTCAAGCTTCACATGTTGAAGCTTAGCTTGGGCTTGGTCCAGAGCAAAGCCCAGAGATGCTACCTCCTTACCAAGCTCTAAAATATGGGCTTCGTATGGCCCGATTCTACTGTATGAGGCCATAGACTCTTCTTTCTCTACTAATTAACCAAGATCACTTGTATTTATAAACAATAATTGTAATGTTAAGAGTTTAGTTTCCAATGGTCATATTGACCAACGGTCATATAACATTCAAAACCCAACGGTATCACTTCATTAATTAAAGGATATAGTTTGTGGAGTATAAAATGAAATAACACACAAATTTAGGAAACAAATATTATTCAAAAGTTCGGGTCGTTATAGAAAAATCTAAGAGGGTATTGGTTCCAGTGTTACATGGTATACATATTTCCAATAAAATGTGTCCTCACACACAAGAGGAAAGAGAGATAATGTGTAAGATCCCATATTATTCTATGATATAATCTATCATGTATTCCATGTTATGTATGAGGCTTGATTTTGCCTATTCTTTGAGCATGGTTGGAAGATATCAAGAATATTTAGGTGAAAAACATTGGATAGCTATTAAGGTTATCCTTAAGTGAATGAGGTGAAGTAAGGATATGTTCTTAGTGTATGAAGGAGATGAAGATATGGTCATTATTAGTTATAAAAATGATATATTTTATATAGAACATAATGATCTAAATTCATAGTTGGGACATGTCTTTTATCTCAATGAATGGTTTGTGAGTTGGAAGAGTTCTAAGAAGTCAGTTGTTGTTGATTCTAAAGTGGAGTATGAGTATATTGCAACTTCTGATGAAGTCAAGAAAGCAGTTTGGATTCGCATATTTTTTCAAGAGCTTGATGTGGTGTGTAGTAGTCAAGACCCTATCATAGTTTACTATGATAACACTATAGTGGTGGCTCACTCTAAAGAGTCGAGGTCACACAAAAGGGTAAAACACATACTTTAAAATTCTCATCTCTTGTGGGATTTTTCTCAATGATGTGAAGTTGTAGTGATGATATTATCTATGGTGGAAAACATAGAGGACTCCTTGACCAAGGATTTATCTCAATATAGGAATGAGTATCATGCAAGAGCTATTGGACTGAAATTTATTGTTAGTTGGTTATACTGAAAGTGGGAGTTTGTTAGAGTTTGTTCCCTAGTACCGAATTTATTATTACATGATTAATTTTTTTCATTATTAATGAATTCTTATTATCACATAATTCTTGTTCCTCTGTATGGAATTTTCATGTGATAATTTCCTAAGAATATATATTGCACTGAAATGTCATAGTAGTTCCCTGTTATAATGAGAACCTGAAGGTGTCGCAATGGTATTCTTGAATATATTTTATAAGTTCAAATGGTATTGTCTAATGGTACATGGATGATAGTCTTTAATGGATAGGAGTTTAGCATCCCATACCTGACTCACTTATAAGTAACTGAACCCGGTTGGCCACATGGCCTCAAGCATGCCTCCTCATATGCCAAAGGCTACCGACTAGCAGTGAGGGTATATAGTGGTACAGTGAGGAGACTATACCCTCATGGTCAGAGTGTAGAAAAATGATATACAATAATGATAAGTAGAAGAAATAGTGATAAATAAATAGTAGTGGAATAATAAATCATCTGGATATAATAAACAAGTGTAATGGAATCAATGTCATATAAAAAATTATTCTCATGTCATGTGATATGCAAAAAGGGAATAGGGGTAAAATAACATAAATCATGCTATATAAAAATAAAAAAAGTCCAAAAACTATCTCCACTAGAATTGTGGGAATAATATTGGTCCTCTACTCATGTACTTTATCCTAAGAAGACAATAAAGCATCCATAGTTGAATGATTCCTTTTTTCTCTATGGCATCCATAAGATCTATTTGGGTACCAACCAATAGCCCAAACAGGGTATGAGATATACTCAATAAGCCACCACCAATGGTGTCTAGTAAAATCTTTATGTTGAATATAAAATGAGAAGTGTGCATGTATAACAATGTAAACAAAAATATAAATTATAAATGGATCTAGTCTGGTTCCTAAAGTACACCAGTTTGGTACTAATTGTTTCGGCCTAATCCGGGATATATTTGAACATGCTACCATATATACAGATGTGTGTGTGTGTGTGGTCTATATACATAGTGATATTTATATCCATATATATAGATACTACTACTATACAGGACCTGATACATAACTTCGGCATCCATGGATAGTAGTAAGAGTCTCATAGAATGTCAAGGGAAGCCATGCCCAGATTTCATGAATCATATGGATTAGTATGACCATGGTTCACAATGTAGAATACCATTCCTGGTTATCACATTTAATTAGGTATTTCATTCCAGTATATCACATTTCATTGGGGACTTCATGCCCAGTTATCAAATTTAATTAGGGACGCTAGGCTCATAAATCATATTTAATTGGGGACGATGTGTCTGGTAATCGCATTCAATTAGTGATGTCATGCCTATATATCACATTTTATTAGGGACACCATGCCTGGTTATCACATTTATATTAAGGAATTCATGATTTTATATCAAATTTCATTGGGGATTCCAAGTCCGTATATCATAAATAGATGGGGTGTCATGCCTAAGTATCACAAATATAAGAGACTTTGTGCTCATAATCCCCATTTATATAATAAAGGTTTTTCATGCTTTAATACATGCCAAAGGATGAATTTCAATTCATTTAACATACCATTTAACTAATGTGCATAACCCTTATTCATGTGAAATTCACATGAAGTGGTCTTACCACTCTCTCCCATTTAAGTTGAGTTATTCATTCTATTTAGGCATCAATACAAGACCACTTAGGAGGTAGTTTGTCCATATAAACATTTAATTTTTCAATGGAATCACGTAAACACACCCACAAGGGGTGTCACTTGTAGAGGTGGAAGACCCCAACCATAAAAAATGTTATATGAGGCATTTATAACATGGATAACAATTTAAAATAAGGAGAATTATAATTTTAATAAAATGCATGGAGATTTTGGTGTGGCGACACAATGGCGCATGTTATAAAATGAATCATCTTTAGGGAAAAGTACTAGACCACCTACCATAGGATGGTAGATGAACCCTCATCGGTTGTCAACTTCAAATTCTAATTAGAATAGAATAAATTGGTAAAATAGAAAAATTACATGAAAATGGGTAATATTATCTCACACCAAAATTGATCAGAATATATTGAGATAAACTGATAAATAAAGGAATAGTAATGAAGATCTTATCGATATGCATCCAACACAACCGACAGTGAAGGAATCAGATCTCGAATGAATAACCTAGCTCAAATCCTAGGTTGGAGGAATATGGAAATATCTCATGCCTAGGAGAGGTGTTTCACACAATTGAAGAGAAAAAATAATTGATAAAACTTAAATGAAGTTTGGGAAAAAATTGTCTCTTCACGTGTTTTTAAGAGATTCACAGTTTCTCCAAACCGTGTGGCCCCTTACAGCCCACTGGAAATCCCCACATGGTTATGTGGCTTGAGGTATACAATTATAACTAACGGTGTTCCCCTATATAGTTTGATACAACACCCACATGGTTGAGTCACATGGTTATCACTAACCCTGCGCTAACCATGCGGCTCAGTCCATCTTTTCAAAATTTGGATCTTCGGGCTCTGAATGAGCCATGGACTCTCCCAAAATTCTACATAGCCTCTTAAGCACATTACTAGCATAAAATTGGAGGGTTTTATAGTAAATTAAGTATTCATTCCTCTTAGAAAAAGTCAGTACATTACAACCTCCCCTTCTTAAAACAACTCATCCCTGAGTTTCCCTTCCGAGGGTGGAAAAAATCATCTGAGAAAATCTCCAACCACTAAGCACGTACATCAACCTATCTCTATCAGGTCTCATCTTGTACATGGTCATACTATCATAACACCTGTGTTATAGTAACTGGCTTATATTAGAGATCCTTTATGCACCAATGAACAATACACACAGGATTCTCCTCAAAGGATGCATCTACCTCCAACTCAATATCTTCAGGGACAAATGAATGAGATGAGTAGGGATAATAATGAAAAAGTTGTGATACATGGAATACATTGTGAATGGCTTGGTACCTCTAAGTTAAATCCAACTGATAGGCTACCAGCCCAAATCTCTAAGATCGTGAAAGGTCTAACATAATGAGGTGATAGCTTGCATTGTCTCTGAATCCATCTATGACCTAATCTATGAGAAACTTGAAAAAAGACCCAATATCCCACCTAGAACTCCAAAGGTTGACATCGATGATCAATATAAGACTTCTTCTTAAACCGGTCTATATTCATAAACTTCTAAATAATCTATTCCTATTATGAAGTCTCTTGAACATGATGAGGTCTTATTAGTGTTGTCTCACCTACCTATAACTAGTACAGGGGTGAAGGACATGACCTACCATATAGGGACTCATAGGGATCCATATGAATAGTTTATTAAAAGATTTAATAAAGTAAAAATCAATGAGTGGTAGGTGTTTTTTTCAAGAACCTCCAAAATAAAGAATGCATGCCTAAATCATGTTCTCTATCACTCGTATTGCATGCTTGTATTGATTGTCGGTCTGAGGTTGGTATGTTGTAATCAGAAGCACCTATGAACCTAGTTCTTTCTACAATCCCTTCAAGAACCATGATGTAAACTAATAACCTCTATTCAATATGATATAATGGGTAACACCATGAAGCCATAAAACCTCCTGAATGTAAAGCCTCCCAAGATCATCTGAAAAGGTCTACTTGATCGGCAGAAACTGTGTGGCCTTAGTCAACCTGTTGATGATCACTTATACCATATTGCTTCCTTGATGGGATCTTAGAAATATTTTTAATAAATCCATGGTGAAATTATCTCATTTCCACTCAAGAATGGGTAGAGTTTGTATAAGTCTATCATGCCACTAGTTCTCTTCCTTCACCTGCTGATAGGTGGAGCGTCGTATGATAAAACTTGAAATGTTCCTCTTAATACTTGGCCATCAATACTAATGATGAACATCTCAGTACATCTTCATAATCCCATGGTGAAATACTAAAAAAATTCATGATGTTCGAGCATAAATTATTCCCATATTTCTATAGGCACTCAGACACGCCCATGAAAGCACAAGATCTCATCTTTGTCAATAACCCAACCGGGTGGTGGGTACTCACCCTATGCACTCTCCCTCAGAACTATGACCTCAAGATTTGAATGTTGTCTCATCATTACCCATTCCATAAGGTAGGATGTCACTACCAAAACTTCTTAAATAGGATTCCCATGATATTACTAAACCTCTAGGTACATCTCAAAAAACAAGAACATCAACTTCCACTTTCTATTGTTCTCTTGAATAGCGTGTGTATGATTCTTCTAGTTCTTTGTGTCAGCAAATACATTTCCCTTCCCTGGTGTATAAGTGAGCTAAAATTAAAATGAATACAGGTATTCTACCCACCTATGCTTCCTAATATTCAATTCACACTGTGTGGAAATGTGTTTGATAATTTTTTACTCTATGAAAATGATGAACATATCCCCCAATAGATAACGACTCCAATAGAATAAGGCATGAAACACAGCTGCCAGCTTGAGGTCATGAGAAGGGTAATTCCACTCATGAGGCCTCAGCTGGTGGGACTTGTATGCTATAACTCAAACTCCCTAAATCAGAACTACTCCTAGCCTGATTATTAACACATCAAAATAAACTGTATAGCTTCTATTTGGCTCTAGAAGAATCAAGACCGATGCTGAATTCATCCACTCTTTCATCTTCTAAAAGTCTACCTCATATAATTCATACCATAATAACTTCACAACCTTATTTTTAAATCCTGTGATAGGTTATTCTTGGCATGATAAGTCCTAAATGAAATTCATGTAGTATCCATCCAACCACCATAAACTACGTATGTCAAAGAAATTATTGGGTTGTTCCAAAAAAAACTATATATTTCACCTGCTCTGGGTCAATAGACACTCATTCCTCTAAGATGATGTGACCCAATAAGTGTACCTTGTAAATCTATAAGTGGAATTTGGTGAGACTAGCATAATTTTGGTGCTCTCTCAGTGTATTCATAATGATATCAAGATGTTTTACATGGTCATATCGAGTATGATAATACACCAAGATATCATCCACAAATATTATCAAAAATGAATCTAGATATGGGTGGAAAACCTAGTTCATTAGATACATAAATATTGCGGGTGCATTCGTGAGACCAAACAACATGAAAAAAATACTCATACAGGCCATATCTACTATAGAATGTTGTACGTGGTATGTCAGATGGTCTCACACACACCTGATGGTAGCCTGACCTCAAATTGATATTGGAGAAAACCATCACTCCTCTAAGATGGTTGAAGAGGTCGACTATACACGATAGTGGATACTGGTTTTTATCTGTAATCTGGTTCAACCAAATATAATCTATGCAAAGTCTGAGGGTACCATCCACCTTCTTAGAAAAAAGGACAAGTGAACTCCATGGTTAAGTATTGGGTCATATAAACCCCTTAGCTTCCAAGTCCTCTAGCTACTTCTTAAGTTCCTAAAACTCATTAGGTCTCATCCTATAAGGAGTAATGAACACTGGTTCCACTCCCAACACTATATCAATAGTGAACTCCACTTATCTCACATAAAGTAACCTAGAAAATTATTTAGGTAAAACATCCTTGAAATGATCCACTATTGGTGGGAAATTGGTAAGCCACATTCCCAGATCTCTTATAAAAAGACTATCAATCTGGGTTGTCACCCCAACCATCCTACAATGCTCAAATCCATCTTAACTCACCTAGACATCACATTCACTCTTATGAATATAGGTATTTCCCTTGGGTGATGTGAAGGACACCCTCCGATGATAATAGTCAACATGAGCATGAAAGGGTACTAACTAGTCCATCCTGATTATGATTTCAAAATCTATCATCTTTAGGAAAAAGAGGTTTCATACAAAAAAATATCCACCTATCTCAAGGGTATATTCCTTACATCAGCATATTCTCTCAGATCAAATCCCTAATGGTGTTTTGAGAGTCATTATGCCATAAAAAATCTATATTTCTAGGCCCATACTAACCATAATTATTATATATATGAAAGAATGTGAAGATACTATATCGAATAAGGAAGAAACTAAAGTATATTCTACTATATTAGTACCTATAACTGTAGAAGTCCTAGTGATCTACTCCTCATAGTAGGCTTTGCTGCATAGATATGGCCAGATTTGTATCCCTGAGACATAACCTGACTACCCTAGGAAAGCCCGCCCTATTGGCTCTATATGTCTAAATCCTAGCTAGATTATCCATGGACACCCCTCATCTTGAACATCCAGTATTAATTTAGCTACCTTCCTAGAGAGGTTATTTTAATCCAGATCCTGAAGGAGCAGCTGGTGTGGATCGACTCCCACTAGGTATAGATAGAAAGGTACTAAATAAGCACTAAAGATACCCCAACCTTCTGCATCCTCGATAGTAAATGATATCTCAAGGACATTGGAGTTTCTTATGCCATGGTTTTTTACACTGGTGAAACACCTTTTAACTATCAACATGTATCACTTGACTACTATTTCCCCTATGTACAGATTTAAAGTGATGCTTCTTGTCGCTCAAAGAACTACTTCCCTATCTCAGCATGGAACTGCTCTATCCCACACCGTCGACTTACCTCAGGTTTTTTCAGTGATAATGGACTAATTCACTCTCTCAAAAATGATGGTCAATCAAAAAACATTCACCTGATATAAAATGGCATATACAATATCATCCTCAAAACGTCTCATTGTCAACAACTCATAACCAGCAAGTGTCAATGTGAAGCATTGAAGTTTGGTGAAATGTGATGAATATTCCATCACTGGTATAGCACTCTATTGTAGATGCATAAATTCTCGGGAATGGTCCGCTATCAGTATCTGTGGAAAGAAGTAATCATAGAAGGTTATCTATAAGTCCTCTTATACCATACCCTAATGATGACCAGCCTGAGTAATCATGTCCCACCAATTCTTGGTGGAATCACGAAGCATATAGGTCGCAAGATTGACCCTACTCTCTAAAGGTGTCTCTAGATGCTCTAATATTGAAAACATGGCCTCTATCCATGAATCAACTGCCTGGGGGCCACTGTCACCCAAAAAGGTAGGCGGATATTGCTGATGAAATTATCACGTCAACTCTTCCATAGTAGGGGAAAGTCACGGAGCTCCTTGTAGAGAATGTATAAACCATAGGAATCTCTCTCATAATTGAGCATTGATTCCTAGATTAGGAATAATATGAGTTGCCTCTAGTGTAACTACAAAAGGAAATTCTCGTGACTCAAGGCCTACCACCTCTGGAGCATGATCGTCACCACCTTCCTAGAACATGAATCAAGGAATTCATAGCAGTATAGTTCTAAAATTTTAAAGAACACATCTTAGATAATATTAAATAATATATAGGATCAAAGATATTAGAATAGTAAAGGTATATATTCTTCCTATAAACGATTCACACCTCTCTACCTGCTCCTATGGCTAGATCTAGGTGATAAGAAAGATCACAATGGATCATAAGAGACACTCTCTATTTCCCACTGCTAAGGTTGGTTTAGGGTCAAGGCCTCAAATAACATAGTAAAGGTTATGATATATAGAGTTTCAATTTCAAGGTATGGAGGAAAACACCCTTTACATTGCAATTAGCATACCCATTTTACAGTAACCGTTTTTTTAAGGATTTTAATTTAGTTAAGTCTGTACTCATTTATATGTATATAGATATCAGATTCCAATTATATGCATCACCGTTTTTTGAGTTATAAAGGAATAATATTTATAATTTTTAATTAGTGTGTCATGTAACTATGACTTGGCCCTTAAATTCGGTATCAGGATGTAACAGGTCATATAAAATAATTTGATTAAATGAATTACCATTCAAAATTTATATAAGTACATGATTCATAAATTACAATTGAAATTCATATAATCAAAATCATCTAACATTTCATACCATAGAACCAGTGTTCCATGGATTAGACATGGAATAATTGATTAATTAAGGTGACACCATCAAGATATATAGTAAAACACCATTTAGGTTGATACAAACACTTTAATTAATCCAATTATTCTATCCTTTCAGGAAACATTATCACATTTTCAAATACAACGATCAAGGCACTTACAAAAATCATAGTAAATACAGGTGATGCAATCAATGAGATACACCTATATTTCCTGGAATAATGCATGACATGTGAATTCTCAAGTTCTTATAATGATGCATGAGATGATACCACCTTTCCATACCAGGACAAGGAAAAGTAATTCTATAATAATAATACCAATAATAATAATACCAATAATAATAACACCAAAAAACATGTGTGTCACTCAACAGTGAAATTAGTACAACTGTAATAGGAACAAACCAACACAGATACCTACCTAGGTAATATGGATTTCTGTTGTACATGGGTTAGTTACTCCCATGCATAGGATCATTACCAAATTCTGATGTGTTTCTAGTCTCTTACTTAATACCCAAACAGTAATACAAAAGGAAAAAAAGGCTTTGATACCACTTTATAGCATCCCAGAACTGGTTCACTTATAAGTAATCAAACCTGATTGGTCACATGGCCTCAAACGTGCCTCCCCATATGTCAGAGGCTACCGACTAGCAGTGAGGGTCTATAGTGATATAGTGGGGAGACTATACCCTCATGGTCAAAGTGTATCATAGTGGTATAAAATAATGATAAGCAGTGGAAATTGTGATAAATAATTGGCAGTGGAATAATAAATGTAGATACCCAAGATTGACATACATAGACATTACATTGCTTTTGCGGAATACTTAATACATGACACAAACAGATGCCCAAACACCATATTAGTTTAGTGCCTTTGAAAACTTGGAATATAATCTTCTAACCTGGTGAAATATCTTCAACATCTCCCATAAAAATCTTTCTCTTTTTTTCCTACCTAAACCCTTTCTTTATATCCTGGGGAAGGGAAAACATAAAAAGGGTGAGATAAAATGATCAGTAAGGGTAAAAATTGAGAACAAAAAACAAACCATAAACATAATAATGTAAAAAATTAAAATAAAGCTTAAATATCAAAATCACGAGTCATGAAATAAATCTTTACAATTTATAAGGCATAGATCGTAAAGGAACATTAATCATTGTAAAATAGCATTGGTGTAAAACATGGTATTATGGAAAAAAATAAGCTCATAATATGATTTCCATAGTAGCCGTGGAATTTATTCTAAGACCATCATATTGGAAAAATTCCTATACTGAACTGGGTTTACTTGTCATTCCATCCATGTATAACTAAACCATATTTACTTGTCATTCTAGCCCTGTATTACTGAACCAGATTTACTTGTTGTTCCAGCCTTGTATTACTAAACTGTATTTACTTTCAATTCTATTCATGTCTATCTCATGAGATATAAATATTTACCCAATGAATTAGAGGGAGATATTGGTCCCAACCATCTCATAATGAAATCATTCTTTCATGTTCCATAAAAACATAAATCATTCATCATATCATAACTCATGAAATAAAATGGGTTTATTAAACATTATTCTATCATAGAATAATCCATATAAAATATCATTCCATAATTAACACAATAAAATCATAGTATTAATATGGATATAAAAATAATCCTATTTAAAGATCATCATCTTATATGGAAAATAACTTTGATAAAACACTCAAACTTAATTCCTGAGTAAAATATCCTTTCTTATTCAAAAATGTTTTCTTTTCTCAAAATGACACACAATTTTAAAAGAAAAGAATTTAGTTTAAAATAATCTTGAAATCTTATAGAGGAAGATTCATGGAAATAAGGTGTCATGAAACCATAAAAATATGTTCATGACGTATATGTTAAAAAAACATTATCCTCGTACTTTTTCCTGAAAAGTCAAAAAGTACCTCGTTTGGTAATCAAAAGAAAGATTCCTTCCATCCCATATAGTAAAAGTCAAAAATGGGTAAAATGAATTTAAAATTACATAAAATAATAGTAAACGTTTTATAAAAACATTTTTATAAAACATGGACATGGATGATAAATATATCCCCAGTAAATACTTACGTATAAACAATCTCAGATAAAAATGAGATTGCAAAATTATCCCTTACCAATTTATAATCAGTCAAAACATATTCCTCATAAAACAAATAAAATTATATGCATATGTAAATATCATAACCTTAATTATAAGAATAATAAAAACATTCATGGTAAACATAAACACCACACAAAAGAATTAGATGGTGTATAAGGCATATGTCAAACAAAAATAAGAGTGAGACAAAATAATCACTTACATTAGGTCTGATATGCTTTCTATGCATCTAAAACTCCTATATAATGATTTAGATAATGTTAATAACTTATTATAGAATCATTTTCATCATATATGTTCATATTATTCTTTTTTTTGTAACAATTCATTGTTACTCGTTATTTGGGTTTTAACTGCTTTAATATCGTATGCATGTTTTGTTGAATAAGTTCTGGTTATCCTTATTAGGTCATATTTATATCATTATAAAATTATATTAACATAATAAATACCATATTTATTCATTATTTACATTTATATAATCATGCTTGAGTGGTTATCATGTAGAACAAATCACATCACATCGTGGAGACCATAGGTCGTACGTACGCACGAGCAACGATATCATTACCATAATTATTGAATGGTATTGAATTGCATAGTGTACTCTATTTCAGAATATATATAATTTTATAATAATAATATATAGTTATTAAAACCATTTTTATACTCATCCAAGTATGGTGGTGGTGAAAAACAGATTACACCACGACATGGAGACGGTAAGTCGTACGTACGCACGCGTGGTGATTTTGTCTTTCTTAGGATGGATAGAAAGTTGAATATGTCTGTTTCATAATTATAATAACATATTAGTATATTTTCTACTGTATTTATTATTATATAATGAAAAAACTCATGAATTATAATTATAAGTAGAAATAAATATGAAATAATCGGTAGATAAGATTACCTCTTCTTGGATGTACTCACTTTAGATCTCCTCTTAATGAAACTAAAGTTGGTCTTTTGAGAATACCAGAACATCTACAATGTAAATAGGAAAGTTTAGAAGATAAATTTTCAGGTTATTGAAGAACTTGAAGGCTTAATGAGTTGTGTATAAATGAGGGAGGAGGTGCCCTTTTATAATCGAGGTGAGGGGCACTTTTGGAAACCTCAAAAATATTAATTTATAATAAAATCAAACCCCTCTCAAAAACCTCAAAAATGTCCCAATTTTAAATATTATATGAGATAGGGTTGTAATATCATCAACCAATAAATTTTATACAGGTTTATATGTCCATTAAAACCTTATCTTTTCAATTTAACACTTAGTTATTCTATTTTACTTTAACTAGTGTAACATATATTTCAATATTAAAAGCATAATATATTTACTTATTTGGTGTTAATTAGATCATAAATAAATAATTTAGAACATTTAGGACCATATAATAATTATTATATATTTTTTTAAATGTTTTATTATTTTTAAATAATTTAATAAAACACTATTTTGATAAGCAATCAATAGTGTCAATTTTGAGACTATTCAATTTATTGATTTTTTTAAAATATTAAGATAACAATTTAACATTAAAATAACTATTTTATTATATTAATATGAGGTCAATGTTATCTAGAAAAATCATTTTACATATTAATTATCCCAAAATATATTTATTTTAATATTTTTAATAACATTTATTTGATATCTCTATTAATAAAATAATTATTACAATGATTTTGTGTAATTATTTAATATACTTATTCGTTGAGTAAAAATTAAAAATAAAATAATATAATGAATATAAATTTAATATATTTCATGATAATATATTTAGTATAATTTATCTTCTATAAAATCAAACATTAAAAATGTTATACTTATTAAATTATGAATGTGACGACTTTAATATTACTTTAAATAAAATAATATAAAGGTCAAAATATATTTTATAAGGCTCCAAATGGTCACTATATCTACCTTTGGATGATTATGGTCTATATATACTCAACCAATAATATTTTTCCATGTTATTTTACATTTTTATGGTTATTAGTATTTTAATAAAAATTGTTTCATTGATTTCTCATCAATTAATTAATTTTTACATAATCAAAGAATAAGACTTTAAGGTGATTATTTATTTCCTAAAAATTAAAAATAAATTACCATGATGTATATAATTATTTTATATTTCCATGGAATATTTATTTTCGAAGATATCACTAGGTTATCCCTATATTAAAATTATTATACATATAAGAAATGTGAGTTTGACATTTTGTCACTTTCATTGGTTTTATTAATATCTATGTCATTTTCATTGTAAATTGGACATTAAATGAATAAGTTTCAAACATAAGATGTTAAGGGTAGAATTTTATTCATCCACTAGGATTTTGGTAGGTTTTAGGATAATTTTATTGTCCTTATAATATTATTTTTTACACTAATTTACTCGATTTACCTTTAACCATGTTAAATAAAAATTACTGAAGTTACTCATCATAATATCAAAAAATTAAAAGTAACCATTTTAACATAATTTGGACCTTATAATTCTAAATATAGAATCCATTTTTCAAAATTCAAAACACAGAAGTTGTAGTAATTAATTTAAAAGTAATCTTATTGCCGGAATGAAAAAAATGGGTTTTTGTTTAAAAGTTAAAACATTGCAAAAGATTGAAATGTTTTTACATATGAATTCAATGTAAAATTAATGAAAATGAATTAAATTGTATTAAATTATAAAAATATATTATATTTATATTTTAAACCCACTCAATAATATAATTTAACCATATAAATTATTTCGATGAAAAAAGTTGTTTTCAATTAAAATTTAGCGTATTTTTACTATTCATAAAAATGTGAATTTCATCAGAAAAATTCCAAAATTTCAACCAAGTTAAATTTTGATGTCCCAGTTCCAAATAATATTTTTATTTTTCCAAATAGAATATATAAAAGTGTTAAAAACTATATTTAAAATTGGTGCACCATCAAAAGGTGGAAAAACTGCATTTTTTTGAAAAATACTTCTTTTATTTGAAAAATTGAATTTATTCTTATATAATGTTCTATAAAATACATAATATGAATTTTAATGTTATATAAAATTCAAAATGTGGTTAATAATATTCATAATGTCTAATTTTATCCCATTAAATAATAATATTTTAATAATATATCATTGTTTAGTGAAACTCGGTATTGCGTACAACGCAAGCTATCACGGAAGGTCTCTCTTGCGTGTAACACAAGACAAGTCAGTGTTATGTTTAGCGAAATATTATTTTTGTGTTGTGTATAACATAATCCAAACATAGTTCTTTTATACATTGAATAAAATCTATACTCATTGTTACGTGAAATGAATTCTATCAAAAGAACTTGAAATTGTGTGTAACTCAAACCAAGAATAGTGTTGTGTATAATGCAAGCTAATACAGTGTTGTGTATAACGTGAGATAATTTTGGTGTAGCATACAACACAAGACTTCAAAAAAAATAAAAATAATCTATCTCATAAAATCTCTGGGTGTTACAATAAATCATCTAGATATAATAAACAGGTGGAACATAATCAATGCCATATGAAAAATGATGCTCACGTCATGTGATATGAAAAAAGGTAATAGGGTTATAGGCATATAAATCATGCTATAAAAAAATAAAAAAGGGAAAAAACTATCTCTGCTATCATCATGAGCATAAGCTTAGTCCTCTGCTCATGTACTGCATCCTAAGCACACAATCAAGCATCTATATCTGGATGTTTCCCTTTGTCCCTACCTACATCCATAAGATCTATTTGGGTACCAACCGATGACCCGAACAGGGTGTGATATATACTCAGTGTGCCACCACCAAAGGTTTCTAGTAAAATCTAGTCGATGCATAAAAAATGACCAGTGTTCATGTATAACAATATAAACAAAAATATAAACTATAAATGGGTCGGCTCTGGTTCCTAAAGAACTCTAGGCTGACACCACCTGCTTCGGACTAATTCAGGATATCTCTGAACATGAGACCATATGTACAAATATATATATATATATGGTCTATATTTTTATTGAATTTTATATCCATATATATTGATATTACAACTTTCTATGATTCGAGGTGTAACTTAGGAATCCATGGATAGTAGTAAGAGTCTCATAGAATGTCAAGGGATGACATTCCCATGTTTCATGAATCATATGGGTCACCATTACCATGTTTCAAAATGTGGGAAATAATGTTATCGCATTTAATTAGGGATAACATGCTTGTATATCACATTTCATTGGGGACTCCATGCCTGATTATTATATTTAATTAGGGATTTTATGCCTATAAATCATATTCCATTGGGGATGCCATGCCTAGTTATCACATTCAATTAGGTATGTCATGCCAATATATCATATTTCATTAGGTACTCCATGAATTATTATCATGTTTATATTAGGTACATCATGCTCACATATCACATTTCAATGGGGATTCCATGCCTGTAGATCACAAATAGATGGGACGTCATTCCCAAGTATTACAAATATAAGGGACATAATTCCCATAATTAAAATTTATATAATAAAGGTTTTTTATGCTTTAATACATTCTAAAGGATGAATTACAATTCATTTAACATTCCATTTAACTAAGGGTCATAACCCTTATTTATATGGAAGTCACGTAAAGTGGTCATAATACTCACTCCCATTTAATTTTAGGTAGTAATTCTATTTAGGCATCAAGCCAAGAAAACTTAGGATTTGGTTTGGACATATAAACATTTAATTGTTCAAGGGAATTGTAATTTCCCAATCATGATAATTGTTTCACTGATAGGGGAGGGGGTGAATCAGTGATAACTTTTTCTTTTATGTTTCCTTGCAAATAAAGCAACCTTCTCCTCTTGTTAAAGATTTATTTCCCTACTAAAAACAATTCAAACACACATCCATAGGAACACAAGTATTTACAAGGTTCACTATTCAATAATAATAGATACACCCTTGGTATGGTTTGGAAATGATCCAATACCACACCATCCACTAGAAAACAATTCATTTTATATGGAATACAATGAGTAGGATATTCCCCTAAACTCATATAGCACTATGTAAACAATTCAATAGTGTGTATGCTCCTTCTATCAAAAATGATGTAATACAAATTTTGTGTAACAACACATGTTCCTATGCTTATTTTTCAACTTCCACAAATGTATTATTTTGAAAACAATTCTTTTCTTTTATTACTGAGAATCTAGAAAGAACTTCAAGGACTTTTGATATAAAAATACAATCCAATTGTCAGTCTAATTCTCCCCATACAAATCTCTCAGTCTGATTTCCCAATACAGAAAATATATCTCTACTAGAATTCAATTGAGACAATTCAGAACACTTTTTGGTTCAGTCCAGAAATGACAATACGATAATTTTACCCAATATGATAATCATTTGAATACGATAATCATCTTAATACAATGATCATATGAATACATTGGGATCTTTTATCTTCTCTTTTCACCTATGTCATACATTACTTCTTCAAGAAAATAATCTAGAACCTCTTCTTCTCTCTATGAATGCAGAGCTTCTCTATTTTCCTTTTGTGAACAGTACATCCATCAGAAATTTATAGAGTAATTTTCCCTTTTATAAGTGACCCAAATATGGTTTGGGTGGGAATTTGAAAGTGTTCCCCGCTTAACCAAATTACTTGCATTTTCATGTTTCTATGAATTTCAGGTGCATCTTGACTTCATAAACATTTCTCAATTCTCCTCTTTTCTTCTCAATCCTTCTCCAATCTTCTAAAAACTTCATATATCTTTTAACTTTCTTCACAAACATAAGACCAATTCGTATTTCTCATTTTTATTTTGATCAGTATGATTTCTTCATCATAATGCTCTATACCAATTTCACATATGAAGTCTGATTCAAAATCCAATTATGATTTATCTCATTATGATGAAGAAAAAGTAAAACAAAAATTTCCTCATTAGGTTTCTCTGCACCAAACAAATTTAATCTTCTTCAAATTTCAAGATCCGCCTTTGAAAACATATCCAACAATATCAAAGTGAGATTTATTCTTCTTATTTCCACCAGTCTTGACTTCACCTAAAGTCTTCTTTAATCCAATAGATCTTGACCCTGTTGATAAAATCCTTTGAAAACAAAACAAGGGTTTTCTTTTTCTTCTGAATATGATACCCATCAGATTTATTCTCTGAAGATTTATATCTTTTGGATTTTTGTATGAATTAAAACCAGTACCTTTGGTTTCTCACATTTTCCACAAATCTTCCCAACCTTCAAAAAAATATAAATCTGATGGACTCATTACGATGATCTTGAAATCTTAGGCTTCACCAAATTTATTCTTTAACTCTTCAACAAGTCACATGACTTCCTCATGCCTTTGAATATGTTGAGGATCAGCTTCTACAGTGACTGACATAAAATGGAAGTATTGTAACTTCTCATTCCTCCAACAACATCTTTCTTACCTACCCATCCTGAATATGATTGTCATGATTATGATCAGACTGAATGTGATTGGCATCATCTCTTTCACTATTTCCATTTAGATATGATCAATCTGAATATGATTAGAAACATCTCTTTCACTCGCCCTTTCTTTCATCAAGATTGTATCACAAGTTTTACATCCTACTTGTGATTTTTGAGAACTCCAAGACCAAAAAAGCATCATCACATTTATATCATAGTCATAAAGACTATGATTCTTCCCCATTATGATCAATCCTTTCATTCTAGATTCAGTGTGAATTCGATGACCCCTTTTCTCTAGATAGCTTCTCCTGAATATGATGGACCTTTTCAAGCATTGTGAGTATTATTTATTGAATACAATTATAATTCTGATGTTCAAAAAAACAAATTGATGTGATTTATTTTCTTCTTAAACTTCTTTTTTTCTTAACTTTCATTTAAAATAAAAGAAAACACCTGAATATGATCATCCTTATAAGCTTGGTCCTAAAAATATCCCCCTTTTTATTTTTTTTATCAATGAAGAATCATAAATCATTGAACATTGTATCTTCAAGTAATGGATTACTTGTCAAAAAATCTAAACCTATGTGATCTAACTCATTGTATGAAACAAGAATCATTGACAACAAAACCATGATGTCCAAAAGTTGTGATCATGAAACCTCTTAAACTTTTCTTCACAAATTTTTTCTCAAATTTTTCCACTTCTTTAATTTCCATGGAATATAAAAATTTTGTTTCCTATAACCACTCTAACAAATAGTTTTAATAGTTCACACATATAATGTTGAATTCACAGCTTACACACAGATCCCTTATTTTATATGCTTCTATAGGGAAAGATTTATGAAACAATTCTCCCCCTTGACAACACTATCCAAAGGTAAGATGAGAGGGGGGACAAAAACACATACCTCAACCTTGATGAGAAAAATATTGGATTCCCATTTTCAACCTCAATTTTGAAAATGATTCATTTGGTAAAGGTTTTGTGAAAATGTCAACAACTCGTTCGGATGTTGGAACATACTCCAACATCAATTCATTCTTATCAACATGCTCTTTGATGAAATGATATTTGATATCAATATGTTTTGAATGAGAATGTTGAACTGGATTCCTAGTGATATTGATTTCACTTTTATTATCATAACCCAAGAGTAAGGGTAACTTCATTTCAACAAGTAAGCCTTCTAATTGATTTTTCCTCCAAATAATTTGAGTAGCATCTTGAGTGGTAGCAATATAATCGGCTTCAACCATGCAAATAGTTACTAAATTCTATTTCTTTGTATTCCAACAAACACAACTTTTACCTAGAAAGAATACTCTACCAGATGTGGATCTTCTATCATCAACATTTCCTTCCCAATCAGCATCTGTATACCCTAAAAATCAATAATTTATGAGATGTCATACCTAATTCTAAATTTTTGTGTGCCTTTGATGTATCTGAGAATTATTTTTCTAGCAAGTAAATGTAATTATTTTAAAGCACTCTAAAATCTTTCACATAAGGTAACAACATAAACAATATCAGGTATTGAGGTAGTAAAATACAACGAACTTTCTATTAGCTTTCGAAATTCTTTTTGATAAACTTCTTTTCCTTCTTTATCTTTACTCAGCTTCGTTCCCACTGATATTGGTGTCGAAACTGGTTTTGAATTATTTATGTCAAACTTCTTAAGAATTTCCTTAGAATAATTTTCTTGAGAAAGAAAAATGTGTTTCTCCTTTTGTAAAATTAGTAACTTAATGAATTATTTCATTTCCCCCAGCATGGACATCTCAAACAACTTTTTCATTTCCTCAGCAAATATTTCACAAGATCTTTCATCATTCTCAACAAAGATTATTTCATCAACATAAAAAATTACGATGAGGGAAAACTCCTAACTTTCTTTGATGTAACGATTGTTGTCAACTCTTCCTTTCTTAAAACTCATATTTCTTAAGAAAGTATCCAATTTGGATTACCATGCTCTCAGAGCTTGTTTCAGACTATACAAGGATTTCTTCAATATTCATATATAAATTTTATATTTCCCGATAACAAGCCACAAGGTTATTCAATATAAACTTTTTCATCAAGATCACCATTCAAGAATGTGGATTTAACATCCATTTAAAATATTTTTTAACTTCATTTTGTGGTTATTGAAACAAAAATTCAGATTGTTTCTAATCTTTCCACCATAGAAAAAGTTTAATCAAATTCAATACCTTCAATTTTTGAATACCATTTGCAAACAAGTCTTTCCTTGTTTCTTATCACTTCACCTTCTTTATTTAGCTTGTTCCAGAAAACCCACTTTGTACCATTAATATTTTTGTTTTCTATCTTAGTTACGAGTTCCCATGTATCATTATTTTTTATCTGATCTAGCTCTTTATTCATGGCCTGAATCCATTCCAGATACTCAAAATCTTTATTCACATCATTTATCTTGACTTTTGAAATCAAAGAAGTACGTGTAATATCATTTATTTTTCTTCTTGTTTGAACCTTTTAATGTTGATCACCAACAATATTCTGAGCTTTCACTTGATTCCTCATCCTAGGATGAGATTTTTGAGTATATTCCTCATCACTAGAAATAACTGATTCTAATTTTTTTTCTTGAGTATTATTACAATCGCCTGTATCCTTATCGGAATTATAAATAAAAGTTACTTTATCCTACTCAACTTCCTTATCTACATGATTCTTAGTATTTTCCATAACATTCACATCACAATAATCAACAATTCTTCTTATTTATTTTTTGAAACATATTTATCCTCTACCTTCTAAGATCATATCTAATAAATATTCCATCTTCACCTTTCTGTTAAAACTTTCCCAAGTTTCCACCTTTATTATTTATAATTCATAGAATCCAAAAAACTCTTAAGTGTTTCAAAATTGGTGTTTTTTCATAAAAAAAATCATATGGAGTCATATGTGAGCTTGTCCTATAGAAAAATCAATTTTAAGTATACATAGTAGTACGCATGGCTTGCCTCCAATAGTAATAAGAAAGACCATGTTCAAGTAACATAGTTCTCCCTATTTACACCAAACTTATATTATTTCTTTCAGCAACCCCATTTTGTTGAGGAGTGTATGGGGAAATATACTCATGCCTAATTCCATGATTCCAAAGATAAATTTAAAATTTTTTATTTTTGTATTCACCACCATTATCAGTTCTCAACTTCTTCATTGAATACTCACATTATTTCTTAGCTTTCCTCCTAAAAATTTTAAACATTTTCAGAGCATATGATTTATGTTTCATATACATAAAACAAGTAATGTGAGTAAAGTAATTAATTAAAGTGATGAAAGAATTATCTCAATTTGTTGATTTTTTGATCAATGGCCCATAGATATTAAAATGGATAAGTTCTAGGGGATTTTTTAAATAAATATCAACTTTCTTATACACTGAGTTTGTAATATTTCCTTTCTGAAAAATAGTGCAACAACAATCTCTTCTTCTTGAAAAATCAGGAATGTATCAAACACCATTTGTTATAGAACATTATCATGTTTCTCTAACACATGTATTCTATCCTTTTATTCCACAATTTATTTTCTAACACCATACTCAAGTAACAAGAGTTTTGTACCTCACCAACTTGAAATAAGTTTCCCCTAGTTCATTGGCCTCTTGCAACAATTTTTCCATCCTTATCACTTTTCACAACAAATCATATTTCATAAAAGTAACTTTGTTACCTTTATCACACAATTGTGAAACACTCAATAGGTTATGTTTTGGTCCATCAATATATAAATCCTTTTTGGATTTCAATTTTTCTTTTCCAATGATAGCTTATCCAACACATTTAATTCTTAGTGATTCATCATTGTCGAATGTCACATTTACTTCTTTGAAATATTTCACATTATTCAATAATCTTAAATCTCCTATCATATGATAATAAAAACCACTATCAAGAATCTAATTCCATTCTCCTTTTATAGCTTTCAAAGTGGTTTCAACAACAAGAGATTTTTCTTATCCCTTTTATTTCTTCATTTCCAACTTTTGAGAATGGTTAAGAAACTTTTGTTGAGATGATAAAAAAAATAACGCAACCCTTTGCAAGATTTCCAGGTTGTTCGCACCTTTCAAAAATAGTTTCTAGGGATTGGAACCTATTTTCAACTTTTATTCCAACCTTCCCAGGTTTCTTTAAAATAACCTTCTGAGAATTATTTCTTTGAGGAGATTGAATCCCCCTAAAACTTTGTATTTCATAACCTATGAAATAATAGTAATATTGTTGGTTGAACTAACACATATTTTCTGTATGTCTGAATCCACCACAATACCAGCAGTATCCATAGAAAGAGTATTTTCTTTTGAAACTTCCATACTGACCGAAGTTGTGAACATGTTTCTCAGAAACCTTCTTGTCTTTATTATCTAAACCACCAACCTTTCTATTATCAATAAAAATATTATTTTTATTTTCTAGCTTATTGGAATCATAAGTAATAGAAACATTTTTTTATTCATAATGTTCAGAAACATTTTCAGACTCAGGGTTTTTTGAAACTTCTGAATTCCCAAATTTGTTGGTCTTGGCCATATACATAACTTTTCCAACATTTTCTTTTCTAGAAACAATTCAAGATTTCTTCTCAACCTTTGAAGGTACTTATTATTGATCCTTCTTAGGTTTACCCTTTACAAGAACTTTCACCAACTTCTGATATAGAGTTTTTGAAACTTGTATTCCTCAATTCATCTTTAGATAGTTTTTTGGATAAGTTCCAACTCTTATTCTTTTGCCTTCATCTTTACCTCTAGATGCTCATTACGATTCTTTTCTTCCTAAAGATATTTCTTAAAATTGTCAATATCCACCAACATCTTGTTCTTTTATTCTAAAAATATTTCTTGAATTGTTGAGGAACATTCATCTTCTAACTTCTTGTTTTGATTTTCAAGTCTTCTAATATTTCTCAAACATTATTTTAACTCATCTTTCAAATATATTTCAAGTTTAGTTTATTCTTCATCAAAATTGATGATTCTGAATTCTTCATCATTCACTATTGAAATAAAAGTATTTAAACCAACATACTCAACATATTTTTCTGATTCAACTTCACTATCTTCTTTTTCTTCATATTTAGATAATAATATTATGCTTTTGGATTTTAAGAATTTTTTATTTTTCCTTCTAGAAAAATATTTATCTTTATCACCCTGTTTCTTCCATGATCTTCTTGGCTTTCTTTCTTCTTCATCGCTATCTTTTTCTTTATATCTTTGTGTATAATTATCCATGAAGTGACCAATGACACCACATTCAAAACATTTCAAGGTAAGTTTCCCTTTATATTTACATGTACCTCTTTTCACATTTTTATAAAATAAGGATAAAATGTTATCAAGATTTTTACATACCTCATTTTCAGAATTATAATCACCATCTTATTATTCAATAAGAATATTCTTTGAATTTTCTTTATTTGCATCCTTGAAAGACATTTCTCTATCAACTTTTTTTTGAATTTCATAGCTTTCTCTCTTCTCATTTTATAAGTGATTAGAGTGCTATGAAAATCATCCAGATATAATGTTTCAATATCCATATCCTATAAAGAGGATACTTTAGCATCAAACATGTCAATAAGGATTCTAAAAATCTTTTCAACAATTGTATAATCTTCTAACTTTTTACTAATACATCTGACCGTGCTAAAAATTTCATTCACCCTGGTAAAAAAGTCCCCAAAATATTCATGCTCATCCATTTTAAAATATTCATACTTCAGCCTCAAAATTTGAAATTTTTCATTCTTTAATTTTTTATTAACTTCATATATGTTTTCTAGATTATACCATATACCATTGGTTGTGGAAACACCTTTCACTCTTAAGGATTCACTTTCAGAAAATGATGATAATAAATAATTCTTAGCCCTTCCATCAATCTCAAGATTCTTCTTATTAATAGATATAAGAAGATATTTTTCATCAATAGGAGGAAACCCATATGTTATAGGTTCAAGAATAACATATCCAATAGAAATAAGATAATGAAACATTCTATCTTTCCAGATATTATAATTCTTTCCATAGAAAACTGGAATTACTTTATTTTCACATAATTTAGATTATCCAAATAAACTTTTCTTCAAAACTTTAGAAAAGTATAAGAGAAGGGAACCTACCCTCTGATACCAATTGTAATTTCCTAGTCAGGATAATTGTATCATTGGAAGGGGAGGAGGTGAATCGGTGATAACTTTTTCTTTTATGTTTCCTTGAAAATGAAACACACTTCACCTCCTAATAAAGATTTCTTTCTCAACTAAAAACAAGTTAAACACACATCCACAGGAACACAAGTATTTACAAGGTTCGCTATTCAATATGAATATCTATATCCTTGGTATAGTTTTGAAATGATCCAATACCAAAAAATCCACTAGAAAACAATCCCTTTTATGTGGAATAAAATGAGTAGGATATTCCCTTACACTCATGTAGCACTATGTAAACAATTCAATAGTGTGTGTGATCCTTATAGGAAAAATGATGTAATACAAAGTTTGTGTAACAAAACATGTTACTTGTTCTTCTTTTTCAACTTCCACAAATGTATTATTTTGAAAAAAAACCTTCACTTTCTTACCCATAAGCTTATAAGAACTTCAAGGACTTTTGATATAAAACTCCAATCTAATTTTTAGTCCAATTATCCCAATACGAATATCCCAGTACGATTTCCTAATATAGAAAATATATCTCTACCATAATACAATTAAGACAATTTAGAACAATTTATTCTTCAGTATGGAAATGACAATATGATAATTCTTCCCAATATGATAACCAACTAAATACTATAATCATCTGAATATGATGATCATCTAAATGTGTTGCGATCTTTTCTCTTCTCCTTTCACCTCTTTCTGACATGACTTCTTCAAGAAAACAATACAAAACCTCTTATTCTCTCTAAAAATGTAGATATTCTCTCTCTTAATTTTGTGAACAGTACATCTTTCAGAAAAGTACATAGTACTTTTCCCTTTTATAGATAACCTAAAGATGGTTTGGGTGGGAATATAAAATTGTTTCCTTCTTAACCAAATTACCCTCATTTTCATGTTTCTATGAATTTCGGGTGCATCTTGACTTCATCAACATTTATCAATTCTTATCTTTTCTTCTCGATCCTTCTAAAAAATTTATCTCTCTTCTAACTTTCCTCACAAACACAAGTCTGATTCAGATTTCTCATTCCAATTTTTCTCAGTACGATTTCTTCATTACAATGCTCCATACCAATTACACATATGAAGTATGATTCAAAATATGATTATGATTTGTCACATTATGATGAGAAAAAATTTAAAACAATAGTTTCCTCATTATGTTGATCTACACCAAACCAACATAATCTTCATAAAATTTCAAACTCCCCCTTTGAAAACATATCGAAGAATATATAAGTGAGATTTATTCTTCTTCTTTCCACCAATCATGACTTCACGTGAAGTATTCTTCAATCCAATGTCTCTTGAACCAGTTGATAAAATAATTCAATAACAAAATATAGTTCTTCTTTATTTTTGGAATACGATACCCATCATATTTATTCTCCAAAGATTTATATCTTTTGGATTTTGGTCTGACTGAAAACCAGTACCTTCAATTTGTCACATTTTCCACAAATATTCCCAACCTGCAAAAAAAATATGAATCTTATGGACTCATTATGATGATCTTGAAATCTTCATCTTCACCAACTTTCTTCTTTAACCCTTTAAAAAGTAACATGACTTACTCATGCCTTTTAATATGTTGAGGATATGATTCTAAAATGCTTGACATACAATGGAAGTATTGTAAATTCTCATTCCTCCAACAACATCTTTCTTACCTGCCCAGCCTGAATATGATTTTCATGATTACGATCAGACTGAATAAGATTGGAAGTATCTCTTTCGCTCTTTCCATCCAGATATGATAAATCTGAATATGATTGGAATCATCTCTTTAACTCTCCCTTTCTTTCATCAAGCTTGCATCACAATTTTTACATCTTACTTGTGATTTATGATAACTCCAAGATCAGCAAATCATCGTCACATTTATATTGTAGTCATACAGAATTTGATTCTTCCCCGTTATGATAAATCCTTTTATTCTGGATTTAGTGTGAATCTGATGACCCCTTTTCTCTAGACAACTTTTCCTCAATACGATGAACCTTTTCAATCATTTTGAGTCTGATTTATTGAATATGATTTTAAGTCCGATGTTCACCAAAAAAAAGTGAGGTGATTTATTTTCTTCTTAAAATTTATTTTCTTCTTAACCTTCATTAATAAAAAAAGACAAGACCTGAATATGATAATCCTCATTAGCTTGGTCCTAACAAGCATCATGTAAACACACCCCCAAGGGGTAGTACTTGTAGAGGTGGAAGAGTCCCAACAATAAATAAGGGAATATGGGGGATTTTTAACATGGATTACAATTTAAACTAAGAAAAGTTATAATTTTAAGGCAACATGTGGACATTCCAGCATGTGACATGACGACACATGTTATAAAATGACTTGGATTTATGTAAAATTACTAGACCTCCTACCTTATGTTGGTAGATGAAACTTCATTGATTATTAGCTTCATATTCAAAGTAGAATGGGAGAAATCAAAAATATAGACAAATTCACTGAAAATAGGACATAGTAGATTATACCAAAATAAGAATTAAAGATGGAGAGATAAATTGAGAAAGAAAGAAATAATAATGAATCACTTATCGATAAGCATCCAACACAACTAACGACGAAGGAATCAGATATCGTCTGAAGAATCTAGCTCAAATCCTAGGTTGGAGGAAGATGAGGAGTTCCCACGCCTGGAATAGGTGCTACATGAAAGTGGGGAGAAAAAATAAGAGAGAAAACTTAAATGAAGGTAGGGGAAATCATATCTTCACATATTTTTAAGATATGCATGGTTTGCCAAACCATGTGCCTAAACTATGTATCACCACTGGTTAAGTGGCACTAAGGGTGTGGCACTAGATACATAGTTTGGGAAAACCATGCTAACCTTTCCAACCCACTAGGAATCCCCACACGGTCATGCGACCTGAGGTGAATAGTTAGAACTAACTATGCACCCTTCTGTAGTTTGTTGCAGCACCTGCACAGTTGAGTAGCACGATTAGCCCTAACTGTGCGCTAACCATGCAACACAGTCTGTCTTTTAAAAATTTGGAGCTCTAGGCTCTGAATGAGCCTGAACTCTCCCGAACCGCTCCTTAGCCTCTTAAACACATTACTAGTATAAAATGAGAGGTTTTGTACACTAAATTAAGTATACATACCTCTTCAAAAAAAACAAGACATTACAAGGAGTCTCATAAGTCATTAAGACACATTCTCATAGTGTTCTCTCTTGGTAATCTCTAATATAGGAGGTTATGAGAACAGACCTGTCAATAGGAAATCCACATTTCCATGTGTCACTGGATGTTCCTATTTGCGGACGTGTATATTTATCCTTAGATATTAATATTATCATTAATGGATATCATAACTCACACACTTTGATGTATTGATGAAAACCATGATGAAAGGTGCTCACGGTGAGGTATGATACGTTGGGTGCATCATAAGTGATATTGCATTAATGGATAATGCGAGAAAGGATTTGTCCCTTATTTCCCTTGATGGAATTTGATATCTCAGACACTTTGATGGAAATAAAACTATCTAAATAAATCCATGGTTATAGTGTTCAGTGGGTGAGTACATTTTGAAAAGTCAAAAAATGAGGCATTGAACATATAGGTTGATGACACAAACATAAAACCTACTTGATTTGAGATATCATGATAAATGAATTATATTACATTGTAAGTGTTCATAAGAGGTCAGATGTCATTGTAACATTAAATTCTTTCTTTATGGGTGTCTTAACATTTTGTTAGATGTTAACCTTGGACTTTAGACAATTATGCCTAATGTCACTGAGAAAGAGGCATAGATGGTACACACTAAGTGTATCTACAATCTAAATTAAATTCAAGTATTGAATTTAACAAATTAGAATAAATAATATTTATTTGGTTTTAGTTGATCATCATTATTTAATCACAAGTTATTCAAAAGGATAAGTGAGTTAAATAATAATAAATATTTATTTGCAAGGTTTGAAAAATATAATATTAATTATATTTATTTATGAATAATGTAGTGATATTTATTTAATAAATAAATAGTTATTATTCAAGGATCGGTAAATATTGTCAAGAGAAAGTGGGTTAAGCTTAATGGTTTGATTGTAAATGGTATAAATAATATTTATTTATATTCATAAATTTTTTCGTGTGTCAAGAAATTAGTAATATTATTGTTATTATTATTATTATACATGGGGTCAACTAAAAATTATAAAATTGAAGGGGGATTGTGTGTGATTTGACAACCCTAAACTTGGCATGATAAATATCTAATTATATCACTTTCTATAATCATTATTATTCTACACAACAAATAGATAGAGGTGTAGAGATTTGGAGTGTGTTGTCATGGGTTGAGTGTCTCAGCACAGCGGTTCACCCGTACGGCACCCCACCCCCCTTCTCAGTGAGCAAGATTCAACCGTCCAGCTCTTCATATGATGTGACATTCACTGGTTTCATCCCATCATAGACTCATCAGAAGAGTGGCCCCAACTCCCAACCAGAGTGGTGTCAGGACTAACACGCACCATCCTCCACATTGTCAGGGTGACTCTTATCTCTTCAATAGGGACAAACAACATGAACCGCATCCTTAATGTTCTTGTTGGTGTGGGAAAATACCCCCATGATTGGGTCGTGACATTCTTCCACCACCATTCCATGCACTCCCTCATGCATGCAGGATCGTGGCCTTCTGTGTGTCCACAAAATGGTCAACTTATAATTAACCGGCTGCCAAGCATGGCCAAGGGGATGCTCTTTCCTCATCATTGGAACTTTGATACACCCTCTTTTTGGGTCGCAAACCACATGTGGTGTAACGACCCGAAATTTTGAATAAATTTTGTTTCCTAACTTTGTGTGTTATTTTATTTTATACTCAACAAAACTATTTCATTTAATAAAATGAGTATAATTAAAATAAGACCGTTGGGTTTCGACTATTATATGACCATTGGAAACTAAATGTTGCGATTATTGTCTGTAAATACAACTAATCTTGATTAATTAATATAGAAAGAAGATTTGATGGCCCCATCCAGTAGTCTCGGGCCGATCGAAGCCCATCTGATGGAACTTGGGAAGGAGGTAGCACCTTTGGGCTTTGCTCTAGACCAAACCCAAGCTGAACTTCATCGTGTGAAGCTGGAACGGAATCGCCTTCGCGAGAAGTCCAAGCTGATAAAAATCACTACTCGGGCAATGTTGGTCGAGACACCCTAAGATTCTATCACCCTAGAACACCTTACTCTTAGGTCCTATGGTGGTGTTATAAGGGGTTATGTAACGAGACCGTAACTGCCTTGTGTAATCCTTTGATTTAAATAAAAATTGTGATGTCTTCTTATGGTGAAGTTTGTGAATTTTCAAATGTTCGGATAAATATAGTATGCATATTATTGATGAATTTTAGAAAAATGATATTTTTAAAAATATTTATGTAAACCTTAAATAATTAATAATGTGTAATGATTTTCAAAAAATTGTCTTCTACAGTTATGTTCAGTAAGAAATTTAGAGTCTAATAAGATCAACTTAATTTTTTATGAATAGTAAATTATGAATAGTGATTTTACACTTATGATTAGTAATGTGATCATATTGATTAAGTAACCTCACTTAAGAAAGTATTAATATAATTTAGGCACCTTGATTAAGTAATTTGATTCAATAAAATAGGTAAATAACTGTTTCAGAAATTATTAGTTAAGTATTAGTTTTTTCGGGTGAATAGTGTTTTTTATTTAAAAATTAAATTAAAAATATTTAGAAAATTATTTTCATAAAATTTAGTTCATTTCTAAAATCAGAGCATCGATATTTGGTTAAGGTGAAATTTTGGGATTTTTCTGAGAAAGTTGGATTTTTGGTGAATAGTGAAAATACAGTTTTTGAGTTTCGGGTGTTTAATGACATCATTAAGGATGTAATAATTATGCAATAATTCTGGTCTACTTATTAATATTAATATAAGGTATGAGTTTTCCCAAGTGTACAATACCATGGTCAAACCCATGGTTTTGCCAATACCACCGATGAGGTGTCCCTTGGCAATTAATGCTTTGTCCCCTCACTTCTCCTATAAATACCAATACTTTCCCTCATTAATTTAATTTCCAAATCCTCCCCAATGAAGTTATGGTCTATTTACCTCCCAAGGAGTCTTCCCAAGGTTCCCTCAAGCCTCCCAAGGTCCCGACCTTCAAGCATTCGAAGTTACTCTTCAAGGTAAGGGATTATTTCACCCTCTTCTTTTAAGCCATGCCTTCCTTTGTATTGTGTCTTCTAGTTTCCATATATTTTTGTTGATGGTATGGTCTTATATGTTCTCCTTACTGTTAATTTAATGTCTAATTTTTGATAGACCCTTTCTTATCTCATCAATTTGTTTTCATAATTTTTAAGTAACGTTGTTAGGCTACCGAATTTCTCGTAAATGAAATTGCATCTTCTCTTTTCTTTCATGTTTCATTTTTCATGTGGTATGTCATTAAAATATCTATACCATGATCTTATTAAGTACCCATACTATATTATGAGTTATTTATGAGTGGGTGACCCTTTTCCCCTCTATTTTCAATGTTTTCTAAGACCATGTTATATAGTCGTTATGCTGCAGAAATTTTGTCTCAAAATTTCTATCTCTTTCTCTCAAGAAATTCTATTGTTTATTTTTGTGAATACCCAGACCTATTTCATTTCTATGGGTGTTAATAAATATATAAAAAATATATATTTGATTCTGGAATTGACATACATATAACCCTCACTCCCTTTCCATGGGTTATAAATGACATAATGATCTTATTTTTAAGCTCTTTTTAAACGTCGCGATTTTGACATGAAACCCATTTCTTTGATTATATTTGGGTTATTTATGAAATGTTTGATTATGATATATATGGATCACATGAAAGTAAATAAATATTAAGGGTGCGCCCTGATATCTCTCCAATTCTTTGGGTAAAGAATTAATCTCTATAGATGACAAGTTTTACGATACCTTGGTGAATAACCTTGGTAATTTTTATAACACCTTAGGGATGGATCTTGGTGATATGTTCATGAATGTCTAAATGAAATTTTATATCCACATATTCAAGTTATGTTCCAAGTTATTTTCTTTATGACATTCATATTCTTCCATTGCTCATGTCTTCATTTTTTTATTCAAGTTCGTATTGATATCACAGGTACATTAACTCCCTTGTTTACCCTTACTGGGCCTTCTGCTCACCCTTTACTTTTATGCCTGTCTCCAGGATATGATATGCAGTAATTGTACATAGTATGAACCTATGATGAAGCCTTACAAGTGGTTTAGAAGAATGTTTTATGTTGTTTTCATGTATTATGTTCCTGATTTCCAAGACACTAGACTTTAAAGATCATTTGTATGTAAAATGTAATGAAAAGTTATGTATTAAAAAAGCGGGATGCCATAGTTGGTATCAAATTATAGTTTAGTTATTTATGGATATTAGGATATGAAAAATTTAGGAAGAAACCTATATAAAAGTTTAAATATAGGAAATTTTCCTGATGTTTTGGTGAGTATTGAGTAATTGGTTTATCAAAAAAATACATCCATGTCTGGATACGAGCAGGTATAGGTGGATATGGAATAGATGTACATAGGGGTAAAACCTGAAAACACTGCTTTGAGCTAGACTCGAACGAGAACTAGTACACGACAATGATCCTTGCTGCACTCTTGGTTATGACACTCCTGGGGGATATGTTTGGTTAATCGCAAGATTTTTATGAATCATTATGAAGAAATTATAGAAAAATGTAATTGTCTAAGCATGAAGTTTTAAGACATAAAATCATTTTTAGTTAAAAGATTTGTAAATGAAATAAGTTTCTCACAAAGGATTCATTCTTTTAGAAAATTTCCCCATCGTCTAGGAATATGTTGACGTATTTCCTGAGGAGTTACCTGGACCTCCCCCATAAAGAGGTAGAGTTATCCATTGAACTCTTACCTAGATCTCATCCGATGTCAAAGACCCCCTATAGGATGGAAAATGTGGAGATAGAGGAATTAAATAAACAATTCTGAGATCTTTTGGAGAATGGGTTTATCCGACCAAGTGTGTCTCCTTGGGGAGAACCAGTTTTCTTTGTGAAGAAGAAAGATGGATCGATGAAGCTATGCATTGATTATAGAGAACTGAATGGGATCATAGTGAAGAACAAATACTCTCTTTCAAGAATTGATGACTTATTTGACCAAATTCATGGGACTCAATTCTTCTCTAAGATTGATCTTAGTTTTGGTTATCCTCAATTGAGGGTGAAGAATGATGATATTCCAAAAACTGTATTCTAATCAAGATATGGGCATTATGAGTTTGTTGTTAGGCCCTTCGGACTGACTAATGCACCTACTATTTTTATGGATCAAGAATAAGTTGATTTTGGAAACTTATGTTTTATCAAATGGATATCCTTTGTATAGGAAAATGATTTTGTGATTAAATGATAAAGGTTATTTTGGACGATGTTTTCTCTTTTAGAGTACTATATGCCTAAGGGAAATAAAATACTATAGGATTTAAATTGAGGAGGAATGGTTGAATTTTTTTTTGTAAGAATTTATGTATTTATTGTGGACATATGGTGATTTTGGTTATTTCTGGAAAATGATGAACCTAGCATAAAGAATATGTGAATAGGTTAATTACACTTTAGTATGAGACTTTAATAGTAGTAGATGTTATTTGGATATAAATGTTAAGATTTATTGGGGAAGACTATGTGATTAAATCCTTCTGAGTTTTGGGTTCCAATCTTAGTTTGGATTATTCTGAATAATTTTAAGGATGGTTGTGTATTGAATGGTCTTTCTGGAACTTTGGGTACTTTTGTTGAATTTTGGATATTAATAGTCATATTTCTTTTTATAAAGGATTATACTTTTTGGGGATTATATGATCTCGTACTAACCATTTTAGTTTTAGTTGATGACTAAATACAAGGGGAAAATATAGTTATTCTTTTGTGGATTATGTGATTCTCTAGAAGATGATTCTTGTGCTTTTGATGATACCAAGTCTTTTTGAATGCTCATTGTTTGGAGAAAAGATTAATCTTGGTGTAAACTTATTAAGGGATGAAACTCTACTTGAAGGTAAGTATATTTCCTTATGTTTTTATTCTATGTAGTAAATGAATTCCTCAAAATTATGAAAAGGAATGTAAAACAAAAACGTTGTTGGTTTATGTTTCCTACTGGGTAATCAAAGACCGTTTAACACATCTTAAGTTTGTGATCTTATTGTGGTTAATTTTCTCCTAATAATGTTTTTTATCACTCTCCATCAAAACTTGGCCCTTTGTTTTCTCTTTCATATCCATGTTTTCCTACATGGAATCCTAGTATGGGTTAACTCAGGTGACCTTTGTACTTCCCTTTCTTTCTTTTAAAGTAATAGTTTTACTGACTCTTTTTCCGATGTGGGACTTTCAACGAAATTTCCAAAACCAATTTTAAAATTGCGAGGACGCAATTTCTTAAGGGGGGAAGATTGTAACGACCCAAAATTTTGAATAAATTTCATTTCCTAAATTTGTGTGTTATTTTATTTTATACTCAACAAAACTTTTTCATTTAATAAAATGAGTATAATTAAAATAAGACTGTTGGGTTTTGAATGTTATATGATTGTTGGTCAATATGACCATTGGAAACTAAATGTTGTAATTATTTTCTGTAAATACAAGTGATCTTGGTTAATTAATATAGAAAGAAGATTTGATGGGCCCATCCAGTAGTCTCGGGCCGATCGAATCTCATCTAATGGAACTTTGGAAGGTGGTAGCACCTTTGGGCTTTTCTTTGGACCAAACCCAAGCCGAACTTCATCGTGTGAAGCTGAAATGGAATCGCCTTCGCGAGAAGTTCAAGCTGATAGAAATCACTACTCGGACAATGTTGGCTGAGCCGCCCCAAGATTCTATCACCCTAGCACACCTTACTCTTAGGTCCTATGCTGGTGTTATAAGGGGTTATGTAACGAGACCGTAACTGACTTGTGTAATCCTTTGATTTAAATAAAAATTGTGATGCCTTCTTATGGTGAAGTTTGTGAATTTTCAAATGTATGAATAAATATAGTATGCATATTATTGATGAATTTTAGAAAAAGAATATTTTAAAAAATATTTATGTAAAACTTAAATAATTAATAATGTGTAATGATTTTCAAAAAACGATCTTCTACAGTTATGTTCAGTAACAAATTTAGAGTCTAATAAGATCAACTTAATTTTTGATGAATAGTAAATTATGAATAGTGATTTTACACTTATGAGTAGTAATGTGATCAAATTTATTAAGTAACCTCACTTAAGAAAGTATTAATATAATTTAGGCACCTTGATTAAGTAATGTGATTCAATAAAATAGGTAAATAACTGTTTCAGAAATTATTGGTTAAGTATTAGTTTTTTGGGTGAATAGTGTTTTTTATTTAAAAATTAAATTAAAAATATTTAGAAAATTATTTTCATAAAATGGAGTTCATTTTTGAAATCAGAGCATCGATATTTGGTTAAGGTGAAATTTTGGGATTTTGCTGAGAAAGTTGAATTTTCGGTGAATAGTGAAAATACAGTTTTTGAGTTTCAGGTGTTTAATGACATCATTAAGGATGTAATAATTATGAAATAATTCTGGTATACTTATGAATAGTAAGATATGTTATGAGGTTTCCCAAGTGGCCAATACCATGGGAAAATACCATGGTCAAACCCATGGTTTTTCCAATACCACCGATGAGGTGTCCCTTGGCAATTAATGCTTTGTCCCCTCACTTCTCCTATAAATACCAAGCCTTTTCATCATTCATTTCATTTCCAAATCCTCTAAAACTAAGTTCTGGTCTCTTTACCTCCCAAGGAGTCTTCCAGAGGTTCCATCAAGCCTCCCAAGGTCCCGACCTTCAAGCATTCGAAGTTACTCTTCAAGGTAAGGGATTCTTTCACCCTCTTCTTTTAAGCCATGACTTCATTTGTATTGTGTCTTCTAGTTTACATATCTTTTTGTTGAGGGTATGTTATTATATGTTCTCCTTACTGTCCATTTTATGTATAATTGTTGAGAGACCCTTTCTTCTCTCATCAATTTGTTTTCTGAATTTTTAAGTGACGTTGTTAGGCTGCCGAATTTCTTGTAAATGAAATTGCATCTTCTCTTTTCTTTCATGTTTCATTTTTCATGTGGTATGTCATTAAAATATCCATAACATGGTATTATTCAGTATCCATACTATATTATGAGTTATTTATGAGTGAGTTACCCTTGTCCCCTCTCTTTTAAATGTTTTCTAAGACCATGTTATATAGTCGTTATGCTGCAGAAATTTCGTCTCAAAATTTCTATCTCTTTCTCTCAAGAAATTCTATTGTTTATTTATGTGAATAACCAGACCTATTTAATTTATATGGGTGTTCATAAATATATAAAAATGATATATTTTATTCTATAATTTACATACATATAACCCTCACTCCCTTTCCATGGGTTATAAATGACATAATGATCTTATTTTTAAGCTCTTTTTAAACGTCATGATTTTGACATGAAACCCATTTATTTGATTATATTTGGGTTATTTATGAAATGTTTGATTATGATCTATATGGATCACATGAAATTAAATACATATTAAGGGTGCACCCTGATAGTGCTTCAATGCATTGGGTAAAGAATTAATCTCTAGAGATGACAAGTTTTACGATACCTTGGTGAATAACCTTGGTAATTTTTATGACACCTTGGGGATGGAACTTGGTGATATGTTCATGAATGTCTAAATTAAATGTTGTAGACACATATTCAAGTTCTTTTACAAGTTATTTTCTTTATGATATGCCTATTCTTCCATTTCTCATGTCTTCATGTTTTTATTTAAATTCTTATTGATATCACAAGTACATTGACTCCCTTGTTTACCCTTACTGGGCCTTATGCTCACTCTTTCCTTTGATGTTTGTCTCCAGGATATGAGATGAAATAATTGTACATAGGATGAACCTATGATGAAGCCTTACAGGTGGTTTAGAAGAATTTTTTATGTTGTTTTCATGTATTATGTTTCTGATTTCCAAGACACTAGACTTTAAAGATCCTTTGTATGTAAAATGTAATGAAAAGTTATGTATTAAAAAGGCAGGATGCCATATGTGGTCCACTCTCTTTCTAGGTCGCAAAACATACCCTCGAAACCCACCCTTCATAGTGGAATCTCTTCCTCTGACCTATCATGAGAACAATCTTCTCTGTCGTGTCATGTAAGAACCCAAATCTTCATTTCAGGTATGGATCTTGATTTTGGGTGTTTTTGAGAAAAAAAGGGAGAATTTGAAAATTTTTTAAGTACACACCATGTACTTAGGAGTACACATCACGTACCCTATTACCACATACAGTCGTGTCTTGGGTGTGTAACGACCAAGACATGGTCGTGTGGGGTGACGTGGAAGACCGCTAATGTTAGGGGCCGGTTGAGGCAAATACATAGCATGTTAATTAACAGTACACACTGTGTACTTTTTATTTTAATTGAATAATCAGATCGGGGTCACGTCTAACCCCCAGAAACATCTTTTTTGGCCTTGGTTCATCCAGGAGTGACCGAGAGCGATGAATCTTCTTTGAGCCACCGTTTCTCTGTCTGAGGTCCGATCTGAACTTCAGAAAGTGCATTGGAATTCCCTCGGTGAGTTATTGGTTCTTCTAGAGACTCTTTTCCTGATTCCTTCTCTCACTTGAGTTATTCAAGGTTGAACATTTTTGACGTTTTTTATAGATCTATATCATTCTAGGTCGTTTTAAGGGACAACGTTCGAGAGTGTTCATCATACAACATCAAGGTAGGTGGTTTGTTTCCTTTCATTATTTTTCGTTGAGTTTTATATGAAAAAGTGATGATTACCCATGTTTCGAGTATTTCAGGTTAAGGAAAGTGAACCCTACTTTATATGCTTTAGATTTATTGTTGGACTAAGGGTTTTTTATTGTGGAATTATGTGAAATTTCATGTTTAAGGAACACCCCATGGGTGTGTTTCCCTTGTTTGAATGTTTAGGGGAATTTGGTCTAGGTTTTCTATGAGGTAGACCTTGTTTCCTTGCCTTGCTTGATAGGATGGAACTGATTGCCTTTTTCTACTTGTTAAATTCTTTTGATGTACTTTGGAATTGTTTATCCATATAGTAGTTGAGATTACTTTGGGATTATTGATATTATATATGCACGATTGAATTTCATAGGGCTATAAGAACCTAGTGTAGTTAGACCATAGGTGGAATTGACGTTGAGTGCTTCCTTAGAGTGTCTGTTATATTTCACGCTACGAGACCAAAGGGGGGATTGATGGTGAGTGCTCCCTCAGAGTGTCTATAGTTTACGTTATGAGACCGTAGGGGGAATTGATGTTGAGTGATTCCCTGGAGATTATATAGTTATTGGGGAAAGACCATAGAGGTAATTGATGGTGAGTGCTTCCTCAGAGCGTCTTTGCCTTTATTGCATTCCTTGTCTAGGGGGGTTAGACTGTGTGAGATACCCAGAGGGTTAACATAAATATTGAATGTTTTTTATGCATCTTCCAAGCCAAAGAACAATATTAGATTTGGTCATGTTAGGTGGTCTTTTGAGATACCTGTTGTGATACTTACTTGATTAAATGATGAACATTAAATGCTAATGAATGTAAATGGAAACTGTAAGATTGTTTACTTTTGTGTACTCCTAGTTCTCTATTGCATTAAGATTATTACCTACTATATATACTCACTGATAGTTAGGCACAGATATTGTGGTGGTTTCCTACTGGGATTCATCTCACACCCTGTTAGGGTCATGTTTTTGGACCCAAACAGATTATATGGCTGCAGGTGTAGATAATGGAAAGCTCCCTTCTTCCTCAGGTACATGATTGGTTGTTGGAGCTGGAGAGCATAGGACTAAGCTTATGCTTGTGATGCTGCTGGATTTTTCATGTTTTCTTTGTACTTTGGTTCAGTTGTATTTCTAGCATATTGTCTTGGTTGGATACTTTCCTAGACACAGGTGACATTCATCATTTATATATGTGCTCTAATTATTATTTACTTTCAATCTTATGCTATTTACTTGTCGTATGGTATTTTTCTTCTACTACTATTTATTATTTGTTATTACATTGTGCATGCTCTTCCAATGAGGTCATAGTTTCTCCACTATCACACCCAAGGCCCTTGATGCTAGTTGGAAGCCTTTGGAATTCAGGGAAATGCATTTGAGGCCATGTGAACAACCGAGTACAGGGAACCTTTGGGCGGAACCCAAAACCAGGATGTTACAAAGTGGTATTAGAGCAGGTTTCTTTTCTTCTTTGTATTACTATTTGGATCCTATAGATAGGGATACAAAGGAATAGGTAGTTGGTAATAAGTTGTTTCTGGGAGTAGCTAACCCGTGCACAGGGAAAATCCAATATACCTTGAATATTGCAATTTTTCTAGTTTTTCAATTATTAAAGTTGATTTGATTTCACTGTTGGGTGATTCACATGTTTTGTGCTATTATCATTGATATTATTGAGGTTCTATTTCTATTGCAACCTAATGAGATGAGGGTATTCCATCTCATGCATCATATAGGCACTTTCTATAGATCACATGTCATGCATTTTTTCATGCCATTTAGGATGAATTACTAATTGCATGTTGTTTTGATAGATGTTGTGCTAGATATGCATGTTGTTGTGATAGATGTTGTGCTAGATATTCATGTTTTTGTGATATATTTCGTGATAGAATACATATTATTTTGATAGGGTATTGTAATATGTAAGGTTTAATTTGGATAGAAACCAAACTTTGGTTCTTGAGGTGTTATGGGCCCTCTAGGATCAGAATTTGGTGGATTTTGTATGAAATTTAGTTGATTTTTTTCAAGTTATGATATGAAATGGATACCAAGATTTTATTCGTGGGATTATGGGCTCTCACGGGTTGGAATTTGTCATTTTGTGGACAAAATTTTAAGTTTTTCAGGGTTTCAGAGAAGTTTTAGAGGCCTCCTGTCTGAAAACCCAGACAACACGGTGTGTGGTGTCATGAACACACACCCTGTATTATCCTGTTCTGGAAGAAACAACTTTTCTTAAGTACACACCGTATACTATATGTACACACTATTTATTATTTAACCATGTGACTGACTGTGTGGGAAGAGACATGGGGTTGGAAAATTTTTGGCAGAACACATTGTGTACTGGGAGTACACATCGTGTTATAGAGACCATGTATACAGCCGTGTGAATAATGACATGGGTGGAAGAAGCTTAGGTTGTACACACTATTTCCTGTTCTTACACGCCATGTATAGTCGACCGTGTCTCCGACCGTGTGACTAACGACTCGGTTGGTTAGAACTTAAGGGGTACACGTCGTGTCTAGGGTGAACACGTCGTGTAGTGTTTCCCAGGAGAGAACCACGTGTTTAACTATGTAGAGGAACTCAGGCAAGGGGGGAAAGATTCAAGTACACGTTGTGTCATAGTATAAACATGTCGTGTGTAAGGGTGTTACACAACCACTTTTAGCAGAGGTACACACCATGTTAGAAGCTTAAGGGGACACGATGTGTAGGGGTCATACACATCGTGTACCCATGTTTCGAAAAACTTGAATGTTTTCTTTCTCCTATTCCTTTCTCGCACTTCTAAGTTTTTGTTTATTTAATCTTATGCTGAGGTGTGTACTTGATCTTGCAGAGTCATGCCACCTAGAATTCCTCCGATTGTACACCAGGTTCAGGGTGATGATCAAACACTAGAAATGATAGACCAAGGACTACCAGTAGATCCTCCTGTCATTCCCTTCATGGCACCATCTTTCATTCCGTATAAAGGTGTCGATGCATAGTTACAAGAAGGTTTCATGAGGATGATGCAGACTTTCTAGGGAGCACCACATCCTGCCCCATCTATGGAAGAGTTGACGTAGGTTTTTCAGTAGCAGTATCCTCCCACTTTCTCAGGGGATTGAGGGCCTCAGGCTGTAGAGTCATGGTTGGAAGCCATGTTTTCCATCTTCAATCATCTCAAGGCGCCTCCAGAGAGGAGGGTGAAGATCGCTACATACATGTTACATGATTCCTCCAAGAGATGGTGGGATGTGATATCACAGGTGGGACGCCAACAAGTTATGGCTTGGGATGAGTTCCAGTATACCTTCTATGACTATTTATACCTGGAGACCTTGAGGGATGACCAAGCCCGAGAGTTCATGAGTTTGTATCGGAGTACACTCTCAGTCATGGATTGTTCGTCTCGCTTCACAGAGCTGTAGCGCTTCACACCCATTCTGGGGGGCGATGATTTATTTTTGGCAAGAAAGTTTGAGGATGGTCTCAGGCATGACATCTAATCCCAGGTGAACATCTTCATTTGACTTCCATATCTTCTATAGTCAACTAGGAACTGATCACCGAGTAAAACCTAGGGGATTCTGGAGTTGTGGGATAGGGCAGTTCAACATCTAGAGTTGGTACCCTTCCGACTGATATCAGGAAGCACCGTAGGGATTCTACGCGTGGAGATCTGAGTAGGCGGTATTTTCCTTCAGGTATCCAGGTGGTGTTCTACTAGTGCAGGAAGGTAAAATATAAGAAATATCAGTTCCCGATAGACCCAGTTGAGTGTCGATCTTATGGAAATATGGGACATCTTCAGCATTTATGCAACGCCCTCCTTCCAGTAGCTAGTGAGGGAGGATCTGTTTTGACTCCTCGTGCCAGAGCAGGACCACCAATCCCACATCAGACTGGGGGCTGGAGTTCTTTAGGCCATTCAGGCTAAGGTGGTGGTCATGGCTATAGTGGTTAGACAAAATCTTTTCTATAGCCTTAAGGTGTATCAGCTCAGGGATCTCAAACCGCTTCACAGGGCCACGGTGCGGGTCAAGATTTTGCGCTGGAGTAGATCCAGTAGGAGAAGGATCCTGAACCCTCTATGGTTAGAGGTACGATTTTGATTGCCTCAGTTTTAGCTTTTTCTATTTTCAATACAGGGGCATCCCATAGCTTTATATATGTGCCTGTTGTAGAGAGTCTTGGGCTCTGTATCTTTATTTCTACTGATATCATGATGTTGTACACTCTGTTGGGGACTAGAACGACTAGTGTACATCAGTTCAAGGAGTAACCTCTTGAAGTTGGTGGGTGTCACTTATTATGGGACATTTATGTCTTAGAGATGACGGGTTATGATGTCATTCTTGGAATGGACTAGTTAGTTTCCTTCTAGGCTGTTGTCGATTGCTATAATCATAGGGTGAGTTTTACATCATCAGATGGAGGATTGTTTCTACATAAGGGAAAATGGGATGTCCAAGCGAGCAGATCTGGACCCGAGCATCACGAGTTGAGAGGTGTTACTGCACAGATTTCTAGTCTATATTTGGATGAACATGGGACTTCATGGATGAACTTTCCTCCAGTGGTAGATCATTCTATGGATGTCTTTCTAGATGACTTTTTAGGTTTGACTCCAAAGAAAGAGGTAGAATTTTCTATTTAACTCATTCCAAGGGAAGCACCGGTGTCTATTCCTCATTATAGGATGACTATACCAGAGTTATAGGATCTCAAGAAGTGGTTAGAGTAGTTGTAGGCAAAGGGTTTCATCCGTCCTAGTACTTCACCTTGGGGTTCGCATGTCTTTTTCACGAAGAAGGCAGATGGTACCCTCAGAATTTTTGTGGATTACTAGAAGTCGGACCAGTTGAAGGTCAAGAACCAATATCCTTTGTTAAGGATTGATGATATATTTGATCATATTCGAGGATCCTGGGTGTTCTCTGAGATTGACTTGAGATATGGTTATCATTAGTTTCATGTTAGACCATCAGATATACCTCTTACATCCTTTCGGAGCAAGTATGGTCTGTACGAGTATGTGGTCATGTTGTTCGGTCTCATGAACGCACTTGTAGTTTTCATGGAACTAATGAACCAAGTGTTCCATCCTTACTTGGATTCTTTTTTAGTAGTTTTCATGGATGATATATTGGTGTACTCTTGAACTTGACACGACCATTACATCAATCTTGAGATCATTTTGAGTACACTAAGAGAGAATTATTTATATATTAATCTCTCAAAATGCCACTTTTGGATGGACTAGATTCACTTCTTGGGTTATGTTATCTTAGAGACATGAGTATCAGTAGACCCAGAGAAAGTGAGAGCAGTAGTTTCTTGGGAGCATCCGAAGAATATCTTTGAGGTACAGAGTTTTTTGGGGCTGGATGGTTACTACAAACATTTTATACAGATCTTTTCACACTTAGCAGCGCCACTAACGGGCCTGTCTAAGAAGGGTGTGAAGTACTCATGGTCATATTCTTGTGAGTCAGCCTTTCAGGACCTGAAGGGAAGGTTGACTTCAGAACTGATGCTAGTTTTGTCAGATCTGGGAAAGAGTTACACTGTTTACTGTGATGCATTATTTATCGGGCTGGGAGTAGTGCTTATGCATGGGGAAGGAGTTGTTGTGTATGGGTCTCCCCAGTTAAGGCCACATGAGAGGAATTACCCGACGCATGATCTCGAGTTGGTTGTAGTTGTTTATGCCTTGCACTGTTGAAGACATACCTTCTAAGAGAGCATTTTGTGGCGTACACTGACCACAAAAGTCTCAAGTATATCTTTACCTAGCGTGAACTGAATTTGAGACAGTGAAGGTGGGTTGAGTACCTTCAGTCCTTTGACTTTGAGCTTGCCTACATGCCTGGGAAAGGCAATGTAGTGGCTGATGCGTTGAGTAGGAGGACTCAGATACAGGCAGTTCAGGAAGCTAGTAGTGAGTGGAAGCTCATGGATCTGTTCTCTGAAATGCATTTGGAGGTTCATAATAGATAGGGTAAGTCATTTCTTTCTTCTATAGTTGTTACCTCTACTCTTCTGGATCGAGTGAGAATGAGGAAGTTATCAGATTCTGAAGGCCTAATCCTACAATAGAGTGTGTCAAGAGAGGACCATACTCCTGGGTGCACTGTAGGTGAGGATGAGGTCTTACGTTTTCATGGATGCATATGGGTGTCAACAGACATACGTGATGAGCTGATGCGGGATTTTTATTCCTTAGTTTGGGCAGGTCATCTTGGTGTTAGCAAGATGTATCGAGATTTACACCGTCAGTATTGGTGGCCAGGTATGAAGAGGGATGTTGATGGTTTTATTATGAGATGTTCCACCTGTCAGCAGGTGAAGGCAGAGCATCAGCGATCGGTAGGTGTTTTACAGCAGTTACCCATTCCTAAGTGGAAGTGAAATGATGTCTCAATGGATTTTGTGACAGGGTTACCGAGATCGCCTCGAGGGAATGATGTGGTTTGGGTTGTTATCGAAAGGCTCACGAAGGTTTCATACTTCTTACCGATCGAGGAGACCTTCATTTTTTATGATCTTGTAAGTTTGTACATCTGATAGATTGTACGTTTTCATGAGGTTCTTCACTCTATCGTTTCAGACAGGGATGCTCGTTTTACTTCATGTTTCTGGGAAGGGCTATAGAAGGATTTGGGTACACAAGTACTTCTGAGTATAACTTACCATCCCCAGACAGATGGCTAGTTAGAGCACATGATTCAGGTGTTGTAGGATATGCTTCGATCATGCATCCTAGATTTTGGAGGTTCTTGTGAGAATCACATACCTCTGATAGAGTTTTCTTACAATGATAGTTTTCAAAAAACTATTCAGATGGCACCTTATGAGGCTTTGTATTGTAGTCCATTCCGATAACCCCTATGTTGGTTGGAGGCAGGAGAGGCAACTATGTTGGGACTTCTTCTTTTCCAGGAGACCACAGAGTAGGTGGAGTTGATTTGGAAGAGGATGGATATTGCACAGTCACGACAGAAGACTTATGATGATCAATGGAGACAACCTCTGGAGTTCGAGGTCAGAGATCAGGTTTTCCTACATGTTACACACACATGAGGATTATGAGATAGGAGAAGCTTTCACTAAGATACATCGGATCGTTGAGGTTTTGGAGAGAGTTGGGTTGGTTTCTTATCGGTTGTAGTTACCTCAAAGGTATTGGGCTATGCACGACGTCTTCCACGTTTCTCAGCTACGACGTTACTTCTCAGACCTGTCTCATGTTTTTCAACCCGAGGAGGTTGAGTTAGAGGTGGATTCTTTGTTCGAGGAGCATCCTATCCAGATCATTGATCGTAGTGTGGAGGTTCTTCGTGGCTGGTATGTTCCTTTGGTGCGGGTGTTGTGGCAGCACAGTCGAGCGCAGGACGAGGCTTGGGAGAGGGAGACCGATGTGTGATCGCAATGGCCTAAGCTGTTCGAGGATTCTTCTTCTCCAACTTGTTAGGGAAATTTGGGGATGAATTTATTTAATGGGGGAATTTTTTAAGAACCTAGTTCTTCATTTCAGGTATGGATCTTGATTTTGGGTGTTTTTGAGAAAAAAATGGAGAATTTGGAAATTTTATAAGTACACGTTGTGTACTTAGGAGTACACATCGTGTACCCTATTACCGCGTACAACCGTATCTTGGGCGTGTAACGGAAGAGGCATGGTCGTGTGGGGTGACTTGGAAAACTGCTAATGTCAGGGGCCGGTTGAGGCAAATACACAACATGTTCATTAACAGAACATGTCATGTAATTTTTCTTTTAATTGACTAATCGGATCGGGGTCGCGTCTAATCCCCATAAACATCTACTTCTGGACTTGGTTCATCCAGGAGTGACTGAGAGCAATGAATCTTATTAGAGCCACCATTTCTCTGTATGAGGTCTGATCCGATCTCCAATGGGTGCATTGGAATTCCCTCAGTGATTTCTTGGTTCTTCTAGAGCCTCTCCTCCCGATTCCTTCTCTCACTCGAGTTATTCAAGGTTGAATTTTTTGACGTTTTTGTAGATCCATGTCATTCTAGGACATTTAAAGGACCGAAGTTCGAGAATGTTCAGCGTACAACATCAAGGTAGGTGGTTTTTTTCCTTTTGTTGTTTGTCTTTGAGTTTTATATGCCAAAGTGTTGATTACCCATGTTTCGGGTATTTCGGGTCAAGGAAATTGAACCCTGCTTTATATGCCTTAGATTGATTGTTGAACTAAGGGTTTTCTGTTGTGGGATTATATGAAATTGTGTGTTTAAGGAACATCCCATGGGTGTGTTTCCCTTGTTTGAATGTTTAGAGATGTTTAGTCCAGGTTGCCTATGAGGCAGACCTTGTTTCCTTACCTTGCTTGATAGGCTGGAACTGATTTCTGTTTTCTGCTTGTTAAATGCTTGTGATATGCTTTGGAATTGTTTAGTCATGTAGTAGTTGAGATTACTTTGGGCTGCTTGATATCATATATGCACGATTGAATTGCACCAGGTTGTGAGAACCTGGTGTAGTTAGACCATAAGGGGAATTGACGTTGAGTACTTCCTCAGAGTGTATGTTATATTTCACGCTACGAGACCACAGGGGGATTGACGGTGAGTGCTCCCTCCGAGTGTCTATAGTTTACGTTACGAGACCACATGAGGAATTGACGTTGAGTGCTTCCCTAGAGAGTCTGTAGTTATTATGAAAAGACCATAGGGGGGAATTGACGGTGACTGCTTCCTTAGAGCGTCTTTTCCTTTATTGCATTCCTTGGCCAAAGGGGTTAGACTGTGTGAGCTACCCAGAGGGTTAACATAAATATTGAATGTTTGTGATGCGTTTTCCAAGACAAAGCACAATCTTATATTCGGTCCTGTTAGGTAGTCTTCTGAGATACCTGTTGTGATACTTACTTGATTAAATGATGAACATTAAATGCTAATGAATGTAAATGGAAATTGTAGGATTGTTTACTTTTGTGTACTCTTAGTTCTTTATTGCATTTCCATTATTACCTGCTATATATACTCACTGATAGTTAGGCACAAATCTTGTGGTGGTAGCCTACTGAGTTTCGTCTCATACCCTGTCTGGGTCATATTTTTAGACCCAAACAGATTATATGGTTGCAGGTGTAGATAAGGGCAAGCGCCCTTCTTCCTCAGGTACATGTTTGACTGTTAAAGCTAGAGAGCATAGGACCAAGCTTAGGCTTGCGATGCTGCTGGAGTTTTCCTGTTTTCTTTGTACTTTGGTTTAGTTGTATTTCAATCATATTGTCTTGTTTAGCTGATTTCCTATACATATGTGGCATTCGTCATTTATATATGTTCTCCAGATGTTATTTACTTTCATTCTTCCGTTGTTTACTTATCGTATGATATTTTGCTTCCGCTACTATTTATTATTTGCTATTCTACTGTGCATGCTCGGCCAATGAGGGCATAGTTTCCCCACTATCACACCCAAGGACCTTGCTGCTAGTCGGCACCCTCTGACGTTCGAGGAAATGTGTTTGAGGCCATGTGACCAACCGGGTACGGGGCACCTTTGGGTGGCACCCGGAACCGGGACGTTACATGTCACCTCCGCCATGACACCCCGAGACTCCGCTCCCACCACCAAGGTCCAACCGGAATCATTCTGCAAACATCATGAGGTGAATTCCCTCTGATATCACTTGTCACTGGCTGAGCGTCTTAGCAAAACGGTTTGCCCGTACGACACCCCAACCCGCCTCCTCGGTCGGCGGAGTTCAACCGTCCAACTCTTCATATGATGTGAGATTCACTGGTTTTGTCTTGCCATGGAATCATCAGGAGAGTGGCTCGAACTCCCAACTAGAGTGGTGTTAAGACTGACACGCACCATCCTCCACATTGTTGGGGCGACTCTCATCTCGTCGATAGGGACAAACCACATGAACCGCAACCTTAATGTTCTTGCTGGTATGGGACAAGACCCCCATGATGGGGTTGTGATAGTGTTCTCTCTTCCTCCTCTCTCAAGTCACTGAGAGAATATCAAGAGTTTTTCCTCCTTCAAGAAGAATTCTGATATGATCAGTCACGAGCAATCAGGATTGATCGTGCTAGCACCTGACGATTCTACGGCGACGTCCAGAGATTGTGGTGCATGTGAGGATTACTGTTGGTGGGATTCTGCACTTGGATCCTGCAATGTAATGATGGTACGACAAGATCTAGTCAACCAAATCATCAACGAAGAATGAATTACAAGTTGAAGTAATTATATCTCTACTCATAAATTAATTATAAATTACATGTAAAGATCATCTTCTTCTGGTTCTGATGCTCTTTTGTAGTCAAGTAATCAACGATTTTCATTGGACATGATGTTATTTGTCATGTGCGGCAATGATTATTTGTAAATTAAGACTAAAAACCGATTTGGTCATGTCATCGAGACGCTCCTGCTGCGTCTGTAACCTTCACATTATATATGAACAAAATAAAATTTTATTCTCATATTAAATCCATAAACAAAAACATATCAAACCACTTTAAAATATTTAAAAAGGAAAAAAAAGTTGTTTGTAGATTACTGAAACAATGTTGTAATTGTAGGTTTGAATTATAGGAATGAAATAATTATAAAATAACTTACATCTTTTAGAAATTTAACATGTTTAAAACAATTCTCACACATTAATAACGTTTTATAGCACACTCAAAATAAAACCACTATCCAATCAAAGTAAAACTCATTTATCTAAAATACAATTTAAATTCACTGGTTTCCATAAATCAACTCGAATTAAGCACTAGTTTCTAGAATAATACATGTCAAAATGATTATTTTAAAGAAAAATATAAACATTTTTATTTTATCCAAATAATTCTAAACATGAATACCCAACAACTTTAATCCAAGAAGAATAAAAAGAAATTAATTGACTAGATACCCACTACTTACAACAAAAATCATTTGATTAAATACACTGAATAAAATTACATAAAAGAAGCGCATTAACTATAAAATGGATTGACAACAATCAGGTCTCCACTGCATCAAATTGTTTAACCTATGCTATGCAATTGTTCGGTCTCTTTTAAATTAGTTTAGGGAATACACCGTTTTATGACGTCCTAACAACTTGATAAAAAAGTCACAAAAATAAACACACACAACAAACAATACAAGGTACCGACCAAGACACGTGGATACAACATCTCCAACATTGCACCATATAAATGAAGTCATTCAAATATGCTAAAGTCTTGCACTAGCATTCCAATAATATAATAAAAAGTAAAATAGGAAGTTCTGATTTATTCAATTTAAAACCCCCAACTCACAAAAGCTTTTCCCCACAGTTCAAATCTCAAAGATTAACACAACCCCTTTATTTCAAATCAAAATTCAAAACATTAACAATGTGTTTGGTGAGATTTTAGTAAAAGAAAAGAAATGATTTGATAGTCTATAAAAGAAAAGAAATGAAATGAAATGATTGTGATTTCTCTCTTTGTGTTTGGATCAATAATTTAGTAAAAGAAAAGAAATGATTATCATTTCTCTCCATCTTGTTTGGTGACATTTTTTAAAAGAAAAGAAAAGAAACTGTTTTTGTGCAAATGACACAAATAACCTTTGTTAAAAAATAACACATACACACATGATTAAAGGTTATATTTTCCCAAGATAAAAAAACCATAGATTAGATCCCTATAGATACCACACCTACCACCATGTCTGTCCAACATCAACAATTTATGTCAAATGGCACAAGTAACTTTAAAAAAAAACGGTATTTTTATTAGTATTTTTATAACAAATCAAAAAATAATAATTTCGTTTTCAATCAATCATTATCTTTCATATCACCAAAATCAGGTGAACTAACAACAAACATATATTAATACAAATTTTAATTTTTTTTTAAAATTAAATAAAGATAATCAAAATTATTTATAAATTATTTATATTATTTATTAATACAAAATTATTAATTCAAGATAATAAAAAATATTAATTCAAAATAATTATTAATTCAAGATAATCATAGTTATTTGTAGTCAAAATTATCTATAGCCAAAAGTATTTATAAATCATTTATGATTATTTATATACACTTAATTATTTGAATCAAAATTATTTATATACAGATTATCAAAATTATTTATATCTGATTGTTATTATTATTTATAAATTATGTTGAACTTATTACTTATATTTGATTGTTATTATTATTTATAATTTATTTATATCTGATTGTTGTTATTATTATTATTATTTATAAATTATTTATATTTGATTGTTTTTATTATTTTGAAAGGGAATGTCATACATTATTTATAACTGATTGTTATTATTATTTTATAAATTATTTATATTTGATTGTTATCATTCTTTATAAATTATGATGAACATTATGAAGTGAAACGACATCGCAACTTGAAATAATATCAGCAGAGCACTGTAGGTTGAAGGAGAATCAAGGATGGAAATAAAAGGTATGAATCTCACTTTATATATAGACCAAAAAAAAGAATAATATGGTAAATATAAAAGGTATGAACCTCACTTTTCCACCCTTTATATTTATCTCATCTTACGGCGTCACCAAATGAAGGATTTCAGTTTCAATCCACCCGAATCATTTCGTCTCCTCCCAATTCTGCGCTGCCAAACGAGGGCTAAGTTTCCTTCAAATCATCCAAAATTCCATCAAAAACAAGTTTCCCATTTTCCCCTCGTGGCCGGCCCCCGGTATCCCCGCCTGCCGGAGGGGAGGACCTCTACACGCGCTCGCCTTCGGAAGGAAGCTTTAGTTAGACCCCATCCCGAGCCAGCGATCTCCCCTGTCGCTCCTCAGCGCGCTCCCCTGATCCAGATCTCATCCAAAGAAAGAGGTTTTGCCAGCGAAGCTCTGATTTTTGCCCTTTCACGTATGAAATTTAAAGAGGATTACTCCTTTCACTCGCACACCCTCATCAAGTTTGGTTTAGATCACCGATCCCTGATCTCTCTTGTTTACCATGTCAACGCTTCTCGGGGTCTGGCGTCTCCTGCGGCGATCAACATTTTGGATGCATGTCACTTCTGTATCCTTCTTAAATCTGATGAGGATTTTGTGAATGCCTGGTTTTTGGAGTTTCGTGTCTGCGATTATCGTAGGTTCCTCCTTTTTTGATGGGCTATAGCCCTCAATTGTAGGAAGGAACCCATGTCAGTTTCTACATGGATTCGTCTCCCAGGGCTCCCCCTTCCGTTCTAGAACTCGATAGTCCAAGGGATTGGAGACACCATTGGTAGCTTCCTCAGAGTAGATGAAAGGATGCTGGGCCTTCTCAACCCCATGTCTCCTCGCATACGTGTAGAGCTTTATTTATCCAAGGAATTCCCTTTCCGGCTTCAACTCAGGATTGGCGATGAGGTTTTTGTGTGGGAGAGGATTCACTACGAATCAAAAATTATTTTTTACTCCTGCTACCACCTTCAGGATCACGACTTCGACCATGGCCATAAGAATTCTCACTCTCAGGTTAAGACGACATCAGTTCTTTCATCTTCCAGAGTGCCTGGCATTAATCGGGACTCTCATATCCTCATCACCTAGAAGAAACTTGAGGAGAGGTAAACTCTTCCTTCAGTTAGACCGATTGGGGATCTTCCTTTGAGCCCCGTAGCCCCCTTCACCCCCCCTTCACCCCCTATTTCTGATCTCTTTATCGTGGTTTATTAACCACGGCTTATGAAGACCTATGTTATTCTAGTGACAGCTATTCCTTCCTCCTCATTACAGGAGACCCCCCCCCCCCCCCTCCAATTTTGGTGAATCCGAAATCTGTCATGATGGCCCCTTCCAGCGGTTCAGAAGTTATTATTGCATCGGTGTCTCACACCCTTCTTGAGGAAGGGGCATGTATTTTAGAAGGTTTTTCTATTGCTTTGGATTCCTAGAAAAAAAGGAAGGGGGAGTCGTTTGAAGGCCTTCTCTTCCCGGATCTTGTCACTGCCAAAATGATCACCAGATAAATTTCTCACCAACTCAATCACTCAGATGGAGACCTCACATCATCTGAAAATGGTAAAGGTGGTAAGCCCACTAAATTTTACTCCTCACCTTGATCCTTTTAATATTCATCCTATCTTGGAATGCAAGAGGGGTGGGAGCCCCCACAAAAGTGGAATTCCTCCGTAATGAAGCTTGGGGCTCTAAAATCTCCTTAGCTGCAATGCAGGACCCCGAACATAGTGCTGATCACTTAATGGAATTTTCCATAAAGTTTCATTTCCTCAGCCTTCTTCATGAAGCCCCTATCAACCTCTACATTTGGATCTTATGGAAACATAACGTGGAAGTGGATCTTGTTAACTCTTCAGACCAACACATCACTATTAAGGTCTCTTCTTTTAACTTCATCCTCTTCATTACTATTGTGTGCACCAAGTGTGATGTTGTAGATGAGACCAAGCTTTGGAAAACCTTGTTTACCTTCATCCCAGGGCCTATGCCTTGGCTGGTAGGGATGATTTCAACACCATTGCGGAACCATTGGAGAAGAAGGGAGGTAATAGATTCTCAAAAAAATTCATGAATGAATTCAATGGGTTTATGGCTGCCAACCAGCTCATTGATCTAGGCTTTTTTGGTGACTGTTTAGTATGATGTAACAGCCAAAAGCTTGGAAGATGTACTTGGTGTAGACTGGAAAGATTCTTGAGCAATCTCTAACTCTTTCTACAATCTCCAAGCCTCCCACTTTCCATGATCCTTATCTGAGAATAGGGTAATGCTCCTTTTCAGTTCTCTCCACAGTGAGCTCTCTACTCTGATTTTTTTTATCCCGTTTTCTCTTCTTGGGTTATGCCTGTTTCTGGTCCTCCATGGGTGGCCCTTTAAACTAAGCTCAAGTGTCTCAAACCGGTGCTTTACGAGTGGACAAAGAGGCTAGAGATTCCCAAATCATTTTGTTCTGATCTATATAAGGAAACCCTGGATCTCTATCACTGTTACAAGACCATTGGGATGATCATTGCCTTGAGCTTTTATCACACAAGCATAGGCTCTTGGTGGACCTCTTGCTCAGGGAGGAGATAGGGGTTCAAGATTGGTCCCAGGAACTTTGGATTCATGAGGCTTATTTACGTGCATGCATTAAAGAAAAAAAGGCATTATGGAATTCTCAACATATAAAGAACTGAAAAAACCTTTACTAACAACATTAGTGAACTAGGACCGATGGTGCTTGATCACTTCTTCTCTTCTCATAGTAGAGATGGATACCCCTCACCGTATATAACACAGGTTCTAATTCCAGACACCAAAATTTCTTCATAGACATTCCTTCTATCATCTCGTGGCAACATAACTGCACTCTTGGGGCTTGTTTAAAGCAGTGCAAAGTTTGTGCTTTGATGGTGCTCCTGGGCCAGATGTTTTTCCAGGTTTCTTCTTAGCGGGTGCATGAGGTATTATTCAATAAGGCACGTCAAGGCGATACAGGATTTCTTCAAAGGTGGACATTTGACTAGATCAATTGCTGCCACTAACTTGGTATTGATCCTGAAGAACAATGATCCCTTTTTGTTCCAACAAGTCTCTGTAACTTCTTATATAAAATTGTGGCAAAGATCATCAATTATCGTCTTCTGCCGATGCTTCCCCAAATCATCTTTGACGTGGAACACAGTTTCATACTAGGGATGAGTATCCAGGGGGTGGTGGGATTAGCTCAAGAACTGGTTTTGTATATCGATTGTAAAATTCATGGGGATAATGTGATTCTCATAGTGAATATGTTAAAGGTCTATGAAAAAATGTAGTGTTCATTCTTAAAGTTCTCAAGCAGTTTGGCAACTGAGGATGTTTGTGATCTTCTGTTCAGATGTATGTTGTCCCCATGGTTCTTCATTGCTCTCATGGGAAAAAGCTTCCGATTCTTTAAGTTCTGTCATAGACTCTCAACAGGGAGACCCTCTTTTGCCTAGTATTTTTATCCTTGCCCGGTATGAATTTAGAAAAAATATCAACAAGTTTATGGATGAGGGTTCCCTTGACTGTTTCAAAAGAAGTCACGGGTGCCCCGATATCTCCCATTTTTTCTTCGTCATTGACATGCTCACCTTCATTAACGATAATCAGAGTTTTGTACCGGACTCAACGAAAGTGTTCGGAGTATGGAGCTTGGAGTGGCCAAACAGAGAACGTGGCCAAGAGCAGTCTCTTTGTTTCCCGCACTCCTTGCCTAACTGAATTGATATCCCTTTTGTCCATCTGGGTGGTCATATTCAAATTTGTAACTTTGATTTACTTGTGGAGAAAATCAAAATCAATTACAAATCTTCAAAAAACTTTTTACTAATAAAATTTCAGAAATTCAAAAAATGAGTTTATAATAAATATCACTTAGCGTGGTGGTACTTGCAACACTTCCTGCTCGGCTGTTATGTCTTAGGTCTCGGGTCGAGTTGCAAGGGAGGTGTGATTAAATCTTCGAAGGGCAGGGGACAGTACTTGCCATGTGGTCCTGATTGTGGACCTAGTTGAGCCCAGTCCTAGTTGTGGGTTAGGGCATGACCAATCCAACGAGGCCCAGCCAAAGCCAAACGAGAACTGTTCAAAAGGTGGATTTTGAACGGTCCTCGTTTGGGTGTTCCTCGTTGGCCCGACCACGCCCCATTGAGCTCAATTGGGTCCACAACTAATCATTAAAAAAAAACAATTCAATACAAACACACATTCAAGTTAAGAAGCCTATAAATCAATCAATATACATCATTTCAATAACTACCCATTGATTTTATTATAAACACCAACTGAAATCTATAAATCAAACATCACACATTAAACAAACAAAACATATCAAGATTACCTCTTTGTGTGTTCTAATTAATCATATTAATACTAATGACTATTTAGGAAAACATAGAATTAAGAGGTAGCCAATCAATTAAAATAATTCATGACGTTTGAGACTCAAAATAACATGCTTGTTTTGAACAAACGCCCAAGACATCAAACTGTGACAAAATAAAATGAAATAACTCATTTAAGGAGATACTGCATAATCTTGAACTTCATTGGTAATTTGAGATTTCACTATAAAAAGGTTGATCAAGTCTATTTATTGGCTACTTTTCAAGTTTCAACAACCCTACCTCCACCTACCCATTGATCAAACTACTATTCATGCTTTGATATCATTTTGTAACATATCGACCCGTATATCTAGCCAAATATTAGAATCGATACATCACAGAACTAAGGCACGTTCCTAATCTCTGTAAACTGGCTCAAGTGTTGGTATCAAACATATATTTTGAGAATGATCTAACATTTTTAAAATAATGAATGCAAACTTAAGGATTTCATTCATAAATATGGCATGACACGTCCATATATTAGACTTATCACATCATACAAAAAACATTTTTCCAAACATGAATAATTGAACTTACCATATCATCTCGTAAGTAAACATTCACTAATTTAAATGAATCCATACAAGACCAATACTCTTCACAATACTGAAATGAATAAATACAAAATACAAGGCCTAAATAGTGAATACAAATATTATGACATAATGAAAAATGGAATATCCAACCACTTCCTCATTACACAACCATTGCATGTCACCACCTCAATAGTTTCTCATCAAGCCCTTGGTCCAACTCTTATCAAAGTGAAATGTTAGCCGATCAGCAATGCAAGGTGAAGAGCTAGGTGATCAATGACGCAGAAGCTGAGGAGGGGCAGTTCAAGTGGGCTGGGCCTACGGGTCATGTATTGGGCATGGTATACCTTTGGGCCTTCGCGTCATGTATTGTGGGTCAGTCGGGCCTTGTGCCTTCGGCCTATGGGTCATGTACGAGTTCCCCTTCAACCCTTAAAAGAGGAATTATCCATAATAAAATAAAAAATGAAGGCGTTCGGGCCATTCAGGCAATTAAGAGGTAATGTGTTGGATTTATTATCAACAATGAAGGTGTTGGACTTATTGGAAGTCTAATGACGATATGTGATTTAGAGATTGTGTGTCGAATGCACATAAACTAAATGATTGGTTGATTGGTCTCGTTGTCAATGGTAAAAATGTAAGAATGTTTCAATTACGAAGTTGTGTTGGTTTCATTAATGACAGGTAATATATGATGGTGAGGGTGGTGATACATGGCATTAACATATGATGGTGAGGGTAGTGAGATATGAATAAGTAGATGCATGGATCATATATGGTGAAGTAAGGCCTACGAAAAGCACAGAGAAGTTGAAGATGGCTAAGAGAGTAAAGTTTCACAACCTAGTTTTAGTGATTGATTCAAATGGTTTTAGATGCATATTTTGGCTTGTTTAGGCACCGAGGAATTTTGTGAAGATCTGGAGATGTTTGGAGATTAATAGAAACTGATTTGGAGAAGAGGAACAAACCATGTTGTGGTTGGAGGATGTTTTACACGTCATGGCTATGTGAGAATGAAGATTGAAGAGAAGCAGGTGCTATATGATACCTCAAGGAGAAAACACATCTTGGCTATCTAAAGCACTTCATGGTGCACAAACCACCATCATGGTAGTCAATTTTTTAAAGAAGATGGATTAATAAGATTTATGGTCACCATAAGTTGATTAAACCGTGTTATGGTTGTCATCGTGGTTTTGGTAAAATGAGTAGTTTGGTTATGGTTTCAAGTGGAGAGTTGGATGTTTTATTTGGAGTTTCTTTAGGTGTTTCAGGAGAAACCACGGTGTAGTGGTAGTCGCGGTCTAGGCTAAAATGAGGAGTTTCTTATGGTCATAAGAGGAGTCTTGATTATGGTTATGGTGGATGATTGAAAAGTTGGGGAGATGGGTGAAACCACATTGTAATGGTCATCATGGTTGACTATCAAATTTGATGGAATCCCTGTATGAAATTAGGTGTTGAAGAATTATGGTCATGGTTTATTGTCGTTTTGATAAAAAACGGGTAAACCAATCATGGTGATTGTTGAGTCAAAGTCCTATCTTTATCCTTGGTTTTGAAAATCAAAATATACTCATGTTACACTCTTATTTAAAACCAATAATTTGGAAGATTGTTGCTTGAGTTTTTTCTTGTGTATAATGTATTGTCCGATTACATGTTCTGTTGTACTGGTAAGTTCACCAGATGACATGCGCTGGAATGTTTTCAATGGACGATGCTAGCGTTGTGATGGCGTGGAACACATTAGGTGATAGAAGTCGACTAGATCCATTAGATGATGGAGTACAACATCTGATACAGTTACAACTGAACCCAAAGAACTCAGAATATGACCGTTGAAGTCAATTATGTGGATGCCTATAAATAGAACCCGAGGCTTTGAGGATGAAAAACAATTTTCAATTGCAAAAAAGTTGATTGGTAGTAAATCCATTCTAACAACTCATTGCTTTTGAGCGCTCTTTCTTTCTAATCTTTTTATGTGTGTGTTAAGTGATATCGTCAACAAGGTTTGATTGTAAAGCTCTTAGTATTGTTGTAATCGTTCTTTCTCCGATTACTGAGATTAAAAGCTTCTGGGATGGAAGTTGGTTTTTCGATCGCTAAAATTGAGGGCTTTAATGGATAAGAAGACAGAGTCCTTCCAATAGGGTTACAACTGACAAAGATAAGGGTGCTTGAGCTTGATATGCCCGATCACTGATATTGAGGGCTTTTGTGTCTAGGAAGACAAAGTGTCCATTATTAGGACACTGATACCTTCCAATGAGTTTCAATCGAGGATGTTCTAATATTGGAGTGAGGATACCTTGCTTCAGGTTACAAATCACCCACCGCTTTGGTCTAAAAGTGAGGGGTTCCTTTATTGGAATTTGTTTTAGTATATAATATCCTTTAGGGGTATTTGAGTTGTTACTCAATACTCCACACATTTTTAACTTTGCTTTGTTTTACATTGAATTGGTATTTTATTTCCATCGTGCTTACTGTTATATCAATTAAGTGTATAACTTCCAACAGTCTTAATTCCGCTGCATCTATGCTTTGTTTACTCTGATTTGATCGGAAGATATACCATCCAATCAACTTACCTTTTGAGTGGGATGAAAATTGTTAGTCATGTTTAAGACTACAATTCACCCTAATCTTATAGTGCCATATTGATTGGACCACATGCATCATTACCTCCCACGGTCTCAAATCAAACTTTTGAAATTTAAAAACACGAAACTACAGAATCACTAAAATTACCAAGTAGGAGTATAATAATTGTAAGTCTCGTGACCGATCCCATGAGGAAAATACTTAAAAGTTTTTTTCTAATTGATAAAACACAATTTTATCGAATATTTTATCGATAATAAATGACATAATTCCTTCAAAATGTGTTAAATATGTTTATTTATGCAATATTTGGGATTAGATCATTCACTTGAAAATTTGATGAAAATTCCAGTTTCCCCCCTTTAAAGCGAACCATAGTATTTCAGCCATAAATATTTTTCTATGACTTATTTGAACTTAAAATTTTGTAACAACGCTCCTTACTAAATGGGTTACAACTTTCATTTTGGACATCCGAGTTGGATCGTGCATTTGATTGGAGTAAATGAAACATAAAGTCAAAGCTAGACTAGACTCTTCAGATTAGACACCACTTCACCATTTGGGCCATAAATTCTTCATCTAGGCTTGGATTGGCTCAAATTTGGACATAAGATAGAGGACCCAATTCCAAAAAAATCATCCTACTGGATGGAAAACTAGTTCATGCAGTTTAGTGGTCAAAAAGTTGGTGAAAGTTGGATTAAAATATTTGGCTGAATTCCCCATTCACACTTGAAAAGTCTTGAAACCATAGCCTCCCCTCCACTCTATAAATGTGTGTTTTTCTCATTTGGAGGGGGTTGGACATTATCACGAACCAACCTGGATACCCTGGTACCCTGATACTCGAGCTGGCACTGACATAGCCTGCAAAGCGTTCCCGATCCCCATGGGTTTCCGACTAACACCTGACATCATGCAATATAAAAGTGGGAACAAATTTTCCATAAAATAGCAGAAGATAAAGATACATATCAGTATTCTCAAAAATCCAAAGGGAGTCAGTACTAGAAACCAAATAGGTATATCAAAAACTCAAACAGTACATCATCAAAGTACCAAAAAATAGACAAGATAACCCAACGTCCCAAAAGACACATCACTCCGAGCCCCAAGGGATCAAGAACATTCAACTCCTCCAAGAGGCACTTCCCCTTTACCCAGAACTAGCAGGAGAAAATTTATAAATACCCGAAGGTAAAGGTAAGATGTGAGCTAAAAATCCCAATAGGGTATCACTAAGTGTTCCATAATAAGATGCCATAATAATAAACCAATTCATGCTTTCAATTTTAATCAAAACAAGCATGGCGGTACATTTTCATATTTAAGACAAAACATGATTTCATTTCAATTTGATGGAAAAAAATTTCAACATGGATTAAATAAACATTTTATATAAAACAGTTTATATAAATCAATAGGCATGTGTAAAACAGTTCTATATCAATGGAATATATATATAAAAAAAATCACAACAAACACCATGGTCATCTGTCCTGCGGTACGATAGTTTCTAGTTATGGGATCCTCACACATCTCATATCAGTGATCACAACAAGTATGTGTATACACATCCCTCGGGCTCAGGCTGAATAAGACCCATCAATATCCCATTGGGGATAAGATGCACCGAACTAGGTTTTTGTTAGAGTTTTCATCGTTAATCTATTGCTAGAGAATTACCATCATAACATGCTTGTCCTAAATAACCCTCTAACTACCCAGGCTCACATGTTCTCAATCAATAAAAAAATAGACAAATCATTTCAAATCAGTTTAAAATACAGTTGACTCATTTTCAGTTTCAATATGCCAATTTCATTTCGAAAGAAAAGCATAGGTTTTTCATCATTTCATGCCTTTTCAAACCAAAACCAATCATAGGTTTTTATCAATTCAATATAAGACATTTTTCTCAAAGTCAATTCACAAATCCATCAATTTCAAAATACACCTCAATTTCCAATTCCATTGGAATTAGGGGGTTTTCCCAAAACCCATACCAATTCAATTTCAATTCCAATTCACATCAAATTGGGTTTTCACAATTCAATTGAAATCAATTTCAAACAACAAGAAATTCACGGTTTAATCAATTGATCAGTCTTAAATGGAACCACCTACCTTTTTCATGGAATCACAACACCCGTAATAAGACTCACCAATGAAGGATAAAGGCTCAGAAGATCTAGGAACTCAACTTAGAATCAAGATTCAACAACACAGAGTTTAGATCCATTAATCCCAAGATGATCTATCAAAATCCAAGGAGGGAAAGAGAGAGAAAAATGGAAGAGATAAGGAGACCACTTACCCGGAGAGATGCGCCACAACTAATACGATGATCAATCAATAAATGGATGGTCCAAAGGGATTAGAGATCTCGAAAATCACATAGGAAGAGCCTCTAGGTCAAGAGCATGGAAGTCTGTGGGAGGGAAATAAGAATTTCAACCGTACTGCCCACTTAAAACCAACACTCGAGATTTTACATGGCGTGTGGCCCAATTACACATCATGTAATTGTTGAGTCCCACATACACCGAACAACTCATCACCTTTTATTAAAAATATGATTTTTAATATGTATATAGCATTTAAGCTGTACATGGCATGTAACCTTGCATGTTGTGTATCCGCTTCACGACATATGCAAGGTGATGATTACACGTTGTGTAACCCCATTACACAACGTGTAAATCCCCAGTAGGATGTAAAAATTGTAGGTTTTATGCTGAAAATTAAAAAAAAAAATCCCCGACTTCGCAATTACAGGTATCCTCCCATTCCTTCTTAGAATTACTCAACCAAAGAAAAAGGAAAACCAAAACAAAGGTTAGAACATACCTGAAAAAAAGGTAACGAGGTGTTACAACCTCCTCACCATAAAAACTTTATGTCCCCAGAAAGTCTGTCAAGAAGGTTCCATATAAAAAAGGTGAGGCCAATGATCTCTCATTAGTGCCTCACACTCCCATGTCTTAAGATAATCAGAACTGTGCTTCCATAGCACATAGACCAAAGGCATCCTCCTCCTATGAAGTACCTTGGTCTCAAAGTCAACTATCATGATTGGATGCTCAGTCACAGATAAATCAGGCTCAACATCAAGATCACTCCAGCTCAAAACATGAGATGGATCAGAAATATATTTCTATAGTTGATATATATAGGACACATCATGTATTGACATCAACTATGGCAGAAGTGAAAAATGGTAAGACACTTTCCCCACCTTCTCAACAACCTAAAAAGGTCCCACAAATTGAGGAGCAAGCTTCCCATGCCTCTCGAGCCACTGATGACCTAAACAAGGTGAAACTTTCAAGAACACCTAGTCACCAAATGAAAACTCCAACGGTCTACACCGACGATCAACATAAGATTTATACCGGCTCTGTGCCGTCAACATCCTCTAAAGAATCAATTGAATATTTTCCATCATCTCTTGAAATAGGTTCAATCTAACCAAGGAACTTTCACCGATCTTCAACCAACACAACAAAGATTTACACGACCTTCCATACAAGGCCTCAAAAGGAGTATTCTGATCATGGACCGATAACTATTATTACAAGAAAACTCAACCTGTCCCAAATGGTCATCCCAAGCTCCACCAAAATCAAGGACGTAGAAACGAAGCATATCCTCAAGAATCTGTATAACTCTCTCTGTTTGGCCATCCTTATGTGGATAGTATGTCGTACTCATACAAACCTGAGTTCCCAGTGCTTCTTGGAGGCCTCTCCAAAATTGAGAAGTAAAATGGGGATCCTTATTAGAGACTATTGCATATGGAAATCTGTGCAAATGAAAAATCTCTCTCACATAGAGATTTCCCATCTCCTCAACTTTGGTTGCATCACAAATGAGTATAAAGTGAGACAATTTGGTCAGCCTATCGATCACAACCCATATCACATTCTTCTTTCTCTGGGTATGCGGAAACCCAACCACAAAGTCCATAAAAATATTTTTTCGCTTCCAAGTCAGCACTGGAAATGGATGAAGAAAACTCAAAGGCTTCTGATGCTCGACCTTGACCTATTGGCAAGGATGGTAGTGTGAAACAAAATCAGCGATGCCTCATCTCATACTCGACCACCAAGATCATCACCGCATGTCATAAAAAATCTTTGTGGTTCCTGGGTGCACAACCCATTGAAAATTATGGTAATCCCCCATACCAACTTTTCTCATAGGTAGCGACATGACAAACTGATTATGAAAACACAGAATAACCTTCGTGGAGAACAACCACTCAACAACGGTCTCCCCACCATAAAGAGAATCTCTAATGCTATGAAATTCATAATGAAGCTGTTGTTCCTGAAGAACCATCTCGAGAAGAGTGGAGGCCAATTGAACATTGACCAAGACAACCTCAACCCTTGTTTCCTAAATTCCAATATGCAACTGTGAAAAAAGATCCATCAAGTTCTACTCTTCTGACGATCCTTTCATGACTTGAGTCAGAAGTTTCCTGCTCAACGCATCAGCAATGAAATTCCCTTTCACTGAGGTATAGGTGATGTTGAAATCAAAATATTACAGGTACTCCACCCAATGCCTCTAGTGTAGATTCAAATCTTTTTGAGAGAAGATATAACTCAAGCTACCGTGGTCGAAATACACAGTAAACCTTTCTATGAAAAGGTAATTCCACCGACTCTTAAGTGCATGCATCACAACTGTAAGTTCAAGGTCACGAGTCAGATAATTATTCTCATGTGGCCTAAGCTATTGAGATCTATAAGAAATGACATGATCATCTTGCATAAGAAAACAACCCAAACCCATACATGATGCGTCACATAAGACCACATAGCCCTGCCCGATCTCTGGAAGAGTCAACACCAGCACAAAAGTCAAAAGAAGTTTCAGATCAACAAAATATTTTTCACATTTCTCATCCCAAGAAAACTTTACCCCTTCCAAGTTAAAGCAGTCATCGGGGAAGCCAACTTCAAGAAATCCTTTACAAACTGGGGATAATATCCAGCTAAACCCAAGAAGTTTCAAATGTCGAAATCATTTTGTGGCTGCTCCTATGTCATAATAGCTTTTACCTTTTTAGGATCAACTAAAATACCATGTTCTGAGACCATGTGTCCCAAGAACTTCACTCCTCGAATAAAAAATTCACATTTCAATAGCTTGGCATAAATTCAGTGATTTCTCAATAATTATAGAACTACTCTCAAATGACGAACATGATCCTCCTCAAACTTAGAGTAAACCAGGATGTCATCCAAAAAGACTGCCATGAAAGTATCAAGATACTCGTGGAAAATATTGTTCATCAAAGCTATAAATACTTTAGGAGCATTGGTTAAACCAAATGGCATGACAATGTACTCATAATGGACATGCCTACTCCGAAGGTCGGTTTTTTGAATTCAAGATTCTTTTATTCTCAACTGGTGATACCCATATTGAAGATCAATCTTAGAGAGCCACTTTGACCCTTTTAACTGGTCAAATAGATCATCAATCTATGGTAACAAATACTTTTTCTTTATCATAACTCGGTTGAGTTTTTGGTAATCAACACATAGACATAATGTTTCATCAAATTTCTTATCAAATAAAACAGGCGTCGCCCAAGGGGACAAACTCGGTCATATAAATCCATTATCTAACAGATCATCCAACAAATTCCTCAACTCTTTCATTTTAGCTCACACCATATGGTAAGAAGGAATAGATACCAGTTGAGTACTATGTAATAAATCAGTAAAAAACTTTACCTCCCTTACCGATGGAAAACCAAACAATTCAAAAGGAAAAACATTAGGAAACTCGACGAAAACTGGAGAGAGATCACTCCTCAAGGATTCCCACTCCATATCAAAAGAAAACACTGATATTACTTTCCCCAACTATGGATAAGAAGGTCCGACTTTACTCAATAACAGGTCCCATTATCCCTGAAAGATACGACACATCCGATCAGGCGCAATAAAGGAGACCTATCGAAGATAACAATCAATTTGAGCTTTATTAAAAAATGATCCAATCCATCCCGAAAATGATATCAAGAGGTTTCATGTCAAGAACTAGAAAATCCCAAGTAAGATCAATTTCTGATAAAGAGAACACACAAGCAGGACAACAAAGACTTCACTCTCTATTTGTTCTGAGGGGTGTAGTAATATCCATCACATAAGATAAAATCTTCATAGGAAGATTTAGAAAGTTCACAATACGAGTTGATATAAATGAGTGAGATGCACCAGTATCAAATAAAGCAGTCACTAAAGATGAATCTATAGTGATGGCACCTCTCACAGTCACTGAACCAGTATCTGCTTCCTCTAGAGACTCTTCCACTGCGTGAGGAAGCTTGGTTTTGGATTTCTGTGGCTAAAACCCCTTAATCTTGAAGCATCTGATTGCACTGCAATAATTTTAGGTGCTAATGAGCTTGTTCCACTATGTGGAACAGAATAGATATAACAAAACTTCTGTAAGTGCCCTAAGTGACCATCAAAACCACATATATCGGGTGCCTCAGTGCAAACTCAATTTGAATGCCTAGGCTTTCCACACTGGAAGAAAGTCAAAGGGACTCTTCTAGGCACTGTAGAAGGTCTGGAAGAACCCTATTGTTGAGATCTGTTGAAATAGTGGGTGCCCTAGACCCAACTATTATGTGCTTTTGATTACCTTATCGTGTATACAGTAAGGTATGCATGATGTCATCTTATCATTATAGTGTAGACTTTTCTGCATCCACTATTGAAATGGTAATGTCCAAAGATTAATTGTCGTATTGAAAGGTTATAGCAGTTCCCAGGCTATAATGAGAACCTCTAGATACTATGACATTAATCTTAAATATATATGTTCTATGGTCTAGATACATCTTACTAATTGGACATAGTAGATGTCTGACCATCAGGTGCTGGGGGCTCATAAGCATTGAGACTTCTTCTCATGAAGTTCGCACTTGGTGATCTCTAGTAGTGAGATCATGAGGACTGACCCGCCAATAGGAACACCACATGTTTCAGGTGTCATTGGATGTTCCTATCTACGATCATGTGTAATGGTCTCCTGACTTGAGATCATTACCAATGTATGTCATTTGATCGCGTACTTTGATGCAAGACGAAAACCATGGCAATGAAGTCGTGGCGAGGTAGTTTGTGTCGGGTGCGTCATTGGTGGCATGTCATTGGTTGAATGGTTAAGAAAGGATTTGTCGCTTCCAGGTTATGGAAGTAATATATCTCTGGCCATGTTGATATGGATGACAGTACCTTTATAAGACCATGGCCATGGCAGTCGAGGGTAAATCCATCCAGTTACATCAACAAACAATAAAGCAAGAAAAGGGCGATGACATGAGAGTGCGTCCTGCTTTATGAGATATTATAGACAAAGAGATTATATTACACAGTGCGTCTTCGTAGGTTGGTTGTCGCTGTTGTGACAATCCTTATTTCTTCAGGGGCCATGATGGGTTGCTAGATCCCGCTCTTGGTCTGTGAATATTATTCACGGCTGTCGAAATAAGGGCCTAGAGGGTCACACACAATAGCGTATTCAAGAATCTGCCCTATTCAGTTGAATAGGAGTATTGGACATAGTGGGCCCCGCCCTAGGGTTCCGGGAATTGTCCAAAGTTAAACGATCACCAATGCGATAAATATATTCATATTATTCGAGTTTAGAATAATGAGTATTGAATTTATTTATTAAATGTATTTACGAGTTTTAAGTAAATACATGAAAAATATTAATTGACGAATATTAAATTATTCAAGGTTCAATTAATATTTATGGGAGCGACGAGTCGGGTTAATGACTTAATTATTATCATGTAATATATTTTAATATATTACAAGTAAATGATAATAATATTTATGGCTCAGTTTAGAAGTCATAAAAATGTCATTAATAGTGCATTAAGTATTCGGGGCTGGCGAGGCGATACCGGGTATTTTAATTGAGCACTATAAATATAAGAGGAGGGGACTTTGCTAAATACTATTTTTTCATGGAGTTTATCTCTCCTCTCCTCTCTCCCACATTCTAGAGAGAGATGCTCTGGATCCAAGGAGCTCGGATGGAGCTCTCTCTCGGGCATCGCTAGCGAAGCGATGCGGTGGTCGTTGGAGCGTCGAAGGCATCGTCGCAAATCCGCACTAGCACCCGGATTACGACGAACGGTGCTCCCGCGGATTCCTTGAAGCGCGTGTGGACAATCTAGAGGAATTCGGCTTCAGATTCTTCGAGCAGCGATCGCCAACGACGAGCAGACGTCGTGCGCGGCTTTGGATTTAAACCAGGTATTTTACGGTTTAATTTTGTGCTTAAAATCCTCCACGCGTGGTCCTCGGTTTTGACTGGGCTGCTCTTCACCGACGTCGTCAAGTTTACGGCGAACGGCGGTGGAAAAATTTTAAAAACCCACTTATTTGGGGCTTCCGCTGCACGCCCGGTTCCAACAAGTGGTATCAGAGCGAGCGTGTGTCGATTTTAAGCCAAGAAAAATTTAAATTTGCATTAAAATGTTAAGAGGGTGTCGAAACGGTCCCAACGCCGCAGACGGAACCCGAATTGGATATCGGATGGTCAGTTTGCAGCCATCCGAAGTTTCGAATTCGGATTCGAGATTGATTTTCGGTACGAAATACTCACCGGAAAATCAATTTGGTTTTGATATTAATTTATTAAAATTAATTATATTATTATTATAATAATAAAATTATTTGGTTTTATTATAATAATAATATTGATATTGTTATAATAATATTATTATTATAATAATATTATTATTTTTCCAAAGATTAATATAGCCTTTGGAAGAAATATTTAAAGGAGGGAAGACTTCAAAGTCTTTAAGTTTTTTAAAAAAAGGGGGTAGAAGACCTTCTTTTAGGTCTTGCAAAAAAAAAAGGGGAGGACCTGCTTTTGCAGGCCATTAGAAATAAAAAAAAAATCCAATGGGGCGACGGCCTGCATGTGCAGGCCGTGAAATTTTTTTCTGGATCCCTCCCTTCCCGGCGCACTGTAGCAGCGCGCCCAGCAGCAACCCGCCGTCCTCTTCCCGCTTCAGCCGCACAGCACACCGCCGGCCGCGACACCTCATCTCCTGCACCTTCCATGTGCCCGTCCCCTGCAGCAGCTTGCTGTGGCGCTGGCTCCCACCTTGCACCTGGCGACAACCCAAACCCCCTGCGCTCCTGCCCCGCGTAGCGCAGCGCAGCACACCCAGCTAGCTGCCAGCGGAAGGCCGCCTCTCCCCTGTTGCAACAACGCACCGGCAGGAGTGGACCCAACATGATCTGGCACCCTGGCCTCCCTGGCATCTGGCATCCCCCTCCCGCTAGTCTCCCACTTGCTGAGACCCGCAGCTGCATGCGGTGAAGGCCACCCCGCGGCTCCCCCCCTCATCACCTGGCCGCGGACAGTGCTGCCTGGCTGGCTCCCTCCACCGGTGCACCACTCAGCCTCGTCGCACAGCTTTGCTCGCCTCGGTACGGCGCTCCACAGTCACGGACAGCCCCGTCGGGCTGTATCCATCCACCCGTCCACTGCCCATGCACGATGCTATGGACTTGCCTCCTCCCTTAGGTAGAGCGGCGCGCTACTCCGCTCCCGGCTAGCCTGCACCGTCCCAGACTAGCCTCGTTACGGCCGCCGCCCAATCCCCATAGGGGGCAGGTAACATTCGGTGCCCTGAAACTTCTCTAGGCAGGTCCGCTCAGCCCGGTACGTGCTTGGGCGGACCTGCCCGACCCAGAAAGCTCATGCACGGGGTCGGCAAAACCCGGACTCAGCCTACGCAGGTTCGCCCCGACCCGCATAGGCCCTTCCCGGGGTTTTTGGGGCTCGGGTTTTTTTTATTTGAATCAAAAGTTAATTAAATTAATTAATTTAATTTTGGTTCAGAATTAAATTAATTAAATATTAACTTTTGTTTATAAATTAATGCGGCGTAATTAATTTAATTTTGTGATTAATTAAATTAATTAATTAATTTAATTTTAGTTTTAGAATTAAATTAATTAAATGGGACCGAACGACGTAAATATTGGATTAAAAATTAGAGTGAAATTTTTAATTCAATTAAAACACCCTCAAGTTTAATTTTAATGCAAGTTTAATTTTTATTCTGCACTTATTTAATATACGCAAGTTTAATGCGTATATAACTGATCATGAGCTGAGACCGACCAATGCATGTCTGGTGTTTGTTTATTTATTTAATTTAATTATTTAATTATTGCATCTGGTTTTGTAATAATTATTTTAAATTAAAAAAAGGCGATCTACGTGTCGTCTCAGAGTCATTATATGTATAAGGGCCTGCGCGCCCATTCTCAGAGTTGTATATTTATACCCCGAGACCCCCTCGCCTGCGTGCGAGTAAAATTGTATAATGACAAGACGACCGGTGACGCATTTCGCGCCAAGTGACGGCGACGCACCAGACAGGAGTTGGATGCATTGATGAGCAGATATTGCTATTCAAGTTGCAAGTCACGCGACTAAAGGTATTTACCCCTAGGGTTTCGGTTGGTCCGTTATTCACTCAACGGATCTACCAATAGTACCGGCTCATGATCAAGTGTTCATTTTATTTCAGCATGGTTTATTATTTTTGTGCATGTGTAATTTATTGCGCGATCACATAGTATAATAATAAACAAGCATGCAAGATAAAATGAACATGTGACGCGATGAGATTTCTATTTCTTGCACGGCCAGTTGTGAGTGCGATCACATAGTTCGTACTTATAAAATTAGAAAAATGATTTCTTTCGTCACACTAAAAACAATAAAACCCTCAATAATATATTAAGTCTAAACAGCCTTCCGTCATTCAAATTTCGACAAAACCAGCTGTTTGAGGTGCCGGTTCATGCCTTAGCTGAGGGTACCTCTTACTACTGGGGAGTCCTTATAAGAATGATGGGTCGACTTAACTAAAGTGCTAGTAAGGATTAGCCCTAGCTAACTTGCTATCATTTTAGAGGCAAGCGTTGAGTAAATCAAATTTTGATTTTAAGAAGCTGAGACTTCACTCAACAGATCAAGGAACCGCAAGTTAAAGCGGTTGGCCAGCCAAAAGCCTACCTAGAACCCTCCAAGTAGTGGCGTAGCCTTAGCTTGTAGACTATGAGGGGTGGTTCCGGGATCCTTTCCACTAGAATACTCAAGCGACAGAGTATTTCGATTCTAACACAGAGGGTTCCTAGAATCCGATAAAATAGTGGGAGACATAAAATGATTTAAGTAATTAATCAAAATGTCTAAACTGGTAATCCAGATAAAAAGGCACTTATCTGCTAAAATTTATTTTTGTAGAAAAATGGAAAGTTATACCACAAGATTAAAACTGCGATATTATAATGGACAAAGTAAATGTCCACAGTGACACGAGTATCCATGAATAGTACAGGCGCGTGCGCATAATACTATCATATAGGAAACTCAAGGTGTCAGTGTCCCCAACACTGTTAAACTACCTCAAGAAGCAAGGGTGAAAATTGCTTACAGGAGACTAATATACAAAGCATATGATAGTTATATCATTATGCTTTCATCAACGTCCGGTGTTAGTTGCGGTCGCTACACCAGGACATAGATGATATAACATAAAGTCTCATATCCGAGATGTTTGTAAGGAGAAAGTGAAGCAATGATATGAATAAGGTGAAGTTTACACCGACATGTGTAAATTTAAAGATTGATCATGATCTTTAAATATCATTTTCACCACATTACTCAAGTCTCGTTTTAAGATACAAAACGAACAAGTATTGAGTAAACGCTTCATTACCTATCTAGGTAAGGTACTCCAAGTGAATAAGAATGAAAGACAATTAAGCTTTAATTCTTATGGAGGATAAATTGAAAGACAATGTGAAAAGGTCAAAGGCATTTCATACCAATGACATATTCGCGATGTCCTTCAATTAATGAGGTATTGACAGAGGTTATTTTCATTGCATATTATAAAATAATACTATGGAAGTTTAAAAGCAATAAACTGATTTAAAGAAGCATGTTTCCGCTTCTACATCAGGTATATTCATCATTATAATGTTTCTATTTTACTACTTGGGTATTAAATACAATATGTTGGCAACATATGTGTATTTTAATACGATAAACAAGTTAGTATAGAAAACTTACTAGAAGTCAGGTGTATTCTCCAAGTGGCTGTGAAAGGGTGATACCTAGGCCAGTGGTGAGAAGTACACGACTTCTTTAATTGCCAAGTGAAAGATCCGTGTTGAACTATTGTTGAGTATAACCACAAACATTAATCTCATGTGTCCTTGGACGCAAGGAGGCATTCTTTTAGTTTCTGAAATGAATGTTGTTTTTGGTAAACTCAATCACTAGTTCAGTGATACATGGATCATAGGCAATTAGTGATGAATATAAATGTAAGACTTATACCCAGTTGTGACAGGATACTTCTTTGTCAAGTAATACTAAAAATGGACATAATTTATATACCAAGTTTTGTATTTAGGCTCGGCACTGCTAAATACTTATGGTATTATCAATGTCTTTAGTTTGGACAAAGGAGCCTTTAGAAATAAAGGTATGTCACAAAGCTTTTGTAAATAGTTCAACACAAAAGTGTGAACTATTACAAGTATAAGCTAGAGGTATATATACTTTATAAGATTCTTTTAAGTAATTAACGAATATCAAAGTGAAGTATTTGCATGGTCAGGAGATATGAGTTGCTTCGGGTTGGGATACCGAAGAATATATCAACCAAGCATTCATCAATCATGATAATGTAGCGTGGAGCAATTCCTAAACGCACATTACCTTATCGACATCACGACATTGATGTTAATGGGGAGGATTGATGATGGAGTCTTACATATCAACATTGATCAATAAAATGTAGCGTGGAGTAATTCCTAAACGCACATTTTATACATCAAAGTATTGATGTAAGTAATATCAATGTTGGAACTAGCAGAAACTTCCACTATATTTCATGAAATGCTTTGCAAATAACAGCAATATCCCACAACCATATGCCAACTATAATGACAAATGGATATCATACGAGCCATAGTATGATGTAAACCCATTATGTCATAAGAACATGTGTTTGGATGCAAAGAGTTTGTTAGGACATAAACAAACTAGCGTCAAGAGAAACACATTGTGCATTTAGTGTAATAATCCTAACAATTGTTTAGGATGTTACAAGATAGAAGAATAGGCAGTCAAGCAATAGACTACACTTCTATACAAGGGTGCACATCTCTATTAGAGATAGTGGGAGCTATATTGACTTGTGTTTAGTCAATGCTCAAGATGCACAACATAGCTGGCATAGGAACTAGTTCCACAAGCACATGTGGAACAAAGTATTTTCCAGAGACACATACTACGTAGGAAGGATAAAACCATGGTGATGATTTTTATATTCACCACGGTCGGTGATCTATTACTCAAAGTGAATAATATTTCCTACAAGTAAGCAGTATATGGAAATTAGCTAAAATTGATAACACCAACTAAAATTCAATTAATGGATTCCATGTATCAAAGTATGAAAGGGGATATTATTTTGAATACCGCGGTGGGTATTCAAGTGAATTGATACATGGATGGTACGAGCTTAGTACCAATAAGGCTCAATTGGTTTCACCAATTTGTCATGCCTAAATCCGTTAGAATTTTACTTATCATAGCTAATATCTATGATCAATTTATTTGGCATTAGATGTCATGACCACCAATCTTGGATGGTGTCTATATGACACAACTAGAAAGGGATGGTCACATCACAGAATGCTGATAAAGGTTTCAAGTTACTAAAATCCGGTTTAGGATAAAAGTAAGAAACATGATCACAGTATATACATTTAAAACAAATGTTTTCCATGTGTCTACTAGAGGTTAGTGGGAGCGCAAAGGTTTTCCAATAAGAAATGCGTTCGGTAACATATGGAAAACAAACATTGGTCTGACAGTTAGTTAAGACCAATATACTCTCCAATGATTGACTTAGAGTAGCTACCTAAGTTCTAGGGAACATGATCTACTAAGGTAGATCTATAGGTTGCTTGGTTCTAGTCAATCGTACATATAGTGACATTATATAGAAAAATACATGTTGGAACAATTCAAGAGATGAATTGTTGCCTATGTCACAGGGCATAATCTCTCCATGTTGACCTGTCTGTGACATGAGAAGAGATAAATGTGGTGAGTTTAAATCCATATGTCAGAGCGATGGATCAATCACGTATTCCATGATATGTACAAGAACCGATATTGCCAAGGTATATTTTACAATAGGCAAATATCAGTTATATCCAGGAGCACTGCAAGGGATGCAGTCAGAACAATCTAATTGTACTTCGGCAAGTACAAAAGATATGTACCTGGTAAGTAGAGAAGAAAGGATACTAGTTTTTGGGGATAAAAACTAGTCTTCCAAAGATCAAGAGATCTAGTATTGCAGTTAGGCTAAAGGCGATGAGCGAGTCAAGCTCATATCAGCCTGTGGTGGCCATATCTATAAGACCGAGTACATTGCTTCTTCTAAGATATCTAAGAAGCAGTTAAATGCAATGATTTGTTCCAGTTCTTGGAATCACACCTGGTGAGAAAATTATTATCATAATGTAGATTATGATATTCTTACTAGCCAAGATGTCAAGTTATGACAGTGGACAAAAAGGGTATATACTCGGGATACCATCTCTTGAGAAGTTTTAATCAAAGAGATGAGGTCGCTATAGCAGAATAGCCACGCGGAAGAACCGTGGCAGACCCAGTATCCAAGGCCTTTACTCAGCAGAAACATGATGCTTATCATGTGAGTAACTAACAAGTTTGGTTAGCAAGTTGGCTCTAGTGCAAGTGGGAGTGTTGAAATAGTGGGTGCCCTAGACCCAACTATTATGTGCTTTTGATTACCATATTGTGTATACAGTAAGGTATGCATGATGTCATCTTATCATTATAGTGTAGACTTTTCTGCATCCACTATTGAAATGGTAATGTCCAAAGATTAATTTTTGTATTGAAAGGTTATAGCAGTTCCCAGGCTATAATGAGAACCTCTAGATACTATGACATTAATCTTAAATATATATGTTCTATGGTCTAGATACATCTTACTAATTGGACATAGTAGATGTCTGACCATCAGGTGCTGGGGGCTCATAAGCATTGAGACTTCTTCTCATGAAGTTCGCACTTGGTGATCTCTAGTAGTGAGATCATGAGGACTGACCCGCCAATAGGAACACCACATGTTTCAGGTGTCATTGGATGTTCCTATCTACGATCATGTGTAATGGTCTCCTGACTTGAGATCATTACCAATCTATGTCATTTGATCGCGTACTTTGATGCAAGACGAAAACCATGGCAATGAAGTCGTGGCGAGGTAGTTTGTGTCGGGTGCGTCATTGGTGGCATGTCATTGGTTGAATGGTCAAGAAAGGATTTGTCGCTTCCAGGTTATGGAAGTAATATATCTCTGGCCATGTTGATATGGATGGCAGTACCTTTATAAGACCATGGCCATGGCAGTCAAGGGTAAATCCATCCAGTTACATCAACAAACAATAAAGCAAGAAAAGGGCGATGACATGAGAGTGCGTCCTGCTTTATGAGATATTATAGACAAAGAGATTATATTACACAGTGCGTGTTCGTAGGTTGGTTGTCGCTGTTGTGACAATCCTTATTTCTTCAGGGGCCATGATGGGTTGCTAGATCCCGCTCTTGGTCTGTGAATATTATTCACGGCTGTCGAAATAAGGGCCTAGAGGGTCACACACAATAGCGTATTCAAGAATATGCCCTATTCAGTTGAATAGGAGTATTGGACATAATGGGCCCCGCCCTAGGGGTCCGGGAATTGTCCAAAGTTAAATGATCACCGATGCGATAAATATATTCATATTATTCGAGTTTAGAATAATGAGTATTGAATTTATTTATTAAATGTATTTACGAGTTTTAAGTAAATACATGAAAAATATTAATTGACGAATATTAAATTATTCAAGGTTCAATTAATATTTATGGGAGCGACGAGTCGGGTTAATGACTTAATTATTATCATGTAATATATTTTAATATATTACAAGTAAATGATAATAATATTTATGGCTCAGTTTAGAAGTTATAAAAACGTCATTAATAGTGCGTTAAGTATTCGGGGCTGGCGAGGCGATACCGGGTATTTTAATTGAGCACTATAAATATAAGAGGAGGGGACTTTGCTAAATACTATTTTTTCATGGAGTTTATCTCTCCTCTCCTCTCTCCCACATTCTAGAGAGAGATGCTCTGGATCCAAGGAGCTCGGTGGAGCTCTCTCTCGGGCATCGCTAGCGAAGCGATGCGGTGGTCGTTGGAGCGTCGAAGGCATCGTCGCAAATCCGCGCTAGCACCCGGATTACGACGAACGGTGCTCCCATGGATTCCTTGAAGCGCGTGTGGACAATCTAGAGGAATTCGGCTTCGGATTCTTCGAGCAGCGATCGCCAACGACGAGCAGACGTCGTGCACGACTTTGGATTTAAACCAGGTATTTTACGGTTTAATTTTGTGCTTAAAATCCTCCACGCGTGGTCCTCGGTTTTGACTGGGCTGCTCTTCACCGACGTCGTCAAGTTTACGGAGAACGACGGTGGAAAAATTTTAAAAACCCACTTATTTGGGGCTTCCGCTGCACGCCCGGTTCCAACAACTGAGATCCACCATGAGATTCATTATGCTTTCTCTTACCTTTATGGGAACTCATAGAACTGCCAATGGGAGAAAAAGGAGCTCCTGTCAACCCTGACTTAACATCTAGATCAAGTTCAACCATCAACTACCTATCCAACATGTCAACATAAAAAGAGAGCTTCAACAATAAAACATGAGGATAAATATCAGATTGAAGTCCCATCTGAAACCGTCAAGTCTTCATCTTCTCATTCGATACAATATCAGGTGCAAACTGCATAATCTTAGCGAATCAGTTCGCATATTCTGTCACAGTCCTTCCAACCTACTCAAGTTTGAAAAAATATATAACCTCAGTTAGCACCATAGACTCTGGATAAAACTGTTCAGTGAAGTGAAACTTGAATTCCTTCCACTCTAAGCCCTCACGGTTCTTCGTCGTAACCATAGAATCCCACCATCCACTGTTAGGTCCCTCCAGCTTAAAGGTAACATTCTTTACCTTAATAGCTTTAGGAGTTTCCAAGAAATCAAACAGAATCTCTATATCACTCACCCAGTCCTCAGCCTCTTGAGGATCATTGGAACCTTGGAAAGCAGGAGGTTTCTGACAAAGGAACTCCTAAGAACAATTTTGTGATTCATCCCTCTGAGGTTCCACAACTAGAGCCTGAGTAGGTACGAGTGCAGGTGCCTATCCTAGAGCTTGGACAACACACACAACAACCTCAACTAGATTCTGGTTCATGAGAGGATTTTCTCACTGTGGTTCATCGGTAACTTCCTACTGGATCCTATTCACAAGTCTTCTTAGAGGCATGATGCTACACAACACCATAAAATAACATCAAAGACATCAGAAGGGTACTTAGAACAACACTCAAACAAGAGAAACATGGGAATTCATCCTGTCAGATAAGAAAACAAGATTTTGATTTCTACCTATCCAAATCTAAAGCAAGTAAAAGACTAGAACTAATCCTCAAGATGCCTTTCCCAAACCATCCATGGTGACTTGAGGCTCATTACAATGAGATATGGATAGACACTCACTTGAAACTACCTCCTAAGTCATGAAAAGATATCGAACTGCATGCTGAAATCAAGGAAAGATGCTCAACCTGCACCTCTAATACCACTTTGTCATGAACTAGCCCGGATACCCTGGTATCCTGATACCTGATCTGACATCGACATAGCCCAAGGTCATTCCTGATCCCCACAGGTTGGGAACTAGCACCTGACACCATGTAATATAAAAGTGGGAATGAATTTGACACAAAAACAGCGGAAGATAAAGATGCATATTAGTATGCTCAAAACTCCAAAGGGAGACAATACCAAAAACTGAACAGGTATATCAAAAACCCAAACAACACATCATCAAAGTACCAGAAAATAGACAATATAACCCAATGTTCCAAAGGACATGCCACTCCAAGCCCAAAAAGATCAAGAACATCCACCTCCTCCAAGAGGTACTTTCCCTTTACTCGGACTTGGCAAGAGAAAATATACAAATGCCCAAAGGCAAAGGTAAGGTGTGAGCTAAAAATCCCAGTAGTGTCTCACCAAGTATTCCATAATAAGATACCATAATAATAAACAAAACCATGCTTTCAATTTTAATCAAAACAGGCATGATAATACATTTTCATATTTAAGACAAAACATGCTTTCATTTCAATTTGATGGAAAAAAATTCAACATGGATTAAATAAACATTTTATATAAAACAATTTATATAAATCAATAGGAATGTGTAAAATAGTTCTATATCAATGACATATATATATATATATATAAACAGTCACAACTAGCACCATGGTCATCTGCCCTACGGTACAATAGTTTCTAGTTATGAGATCCTCACACATCTCATATCAGTGATCATGACAATTATGTGTATACACATCCCTCGGGCTTAGGCCAAATTGGACCCATAACATCCCATTGGGGATAAGATGCACCAAACTAGGTTTTTGTTATATTTTTCATCATCAATCCATTGCTAGAGAATTACAACCCTAGCATGCTTGTCCCAAATAACCCACTAACTACCTAGGACTGCATGTGATCAATCAATCGATCAACAATGAGAAAATCATTTCAAATTAGTTTAAAATACAATTTCCCCATTTTCAGTTTCAATATGCCAATTTTATTTCAAAACCAAAACATAGGTTTTTCATCATTTCATGCCTTTTCAAACCAAAACCAATCATAGGTTTTTATCAATTCAATTTAATCCATTTTTCTCAAAATCAATTCACAAATCCATCAATTTCAAAATACACCCCAATTTCCAATTCCATTGGAATTTGGGTTTTTTCCCAACATCCATACCAATTCAATTTCAATTCCAATTCACATAAAATTGGGTTTTCATAATTCAATTTAAAGAAATTTCAAACAACAAGCAATTTAAGGTTTAATCAATTGATCAATCTTAAATGTAACCACCTACCTTTTTCATGGAATCACAATGCTCACAACAGGACTTGCTAATGAAGGATGAAGGCATGGAAGATATAGGAACTCAACCTAGAATCAAGATTCAACAACATGGAATTTAGATCTATCAATCCCAATAAGATCTACCAAAATCCAAGGAGGGAAAGAGAGAGAGAGATGGAAGAGACAAGGAGACCGCTTACCTGGAGAGATTCACCACAACCAACATGACGATCAATCACTTAATGGATGATCCACATGGATTGGAAATCTCCAAAATTTCCTAGGAAGATCCTCTAAGTCAAGAGCAATGAAGTCTATAGGAGGGAAATAAAAACTTTATCCAGACCACCAACTTAAAACCAACACTCATGATTTTACATGGCATGTAACCCAATTATACATCATGTAATTTTTGAGTCCCACATACGTCGAAAAACCCATCACCTTTTATTAAAAATAAATTTTTTAATATTTACACAACATGTAAGGTATACATGGTGTGTAACCTTGCACGTTGTGTACATGATTCATGGAATCTACCAGGAAATGATTACACATCATGTAACCCCATTACATGGAATGTAAATACCCAAAAGACTACATAAACTGTAGGGTTTTTACTAAAAATTACAAAAAATCCATGACCTCACCATTATAGGTATCCTCCCAATTCCTTCTCGACATTACAAAACCAATGAGAAAGGGAAAAAAGGATAGAACATACCTGATAGAAAGGTAATGGAGTGTTATAGGCATGCATTAGAGGATTGGTAGCAGAGGAGAAGTGGTGCCTTTCCAATTCAATACACCATTGGAGGAGGGAAGATCTCAAGCTAGAATCTACTCTAAAATGCTCTTCTTTCCCGCTTCTTTGTTGTAACATTTTTGTTCTTACAATAAAATCTCTATTTCTCTCCCATTTCTTCTATTATTTTTTAGTTTCATTCTTATTTTATTTACTTCTTTGGGCTAGAACTCATGAGTAGAAACATGGTTGGGTTATACCCTTTCTAAACCTTTTCACATGAAAAACGTTTCCATCATGACTACACTGCCCATGGAAGAATAGTTTTTCTTAGTAATAAATCTACCGATAACCTTCATTTATTTACTTTGAATCAATAAGATAATATAATTCATATAATATGACCTATGAATTTAGTTTTTAACTCAAAATAAACTAAGCAAGGAATTGAACAATTAACACAAAACACACGAGGTCAAGAATTGTGTGAATTGTAAGAGCACAATCTTAATTAGTAAAATAGAAAAACATAGGATCAATTTGTAGAGTTCAAATATAATCCATAAAATAAACTCATCCACATTTCTTGAATGGATATGTGCCCTAATTTACCACTGATCATAAGCTATCCTTAGAACATCAATCAAAGCATGGTGCTACGATTGCACGTTTCGAAGCTAGTCCAGGTTTTAATTCATTTCATCATTGTCGTTAAGTTAACTCCTAAAGGGTATGAGGGTTAAAAAATTAGGGGATCATAATTAAGTGGAGTTTAATTTAAATGATAATGATTAATAAGTAAGTGAAGAGGTAGATTTAGATCAATTACACCTTCTAAAAAATAGTTTCCAAAAACACATCTTCTCATTGTGATTTCTCAATCTTATTTCAAAAACAAAAACAAAAAAATAAAATCTTCTTCTAGAATACTTATTGCTTTATAAACCTAAAAAACCCCATCCTTCTAAGTTGTGTATTTATTTTTTCTTTATTTTCATAATACCTTTAAGAAGTTGTTTTAATTACTGCCTCTTTGAGAGATGATCTTGGTCAGCCACTCTGCTGCACCTAAGTACCCCAAAACCACACATTATTTAAGAGCTCCCATGAAAATTCGTTTTAAATTGGAACATTTTCTAGGGAGGAAAGTACTTTATTCAACCAATTAGTGGTATTTTTTTTTTCATTTTTAATATCATTATATTCTTCTCTCCTTTCTTCATTATTTCCCCTTTTTTATTTTTTTCTTATTTTTTTCTTTTTTAGACAATTAACTCAAATTTCCTTTCTTTTTATTATGGTCCACTTTTCTTCAATTGATTTTTATTTGATTTATGACTCAAACTAATTCCAAGTATCTCTTAGATCTTGATCCTGAGATTGAATGCAGCCTTAGGGCTCGAATCAAATAGTCTCAGTCTACTAGAAGTTTCAACATTTATCCAATTGGAGAATTCTTCCATTCTAGAAACATTAAAATTGGAAGCACTTCTAAATAAAACAAAAAACTAGAACCAATGGATTCAAATAATAACAATGAACTTAATAGAACCATTTGATAATTGGATACACCAAACATTAACTATCAACCAAATTGTATCACATACCCATACCTTGAATCAGAATTCGAACTAAAATATGGGTTAATTCACCTTCTTCAAAAATTTCATGGATTATTCGGTGAGGATCCAAAACAAACATCTTAAATAATTTAATGTATGTTTCTCAATCCTAAAACCAAGAAATGTATATAAAGATAAAATCAAACTAAGAGCATTCACATTCTCACTTGATGGAACTGTAAATAATTGGATGTATTATTTACAACCTGAAAATGTTACTTGTTGGAATGATTTGAAACATCTTTTATTACAGAGATTTTTCCAACATCAAGGATCACTTCCATTTGAAAAGATATCTTAGGGATTAATCAAGAACAAGGGGATTTAATGTATGAGTACTGGGAGCGATTCAAGAAGTTTTGTGTAAGCTTCCCATATCATCAAATAAATGAACAACTCATTATCTAATACTTCTACGAATGCCTCATGCCTATGGAGAGGAGCATGGTGGATGCTGCAGCTAGAGGGTCATTGGTCGAAAAAACACCAGCAGCTGCATGTGCAATGATCGACAAGATGAAACAAAACTCCCAACAATTTGGTGATCGAGGTACACCACATGTTAGATGAGTACATCAGGCAAGTCCATCTTCTCTTAAAAATAATTTAATTGATACCAAGTTGGACAACGTGATTACTATGGTGAGATAGATTTATTTGGATCAAAATACATCCACACTCACTCTAACGAGGTCTTGTGGAATTTTCACTGAAAAAACCACCCAACTGATTGTTTCCCCTAATTACAAGAGACAAAGGATTGCACAACAATATTCCTTAGGAGACCATATCAGTAGAAAAAACAACCACATCCCTAGAAGAATTATGATTCCTTTACACCAACATACAACCAAGGTTGTAAAGATCAATCGGGTATGAGGTATGGATCTAGAAAACAACAAAGGCCCTTTTCAATAAAAATTTCAGCAGCCACCGCCTTACCAACAAAGTTTTCAACAACCCCAAATTAGTTTTGAACCCAAAGTATCAACAAATCAACAACAAGGGAATTATCAACCAAAGGTAGATTCTATTACTAATGACCTTTGGAAACAAATTTTCCTTAATCAATATAATGAGTTGAAGAGTTAAGGTTCAGAGTTGAGGGAGTTGGAGATACAAATGAGCTATATTGACACCACCCTCCATGAACTGGTAAGTAATAACTCCAAAAATCTTCCTTCCTAACCCACTCCAAATACCAATGGGAATGTTAGTGCCATAACATTCAGAAGTGGGAAGACAATGACTAATACATCTGCACCGATCATTCCACCGGGATTCACCTCAAACTCGGAGAATTCCCATTCAAGACCAACTGCTAAACAAACAAAGGATAAAGACAAAGGTAAGAAAAATATGTATAATGATTCTCCTAAACCCCTTCCATTTACAAATAGAGATTTAAAAACTAAGAAGATTCCTTAAGAGGTGATACAAAAAATCAATAGCCCTATACTTGAAGTAATCAAGCAAATTCCAAGGTATGCCAAGTTTTTGAATGAATTATGTACAAATAGAAGAAGGATAAAAGGAAACGAGTGGATAAAACTTGGGAGGAATGTATCTGCACTCATCACACCAACCTTGGTGATGTCTACAAAGTGAAAGGACCTCTAAACATCCACCATTCCATACACCATAGGGAAGTTTTATTTCTATGATGCTTTATGTGATTTGGGTGCCTCTATTAATGTCATTCCTCACTTTGTTTTATCTTCCTTGCAGGTTGGTGATTTGAATCCAAAAAGGGTGGTGGTTCAACTGGTGAATTGGGCCACAACATACCTAATGGGATTCATTGAGTATGTCCTTGTTTGGGTAAGGGACATGATCTTTCCTGTCTATTTCTACATGCTAAATATGGAGGATGATCAGGTAAGTTCCCATGCTCCCTTCATTCTTAGAAGAACCTTTCTAAAAACATCCAAGATAATCATAAATGTCAATGAGGTTAAAATTTCTATGGAGTTTGGATATGATATCATATGATTGAATATTTTAGAATCCATGAAGTACCCGTTAGAGGACCATTCTACTTTCTTCATCTCCCATTCTGACCCATCTCGTAATGAATCTCCAAATTTTTATTTTCAATATTTTACAAATGGAGATCATTCCATGCTTAGAGAGATCTTGAGGATTGGTTTTAGATTTATGTCACAAAAAACTTTCACACCTTTTCCTCATGATCAAACCAAACTCATTTTTGATTATTATGTGGATTCTTTTTCTGATTGTGAGTATGTGCTTTTTGATTGTGACATGGCTATTGATTTTACAGATAGATTTGATTCATTATTCACTGATGTTTATGATGTATATTATGACCTCGAAATTCATTGTGAACATATTTCAATTCCCACATCATTCCCATCAAATAGAACCCACCCAATATGGAACTCAAACAATTTCCACCAAACTTAAAATATTCACACTCATTGAATAATGAAAATTTTTCTTGTAATTATCTCTAATAATCTCCTACCTAAACAAGAAAAAAATCTTTTAAATATTTTAAGGGATAATATTAGGGAAATTCGGTGGACCTTAGCAGACATACCAGGTATTTTACCCTCCATGTGCAAGTATAGAATTATTTTAGAGGGTAGGAATAAACAGGTTAGAAAACCACAAAAGATACTTAACCCCGCACTATTAGAAGTTTTGAAAAAAGTGGTGGAAAAGTTGCTTGAGGAAGGTATCATTTACCCCATTTCTAACTCTCAGCGGGCCAATCCTGTCGAGGTCATGCCCAAGAAAACTGGGATCACTGTTATAATGAATGAAAACAATGAGTTAGTTCGAATGAGAGTGTAAAATAGTTGGCGAGTGTGCATAGATTATAGGAAACTAAATCAATCCAATCATAATGACCATTTTACAGTTCCATTCATTGACCAAATGCTTGAGAGAATTACAGGCACGACACACTATTGCTTCTTGGATGGTTTCTCTATCTTTTTTTAGGTTCCCATTGCTACAGAGGACTAGGAGAAGACGACATTCACCTACCCATTCTGTATATTTTCTTACCGAAGGATGCTGTTTGTACTTTGTAACGCCCTAAGTACCTTCCATAGATACATTGTAAGAATTTTTTATGATTTACTTGAGACTTGAATGGAGGTATTTATAGATGATTTTATTGTGTATGGTTCCTCATTTGATGAGTGTATCTTGAGTTTGGTTAATGTGTCACATCGCCGCATTAAAAAAATATGGTTGTGAACTTTGAGAAATGCCATTTCATGGTAGAGAAAGTAATTATACTAGGTTATATAGTGTCACTGAATGACATTGAGGTTGATATATCTAAGATAGAAATCATTTCATCCTTTCCATATCCTACATGTGTGTGTGATGTTTGATCATTCCTTGGACATGCTGGTTTTTATCGACGCTTCATCAGAAATTTCCGTAAGATCATTCTACCCTTATCTCGATTGCTTTAAAAAGATATTGAATTATTTTTTGATGATTCATATAGGGTATCATTTGATGATTCATTTAGGGTATCATTTGATGAGATAAAGAAGCATCTGATCACTATATTGATCATATAACCCCCATGGTGGGAGCTTTACTTTGAGCTTATGTGTGACGCTTCCAACTTCATAGTTGGAGTTGTCTTATCTTAGAGGGTGGGAGGTCCCATGTGATTGATTATGTATCAAGGAATTTGGATTTAGTCCAAGAAAATTACACCACAATAGAAAAGGATTTTATTTTTGTTATATTTGCTTTATAAAAATTACTGTCTTATTTATTGGGATATAAAGTGGTTGTTTTCTCTAATCATACAACATTGAGGTACCTCCTAAAGAAGCTAGATGAAAATCCACAACTTATTCGTTGGATGCTCGTTCTTTAAAAGTTTTTTATCAAGATAAGGGATAAGAAGGGGTTAGAGAACATGGCAGCATATCACATGAGCAGGATCACTCACATGTTGGAGCATGATACCACAAACTGGGTACCACTTTGGGGCACATTTCCCAATGATAATATTTATGAACTCTCAGGTACACATCCTTGGTATGATGATTTAGTTAACTACCTTTTTCCTAATAAATTCCTAAAAATTTAAAGAAACATCAATTCCAAAAATTGAAGAGTGAGTCTAGATTTTATGTGTGGGATGATCCCTACCTATAGCATATGTGTAGTGACCAATTCATTAGGAGATGTGTGACCGATCATGAGTTTGAGTATGTTTTGAATTTTTTTCATACACTTTCTTTTGATGGACACTTTGGAACCCAACAGATAGCTAGGAAAGCCTTAGACTCTGGATTATATTGGCCTTTCTTGTTCCATGATGCTCTTTTGTTTTGTAAGTTGTGGTCATGTTTCCAACACACTGGAAACATTTCAAGGAATTCCCCAACAACCCATATTATTCTACAGGATATTTGATGTTTGGAGAATTGATTTTATGGGTCATTTCCCAAGTTCATTTGGTTACTTGTACATTTTGGTTGTTGTTGATTATGTTAGAAAATGGGTGGAGGCCAAATCCACTAGGTCTGATGATTCTCATGTTGTAGTGGATTTTTTTAAGGATCAAATTTTCTATAGGTTTGAAGTACCAGAGGCCATAATCAGTGACTAATGGATACACTTTTGAAGTCATAATTTGGATTCCCTCCTTCAGAAGTATGGGGTGATGTAGAAAATTTCTACTCCATACCACCCCTAACCAAATGGTCGGGCTGAGGTTTCAAATCAGGAGTTGAAACAAATTTTGGAGAAAACCGTGCAGTTGGATAGAAAGGATTGGAGAAAGTGTTTGGATGATGTGCTTTGGAATTATAGGACAATATTCAAAAGTCCCATAAATATGTCCCTATTTTAGATTGTTTTTTGGAAAGCCTTCCATCTCCGCGTGGAAGTCGAGCATCGGGCATATTGGGCTATAAAGAAACGCAACATAGATTTAGCCCAAGATGGAGATAAAAGGAAGCTACACATTCAAGAGCTTGAGGAGATTTGATTTTAATTATATGAGAACTCAAGGATCTACAAGGAATGATCAAAAGTGGATCATGATAGAATGATCCAAAAAATGGAGTTTCATGTAGGAGGGAAAGTAAATTTCTACAATTCACGATTGAAGATGATGCCTGATAAGTTGCGTTCTAGATGGTTAAGTTCTTATGTTGCATCTAATGTTTTTTCTTATGATGAAATGGAGATCACACAAGAAGAAACTAGAAGGATATTTACATTTAATGGGAAACATTTGAAGCAATACATTGAGGGACTTCCCAACCATGGAGTTGATTTCATCACACTGCTTGAGCCTTTCATCACTTGAAATTATCAGGCTGCCCCTAACCCTTTCACTTTTATAGTATTTTTCCTATTTAAAATTCTACATTCCATGTGAATTTTTCATCTCATAGGTTCACATTGAGGATGATGAAATATTTTATGTGTGGGGGGGATACAACATTTTGGGGTAGCTTCTTTAGGTTTTTCATTTGTGTGTTTGTGTGTTGTGTTAATTTTCAAAAAAAAAACCCAAAAACAAAACACCATGTAACATGCTCATTTACATGTGGAACTTATTGAAAATGCATGTTTTCAAAACTCATTGGTATCATGATAATAATGAAAAATATTTCATCATTAAAGGTTGTTTTTTATAAAAATAGAAGTCATTGATGATATGATTGTTTGTGTAATTATAAAACCTTTTATATTTTGAAACCATTATTTATTATATTTGTTCATGATGAATTGTGTCATTGATTTCTCAACACAAATTTTCACGCAACCATGACGTGTGGAAATTTTCCTACTCAATTTAAGGTATAAAGTAGTTAGGTAAAAAAAATCGTCATATATTAATGGTTGATCCATCCATTTTTTTCTCTTCTGATCGGTTTCATTACCGTATCGAATTGACCTATGCACGTACACTTAATATCCGATAGTTGTACACCCTAAAAAATAAAAAAAATAAAAAATACATATAATCTTAATAAAGAGGGGAGTGATGAAATGTACAACACGTGGGGATATCTAGGTCGGGAGTTTAAGGTTTGACTTTCAAGAATACTTAAGTGAGTGTGTCTTAAAATTTGATTGTAAAGAAATGTAGAACATGTTGAGTGGAATTAAAATAGGTAAAAAGAATTTTTTTACTTGACCTGAATATACTGAATAAAGGGTGGAGATATGATCTTGAAATGGTTAACACACACAAACACATGGGGAATTAGTGGCATAATAGACCCATAACTTGTTTCATTATGATTAGTGTCATCGATCTCACTGGATTTTGTTTTGATACAATTTACGAGATAATGAATTTAAAATTTATTGATATTGAATCTTGATGAGATTATTACTTTTTTTATATTTCCACTATGGATTGGAAAATATGAACATGCATATCTTGTCACAATTTTCTGGAATACAAGACATGTGACTTTTCCCAGGAGTGAAAAAGGGTAAGTGTGGGGGAGTTTATAAAATACAATTTTATTTAATATTTTATTAATAATAAATGACATACTTTCCTCACATTGTGTTAAATATTTTTATTTATGGAATATTTGAGATTAGATCATTCATTTGAAAATTTGATTAAAATTACAGTTTTCCCCTTTAAAGTGAACTGTAGTATTTCAGTTATAAATATTTTTATGTGACTTATTTGAACTTAATTTTTTTTTAATTTTGTTCCTAACTAAATGGGATACAATTTTTATTTCGGACATTCGAGCGGGATCATGCATTTGATTAGAGTAAATGGTCCATGAAGTCAAACCTAGACTGGACTCTCCATATTAGAAACCACTTCACCATTTGAGCCATAATTTCTTCATAAAATATTGGATTAGTCTAAAATTTGTACATAAGATAGAGGACACAATTATGAATAAATAATACTTCTGTAAGGACAGATGGTTCATGTGGTTTAGTGGTAAAAAAATTGGTACAATTTGGAATAAAATATTTGTCTGAATTCCCCATTAACAATTGAAAAGTCTTGAAACCCTAGCTTCCCCTCCACACTATAAATGTGTGTTTTATCTTTTGGAGAGGTTTGGAAATGAATTAGAGTATTTAGACAATATTATAAGTAGTGCCTTGCCATTTCAATACACCATTGGAGGAGAGAAGCTCTGAAGCTAGGATCTCCTCCAAAATGCTTTTCTTTTCATCTTCTTTGTTGTAATATTGTTGTTCTTGCAATAAAATCACTATTTGTCTCCCATTTCTTATATTATTTTAAAATTAATTATTATTTTATTTAATTATTTGGGATTTAACTCAAGAGTGTAAATGTGATTGGGTTATACCCTTTCTAAACTTCTTCGTATGCAACACATTTCTACGATGACTACACCGTCCATGGAAGAGTAGTTTTTATTAGTAATCGATATAACTCTAACATTATTCATTTATTTATTTTGAATCAATGAGATAATGTAATTAATATAATATGATATATGATTTGAGTTTTTAACTTAAAAAAAACTAAGCAAGCAATTGAACAATTAACATAAAACACATGAGGCTGAGAATTGTATGAATTGTGAGAGCACAATATTAATCGGTAAAATAAAACATAACGGGATCAATCTGTAGAGTTAAAATATAATAACTAAACTCAATACATACTCATTTCTAGAATGGATATGTTCCCTAATTTACCACTAACCATAAGTTAGCCTTAGAACATCAATCAAAGCAAGGTACTACAATTGAACGTTCTGAATCTAGCCTAGGTTTTAATTCATTTCATCATTGTGGTTAAGTTAAATAGGTAGAGTTAGATCGATTAAGACTTCTAAAAAATAGTTTCTAAAAAAAACATATTCTCGTTGCATTTTCTTAATCTTATTTCAAAAAAAAATCTTTTTCCAGAATAATTATTCTTTATTTATAAACCTAAAACAAACCCCCATCCTTCTAAGTTGTGTATTCATTTTATCTTTATTTTCATAATACCTTTAAAAAGTTGTTTTAATTACTGCCTATTTGATAGACGACCTCGGTCAACCAATCTATTGAACCTAAGTACCCCCAAACCCCACATTATTTGAGAGTGCCCATGAAAATTCCTTTCATTACTCTGTTATGATTTACTAAAACTAAATTTACTACACCAATCTGAATGTACCGGGGCATGCAACAAAAGTAGATGGGCTGGGGATTTAATTTTTTTATCATCTGATCAATATAACTACTTCATCTTCGGTGATGTGTAGCCCGATATGAAAGATGAGGATCCCAACTGAAGGAATTAAGCATTAAAAATAAATAGGATAAATACTTCGTTTGATTTGAAGGTGCGTTCAATAACTACTCATTGTCGGAAACCGTTGCTCGAAGGAACCAAGACTGGATCCCTCTAGATCATCCATATGGACTTCAAAAGTCTACGAGAATGATGATTATTGAAATCTGGATGCTAGCACAGATATTTGACGAAGCTTTCAACATCTTGATGACCATCACTGCGATGATCCTTCGATCCATGGAGGATGACTCAAATCGATTTCTCAGATTAGAAAATTATCTCTCTAGAATGTGGGAGAGATGATATTGGAGCACTCAAATTCGAGCAGATGAATAGTCCCTCAAAAACTAGTCCTGTCTTGCTTTTATAGTGGGGACTAAACACCCAGAAAAGGCTCCCTGACATCCTTATAAGCAATACTCACTAAATAAGCCATATACGACATGTTATGACCAACTACCTATGTCAAAAAAATCATTTATATTTTTTATCACTTGTAATATTATAAATGTATTACTTGATAAAATAGAGCCATTAACTCAACTCATCATTCCCGTAAATATTAAACAAAGCTTAAATATTAAAATAATATTTGTTCATTAAATATTTTTTTCATTTATTCACTTAATATATTATGAATAATTTTAATAAATAAATTCAATACCAATTATTCTAAAATTTAAAAATATGAATTTATTTATTTCATGGTGATCGTTGAAACTCAGACATCTCCTAGGCCCTATGGTGGTCCCCACCATGTTTTAAACTTATATTCATAAGAATAGACTATAATTTTGAATATGATATACTTTTGATAGTAGTGAGTAATACTCTCAGACTAGGAGTGGAGTCTAGCAACCTATCAAGGCCCCTAAGGAGATGAAGAATAGTCATGGCAATGACAACCTCTTACGAACATACACTATGTAATATAATCTCTTTGTCTCACGATATCTCATAAAGCAGGACACACACTTTGTATCATTATCCTTACTTTATTATTCATCAACCTTATTGGATAGACTTACCTTCTTTTACCATGGCCATGGATTTAGTGAAGGCATTACCATCCTGATCAACTGGGCCTGAGATATCACTCTATTTCAGAAGCAATGAATTCTTTCTTGACCATTCAATCAATTTCATACCCCCAATGGTGAAATCAAAGAAATCTACCTCACCATGACATAAATTCTATTTTTTTTATTACATCAAAGTATGTAATCAAATATTATGCACTCATAACAATCTCAAGTCATGATACCATTACATGTGTTCGTATATAGGAAATACCAATGACACCTGAAACATGTGGTGTTATTATTGGTGGGTCAGACCTCATGATATCATCTAATCAAGATCACCAAGTGCAACCATCATGAGAAGAAGTATCAATTCTTATGAGCCCCTTGTACCTAATAGTCACACATCATCTGTGTCCAGTCAACATGATGTATCTGGACCATAAGACATAATTTTCATATTACTATCATGGTATCTATAGGTTCTCATTATAGCTTGGGAATTGCAATAACCTTTTTATATGACATGTAATCTAAGGACATTACCATATAAATAGTGGACGTAGATATATCAACACTATTATGGTAAGTGCACATCATGCATAAATCACTATATACTTGATGTGATAATCAAAAAGTACTATTTAAGTTGGGTTTAGGGAACCCACTATTACAACATACTCTAGAGGTGTAGATGGAATGAATCAAAAACCAAAATAAGGATGAATAGAGGGGAGATTGAATCCAAGGATGGTTTTCTAAAAAGGAAGCAATTCAACTTAACTTGTGAAATAAATCAAATCCATTAGCCTTGAATGATATTGGGGTAACTAGATTTTCCTCTCAGCATAAACTATAACTACCTAAACCATCTAACTCCTCACTTAAGGGCGCTTATAACTAGCTCAGGTGCATAAAGTTTAATCTCAAGATGGAAGGAAGAGTTAAGGCCGACTCTCGATCTCCCACTCCCCTCTACCACATTGAGATTCATCCCCTAAATTCCATCACTCTCACTATACAACTGGGGGATATGATATTGATTAATGTCAAAGTGATACCAATTAATAATACAATCTCACAATATTAGAAGAATTAAAATATTAGGTACTCATCCTCTTCATTAACTCCACTCTCTCCCATGAAACCTAGCCACTCATAGTCACTCTCACAAACATAAAATATTTAAGACACATAGAATAGGGAATATAAAAATAGAATTGACGAATAATGAAAACTATCATTGATTGATATGAGAATTGAAGAACTATAATTCCAAAGTACAATGAAAACAAAAACAAAAACAATAACTAGACTACTCCCAGCTTTGTAGTTGATGTCAACCCTTCCCCTCCACTATGTATTTGGTGTTGGATGTCAATCTCCCACTTGGCTAGTGGACCTCCCCAGGAAAGAGTAAAATTTTGAACAACAACCTTTACATATATTTATAGATAAAAATACCTTCAAGATACAACTTTGTATATCTTTATATATCCTATATCCCTCCTCGATGTTCTCCATTTGAATTCCATCGCATCGTAATTATATATCTCAAACATTATTCCACGTGGCAGCCTCCCTTAAACCCCTTTGAATAGATCTTGAATATCTAGGAGGGAGGGTGATCATACAACTTTGAATTACCTCATATATGATTATATCCACTTCTTTATATCTCTCCCCACTTAAATCTCATCTCTCAAGCATATCTCCACCAATTTAAACCCTCCTCTATCTCAGATGTAAACTCCTCCAATATGTTGTGGAACCTACATGAAAATTATCTTTAAAAATCCCTTTAAACCACACATGCATAAGAATAAAAATTTAGGCTTTTGAATATCTATACAGATATATAATCTACAACGAGGGGTAGCAGGCTGCAACATAACCTTCTCACTTCTGTATTCCTCCATGTATGGCTCTGCATGGCTACGATGTAGACATCCAAACATGACCACAATTTCAAACTTCACTCAAACCTTCATCATTATGAAACATCGACAATAACACAATCACTACTGCAGATATAGCCCTTAAAAGTGCTAGAAAAGGCCATTTACAATACTAAAAAAACGTTGTTAATTGAGGCACTGATAAAAGGGAGGTCCATTTTATCAGTGATAAAAAAAGAACTGATATAAACCCCTTTTATCAGCGCTAAAAAAAGCACTGATAAAAGGGTTTTTTATCAGTGCTGTTAAAAGAACACTTTTATAAGTTCTTTTTTAAAAGCACTGATAAAAGTTTATAAAATTTAAATAAAAAATTTTAAAAAAATTCTGCAAATTTTAGGGGGGTTTTAACAATGCTTTACCCCCTCCAACAAAACTATGAAGCACCCCACCTGCCCGCACGCCCCTACCACCCATGCATTCCCCAACCCCATCCCCAACCCTTTAACAGTGCTATCACCCCACTTTAACAGTGCTAGAACAACCCTTCACCACTGCGTGCACCCCTACCTCCCCCAAGATTCGAATTTGAGACCTCCCACTATACGCCTATACCCTTTAACTATCACAAACCATCCCCCGGGTCCTATTCCATGACTACCCCAAGCCCGCCTTCCATAGGCCAGGGGCTAGCAACTAGCACCGAATAGGAATATCCCAAAAAGTGAAGGCATTTTCCTTTAAACTTGTACACACACACAAATTTCAAACTACAGAAAGGTAAACACTAAGTAAACCACAAATGTCACTGAGACAATTACTAGAAGTACAGTTCAAACTGAAAAGGAAAAGGGGCCAAAATACAAGTCCAAAACCACAAAGGAAAGTATAACCACAAATGCCCATTTTCTCAAACCCTACCTGAAGGGTAAATGGAGGGTAGCCGTCTATAGCCATAGAAGTTCATCTCATTCATGTCGTCTCATTGAGCACCACCTGGTCCTGATCCACCAAGGTCTCCATAGAAGAATCGATTACCTACATGAGACACAACACGTGAAAGCGAAGCCCGTGTAGGGGTGAGTAACACAATATTCTGTAGGGACCCCAAACTAAAAAAGGGGAGACAACAAAGCAAGACCATACAACAAGATCACCAAGCAAAGACAGCTCACACTAGGTATAACTCAAAGTATAGGAAGTAGAATTATCAGTCTTAAAGTTGAAAATCCGTACTATTGAGGGATTCCACATCTAGGCCCACTCACCACCTGGGCCGATAGGATCACTGAGACCCGCTCGTCTTTGGAGCCAGTTGGATCACTTAAACCCACTCGTCTCTAGGATAGTTGGATCACTTAGACCCACTCATCTCTAGGCCATCTGGATCACTTAGACCCGCTCTTCTCTTGTCCATATGGATCACTAAGACCCACTATTCTCTTGGTAAGTTGGATCACCAAGACCCGCTCTTCATATCCTTCGCATCACAGCCAGCCGTAGGATTCCTGCTCGTAGCACGCTTGATTTTGGGAGAATCTACTCCTCAATCCATTGACCATATCTCAACTGCCACGAAAACTCACTTAGAGTATGCCCAAAGGACCGTCTCATTGAAAGAGTCCCAATGCCAAAGATGGCGCGTCAATCGGACGCCCGATCTGAAAGATACTGGTGTTTTAGTAAACATGGGCCAGTTGTATCAGGGCCCGATCTGACCTGGTCGGACCGACCTAACCAACTCGGCCTGGGGGTCCCACATGACCTGACCCCGTTTGGCCAAACCGACCCAACCCGATGGGTTCTCGATTGGCCCGGTTCGGCCTGGTTGCCGGGCCATGCCCATTGGGCCTTGCTGGACTGGCCCGGTTCGACCGTGGGTCTAGCCCACCAGGTCTCCCAGCGACCCGGTTTCATCCGGCCCGACCCGCAATAGGCAAGCCAATTTTTTCCTAGCTCGGGCCGCCCAGCGGCCCGATTTGTCCCATCGGCCTGGCCCGCATTGGCAGGCCGACTCTTCTCCAACCTGGGCTGCCCAACGGCCCGGTTTGCGCCACGGGCCCATACCACATGGCGGTCCAGTTTCCCCCATGCCTGGATGCCCACTAGGCATCTGGTTTATGCCACACGCGGTCCAGGACTGCGTGCCAGCACCTGCGGCGGCCCACCAGCGTGGGCTGCTCCTCCAACGCGGCGCCCGAGCAGTGCCGCCCTCTAGGACCGGACCTTCCGCGTGACCCATGGGTCTAGCTCTCTACCACGGTATGTGGACCACGACTTTATTCCGTGTGTGCCTCTGACATAGCCTAGTGGCTGTGTCCACCTACCACCAGCCACCGGTCTCCGTGCTGGCTATTCCTACTGCCGCCACGGCGCGCTGCCAGCGCGCCGCCTCCCACTCGCCATCGTGGCCGGGTTCCGCGGCCTAATGCCACCGCTGCAGTCTTGTGTCGCGGTCTCTCACCAGTGCCTTTACGGACGATGCGCTACCATTCGTTACGCCATAAGGAATGGGGAGAGAGAGATGAAGGGGACCATAAAGAACACCCAAATGAACAACCAACCTTTGTTCGTGTTGGTCTGAATTTGTTCGTGTTAGCAAGATCACCGTGTATAAATTATAAATCACTAAGATTTAATCCCGATATCAACACACAATTATATTTCCCAACCCCACAAGCAAAATCAATCCATGGATCAACTTGTTAGAGTGTTGATCCACGTTCTTTGTTTAGAGGGTGAGAATGAGGAAAACCAATTCAATAAGAATTTAAACCCCTACTTGGTTGGAGTTAGATTACAGCAGGAATCTTTCACTGAAGTTAATCCATCCGCGAAGGTCCTCAATCCGTTGTTGAGGAAGGGATCTCTTAAAGAGGATGGGGAGTGCTCAATGTCATTGGCGATCGTCGTTTGTTGTTCGTCAATGATGATCCTCTAGAGATTCAAAGTGTTTCTCCCAACGTGTAAATGATGCACCCCCTGGTTAAATCATTAAAGGAGGAAACACTTTTCCTTTACCATTGCATTGTAGTGCCATTACACTATTTCATTTATGAAACATCGTTTCGGTTTTGTTGCGTTACAACCCCATTTCACTACAACAATTTCAAAAGTTCAAAATAAAAATAAAATAATCAAGTTTATTTAATTTTAATTTTTCTTAAAAAGTCTGAAAACTATCTTTCACCCTCGACCCGCACCGGTTGAGGTTAAGCTCCGCCTAAGGGGAAAATACCCTCATGAGCTCAATGGTACTCTCAGATTTTCAATCTAAGTTACCGTTTAGGAGTTATAAGGTTTTGAAAATAAAATAATTGTTAGTTAATTATTTTATTGATGACCAAGAAACTACTTTCCACTATTGGCCCGCACCGACCAATGTTAGGCCCTTTTTAAGTGAATCCTGACACTTTGAGTTCAATGGTGCCTTCAGATTTTTGATCCGAGCACCAGTTTAAAAGTTAGAAAAACCCGCTCGCACATTTATTTAATGAACCACAAAAATAGTTCAAAAATAATTTCTGACCACTCCAGGTCTCATAATTATGTTCTATCTCAGAGCTTGGTCTCAAAATAATCCCATTTAATTTAAAAAAAAATCACATGAAATTTTGGGGTATTACATTACTCCCCCTTTTAGGGTTTTACGTCCTCGTAAGCCAAAATAAGGGATAATCAAACAAATGGGGGTACTAAGAATGAATCTGAGCCTCATGCTCCCACGAACACGCACTAGAGGAATCAATTGTCCATGAAGGATCCTCTCTTGTTGATCCTCTATCTACACCAGGTACTCTGCGAATGTCACCCCATCATTAATCTCCAGCTCACTGTGGTTGATGACGTGAGAAGGCTTGTGCACATATCTCCTTAGCTGGGATACATGGAAGATGTTGTGCACCCTCTCTAACTGTGGTAGTAGATCCAAGTGGTATGCCACCTCACCCACTCTACGCAGTATCAAGAAAGGTCCGATGAACCTCAGAGACAACTTTCCACCCCGACCAAATCTTTGTATCCCTCATCAAGGAGAGACCCATAAGAATACATGGCCCCCTCTTCAAACTACAAGGGTCTCTGTCGCCTATCAACATAGGACTTTTCTCGGCTCTGTGCAGTCTTCATCTACTCTCGGATGACCTGCACCTTCTCAGTGGTTTCCTGTACCATCTCTGGAGCCATGAGTGCTGACTCTCCTGGGTCTGTCCAGCATAACGGTGACCTACATGGTCATTCGTACAGTGCCTCGAACGGTGCCATACCGATGATGGAGTGGTAGCTGTTGTTGTACGCAAACTCTACCAGTGGTAGGTGGTCCTCCCAACTATGACCAAAATCAAGGGTGCAAGCATGAAGCTTGTTCTCCAAGGTCTGTATGGTTCACCTCGTCTTGTTGGATTGGTGTAGCCTAATCCAATTTCAGTACTGTAGCATCTTTGACCACTATAGTAGAGTTGACCGACTAACACCGACAGGGCACTGTAGGAGTGCATAATTTGGAGTCAACCTTATTGTAGCCTTTTGGACTTCCAACCGGTAGCCACTGTAGCATTTTTGACTAAGGTGGTCATCTTTCACTGTATCGATGCATAATTCATGTGTGGAATAGTGGATCATCTTCCTCCTTTTGTAGCCCATTTTCAAGATAGGATTTTAGTGAGAAATTTTTGTAATCTATGCTCCCGAATCATAGTGAAGTTCTGCCTCTCTGTGGATGTAGGGATTATTCCCGAACCACATAAATTTGTGTGTTCTGTGTGTTTTCTTTTCTTCTGCATTTTCTTTCCATATCTCATTTCTGTCGTTGCGACTCCTGATGCTTCTGCAACAACTGGTATCAAAGGTTGAGTTCTGGATTCTCCAATGATGACCATGGATTAAGGAAAGGTGAAGATTGATTGCTTTGATGGAACTGACTTCATTTTCTGGAGGATGCAGATTGAGGATTATCTTTATCAAAAAAAGTTTCACTTGCCACTTCTGGGTCTAAAGCCAACGGACATGGAGCAGTCGGAGTGGGAACTACTGGATTGGAAGGTTCTGGGTATTTTGCACCTTACATTGGAAAAAAATGTGGCGTTCAACATCAGAGAAGATAAGATGATGATCGGTCTGATGAAATCTATTGTGAATATGTACGAGAAGCCTTTTGCGGCAAACAAGGTGCACTTCATGTGATGATTATTCAACCTAAAAATGGTTGAAGGGAGAATTTTTTCATACCACATCAATGGATTCAACACTATCATAAGTCAGCTAACATCATTGAAAGTTGATCTTGGAGATGAGGTATGTGTGCCGGTCTTACTATCTTCTTTACCCGACAATTGGGAAGAAACTGTAATAGCTGTGAATAGTACTTTGAGGAATACCAAACTGGCTCTGAAAGTTGTACGAGACCTGATCCTCAGTGAGGATATGCGAAGAAGAGATTCAGGCAGATTCTCTGGTTCTACTCTGAACATTGAAGGAAGAGGAAGGTACCCACAATGTGACAATCATAGAGGGTGATCAAAGTCAAGAGGAAAAATCCGAGATAAGGCAAAGGGATCTGGTCCTACCTACTGGAAATGTGGGAAGAAAGGACATGTCAAGAAGGAGTGAATAGATAAATGGAAGGGACCTGAAACCAGTGGAGCAAACATAGTAGATAAAGGAACTGATGACATGTTGCTGTTAAGCGTGGATAGACCAATGGAGTCTTGGATTTTAGACTCTAGGTAATCTTTCCATTCTACATCGGAGAAGGGATTTCTAAAAAATTACATTTTTGTAAATTTTAGCAAGGTACATCTTGCTGATGATAAACCCTTACATATTGTGGGGAAAGGAGATGCACGGATCTAGAAAAACAGTGAGAGTCTACTGGTTCTGGAAAATGTGAGTTATATCCCTGGTTGGAGAATAAATCTTATTTATGTTGGAAAACTTGATGATGCAGGGATGAGTACCACATTTACTGGTGGTGCATGGAAGATCACCAAAGGAGCTATGGTCATAGCTCAGGGAGCAAAGAATGACACCCTATACAACATGACAGAAACTTGCATAGACATGGATGCGTCATTGAAAGCTGTCAATGATTTACAATTGTGGCACTACAGGCTAGGCCACATGAGTGAGAAGGGGATGAAGGTGCTGGAAACAAAAGGGTTGCTACCAGAGTTGAAGTCAGTGGATGTTGGGCTATGTGAAGATTTTATCTTCAAAAAGCAGAAGAAGGTGTCTTTTGCAAAGTAGGTAGAACACTGAAGGCTGGGAAGCTAGACTTGGTGCACAATGATGTTTGGGGGCATGCACCAGTACATTCCCTTGGAGGGTCACAATACTATGTGACATTCATCGGTGACTCAACAAGAAAGGTATGATTTTACTTTCTAAAAAGTAAATCTGATGTGTTTAAGATGTTTCAGAAGTGGAAGGTCATGGTGGATAATGAGTTAGGAGAAAAGATGAAATGATTGAGGTCTGACAATGGTGGAGAGTACGACGGTAATGAGTTTAGGGAATTATATTCTGATAATGGAATTCAGTGGGAGAAGACCATTCCAGGTACAATGTAATAGAATGGCATGGCAGAGAGGATGAATAGGACATTTAATGAACGTTCCAGGAGTATGAGGTTATACTTGGGGTTTCCTAAGACTTTCTGGGATGATGTAGTGAACATGGCAGTATATCTGATCAACAGAAGTCCATCTTTGCCAATGGGAGAATGTCCACCCGAGGAGATATGGACTATTAAGGAGGTAAAACTCTCACATTTACGAGTTTTTTGTAGTTTGTCTTATGTACACATTGATTCTAACTCAAGGGACAGTCTTGATGCTAATTCCAAGCCATGTTTCTTTATTGGCTATGGCACTAAGGATTTTGGTTACTGCTTTTGGGATGATCTCAAGAAGAGGGTCATCAGGGGTTAGAACATGGTATTCAATGAAGGTGTCATGTACAAGGATCACCATACAGTTGAAGATGAAAATGGGAACATTGAATTTGAGTGAAAAGAGAAAGTGGAGATTGAAGGTGTACCTAATCATGAGACATCAGAACTGGTGGAACCTACTACTATGGTGGAGTTGAGGAGATCTACAAGGATGAGAAGGCCTGTGCAGAGGTATTCACCATCCTTACATTATCTTTTATTGACTGACAGTGGAGAACCAAAATACTTTGAAGAGGCAATGCTGTTGAAGGAGTCGAGAAAGTGGGAGCTGGCTATGAAGGAGGAGATTTCCTCATTACATGATAAAAAAACTTGGGAGATGACACCTCTACCAATAGGAAAGAAAGAATTGCAGAAAAAGTGGGTCTACCAGGTCAAGGAAGAACATGATGGAAAGAAAAGGTACGAGGAAAGACTGGTAGTGAAAGGTTTTCAACAGAAGGAAGGTGTGGACTTCACTGATTTTTTTTCACCTGTAGTGAATCTTACCACCATCCGGGTGGCTCTCAGCATTGTGGCGTTAGAAGAATTATACCTTGAGAATCTTGATGTCAAGACTGATTTCCTTCATGGAGATTTGGAGGAGGACATCTACATGTAGCAGCTAGAGGGATATGTAGAGTATAATAAGGAAGACTTAGTGTGAAAACTCTAGAAGAGCTTGTATGGGTTGAAGCAGGCACCCAGACAGTGGAACAAAAAGTTTGATGCATTCATGACTAAAAATGCATACAAACGATGTGGCATAGATCAATGTTGCTACATAAAATCCTTTGGTGATGAATATATTATATTGCTTCTATATTCGGATGACATGCTCATTGTATGATCATGTATGTAGAGGATTAATGAGCTGAAAGGGTAGTTGGATGAGGAGTTTGAAATGAAAGATCTTGGAGAAGCTGGCAAGATTTTAGGGATGAAGATCAAGAGATACCGCATAGTAAGAACATTGATGTTTTCACAAGCTGATTACATTGGGAAGGTTCTGAGAAGATTCAGTATGCCGGAAGTAAAGGAAGTCTCTATTCCCCTGGTGAGCCATTTCAAACTATCAAAGGAGAAATCACTAAAGACAACATAAGAGGTTGAGTACATGGAAAAAGTTCCATACGCATCAACTGTTGGAAGCCTGATGTATGCCATGGTCTGTACTCGACCTAACATCGCTCATGCAGTGGGAGTTGTGAGTAGGTATATGGATAACCTTGGAAAGCAACATTGGGACGCTGTGAAGTGGATACTAAGTTATTTGAAGGGCAGCAAGGAGGTATCTCTGTGCTTTGGGAAAGGAAATTCATTGCAGGGGTATGTGGATGCTGACCTTGGAGGCGACATCGACAGCAGGAGGAGTACCACGGGTTATGTCTTTACCTGTAGAGGAACTACATTAAGTTGGATATCACAATTTCTGAAGTTGGTGGCTTTATCCACCACGGTGGAAAAATACATTACTGTAACAGAAGTTGGAAAAGAGATGGTTTGGCTGAATAACTTCTTGGATGAATTGGGAAGAAAGCAAGAGGAGAATGTATTGAAATGTGATAGTTAGGGTGCTATAAATCTTGCAAAGAACCCGATATTTCATGCCCGAATGAAGCACATTCAGTTGAAGTACCATTTCATCAGAGGTTTGATATAGGATGGATTGTTGACGTTGCAGAGGATTTGTGGAACCAATAATCTGGAAAACATGTTGACAAAGCCCACGGTGATACAAAAGTTGAGGCACTATTGTGCCTCTATTGGTCTCCACTGATGAACGGAGGATGAGAGGCAGAATAAGGGAGGACAATAAGGGATCACAAGAGGAAAAAAACTTGTATTTCATGAACCGTCAGGTTAAAATTGAAGCTGTGAATGGAAATAATGCACACTGGTGAGTGAAGAAGAGGATTAATTCAGATTAAGTAAGTTGTCTTAGTCAGTGACATAGAAGCATAACAACATAGTGGATCAGGATCCAAGTGGGAGATTGTTGGATTGGTGTAGCCTGATCCGGTTTCAGACATTTTAGTATCTCTGACCATTGTAGCGGAGTTGACTGACCGACACCGACAGAGCACTATAGCGATGCGGAGTTTGGAGTCAACTTTACTACAACCTTTTGGACTTCCATCTGGAAGCCACTGTAGAACTTTTGACTAAGGTGGTCGTCTTTCACTGTAGCGATGTGGACTTCCTATGCTGAATAGTGGATCATCTTCCTCCTTTTGTAGCCCATTTTTAGGCTAGTATTTTAATGATAAATTTATGTAATCTGTGCTCCTGAATCATAGTGAAGTTCTGCCTTTCTTTGGATATAGGGATTATTCCCAAACCACATAAATTTGTGTGTTCCATGCGTTTTCTTTTCTTCTGCATTTTCTTTTAATAACTCATTTCTGTCGTTGCGACTCCTGATGCTTCCGCAACATGTCTGACCATCAGTCTGTGGGTGAAAGGATATGCTCAAGTGCAGCTGTGTCCCAAAAGCCTCATACAATCCCTTCCACAACTGGGATGTAAAGAATGCATCACGATCTAAGAATATCATTGACGGGACTCCATGGAGTCGAACTATCTCCTTTATGTAGAGGCATCCAAAGCTCTCTACTTAACCCTACTCTTGAATGGGTAGCAAGTGGGCCAACTTGGTGAGTCGGTCTATGATCATCCAGATGGTATCGTGCCCCCTATATGTACGTGGTAAGCCTATCACGAAGTCCATCTATATCTCACCCCACTTCCACTCTGGTACATCGAGGGGTTGTGTCAAACATGCTGGAACTTGGTGCTTAGCCTTCACCTGTTGACAAGTGAGGAATCTTGAGACAAACTCTACTACCACCTTCTTCATTCTCGACCACCAGTACTGATGTCAGAGGTCTTGGTACATCTCTTCCACACTTGGATATACTACCAAAGGGGATGTATGGAACTGCCTCAACACCTCCTCCCACAACACCACTGGTACTACGGTGCACCCTCTAAAAAGGATGATGTGCTCCCCACTTATTGAAAATCCATCAGGATCTTTTCCTAAGGACATATAGGAACGTGTAGTCTCACAGTTGGCATCTCTGAGTTGCACCTCCCTGAATTTCTATAAGAGTGTAGGGGAAACTACCATTTACTAAATATAATCTACCTCATCTCTATCCACAAAGGATATCTAAAGCGAGGCCAAGTGTTTTGAGGCCTCGCTCAGTATCTGTGAGCTCGATCTCCTGCTGAGAGCATCTGCCACCACGTTCCCCTTCCCAGGAGTATAGGATATCTTGAAGTCATAGTCCTAGAGGAACTCTAGCCAATGTCGTTGTCTCAGATTCAAATCCTTCTGAGAAAAGATATACTTGAGACTCTTGTTGTCATAGTAGATGATAAATCGTTTGCCCATAAGGTAGTCTCGCCACATCTTTAGTGCAAAGACCACTACTGTCAACTCAAGGTCATGAGTCACATAGTTTTTGTCAAGTGGTCTCAACTGTTGTGAGTCATAAGTAATCACTTCTTGCCCCTGCATCGGGACACAACCAAGCCTGGTTCTTGATGCATTACAGTACACCACGTAGTCGGTGCCCTCCTCTAGAAACCTCAAGATAGGAGAACTCATCAAACTTTTCCTTATCTAATGAAATCTCTACTGGAATCCTTCTATCCACACAAAGGGTTTCCCCTTCATTAATGTCATCATGGGTGTTTCTACTCTGTAGAAGTTGGGTACAAACCTCTGATAGTACCCATCCAACCTAAGGAAACTTCACACCTCGGTAACTCTCTTAGGAGATTCCCAAGCAAGCACTGGCTCGATCTTCGCTGGATCCACTGCAACTCCAACCTTTGAGATAACATGCCCCATAAAGTGGACTTTTCATATCCAAAACTCAAACTTCGAGAGATTACCATAAATCTAGTGCTCCCGGAGTGTGTCTAGAACCATCCTCAGGTGTATCACATTCTCCACCTCTGACGATGAATACACTAAAATTTCATCAATGAAGAACACTATAAACTAGTCCAAGTACGGTTGGAAGATTCTTTTCATGAGTCCCATGAACATTACTGGGGTATTCATCATGCCAAATGACATCATTAAGTACTCATAATGGCCATAGCGACATCTGAAATCCATCTTCAAGATGTCCTCATCTCGCACTCGAAGCTGGTGATAGCTTGATCTGAGGTCTATCTTTGAGAACCATCTCGCTCCCTTTAGCTGATCGAAGAGATCATCAATCCTCAGTAGAGGATAATTGTTCTTCACGGTCACCTAGTTCAGGCGCAAGAAGTCCACGCATAGCCTCAAGCTTCTGTCTTCCTTCTTGGAGAACAACATTGGGGATTCCCATGGTGAAATGATGGGCCTTATGAATCCCTTCCTCTGCAAGTCCTCCAATTGTACCCTCAACTCCTGAAGCTCCAAGGGAACCATCTGATATGCAGGTGTAGATATTGGGGTTGTCCCAGGGTACAAATCAATGCAGAAGCCTACCTCTTTACGAGAAGGTAGTCCTGGAACATCCTCTGGAAAGATGTCCTCGTACTCATCCACCACTACAAGAAACTGTGGACTCGTCTCATCCACTGTACCGAGGGTCATGATATCCAACTAATGAGTGATCGGCTACACCCTCCTATGTGTGATTCCATCCTATGTTGTTCCATTTTCCTTCTCGCCGACAAAGGAAAACTTGTTCCCATCTCCACAGAAAAATCACACTGCGTGCCTAAAACAATCGATATGAGCATGGACTGTTGATAACCGGTCCATACCCAAGATGATGTCGTAAGGCCTCAACGCCGCTACTAGGAGATCCCAGCTGAAGCTCTCGACTCTAAGAGTAAGCTCACACTTCCATCACCAGTGTGTAATCACCGAATCCCCTTCTGTTGGATTCTCTAATCATAAGGATCGATCCAACAACTTGATCAGAATCTCTGAACTCTGAACAAGGTCTATGGAAAGGAAAGAGTGACCGACACCTATGTCTATAAGAACTACATCCAAGGTGGAGAAGACACAAATCATACCTCTAATCATCTCTGGAGCGCCGTGGCCGTATGCCTCCATCACCTGAAGCTGAACTCACCCCTGTCCACCGGCTCCTAGAGCCTGTGGTGGGCCACATGGGGGTGGTGGTGGTAACACCTCAAACCTCCGTCCACCACCTGCCACTCTGCCTGCTCCCCTGCCACGTCCGCCACCCTGTGGACCCCCTCACTCGAACCTCTTCCACTGCCTCGGAGGCCCTTCGACTATCCACCGATCGTTTGTGTGGCGGGTTGATCAGTCATGATCCATGTGTCTCTGCCCATTTCACGAGTAGCATTCCCTACTCCTCTACTGAATCTTACTGCCCCAGTGGCCTCGTACCACCAACCTTGAGTCTTAGGGTTGTCCTCCGGATGGTCTAGCCTGCTTAGACCTCTATGTCAACTGTTGGCTACCCTCCACAGATGACTCAACCACTTGTCATATGGTGGTATCTCCCACCATCGGTGCCTACTCAGTGAGGAAACTCTCCACCAGTAGAGCTCGCTCTAGCACCCCAACCTATGTATGGATGTTGAGGGAAATCATCGATGCCTTGATCTCCCATAGGAGTCCCTTATCAAAGGTCTGAGCCCTGAAGAAAGGGTCCTACACCATATACGTAGAGTAATGTGATAGGTTTGTGAACCACGCAGAGTACTCAGCCACTGATAGGCTTCCCTACTGTAAGTGAAGTAGCTCATGTATGCGCACTGAGTGAAAAGTCATTGGAAAGAAACCCTCCCTGAAAAGTCACTTCTAGAACTACCATCTGGTCAAGTGGCATCCTTACTAAGCGAAAAACATGCGTCAATACCTCCATCCAATCATCAGTGACCTGAGGATTCGTCTCTCCCCTAAACCTGGGAGGTCTCTGTCACTGGAACTTGTGTAAGGCACTGAGCCTACGTGCGTCCTCCACTGGTAGCACCGATAATAACTGCTGACCAACGAGTGGTGGTATCATTGGGACACCGCCCAAAGGTTCTATCTCGGGAAATGGTCCCTGTATCGAAGCCTCATCGCTCTATGGACCATCCTTGTGGTCACACACTAGAATCCTGGCTGGATGTCTGCGTGGGGGCATCCTGAAAGAGGTTAAGATGAACCACAGTCAATAGATTATATCTGGTGAGCTGACTCTGACTAAAAAATATCATGGGAAAACACTCAAAGACATATGAAACCAATGTTTTCGTGTACTGGGTTGGAATATAGAATTCAGGGTCCTGGTGTATGGATATGTCGGCCACCGCACCAACACTGGACTCCCTGGCCTGAAAGCTGAACTCAAAACACTTAACAGAGTTTCCCTGTCAAAATTTATAAACTCTTAGTTCTTCTAGTAGAAATGACCACCTATGATACCACTTTGTCATGACCCATCCCTCAGGGCCCGTGCTGTGACTACCCCAATCCTGCCTTCTATAGGCCAGGGGTTGACGACTAGCACCGAATAGGCATATCCCAAAATGGGAAGGTATTTTCCTTTAAACATGTACACATGCACAAAGATCAAACTTCAGAAAGGTAAACACTAAGTAAAACACAAATGTCACTGAGACAAGTACTAGAAGTACAGTACAAACTGAAAAGGAAAAGGGGTCAGGATACAAGCCCAAAACCAAAGGAAAGTACAACTGCCAAGGTTCGTCTGCTCAAACCCTACCCGAAGGGTAGATAGAGGGTAGTCGTCTATAGCCATAAAAGTGCATCCCGTCTGTCCCTTCTCACTGAGAATCACCTGGTCCTGGTCCACTAAAGTCTCCATCAAAGCATCAATCACCTGCACGGGACATGACATGTGCATGTGAATCCAGTGAAGGGGTGAGTAACACAATACCCAGTAGGGACCCCAAAACACAAAGGAAAGACCAAAAAACAAGACCACACAACAAGATCACCAAGCAAAGACATCTCACACCAGGTATAACTCAAAGTATAGGAAGTAGAATTATCAATCGTAAAGCTAAACATTCGTACTGCTGAGGGATTCCTCATCTAGGATCGCTCACCACCTAGGTCAGCAGGATCACTAAGACCCACTCATCTATGGGGCCAGTTGGATCACTTAGACCCGCTCGTCTCTGGGCTAGCTGGATCACTTAGACTCGCTCATCTCTGGGCCAATTGGATCCCTTAGACCTACTCGTCTCTGGGCCAGCTGGATCACTTAGACCTACTCTTCTCTTAACCAGCTGGATCACTAAGAACCGCTCTTCTCTTGGACAGCTGGATCACTAAGACCTGCTCTTCATATCCTTCGCGTCACAGCCAGTCGTAGGATTCCTGCTCGTAGTGCGCTTGATTCTGGGAGAATCTACTCTTTAAGACATCAATCACATCTCAAATTCCACAAAAACTCACTTAGAGTTCCCAAAGGACTATCTCATCATAAGGGTCCCAACGTCATAGATATCCCGTCAATCGAACACCCGGTCTAAAAGATATTGGCGTTTTAGTAAACATGGGCCGATTGTATCTGGGCCCGGTCTGACCTGGTTGGACCGACCCGACCAACCCGACTTGGGGGTCCAAATGACCTGACCCGGTTCGACCAAACCAACTCGGTCTGGCCTGCCTGTCGGGCCAGGCCTAGTTTGGCTGGGGTTCTAGCCCGCCGGGTCGCCCAACGAACCGGTTTCATCCAGCCTAGCCCAAAACAGGCGGGCCAGATTATCTCCAGCCTGCGCCGCCCAGCGGCCCGGTTTGCACCATCGGCTCGGCCCGCTTGGCAGTCCTATTTCCCCTTGCTCAAATGCTCTTGGGGCGCCTGGTTTGCATCGCACGTGGCTGACTGAGGCCGACTGCCTCCTCTGCATGCGGTCCATGACCACGTGCCAGCTCCTGCCATGGCCCACCAACGCAGGTCGCTCCTCCAATGCAGCGCCGTCCTCCAGCGTTGGTCCGCTCACGCAGACTGGGCCTTGCACATGACCTGTGAATTTACCATGGATCATGTTCATTGCCGCGGTATGCGGACCATAGATTTGCATCGTGTGCACCTCCGACATGGCCTAGTGGCCATTTCCACCTACTGACAGCCTCCGTGTCAGCAGTTCTTACTGCCGCCGTGGTGCACTACCAACGCACCACCTCCCACTTCAGCCTTGTGTCACGGTCTCTCGCTGGTGCCTCTATGATTGATGTGCCGCCGTTCGTTACGCCACAAAGAATGGGGAGAGAGAGATGGAGGGGATCACAAAGAACACCCAAATGAACAACCGACCTTTGTTTATGTTGGTCTGGATTTTTTCATGTTAGTGGGATCACAATGTATAAATTTTAAATCACTAAGTTTTAATCCCGATATCAACCCACAATTATATTTCCCAACCCCACAAGTAAAATCCATATACGGATCTACTTGTTAGAGAATTGATCTCTATTCTTTGTTTAGAGGGGGATAATGGGGAAAACCAATTCACTAAGAATTTAAACCCCTACCTGGTTGGAGTTCGATTGCAGGAAGAATCCGTCACTGAAGGTGGTCCGTCCATGAAGGTCCTCAATCCGTCATCAAGGAACGATCTCTCGAAGAGTAGGGGGAGTGCTCAATGTTGTTGGCGATCAACATTCTCCATTCATCAACGGTGTTCCTACACAGATTTAGAGTGTTTCTCCCAACATGTCAATGACGCACCCCTGGTTAAATCATTAAAGGAGGAAATGATTTTCTGTTACTATTGCGTTGCAGTGCCGTTACACTATTTCATTTATAAAACAATGTTTCGATTTCATTTCATTACAACCCTGTTTCGCTGCAACAATTTCGAAAGTTCAAAATAAAAATAAAACAATCAAGTTTATTTTATTTTAATTTTTCTTAAAAAGTCTGAAAATTATCTTTCACCCTCGACCCGCGCTGGGTCGAGGTTAAGCTCTACCAAAGGGAAACACTCTCTCACGAGCTCAACAATACTCTCATATTTACAATCCGAGTTACCATTTAAGAGTTATAAGGTTTTGAAAATAAAATAATTATTACTTAAATATTTTATTTATGGCCAAAAAACTACTTTCCATTGTTGGCCCGCGCTAGCCAATGTTAGGCCCTTTCTAGGTGAATACTAATGCTCTGAGTTCAACGACGCCCTCATATTTTTTATCCAATCACTGATTTAAAGGTTAGAAAAACCAGCTCGCATGTTTATTTAATGAACCTAAAAAATAGTTCAAAAATACATTCCGATCACTACGAGCCTTGGAATTACGTGTTGTATTAGTGCCTGGTCTCGAAATAATCCCATTTAATTTAAAAAAATTACATGGAATTATGGGGTATTACATTACCAGTCCTCTATATTGATTTGTTGTCTATTTTATGATATATCTATTTATTTATATATATATTTAGTTATATTTATTTATATATTAATATATATTTATATTAACATATATATATATTTATATTAAAATATATATTTAGTTATATTAATGTATATATATATATATTAGTATATTAATATATATTTATATTAACATATATATATTTATATACATGTATAGTTATATTTATATATTTATATATTTATATATTTATATATCTATATATTTATTCATATATTAATATATATTTATATCTATCTATTTATAAATATTTAGTTATATTTTTTTTCTGTACATTTATTCATATGTTAATATATATTAGTTTGTTAATACAAACATAGACAAAGACACACACACACACAATATATAGGTATATAAATATTCATATATTTGTATTTTAAATAAAATGGATATTATTATTTTTATTTAGATAAAGCTTATATATTGAGAAATATATTTTATATGTAAATAAGTTTAATTATTTATTAATAAAATTAATTTTTTATGTGTGAATATATAAAAAATATGTATATATTGTTATATATTTGATTATAAATAATAGCACATTGTGAAAAATGATAAAATTTCAAATCCATAATATCAATGAGAATGTAATCCCTCAGAATAAATTCATTCTCCACTAAAAAAGGGAAAAAATACCCCTTAAAATGAGGTTGAAATTCCATCGAATGTTAAAAAAAAATGGGCATCCCAACTAAAAACTCAGTTTTGAAGGCTTTTTGGGCCTTTTTTTGCCTCAAAAAATGAAACAGAAAGTTCTTTTGTGTTGTCAACGTGTAGAGCTCATCACAGTCTTCGATTTGATGTATTGTAAAGCTCAAACAAACACCTGGATCAAAAGTTACTTTTGAAGTTTGAGTTATGTTTTTAATTTATTTTAGATCTTTTATTAATTTTTTTGATTTTTTGTCTTCAAATTGTTATTAAATGACTATTACTCAATGATAATTATTAAATTATTAATTAATAATATTTTTTTAAATATTTTATAATCCATTTTCACTACATATCTTATATATTAAGTGTAAATTTATATTTATACTTATCTAAAAACATATTTAAAAATTATATATTATATTTATATCAATATAAATATATAAATATAAATATATTTTTATATTTTATTTTTAATGAAACATAATTTTTTTAAATATACCATTTATTAGCGCTAGTAAAAAAAGCGCTAATAAAGACCACCCTTTATCACCACTACTAAAAAAGCGCTAATAAAGGGGTCCTCCTTAACAGTGCTAAAAAACACTGATAAATACACCCTCTTTATCAGCGTTTTTTAGTGCTGTTAAAGGGAAGCATTGCGAAAAGTCATTTTTGTGGTAGTGAATGCATAGATGGCGACACAAGGAATCATTGTACTATATCCTTACTGATTTCCATTTTTTATACCTCTATAATGTAGTGATCGACCCACAACACAACCATATTCAATCATTTCTCCACTGCATCCAGCCAAAACACAGCTCTTTAAACCATGACGTAAACTAACTCTTATCCTTGAAAATATGTCTACGATGTAGGATTTATTTTTCACAACTTCTTTTCTCCATTTTTGAGGTATAGATCACCACAACATAGTGTCATAGCTTATAGTGCAATGGAAAGCATCATTCTACTCTCTAGGTTCCAGTACAACGTAAAGAGAAGCCCATGACATAGAATTTCTCGAATTTCCAGTGCGGACCATGCTCCATCTCTTCATCCATGGTGGTTATCTGGTGTAATGATGATAGGGAAATTTCAATGGGTGTGTGAGGAAGATGACGTGCGAGTTAACTCAGGATGACATCATTTTGGTTAAGTGCATAGTACCTAGAGAAAACTGCATCCCATATCAGACTTTCGAATGGATGGTCATTGTTTAATAAGTGATTCTACTCTCACCATAGCTCAGGAAAGGTAATACTAGAGCCAAGGGACTTCTATATTCCACTGGTTCCACCCTGCAATGGTGAAGCCTTCCCCTCAATGTTTCACGAACTCTCCTCCCATGTTCCTATGTATCCTTGATCCTGTGTGTGCCTTGTATGACCTATGTAGCTCCTACCACATGCAACCGACTCTCCCTATCGGCTTCTTAACACAAAAATACTTAGTCAAAAAATGTAAACATAGTAAAACAAATGTTTTATTTCGTTTATTTATTTTTTCTAAAAATTCCATTAAAAATATAAACTACCCATAAACAAATATTAAAAATTATAATTTGGGTGAAAACATTTAAGAACACGTGACATTTTTATAAAAAAAATATGTGCATAAAAATTAGGCTATCAAATACCCCACACTTAAAAAATGATTATCCTCAAGCATACATCAATATGAATTTCAAAGGAACATTAGGTTAAAAATATTTAATATTCAAAATTAATGAAACTAAATAATTTTAAATGGGGAATTAAAAATTTTTAAGTGACACACATGAATATTTCATTGAATCCTCACTAGTAAACAATGTATTTGATTTTCCCTTTAAAAATGATGGAGCTTCTCCTCTCTTTAATTTAAGATTCTTAATTAATTATTACTAAGCGTGTCACTTTGTGATCTACCTCACCATTTTTTTCCTCTCATCACTCAAGAAAATAAATATTGAGAATGTTTTTTTCATACCTTAAGTACATACACTAAACTTTGAACTTTTAAAGGATCCACATTCTCCACCCTATAGAGACAAAAATCACTAAAAATATTGAGAGAATTGAAATTAAGATCATATGAATCTAAGGTTAATGGGTGGGTAGGTATTGATGTATAGAAAAAAATAAAGCTTAAAAGGAGGTTAAAAATATAAATAATAATGCATGATAATCAAAGGTAAAGTGCATTGAAAATCCTCCTCTCTAAAAATTACATCTTCCCCACATCCCAATCTCAAAGTAAGACCATGAACAATGAAATCATATTGAATGAATACAACCTATTGATTTTTTTATTTTAATTTTGTTGAAAGTTAAATTTAGAAAAAGTCTCATATCCACATTTGTAAGAACCCGAACCTTCTTTTCAAGTATGTTTTTCTTTTTCCTAGAGTTTTTGAGAAAAGAGGAGTTTCTAGAAATTTTTGAAGTACACGATGTGTACTTTATGAGTACACACCGTGTACTCGGTTACCGCGGGTAGCCGTGTGCTGGCCATGTAGAGGCCTTGCACACGGCCATGTGTGATGACCTGGAGGCCGCCTAATGCGGAGTACAAAAACAGAAATTACACATCGTGTATTTTGTTTTTTTCATTAAACGCACCAGGGTTGCGTCTGACGGACAGAACAAACCTCCTATAGGTTTCATTCACCCGAGAGCAACGAGAAGCTACAGATCTTTGACGAGCCCTTGAACCTCCATCCATCCTCTGATTCGAACACTGTTGATTGCGTTGGAATCGCATCGGTGAGTTCTTTCTTCTGTTGGAACCTTGTTTCATTATTCCTGTTCTTTTCCAAGTTATTGTGGGTTGAACTTTTTAGACGTTTTCATAGATATATGATATTATAAGGATATTCAAGCTTCAAGGTTCAAGTATATTGATCTCCTAACCCCGAGGCAGGTGGTTTGTGCCTTTTTGTAGGAAGTCTTTGAGTTATATGTGCAATTTCTCCCAATACCCATGAACGGAGTATTGCGTGTTTACCGTTTTAGCCCTATTGTTTCTCTGCTATGTTGGTATGCCTGAGTAGATGATTATTGATTGTTAATAGGGTGAATTGTTGTGTTTTGGATGTATTTCCATGCATGTTTTTCCTATTTTGAACTTTGGGTCTTGTTTTCCTGTTAGGATACTGTTTACTTTCCCATGCCTAGTATTGTAGGATGGTGTGACTGTTGTTTTGTTATGCTGTTGTGTTGTAGAATGCTAGCCAAGTAGTTCACGAGGTTTACCATGGCTGTAATGCACTGCTACACTTGCTTAACTTACACAGGGCCATGAGAACCTGGTGTATAGACCATAGAGAGAATTGACGTTGAGGGCTTTTCCAGAGTATCATTATAATTATATGATGTGAGACCACAGGGGTAATTGACGTTGAGTGCTTCCCCAGAGTGTTTGTAGTTCCTCGACGTGGGCCACATGGGGAATTGACTTTGAGTGCTTCCCTAGAGTGCCTTTAGTATGATATGAGACTATAGGGGGAATTGATGGTGAGTGCTTCCCCAGAGAGTCTATACTTTAGCTAAACCAGAGGGGTGGGACTGTGTGTTCTTCCCAGAGGGTTGCTCGTACTTGTGGGGTTGAACCATAGAGGTTAGGCTGTGAGTACTGCCCAGAGGGTTACCTATTGTGTTAGATAATTTCTTAGTTGCTTCTTGATATTTCAAATGTGGATCGTATTTTTCTACTGAGTGCTTCCTGCTTAATGCTTTCTGTACTTTTACCCTGCCATTTAATCACTGACTGTTAGACACAGATCTTGTGGTGGTTACCTACTAGGATTCGTCTCACACCCTGTTTGGGCCATGCTTTTGGGGCCAAACAGATTATATTGTTGTAGGTATAGATAAGGGCAAGCTCCCTTCTACTTTAGGTACTTGATTGCATTGGAGTTGGAGAGCATGGGACCAAGCTTAGGCTTGGAATGCTGAGGAGTTGTTTATCTGTTTCTTTTGTACTTTGGTTTAGTATTGGTTGTATTCAACATTGTTACTTGTTTGGATGCTTTCCTAGACATATATGTATCATGCATCATTCATATATAGATATGCTCCATTTGTTTCTTTATCAGTCTTTCGCTGTTACTGTTGTTTGGTTCTATTACTGCTTCCGCTGTTGTATATTTGTTTCTATTCCATTGTGTTACTCTGCCAATGAGGGCATAGTTTCCCCACTATCACACCCAAGGCCCTCACTTCTAGTCGGCAGCCTCTGGTATTCGGGGAAATGTGCTTGAGGCCATGTGACCAACCAGGTACGGGGCGCCTCTGGGTGGCTTCCGGAACCAGGATGTTACAAAGTGGTATCAGAGGAATTCTTTTCTCTTGACTTACTATTTGGAGGCTTTAGCCAGGGATATGAAGGAATAGGTACTTGGTAATAAGTTGTGCCAAGGAGTAGCTAACCCGTGTACAGGGAAAAGTCAATATACCTCGTTATTGCAATTTTTATGGTTTGTAATTTTACAGTTGATTCGATTTCACCGTTGGGTGATTCACATGTTTTGTGCGGTTACCATTGATGTTATTGAGGTTCTATTTATGTCTCAACCCGATGAGTTGAGGGTATTCCATCTCATGCATCATATAGGCACTTGTTAGAAATCACATGACATGCATTCTTGTTATGCCATTTAGGATGCATTAGTGATTGCATATTGTTGTGATAGATGTTGTGTAGAATATGCATGCTGTTGTGATAGATGCCTTGATAGAAATTCCTACTGTCTGATAGGGAATTGTGTGTAAGGTTTTGTTAGATGAATGCCAAAATTTGGTTCTTGAGGTGTTATGGGCCATCATGGGCCATAATTTGGTGTATCATTGCACTATTTTCTTGTTTATAACATGCATAAGATGTCAAACTTTGATTCGCGGGGAGTATGGGCCCTCATGGATCGGAATTTGGCACTTTAAATGTTCATTTCAGTGTTTTTCTGGGTTTCAAAGTAGTTTCTGAGGCTTACTGTCTAGGAAAACCCAGAATACATGCCGTGTAATGTTAAGTACACGCCGTGTGTTCTTATGTTCAAGAAGAAACTACTTTTCTTAAGTACACGCCGTGTACTCTATGTAAATGCCGTGTAGTCTCTAACCGTGTTCCAGGCTGTGTGGGCAGATACACGGGATGGGTAATTCCTTATAGGAACACGCCGTGTATGAGTTGAACACGCCGTGTTGTGTAATCCTAGGAACCCGACCATGTAGCTAACAACATGGGTTGGTGGAGTCTTTTCTTGTACACGCCGTGTCAGCTTTGAACACGCCATGTAGTCTGACCCAGGTACCCAGCCGTGTTACTAACAACACGGGTCGGTGTTATCCTTTCATGAAAACGCCGTGTCCCTTTCAAACACTCCATGTAGTGTGATTCGTGTGTCAGGCCGTGTCACTAACAACACGGGCCAGTTGAACCTTGTCTAGTACATGTCGTGTCTATCTTGAACATGCTGTGTATTCTTGTTTTAGGAAGGCCGTGTGGCTTAACCGTGTAGAAGAACTCAGGTAGGGAAAGAGGATTCAAGTACACGTCGTGTGTTAAGACAACACGCCATGTGTTTGTGTTGTTACATGACCAGTTTGGCAGAAGTACACACCCATGTGAATGACTTCAGGGAACACGCAGTGTAGGAAGTGTACACGCCGTGTAGTCATGTTTTATAAAACATGAATGTTTTATTTCTCTTGTTCTCTTAATTCACTTCCTTAATTTAGTCCCTGTTAATCCTGATCTAAGGTGTGCGCTTGACCTTGTAGAGTCATGCCACTGAGATGTCCTCCGGTTGTCCGCCAGTTACATGTCAGTGATCAGACACTGGATACGGCTGATCAGGGACTTCCAGCAGATCCTTATGTTGTGCCAATCTTGGAACCAACAGTTATACCTGTTACCGATGTCGATGCACAGTTCAGGGAAGACTTCATGAGGATGATGCAGACCTTTCAGGGAGCACCGCCTCCTGCCCCGTCGATGGCTGATTTGACGCGAGTCTTCTAGCAACAGCATCCTCCCACCTTCTCATGGGAAGGAGGACCTCAGGCTGCAGAGTCATGGCTAGAAGCCATGCTGACAATCTTTGAGCATCTAGATACGCCTCCATAAAGGAGGGTCAAGCTTGCTACCTATATGCTACGGGATTCCGCCAAGAGATGGTGGGATGTGATCTCACAGGAGGGACAGTAGCAGGTTATGGCTTGAGAGGATTTCCAACGCATCTTCTATGACTACTTCTATCCGGATACCCTGAGGGCTGACCGAGCCCAGGATTTTATGAGCCTTGAGAAGGGTACCCTATCGGTTATAGAGTATTCCTCTCGTTTCACTGAGCTTCATCGTTTCACACCCTTCATGGGAGGATATGGGTTATTCATGGAAAGGAAGTTCAAGGATGGACTCAGATAGGAAATCCTCTCTCAGGTTAATATCTTCAGGTTGACTCCATTGCTTCCATCGTCAACCAGGCACTGATCATGAAGCAGAATCTGAGGGAATCCGGAGTTGTGATCCAGGGCGGCTTGACATCTAGAGTTAGTGCTTAGCTAGATGATAGCTGAAAGCGCCATAGGGAGACTACACGAGGAGATCCGAGTAGGCGGGATGCATCTTCTGGTAGCCAGGTGGTGTGCTATCAGTGCAGGAGAAGTGGGAATATGAGGCCGCAGTGCCAGAGAGATCCGGTGGAGTGCCGATCTTACGTAAAGTTGGGACACCTTCATCATTTCTGTCAGGTATTCTCACCAGCATCCGGTGACCGGGGTTCATCTATAACCCCTCATATAGGAGTTTCTCTGCCAGTTTCTCACCAGTTTGGGAATTGGAGTTCTTCCGGCCGTTCAGGATGAGGTTGAGGTCACGGTCACGGTGGTCAGTCACCAGGCTACCAGCGACTATTGGAACTGGGCATGCAGTGGAAGCCCCAAACAGGTGGGTTTTTAAAAAAAATTTGCACCGACGGTCGACGTAAACTTGTCGACATCGCTGCAAAGCATCCCGCTCAAAGCCGAGGATCTCACGTAGAGGATTTTAAGCACAAAAATTAAACCGTAAAATACCTAGTTTAAATCTGAATCCGCGCATGACGTCTGCTCGTCGTTGGTGATCGCTGCTCGAAGAATCCAAAGTCGAATTCTTCTAGATCGTCCACACACACTTCAAGGAATCTGTAGGAGCACCATTCATCATAATCCGGGTGCTAGCGCAGATTTGCGACGATGCCCTCGATGCTCTAATGACCACCACATCGCATCGCTAGCGATGCCCGAGAGAGAGCTCCATCCGAGCTCTTTGGATCCAGAGCATCTCTCTCTAGAATGTGGGAGAGAGGATAGGAGAGAGAAGCTCCATGAATAGTATTTGGTAAAAGCCCCTCCTCTTCTATTTATAGTGAACAATTAAAATACCCGGTATCGCCTCGCTAGCCTCGAATACTTAATGCACTATCAATGACATCTATGACTAATAAACTGAGTCATAAATATTATTATCATTTACTTGTAATATATTAAAATATATTACGTGATAATAATTGAATCATTAACTCAACTCGTCACTCCCATAAATATTAATTGAACCTAGAATAATTTAATATTCATCAATTAATATTTTCATGTATTTACTTAAAACTCGTAAATACATTTAATAAATAAATTCAATACTCATTATTCTAAACTCAAATAATATGAATTTATTTATTGCATTGGTGATCGTTTTATTTTGGACAAATCCCAGACCCCTATGGAGGGGCCCACTGTGTCCAAAACTCCTATTCAACTGAATATGGCAGATTCTTGAATACACTATTGTGTGTGACCCTCTAGGACCTTATTTCGACAGTCGTGAATAGTATTCACAGACCAAGAGCGGGATCTAGCAACCAATCATGGCCCCTGAAGAAACAAGGATTGTCACCGCAGCGACAACCAACCTATGAACACGCACTGTGTAATATAATCGCTTTGTCTGTAATATCTCATAAAGCAGGACGCACTCACGTGTCATCACCCTTTTTTTGATTCATAGTTTGTTGATTTAACTTGATGGATTTACCCTTGACTGCCATGTCCATGGTCTTAAAAAGGTAATTCCATCCATATCAACATGGCCTGAGATATATTACTTCCATAACCCAGAAACGACAAATCCTTTCTTGACCATTCAACCAACGTCATGCCACTAACGACGCACCCGACACAAACTACCTTGCCACGACTTCATCACCATGGTTTTCATCTTGCATCAAAGTACGTAATCAAGTGGCATACATTGGTAATGATCTCAATTCAGGAGACCATTACACATGATCGTAGATAGGAACATCCAATGACACCCGAAACATGTGGTGTTCCCATGGAGGGTCAGTCCTCATGATCTCACTATTAGAGATCACCAAGTGTGAACTTTATGAGAAGAAGTCTCAATGCTTATGAGCCCCCAACACCTGATGGTCATACATCTACTATGTCTAATTAGTAAGATGTATCTAGACCATAGAACATATATATTTAAGATTAATGTCATAGTATCTATAGGTTCTCATTATAGCCTGGGAACTTCTATAACCTTTTGATACGAAAATTAATCTTTGGAAATTACCATTTAAATAGTGGACGCAAAAAAGTCTATACTATAATGGTAAGATGACATCATGCATACCTTACTATATACATGATATGGTAATCAAAAGCACATAATAGTTGGGTCCAGGGCACCCACTATTTCAACAACTACAATAGAGTGGATCAGCTCAGAGTAGTCAGGCAGGGTCATAGGGCCGCGAAGGTAGCCAGACTTTTACAGTAGAGCCGACCCATCAGGAGCAGGATCCCAGCCCCTCTACAGTTCGAGGTATGATCCTAGTTTCCTCATTTTTATCTTCATCTCTTTTCGATACTGGTGCTATGCATAGATTTATATCTGTTGATGTTGTGGAGATCCTTGGGCTCTGTATCTTTTCTTCTTCTGATGTTTTTACACTAGACACTCTGTTGGGGACAAGAACATCTAGTGTACGTCAGTGCAAGGAGTGCCCTCTTGAGGTTGGTGGGTGTCACTTCCTTTGGGATCTTTATGTTTTAGAGATGAAAGACTATGATGTCATTCTTGGAATGGACTTGCTAGTTCCCTTCTAGGCGGTCGTCGACTATTATTGCCACAGGGTGAGTTTCATATCACCAGAGGGTGGATCTTTTCTTCATAAGGGTGAGTGGGATGTCCAGGCGAGAAGAGCGGGTCCAGAGCATCATGAGTCGGAAGCGGTTATAGCCTAGATTTCTAGTCTTTATCTGGATGACTAGGGGACTTCACAGTTAGACTTTCCTCCAGTGGTGGATCGTTTCAGAGATGTCTTTCCAGAGGACTTTTCAGGTTTTCCTCCAGAGCATGAGGTAGACTTTTCTATTGATCTTATGCCAGGGGTACCACCAGTGTCCATTCCTCCTTATAGGATGGCTAAACCAGAGTTGCAGGAGCTCAAGAAGCAGTTGGAGGAGTTGCAGGCTAAGGGTTTCATCTGACCCAGTACTTCTTCTTGGGGTTAGCCTATCCTATTTGAGAAGAAGGAATATGGTACCCTTAGGCTTTGTGTGGATTATCGGAAGCTGAACCAGTTGATAGTCAAGAACCGATATCCCTTGCCTAGGATTGATGATCTCTTTGATCAGCTTCGAGGAGCCCGGGTGTTCTCGAAGATTGAATTGAGGTCCGATTATCATCAGTTTCATGTTATACCATTTGATATACCTCTCACAGCCTTCCGGAGCAGGTATGGTCTATACGAGTATTTGGTTATGCCGTTCGGTCTCATGAACACACTGACAGTCTTCATGGAACTGATGAACCGAGTGTTCCATCCATACTTGGACTCTTTCATGGTGGTCTTCATGGACGATATCTTGGTGTACTCTCACAATCGACACGACCATGCTACCCATCTTGAGATCATTTTGAGTACACTGAGGGAGCATCAGTTATATGCTAAGCTCTCAAAATGCCACTTTTGGATGGATCAAATTCACTTCCTAGGTCATGTTATCTTAGAGGCAAAAGTATCAATAGATCCAGAGAAAGTGAGAGTTGTGGTTTCCTGGGAGCAGCCGAAGAATGTGTTTGAGGTGAAAAGTTTTCTAGGGATGGATGGATACTACAGATGTTTCATACATGACTTTTCACGCTTAGCAGGATCGCTGACGAGCCTGACTAAGAAGGGTGCGAAGTTCTTATGGTCAGATTCTTGTGAGTCAGCCTTTTAGGAGTTGGAAGGGAGGTTGAATTCAGCATCGATACTAGTCTTTCTAGATCTGGGAAAGATCTATACTGTGTATTGTGATGCTTCAGGTATCGGGCTAGGAGCTGTGCTTATGCAAGGCGATTGAGTCCTTGCATACAGGTCTCAACAGTTGAGGCCACATGAGAAGAATTACCCGACGCATGATCTGGAGTTGGAAGCTGTTGTTCATGCCCTACGCTGTTGGAGAAATTATCTTCTGGGAGAGCACTTTGTGGTTTTCAACAACCACAAGAGTCTCAAGTACATCTTCACTCAGCATGATCTGAATTTGAGACAACGCAGGTGGGTTGAGTACCTACAATCTTTGACTTTGAGCTTTCCTATACGCCTGGGAAGGGCAACACAGTGGCTGATGCGTTGAGCAGGAGGACTCAAATACAGGTATTTCAGGAGGCCAGTAGTGAGTGGAAGATTATGGCTCTATTCTCTGAGATGCATTTGGAGGTTCACGACAGACAGGGGAAGGCTTTTCTATCTTTTGTAGCTGTTACCTCTATACTTCTTGATCGAGTACGAATGAGGAAGCTATCAGATTCTGAAGGCTTAGTCCTATAGGAAAGCGTGTCAAGAGAGGACCCTATTCTTGGGTAGACCATAGGCGAGGATGAGATCTTGTGTTTCCAGGGACGCGTATGGGTGCCAGTAGACATACACAAGGAGATAAGGCGGGATTTTCATTCCTCAGTTTGGGAAGTTCATCCTGGTGTCACTAAGATGTATTGTGATCTACACCATTAGTATTAGTGGCCAGGTATGAAGAGGGATGTTTCTGGTTTCTTCATGAGGTGTTCCAATTGTCAGTAGGTGAAGGTGGAGCATCAGTGACTAGCATGGATTCTACAAAAGTTACCCATTACTGAGTGTAAGTGGAACGATGTTGCGATGGATTTTGTAACAGGGTTGCCGAGGTCACCTCATGAGAATGATGTAGTATGGGTTGTCATTGAAAGGCTCATGAAGGTTTCTCACTTCTTTCCGATCAAGGAGACCTTCAGTGTTGATGAGCTGGGGTGGTTGTAAATCCGGGAGATTGTACGTCTGCATGGAGTTCCACACTCCATTGTTTTAGACAGGGATGCCCATTTTACTTCTTGGGTCTGGAAGGGGATTTATAAGGCTTTGGGCACACAGGTACTTTTGAGTACAACTTACCATCCCTAGACAGATGTCCAGTCCAAGCGTACGATTCAGGTGCTTGAGGATATTCTCCGAGCATGCATTCTGGATTTTAGAGGTTCTTGGGAGAAGCATATACCTCTTGTGGATTTTTTCTACAAAAATAGTTTTCAAGAAACTATTCAGATGACACCTTATGGGGATTTGTATGATAGTCCATGACGATCACTTTTATGTTGGCTGGAGGCAGGAGAGGTAGCTTTTCTGGGACCTCATCTTGTTCAGGAGACCATAGAGAAGATAGAGTTGATTCGGAAGAGGATGACTACTGCGCAGTCTCGTCAGAAGTCTTGTGCTGATCAGCGAAGATGACCTTTGGAGTTCGAGGTCGGGGATTAGGTGTTCCTACATGTCACACTGAGGTTGGGACACAAGAGGATTTAGAGATAGGGTAAGCTTTCACTGAGGTACGTCGGGCCATTTGAGGTGTTGGAGAGAGTTGGGCCGGTTGCCTATCGGATGTAGTTACCTCAGAGGTATCGGGCTATGCATGATGTCTTCCACGTTTCTCAGATTCGATGTTAATTTTCAGACCCGTATCATGTCTTCCAACCCGAAGAGGTTGAGCTCTAAGTAGATGCATCGTTTGAGGAGCATCCTATCTGGATTGTGGACAGAAATAGAAAGGTTCTCCATGGCCGGTCTGTTCCCTTGGTACGAGTGTTGTGACAACATGGGTGGGTGCAGGATGAGACTTGGGAGAGGGAGACCGATGTACGAGCACAGTGGCCAGAACTGATCGAGGTTTCTTCTTCTACGCCATGCTAGGGAAATTCGGGGGCGAATTTATTTAAGGGGGAAAGTTTTTAAGAACCCAGACCTTCTTTTCAAGTATGTTTTTCTTTTTCCTGGAGTTTTTGAGAAAATAGGAGTTTCTGAAATTTTTTGAAGTACACGCTGTGTACTCGGTTACCACGGGTAGCTGTGTGCTGGCCGTGTAGAGGCCTTGCACACGGCCATGTGTGATGACCTAGAGGCCGCCTAATGCGGAGTACAGAAACAGTAAGTACACACCGAGTACTCCAAAAGTACACGCTGTGTATTTTGTTTTTTTTTCATTAAATGCACCGGGGTCCCATCTGACGGACAGAACACACCTATAGGTTTTGTTCATTCGAGAGAGGCGAGTAGCTGCAGATCTTTGACGAGCCCCCGAGCCTCCATTTGTCCTTCAATTTGAATACCATTGATTGCGTTGGAATCGCATCAGTGAGTTCTCTCTTCTGCTGGAACCTTGTTTCATGATTCCTATTCTTTTCCAAGTTATAGTGGGTTGAACGTTTTAGACGTTTTCTTAGATCTACGACATTCTAAGGATATTCAAGATTCAAGGTTCAAGTATATTGATCTCCTAACCCTGAGGTAGGTGGTTTGTGCCTTTCTGTCGGAAGTATTTGAGCTATATGTGCAATTTCACCCAATACCCATGAACGGGGTGTTGCGCGTTTACCATCTTAGTCTTATTGTTTATCTACTATTATGGTATTCCCAAGTAGATTATTATTGATTGTTAATAGGGTGAATTTTTGTGCTTTGGATGTATTTCCATGCATTTTTTTCTTGTTTTGACCTTTGGGTCTTGTTTGCCTGTTAGGCTACTGTTTACTTTCCCATGCCTAGTATTGTAGGATGGTGTGACTGTTGTTCTGTTATGCTGTTGTGCTGTAGAATTCTAGCCAAGTAGTTCATGAGGTTTACCATGGCCGCGATGTACTGCTACACTTTCTTGACTTACACAGGGCCGTGAGAACCTGGTTAATAGACCATAGGGAGAATTGATGTTGAGGGCTTCTCCAGAGTGTCTTTATAATTATACAATGCGAGACCACAGGGGGGAATTGATGTTGAGTGCTTCCCCGGAGTGTCTGTAGTTCCTCTATGCGGGCCACATGGGGAATTGACATTGAGTGCTTCCCCGGAGCGCCTATAGTATGATACGAGACTATAGGGGGAATTGATGGTGAGTGCTTCCCCAGTGAGTCTATACTTTAGCAGAACCAGAGGGGTGAGACTGTGTGTGCTTCCCAAAGGGTTGCTTGTACTTGTGGGGTTGAACCATATGGATTAGGCTGTGAGTACTACCCAGAGGGTTACCTGTTGTGTTAGCTACTTTCTTAGATGCTGCTTGATATTGAATCCATGGGTCGTATTTTTCTGTTGAGTGCTTCCCGTTTACTTCTTTCTGTACTTTTACCCTGCGATTTACTCACTGACTGTTAGGCACAGATCTTCTGGTGGTTTCCTACTGGGATTCATCTCACACCCTATTTGGGCCATGCTTTTGGGCCCAAACAGATTATATTGTTGCAGGTATAGATAAGGGAAAGCACCCTTCTACTTCAGGTACTTGATTGCATTGGAGCTGGAGAGCATGGGACCAAGCTTAGGCTTGCGATGCTGAGGAGCTGTTTATCTGTTTCTTTTGTACTTTGGTTTAGTACTAGTTGTATTCAACATTTTTACTTGTTTGGATACTTTCCTAGACATATATGTATCATGAATCATTCATACATAGATATGCTCCAGTTGTTTCTTTATCAGTCTTCCGCTGTTACTATTGTTTGGTTTTATTACTGCTTCTGCTATTGTATATTTGTTTCTCTTCCGTTGTGTTACTCTGCCAATGAGGGCATAGTTTCCCCACTATCACCCCCAAGGCCCTTACTGCTTGTCGGTAGCCTCTAGAGTTCGGGGAAACACGATTGAGGCCATGTGACCAACCGGGTACGGGGCGCCTTCGGGTGATAAAGGGTTAAATGAATAAATGATATGACTCATGTCAACAAGGTGCACCTTCTTTTTCAGGAGCCTGTCTGATTAGAACTTCACAGTTAAGCGTGCTTGGCCTAGAGTAGTGATCAGGATGGGTGACCTTCTGGGAAGTTTCTCAGGGTGTGTGTGAGTGAGGACAAAACACACCGGAAAGGAAATGTGTTGGCCTGTGGGGACTGTCATTAGTCAGATGACTCAATTAGGCATGTGGGTGGACCCAGTTGTTACAAATGGTGTCACAGCTGGTGTCCATTTGATGTTCCAGTGAGGACACTGGTCCCTTCTAGGGGGGTGGATTATGGCTATACCACATCGAAGGAGGAGGATCCTGAAGCACCCCTTTATAAGGTGGTGTGGATACCTCTCCCATCACGAGGCCTTTTCCTGGGGGGTGTCTGAGGGCCAGAACCCAGGGAAAACAAAACCGTGTGGGCCAGGCCTAAAGCAGACAATATCATGATCATGGGATGGATTGGTCTGTTATAGCCTTTCAATCCCAAATGATCAAAATCATTGGTCAATCAATGGTGTTTTTTGACCCTCCAAAACTCAATCCATTTTCCCCTAATTATTTTCCTTTTTTCTTCAACTATTTTTTCAATTGTTTTTCTTCAAGAGGGGTAAAAAATAAAGTAAAATGAAATATGACATGAAAATTTTCCCAAAAACCAATGAAAACACCTCCTCCTAATAAAGCGCATCCCTTCTACCATGGAAAAACTTTTCCCACCCCACACTTGAACATTTGATAATCATGCGAAAAATAGATTAGGTTAGGAATGGATAAAATTGGATTGCAATGTACCTCATTCCTATCAAAGTACATCCATGGATTCTAAGGGATAAATAAAGATAAATTTAAAATGTTTCTCTCAAAGATAATGACTAAATTAATAAAAATATCTTAATCATATTAAAAGTGAATTTTTACAATCACAGATTTGACAAGATCAAATACAAGTAAAAATAGGTAATATGACCCATGATTTATCTCAATAGACATACTTGGAAATATTGGAAATATTATCTTATAATACTATTGGTAATGAGAAAATATAATTTAAGTCAATCAATCATGTCATGTTAGTAATAATAAAATAATAAATATGAACTTCTAAAATTCAAAGCATGAAAAATGGTTGGGAAATTTCATCTACATAATCAACTAGCCTCCTCAAAATGTGATTCATCAAATCCATATTCACATGCTTATCTCTAGTCATTCAATCCTCCCATATTACTCATTAAATCTCATCAACTTGAAACTTAAAACATGGTATCATGGGGCTACTAATAAATCTAGTATCATAGATCAGAAGTAAAGAAAAAATTTAAGCGTGGGTATGTACTTTCTATTAAAAACCAAAAAAGATTTGAAAAATAGGGGAGTAAAAGTAATAATAAATTTAAAATCATACACCCTTTCAGTTTCAAGACTATATTCATCTATTAATTTCCACCTTTATGATTTATAATCCTATAAAAGAAATCAAAATAGTGAAAGCATAAGGTCCATGCCATTAAAGCCAAAAAATATGGTCGGGGGAGGTTTCTCTACATCCTAAAACAGTGTCCTAAATACTAAGTCCTAAAGACTACATCCTAATAGAGTAATTTTAAAAAAAACTTGGGTTTCCTCCCATAAAGTGATTTTTATTAAGGTTGTTATGTTTGACCTTACCTCCTCGATCACACAATAAGAGTAGGGTATAGATCCAACCATCTCGTGTTGAACTAATTCCGTATTTGATGTATGATCAATGTTGCTCATGTACTTTTACTCCTTTTTGAAAGGTCATTTTCTTATTAAGTGAAGTGATAAGTAGTGGACAACCCCATTTTTTGGAGCATAATCTCATAAGTTTTCCATACCTTGTACCATTCCTCTTTTTACACCTTTGATAGTTGTTCTCCTTCAAATTCTGCAATTAGCTCCTCCAGTTCAGCAACCATCATGTCTTATTCTTATTCTTTGAAAACATGTGGGGGTAACCAAAATATGGACAATATTAAGGCCAAAAGGAACAAATCTTGGTCTGTCCAAACTTGGTACCCCTATCCTCCTCCTCTTTATTTTCCCTTCTCTATTTCATATTCTACAATGTGTGATTCAATAGCCTCTTTACATTTTATTCCATTGTCATTTTTAAACTGTACTTCCAAAAGATGTATCATCCAATTCCAAAGGTCAATTACTTTCATCCCTTCATCCTCTTTATTTTATTTAACAATAGAGGGTTCATCATTATCTTCTTCCCCATTACTTGTATAGGTTTCCTCTATGAAAAATTCGAAATAAGTATCAGAATAGGAACTTAACTCAAATTCAGCCTCATTCTTAATTGTGCTTCCAAATTAATCTTCAATTTATTCTTCTATGTGGGCCTCATCCTTGGTTCCTTATCTTAATTACTCATATTCATTAGCCATGTTATCTAGGAGTATAAGTCCTTTCCTTAACTTAGATTTCATTCCTTGGAGTAATTCATTCGGACTAGGGTGTGATTTTGTACCCATGGTTGGACTTGATGCTACCATCCCCAGCTTTGAATTTTCCTCTTAAGTTCTTCAATTTTGTTGTGATAACTTTGAAAGTTCAATCACCAATTGGATTTTTTCCTTCATGCTTGATTATTTTGAGATCCCAAACAAAAAATAATCAGTGCATAAAATAGAACAAAAATGAAAAAGAACATAAGAAAAAACTAGAAAACAGAAAAGCAGGGGTGTGATGTTTTGTCTAAATATTGAATTTATATGAACCTAGTCCCCAAAAATGATGCCAAATACTTGACTGGTCTGTAGGTGTCATTTCCTGCTATAGTCTCAAATCAAAATTTAGAAATTTAAAAAAATGAAACTACAAATCACTAAAACTATGAAATATTAGTATAGGAATTGCAAGTCCTGAGGTCAATCTCACAAGGAAAAGACTTATAAGATTAGATAGTTTTTAATCTTTCACGATTTACTAAAACTAAATTTACTACACTACTCTATAAGTGTGGATAGATCGACTCAAAAAAAAAAAATAATGACGAAGAGAGGGGAGATTAAATCTAAGGATGGTTTTTATAAAAACGAAGGAATTCAACTTAACTTGTGAAATAAATCAAATCCATTAGCTGTGAGAACTCTTGGGGAAACTATATTTACCTATCAACCTCAACTAAAACTACCTAAGCTAGTCGACTCCTTGCTCATGGATTCCTATAACATGCTTAGGTACATGAAGTTTAGTCTCAATATGAAAGGTAGAGTTAAGGTCAGATCTCACTCTCCCACTCCCCTCTACCACATTAAGGTTCATACCCTAAATTCCATCACTATTTATAGAAAACTAGGGGATATGAAATTGATTAATACCAAAGTGATACAAATTAATAAGATAATCTCACAATATTAGAAGAATTAAAACATCAGGTACTCATACTCTTCATCAACTCCACCCTCTTCCACAAAACCTAGCCACTCATAGTCAATATCACGAACATGAATCATTTAAGAAATATAAAATAGTGAATAAAAAATAAATTTTTTTTAAAAATGAAAATCTTTCTTTGATTGATGTGAGAATCGTAGCACCAAAATTCCAAAGTACAATGAACAACAAAAAGAAAAAAAACCTAGAATACTCCAAAATTTTCAATTGATTTCAAACTTTACCCTATACTCTTTATTTTGTGTTAGATTTCAATCACCCACTAGGCTGGTGGTGCTCCATAAGAAAGAGTCAAATTGTGCACAACAGGCTTCACATATATTTATAGAAAAAATACCTTCAGGATACAACTTTGTATCTCATATTTAAATCTTCTATATCTCTCCTTGATATTCTCTACTTGAATTCCTCCTTATTTTAATTAGATATATCAAACATTATCCTATGTGGTAGAATCCATTAAATCCATTTGAATATATCTTAAAAATATCTAGGAGAGATGGTATTCAACTAGATTTGAATTACCTCATACCTGCTTCTTTATATCTCTACCCACTTAAATCTCATCTCTTTACTATATCTCTATTAGTTTGAACCCTCCTATATCTCATATGTAAAATCTTAAAATATCTCATGGAACCCAAATGAAACACTCTCTTTAAAACACCCTTGAAATAGGTTGGTTACATGCTCATGAGGAGAAACATTAAGGCTTTTGAATATCTGTACAAATATATAATCTGTAGTGTGGAGTAACAAGTTGTGGAATAACATTCTCACTTGTGTATTCCTCCATATATGGATTTTCATGGCTATAATGTAGAATTCCAACCATGATTGAAACTTCAAAATTCAATCAAACCCTCATCTTTATGCAACATCAACCATGCCACAATTCATGGACACAAGGCATCGTTGAACTGACTCTTTCCTTACTACCATATTTGATACTGCCATGATGTATTATTCAGCCCAAAACACAACCATATTCAATATTTTTCCACTACATCCAACCATGAAACAACGCTTCAAATCATGATGAATAATACCTCTTATCCTTTCAAATCTGGATACGATGTAGCCTTTACTTTAAAACACAATTTCCTTTCTCCAATTTTGAGGGAAAAATCACAATGAAATAATGTCATAGCTTACGGTGTAATGGGAAGCATTATTCCACTTTCCAAGGGTCACTAAGATTCAAGGTGAAGCCTATGTTGGATATTAAACTCACTATTCCTTTAACAGTACCTACCATTTACTGTTGGAATGGAGGCATGCCAGATTCAACGGTCCCTGTTAGACATGTGTGGCTTCAGAGGATTGAGTGACACCTACTGCAACTAACCGTGGCCTTTTATTTTCTATATTTGATTTTTGTTGTGTGCTTTGTATTCCTATAAACAGGGTTTGTTATATGAGTTTTAAGATATGAATTCTAGTGAGAAGAAATAAATACCACGTTAGTACTGCTATATTTGTTTTCTTGTGATCACCTCCAGTGATCCGCATCCGTGCTTCTGCTACCCATGATCCTCCATCATCCTATGATGTATAATTTCACAAATTTCTAGTGTAGGATGAGATCTATATTCTTTTCCATGGAAATTCTTCAGCGTAATAATGACAACAACAATGTTGAGAGTTTTCAAGGAAGAAAATGTGAAAGTTAACCTAGAAAGACATTGTTTTGGTTAAGTGAATTATACTTGGAGAAAACAGCATCCCACATTGGAATTTCAAAAGGATGAACACTACTTAATAAATTATTTCTCTCCATCAACAACTCCAGAATAATTATACTATAGTTAAGGGACTCCTATCCACCACTGGTACCACCCTGCACTGGTGAAGCCTCCCCCCCATCGTTGTACAAACTCTCCTCCCATGTTCCAGTGTATCCCTTATTCTATATGTGCCTTGGATGACCTATGAACCTCCTAATACATGTGGTTGTCTCTCCCTATAGGCTTCTTGGTTAGTGCTCCTCATAGGGTGGCTATGTGGATTTATCCCTTTGTTGTGGTCTATCCCATGTTGGACCATTTTTAACACCTTCGCACAAAAATGCTTAGTAAAAAATATAAACATAGTAAAAAATTGTTTTTTTTCTTTTAATAAAAATTCCATTCTAAATATAAAAGTCCCATAAATTAATATTAACAATTAGAACATGGTTTAAAAGACTTAAGAAAATATGGAATTTATTAACAAAAAAAATTAAAAATGTATGCATAAAAATTAGGCTATCACATATCCACACCTTTTGGACCAACACTTGGTATTAGAGATAGTCTCTTAATATCCAAGATTAACTCCATATGTGAGTTATTCTCTTATTTATCATTTTTTGTTTTCTTTATTGGAATTTACAATTTTTTCCTTACACTAATGTTTACAAGAGAAAAGATCTTTTTTTTCTAGATATGTTAGGTGTTATTCACATTAGATGTTTAGTGAATTTGAATCCAAAAGGACCACCAATTTTGAATGGTGGAGAATATGAGTATTGGAGATATCATATAGAGACATAATTATCAACACATTTGTTGATAATTACATGATGATTATTAGAAATTATAAAGTTCCTCAAAAATATATTGCTAGATTTACTCAAGACAAATGAGAAGAATTCTAACTCAACTTCTATGTGAGGAATAATCTTTTGTGTGCTATTCAAATAAATATCTATAGTAAATTTTCATCTTTTTGGATATCCAATGAAATTTGGGAAAATATGGAGGCTACACATTTTGTAACTTAAAAATATTAAAACTAACTGTACTATGATTAAGGATGACTATGAAGGTTTCAGCTTTCTACCTAGTGAAATCATAGCTCAAATACATAAGAGGTTCATTACTATTTCAAATAGCCTACAATCACTTAGAAAGAAAGGAATATTGGATGATAAATTAGTTGAGAAAATCATTTATATCCTAACTAAGGAGTGTGAGTCAAAGTAGAAAGCTATTTATGGCACAAATAACATTATGAAGTTAGTATTAGATGATTTTATTTGTAATATCATGCAATATGAGAATAGAATATAGAGAGATGGCGAGAAATAGAAAAAGAGAAATGGTGTTTTATTTACTTAAACATTCATAGATTTAAATTCTAGATCTCACAATTCAAAGACCAATACTTCAAAAATAAAAACATCTAAAGTATGTTTGTATAATAATATTCTTGAAATTACTTATGAGGAATATGATCAAATTTTTGAAATGAAGTTTTAATGTTGAAAATTTTTATGATATTATTGGTTTGACTGAAAGACCAAAAAAGATAAACCCAACAAATAATCCTTAGAAACCATATTATATGAGTGTAAGAAGAACATATAAACTCAATGAGATGGTCTAAAATTTTGGAGAAAGTAAAAGAGATCTTTCAAGGGACATTATAAAAGAAAATGGAAGAAAAGTTTGAAGGCATTAAACACCTTGAGTACTAGTGAAACATCCAATTATTCTAATTATTCATCAGATAATAGTGATGATAGCATGAACATGACCATATTTTATGAAAATGTACCTAGATATACTTTGTTAATTGAAAGTGTTTTATGGGGTAGATGAAAAATGATTTTTTGTTTATCTTTTTGGCCTGTGTTTCCATATTCATTATAAAATTAATCTCCATTTGAGGATGAGGTAGAAGTAGTGCCACAAACTAAAAAGGAGACAAAGTAATATATAGATAAAATTGAATATACCTATCAAAGAATCTTCAAGAGATAAACTAATCTAAAAGATGAAATTACTGAAAATAAATGTGATCTTACTAATGTTGAAAGATCTTATAAAAAACTCCCTATGAAATAATTAGAACATAAAATTAAAGCTTCCAAAAAGAAGGAAGAATTTTCTAGTTTTTAGGAGAGTTGGATAAAGTAAAAAATTATAATACCAAACCCATGTTAGATTTGAAAAAATCAAAGGGTAAAATTACTAGGTTAACTTCTAAGAATAAAGGGAAGTCTATGTTATTCACAAAAGATAAAAATGAGTTTTTGAAGATTAAGTCTGAAGATGAAAGTCTCAATAAGATTCTAACCAACATTACAATGAGGAGGAAATCTTTCGAGAATATATATATATAGTTGAGACCAAAGAGAACTACTTCTGAACTTAGAAATAAATCTACTATAGGTTATAAATATTAATCCAACTATTTTTTTCCAAATCATGTTCCATTATGTAATAAATGTTAGAGAGGTGGACATTGGATGGAACAATATTCCTTGAATAAAATTTTATCATTCATAAAAAAATCAAGCATATATTTCCAAATAACTTGCAACTCTCGAACATCAAAGAGATATGAATATTTGGGTACCTAAGGTACTTTTTCCTAATACTTTCATATTGATGCAGGTTTGGATTCCTTGGACATAATTTATGTTCAAATGAAGTTGTTGCATATTAGTAGCTGAAGTTCTACATTCGGAACCTGGTAAATTTTAGTGTTGTCAGAACTTACATTATCTATATATAGTTTGTTATTTCTATAATTTTCAATTATGATGTTTTTATTTTTCTATAAACTCTCTAGTTGATGGGGAGTTTCCTTGTTTGGATAAATTAAATGTAGAGATTTTTTTTCTAACATTAAATTAAATAGAAGATAGGGGTATAGTTTTGAATTATTTCTAGAACCATATTCTATAGAAGAAGATCATGTTGTTACTATAGAGGATAACTTCTATAATTTTTCAATCTTTTTCATTCCCATTTTAGTAAATTTTTAATGGTAGGCTATTATTTTACTTTTCATACTTATTTGTATTTTAACTTAAACTTAAATGTTTATGTTTTTTTAGAATTTATCATATGTTATTCCTAACAAATTTAAAACTTAATCTTTTAATGAGATTTGAAAATTATTGATTTATAGTGGGAGTAAATCTTGACCATTGGATGAGTTAATATCTATAGTTGGAAAATTCACCTATATAAAGGATTGTGTACCCTCGTGGTTCATACTAATATATTTCAGAGTGAAGTTACATCACTATTAGTTTTTAACTTATGATCCCTCATAATTTTGTTTTCTCTAAAAGGGCTATGGCTATTTCCAAAAAGATTTCTACAAGAGAAATTGTTTGTGAAAGGTTGATCGAATTATCTTGGTTTAAACATCATGAGTCCATTCTAAATATTGTGATCATATTTCAAAGTTGGGAGTCACCATCTCTTACTTCTAAGAACATGAACCATTCTATACTCATCTTATTTGTTAGTTTTATGCTACAAATAATTTTTTTGATTATGATGGAGAAAAGATAACCAAGTTCAAAATTCAAGACCATGAGTTAACAATGTCCCTAGGGAATGCAGTTGATGTCATTAGACTACCTCTCGAAGGTGAGTATCTCTTCATTACACATAAAATTCCCAAAACATTGAATATTTTAATAAATTCAGGGATAAGGAATACCTATTTTCTATCAAAAAGAATGTTCATTATATGAACCATCTTTATCATGAAAGCATGATCTTTTTCAATGGGTCTAAGTCTTCTTATTGCTGAGGAAAGTTGGTATAAATACTCTAAAATTTCAAGACTTTTATGTGATGGATAACTTATATGGAATAAGGAAGTAAAATCTTGTGAAATTTATCTGGGATTACATGTAAGCAATTTTTTCCGGTATGGTTAAATTGAAGATTTCAACCTACTTTAGAATTTTGAACTAGATGATAATAAAGATCCATTAAATGGAAGGATCCTTGGACTTTGGAACCATGAAGAGAATTAAATAATTACTTTTCAATCATGATACCATATCAATGATGAAACTAGTTTATATAATGGAAGAAAATAAATATTTTTGAATGTATAGTAGAAGATAAACTTCCAGACTTGAAGAAGATGAAGAATTTGTTTGAGAAATATAAGAAAAGAAAGCTACCAAAAGTTGTAGAACTTCCAACATTGGATTAACTCTCTTAGAAAAAGTTGATGTAAGGACCCGACACCAGTTGTCCAGAGTCGGTGCCTTATTTTATTACGTTGGCATACATACAAGGAATACAAATTCCAAAATACCGAGTAGTTTATTATTATTGGAAACAAGTTACATACATAAGTTTATCATTACAATATAAAGGGAAACAAAACACTATTTTATTCCACTAGAAACATCACGTCTCCAAGATTATTCTTGAAAATCATTCATAAATTACTTCTTTATGTCCTGAGAAAATGAAACAATATAAAGGGGTGAGATCAAATGCTCAGCAAGAGTAAGCAATACAGCGGGCGATAATATAAACATTAGACATTGTGAATAATTGAAAACACATGCCTTTAATAATAAAATTGAACACATTATGGTAGGAATATGAGCTGAGTAAATAATTCCATAATAAAACATAATCATGGGTATTCTACTAGTCGAATAACCAAATGAACATAAAATACTAGCATCAAAATGAGGGAAGTGCATATGCTGGACATCATAACCATACTGTCCAAGCCTCGTGCTAGGACCATAAAATAATCATTTTGTCAAGGCCTCATGCCAAGACCATAGTTTGTCTCATGAGACCTACCGATGTATAGAGGGGATATAGCAGGCCCCAAAGGTCACATAATAATTCCAATGCATTCCTCATATGAGTGGGGATAAACATAAACAATAAATACATTCATATTGAAACTATCATATGAAATGTAACTATCTTTCCACAATCATTAAACATAAAACACTAACCATTCAGAATAATATGGTGAATGGTTTTAGGATAGATCATCCACAATAGAGTTAGTCATAAACCATTAAATCAAAATATGGTAGATGACTTCATAAATGATTAAACCCAATAATACCATGGAATCAACAAGAGTGTTGAATTAGATGAAAACACTCTTATAAAATCATTAAGCAATTCTGGAGATAAATACTCTTTTTAAAAGAATAGTTCTTTTGAAAAAATATTTTTATAAAACCAAAAGTGAAGTAAGATAGTATTTTCATAATAAAATGAGTTATTTTATAAATATAATGGTTTCCAAAAACAGATTATAGAGTGCCCTTGAAAATAGGTAAGAATTTAAGAAGTTCCCTTGAATCAAGCTTGTATTTTTGAAACAATTTTGAAAGTTCCTTTTAAAAAGTGTAAATATCCATAAAATAAGGAAGGGTTATGGTTTGTACACATATATATGATACTCACAGAGAATATATTATGAGTATATAACAATACATAATAATTTCATTGAGGTAATTAGACAATGAAAGTATCCCGAATGAAAATGGAAGTTCGGGTGGAAAAACCCTTACCTTAACTCCAAACGTGTTCCGCTCTTGTACTTAAGCTCCTGGAATATGAAATTATACTTTTTAATAACTTATTTCAGAACCTATTAGACACATATTTAGTTTAACATAATTCTGGTTAGTTCATTTATGTCTTTATTGACAAGTTATTGTATTGAATTTCGTCGTTCTGGAGTGTTCGTTTCCTTTATTTTCATATTCGGTTCACTTGATTTTAAGTAATGAAGTGGAATGGATGTAAATCTCCAGAATTGAAATTAAATATTATTTATGAACATCCAGAATTGTTAATGTCCATTTCTATCATTTGGTTACATGGAATGAGGATGAATCATTAGATGACCACCACTTCGATTATTCGGCGGTATTTGGAATATTATGAACTAGTTTTGTCATATAACTTAATTATATGTACATATTCTGGTTCCTGAATATTAATTAGGTTATAACACATATATTATAGTCTGGTTAAATCATGAATATGGTTTCATGACCAGTAATGAAGAAGAAATTTAAGAATGAAACTTCATCGTCCACGAAGGTTATAAATCGGAACCTCGTGGATGTCGATTTCGTTTATAAAATAAAAGGGAGGGAGTAAGAATATTTATGATGGTTCTTCCATTCACATGATATAAATCCAGTGTATAGATTTTACTGGAGTTATCATGATCATTTGGACAGAGGAGGTGAGGAGAGGATAACAGAAGAAGATAAATTGAAATGAAACCAAATGAAAAAGAAGGGTACTTTACCTCTTGAAATAACCTCCTTGAGAAACACCTAAAGGGAAGGGGTTTTGGTATTTTGGCAAGACCAAAAGCTTCTTGAACGTGGGGAGAGACTAGGGAAGGGTAATTGGGCAGAACATTGAAGAGATTAAAGGCTTAGAGGAGTGAAGAGAAGAGGGAGTGGTGAGGGGCTTTTATAGTGGAGGTGAGGAGTAAATTTTGAATATTTAATTTATTATTTTATTATTTCCCTCAAGACAACCAATAGTATTGTTTCATGTGACCCCTAATAGTAATAATGTCATGTGAGTTAAAACCAAGTGGCCTTACATCACATATGATGTCATAATTAGTGTATTTAATTGATAACTTGTATATATGATATTTTATCGTATTTCACTATTCATAAAAAATTCTAGAATTTCAGAAAAATCCCAAAAATTCACCCCTACCATTTTTGGACGTGTTGAATTAAAAAGTGAAATCCATTTTTAAAAAATAATTTTCTAAATATTATTAATTTAATTTTTAAATAAGGTCATAGTTAATTCGAAAAATAACAATTTTGAAGTGCAATTAGTTTTATGTGACATTGAAAAATTAATTAAGATCCCATTATCATATTTCCTTAAGAAAATAAAATAATTTTATTATTTACTATTCAAGGGGAATATTACTATTCATATTAATATTCATAAGGGTATGTTACTATTCAACAAAAATCAAGTTTGTTCTATCAGACTCCAAATGACTTACTGAACACAACTCTAGATGACAATTTCTTGAAATTAAAAACATAGAAGAGGCAAAGTTGTGTTTATAAAATTGAATTCTATATTTATTTTCAAAACCTTGGGGTGTTACATTATCCCCTCATTATAAAAATTTCATCCTTGAAATTCACAGAATATTACCTAAAAAGATTCAGGGTATGTCTTTAACATAAGCTCCTCAGGCTCCCATGTTGCTTCCTCCATCTTATGGTTCCTCCATAGAACCTTTACCAATCGAGTCATCCTATTTCTCAATACTTGTTCTCTAGTATCATGAATCTTGATAGGATCTTCACAGTAAGATAGATCGGGCTCAAGTTCCACTTCTTCATAAGTGAGTACATGTGTTGGGTCTGGCATGTACTTTCTTAACATTGACACGTGGAACACATTGTGAACCTTGGAGAGACTTGGCGGCATTGCCAAACGGTAAGCTACGACTCCAATTCGGTCTAGAATTTCAAAAGTTCCGATGTACCTGGGACTTAATTTTTCCTTCGTACCGAATCGTATAATACCCTTACATGGAGATACCTTCAAGAAAACGTGATAACCTTCTTGAAACTCCAAATCCTTCCTTCGGTTATCTGCATAGATCTTTTGCCTACTTTGAGCTATTTTGATATGGTTCTGGATAATCTTCACCTTGTCCATTGTTTCTTCAACAAGTTCTGGGCCCATGAGATTTCTTTCACCAACATCATCCCAGCAAGTTGGTGTACGACATCGCCTCCCATATAATGCTTCATAGGGTGCCATCTATATACTTTAATGGAAGATATTGTTGTAGGAAAATTCTATGAGAGGTAAATACTTATCCCACATTCCTTTAAAATCAAGTGAACAAGACCTCAACATGTCTTCTAATGTTTTAATAGTCTGTTCTGATTGTCCATCAGTTTGTGGGTGGTAGGCGGTACTCAATCGAAGATCAGTATCTAGGGTCTTCTGAAGACTTTTCCAGAATCTTGATGTAAAACATGGATTATGATCAGAAATAATCGATAGGGGTATTCCATGAAGTCTCAAAACTTCATTAACATATAGTCTTGCTAGATGTTCAAGTGGTAGATCTTCTATTATAGCAATAAAATGTGCTGACTTGGTAAGACGATCAACAATGACCCATATTACATCGTTCCTTCTAGGAGTCTTTGGTAGTCCCATGACAAAGTCCATCATGATATTATCCCATTTCCACTCAGGTATGGGAAGAGGTTGCAATAATCCTCCAGGCTGTTGCCTTCCAGCTTTCACTTGTTGAAAAACCATACATCTTGACACAAAATCAGAAATCTCCCTCTTCATGTTATCCCATAAAAAACGTTCCTTCAAATCTCTATACATCTCAGTGCTTCCAGGGTGTATAGTGAAATTGGAACTATGAGTATCATCCAACAATTCCCTTTTTAGATCAGGTATATTGGGAACACAAATTCTCTTCCCAAATTTCATAATTCAATCTTCATATACGAATCCACTCAATCTCCCATCATTCACAACTTTAATCTTCTTTTGAAACTCCCCATCATTAGTCTGAGAATTTTTTATCCTTTCTAGTAAATATGGTTTGGAAACCATTTGAAAAAGCATTGATGTTTCACCTTCCATGGTTATTCCCATATCCATCTTTACTAGATCCATGAAAATAGGATCCCTTTCAACTATCATCTTGATCAAAACTCCATGATCCTTTCTGCTCAAGGCATCTTCCACCTTATTTTCCTTCCCCGGGTGGTAGTGTATCATGCAATCATAATCCTTGAGTAGTTCAATCCATCTCCTTTGCCTCATGTTGAGTTCTTTATGTGAGAAAATATTCTTCAAACTCTTGTAATCAATATAAATCTCACATTTTTCACCATAGAGATAATGTCTCCATATCTTCAAAGCAAATATTATGCAGCTAATTCAAGATCATGAGTAGGATAGTTTTTCTCATGAATTTTTAGCTGTCGTGATGCATAATAAATAACCCTATCATTTTGCATAAGGACACAACCAAGTCCTTTCTTTGAAGCATCACTATAAATGACAAACCCGTTATTCCCCGATGGTAGAGTCAATATAGAATAATTGACTAATCTTCTCTTCAGTTCTTCAAAAAATTCTTCACAATCTTTTGTCCAAACAAATTTAACCCCTTTACGTGTGAGCTTTGTTAGCAGGTTAGCCAGTCTGGTAAAATTCTGCACGAAACACTGATAATAACCTGCTAAGCCAATAAAACTGCGTACCTCAGTTATGTTTGTTGGTGTGGGATAATCTTGAATTGCCTTTGTCTTCACAGGATCAACTAGGATTCCATCCTTAGAGACAATATGGCCAAGAAAAGAAATCTCCTGAAGCCAGAATTCACACTTTCAAAACTTCCCATATAATTCATGTCTTCTAAGAGTCTTCAGGATAATGTGCAAGTGATTTTCATGATCTTTGTTGATTTTGGAGTATACAAAGATATCATCAATAAATACCACTACAAAATCATCAAGATATTCCTTGAAAACTATTTTCATTAGATCCATGAAGATAGATGGTGCATTAGTCAATCCAAAAGGCATTACTGTAAACTCGTAATGCCCATACCTGGTTCAAAATGCTTTCATTGGAATATCTTCCTTCCTCACACGCAACTGATGATATCAGGATCGAAGATCAATCTTCGAAAAGTATTGAGATCCATGTAGTTAGTCAAATAAATCATCAATGCGAGGTAGAGGATACTTGTTCTTTATTGTTATAGCATTGATCTCCCTATAGTCGATATATAACCTCATAGATCCATCTTTCTTCTTAACAAAAAGGACAGGGGATCCCCATGGAGAAACACTAGGGAAAATAAATCCCTTATTACTCAATTCCTCTAGTTGTTTCTTTAGTTCCACTAATTCCACAGTGGACATTCAATAAGGGGTCTTCAATATGGGCTTTGAACCAGGAATTAAATCAATGGAAAACTTAATTTCTCGTTCTGGAGGATGTCCAGGTAAATCTTCAGGAAACACATCAACATATTCTCTCACAATAGGTACATCCTCTATTTGAACAATCCTTTCCTCACCCACAATTATTTCATTCTCTTCCTCCACAATAATTGAATTTAGTTGAGCTACTGGGGGTGGATCTAGATAAGAATCAGGTGGTGACGATTCTGTTCTAAAGATAAGGTGTTCTTTATCATCGTCATAAAAAATCATAACCTCTTTCTTATTACAATAAATTTTTGAATCATGGTCCGAGAGCCAATCCATTCTGAGGATTATATCAAATTCAATCATGGGTATGACGATGAGATCAGCAGATAAAGAACATTTATATTCCCTAATGGGAATTGATTCACAGAACTTTGTAGTAATGATACTTCCCTTAGTAGTTTTGACTGACAACTCCCTTGTTAAATCAAATTGGAAATATCTAATTTTCTTAGCAAACTAGGAAGATATGAAACAATGCATGACCCAGAATCAAATAAAGCATTGTCTAAGCTTGATGAAATAATTAAAGTACCTTCCACCACGTCATTAGGAACTTTAACCTCTACAGTTGTGATTGCATAAGCTTGTCCTTGATCCCTTGGACTTTTCTGTTGCATATTTCCTTGATGTTTTGGACAATCATTATCATAGTGTCCTATCTCCCGACAACTATAACATTGAACATCACTGTCTTCCTTATTACCTTTGCAATCACCAGCAAGATGGACTTTCTGACCACATTTGTAGAATAATCCTTTTCCTTTTAAGCATGCACTAGGGTTTTTCTATCCACAATTGTCACATGGTGGAAATTTAACTCTTCCCTTCTTCCCCGTTTCCTTATTTTCTTTCCCAGGGTTTTCAACAGCTCTATTCTTTTATTTCTTTCCCTTAAAGTCATAAGACTTAGAGAATTCTTTTTCTGTCTTGATGGCACATGAAACTATATCCTCATATGATGAAAAACTTTGGGAGACCAGTGCCTGATGGAGGAATGGCTTTAGGCCATCAAATAATTGATCAATTTTGCTCCTTGGATTTCGTATGTAGTCTACAACATGTCTTGCTAAACTTGTGAAGTTAGCTTCGTACCTTGCAACATTCTCATCTTCCTTATGCCTCAGATTCAAGAATTGTCTCTCCATATCTGCTCACTGCTCACGAGGGAAATATTTTTCTAATAAGATTTCCTTAAAATCCATCCATTCCATCTCTTCTATCTCTTACTCCTCCTTTATGTTTTGGATTAATGATCACCACTGATCCGCATCTCCTGATATAATATATACTTCCATGAAAACCTTCTCTCTTTCATTACATCCCAAGGTGAGAAATATCTTCTCAAGGGAACATATCCACTGCTCTGCTACAAACGGGTTTGTAGTCCCGTTGAATGATGGAGGCTGTTGTCACATAAAGCGATCTAGCATGGATTCTCCACGTGGTGGATCCAGATGCTCCATATGGGTATGGTTATTATTCATAACCTGAGTAAGTTGTCCTAGTATATTTATGAGTTGCTCGACACCAGTCACAGCACCAGAGCCAACATCATTATCATGCGTTGGATGAAAATACCTATAGGGGACACGTGCATTCGTGCGATTTTCATTCCGTCCACTAGGAGCCATATCTAGATAATGGAATACACTAGATTAGGTTATGAATCATAATGTATAATCTTAACTTAAAAATACTTAGAAAAATTGAGATCCTACGCATGGATAATCCCATATTCACAAATACGGTTTCTTTGAGGAATATTTTACATTTCAATCCTTCATAATGACTTGTAAAGAAAATGTGAATTATCCTAAGCATATCCCCTGGGAGTGTTATAACCAAGAGTGCAGCAAGGACTGTTGTCGTGCACTAGTTCCCGTTCGAGTCTAGCTCAAAGTGGTGTTTTCAGGTTTTACCCCTAGATACATCTGTGCCAGAGCCGCCTCTACCTACTCATATCCAGACAGGGATGTATTCCTTGAAATATCCACATAATCTATTCCTTACCAAAATATCAGGACGTATTGTATGTATATCCTCAAAGACTAACTTAGAGACTCTTCCCTAATTCTACATTTTCTAAATCTAGTTTCCAAGTATTCTACTAAACTTCCTTTGATACCAATAGTAAGGACCTGACCCCAGTTTCCCAGAGTCGGTGCCTTATTTGATTACATTGGCATACATACAAGGAATACAAATCCCGAAAGACCGGGTAGTTTAGTATTATTGCAAACAAGTTATATACATAAGTTTATCATTACACCATGAAGGGAAACAAAACACTATTTTATTCCACTAGAAACATCACATCTCCAAGATTATTCTTGAAAATAATTCATAAATTACTTCTTCATGTCCTGAGAAAATGAAACATAAGAAAGGGGTGAGGTCAAATGCTCAGTAAGAGTAAGCAATACAACAGAAGATAATATAAACATTAGACATGGTGAATAATTGAAAACACATTCCTTTAATAATAAACTTGAACACATTATGGTAGGAATATGAGCTAAGTAAATAATGCCATAATAAAACATAATCATGGGTATTTTACTAGTCGAATAACCACATGAACATAAAATACTAGCATAAAAATCGGGGAAGTGCATATGCTGGACATCATTACCATACCATCCAAGCCTCATGCTAGGACCATAAAATAATCATTTTGTCAAGGCCTCGTGCCAAGACCATAGTTTGTCTCATGAGACCTACCGATGCATCGAGAGGCTATAATGGGCCCCACCCATCACATAATAAGTCCAATTAATTCCTCATATGAGCGGGGATAAACATAAACAACAAATATATTCATATTTAAACTATCATATGAAATATAACTATATTTCCCCAATCATTAAACATAAAACACTAACCATTCAAAATAATATGGTGAATGGTTTTAGGATAGATCATCCAAAATAGAGTTAGTAATAAACCATTAAATCAAAATATGTCAGATGACTTCATAAATGATTAAACCCAATAATACCATGGAATCAACAAGAGTGTTGAATTAGATGAAAACACTCTTATAAAATCATTAAGAAATTATGGAGATAAATACTCTTTTGAAAGGAATAGTTCTTTTGGAAAAATCTTTGTATAAAACCAGAAGTGAAGTAAGATAGTATTTTCATAATAAAATGAGTGATTTTATAAATATAATGGTTTCCAAAAAAAGATTATATAGTGCCCTTGAAAATAGGTAATAATTTAAGAAGTTCCCTTGAATCAGGCTTGTATTTTTGAAACAATTTTAAAAGTTCCTTTTAAAACGTGTAACTATCCATAAAATAAGGAAGGTTTCTAGTTTTTACACATATGTATGATACTCAATCAGAATATATTATGAGTACATAACAATACATAATAATTTCATTTAGGTAATTAGATAATGAAAGTATCCCAAATGAAAATGGAAGTTCGGGTGGAAAAACCCTTACCTTAACTCCAAACGTGTTCCTCTCTTGTACTTAAGCTCCTGGAATATGAAATTATACTTTTTAATAACTTATTTCAGAACCTATTATACATGTATTTAGTTTACCATAATTCTGGTTAGTTCATTTATGTCTTTATTGATAAGTTGTTGTATTGAATTTCGTCGTTCTGGAGTGTTCGTTTCCTTTATTTTCATATTTGGTTCACTAGCTTTTAAGTAATGAAGTGGAATAGATGTAAATATCCAGAATTAAAATTAAATATTATTTATGAACATAAATAATTTTTAATGTCCATTTCTATCAGTTGGTTACATGGAATGAGGATGAATCATTAGATGACCACCACTTCGATTATTCGGCGGTATTTGGAATATTATGAACTAGTTTTGTCATATAACTTAATTATATGTACATATTCTGGTTCCTGAATATTAATTAGGTTATAACACATATATTATAGTCTGGTTAAACCATGAATATGGTTTCATGACCAGTAATGAAGAAGAAATTGAAGAACAAAACTTCGTCATCCACGAAAGTTATAAATCAGAACCTCATGGATGTCGATTTCGTTTATAAAATAAAAGGGAGGGAGTAAGAATATTTATGATGGTTCTTCCATTCACATGATATAAATCCAGTATATATATGTTTATGGAGTTATCATGATCATTTGGATAGAGGAGGTGAGGAGAGGATAACAGAAGAAGATAAATTGAAATGAAACCAAATGAAAAAGAAGGGTACTTTACCTCTTGAAATAACCTCCTTGAGAAACTCCTAAAGGGAAGGGGTTTTGGTCTTTTGGAAATACCAAAAGCTTCTTGGACGTGGAGAGAGACTAGGGAAGGGTAATTGGGTAGAACTTTGAGGAGCTTCAAGGCTTAGAGGAGTGGATAGAAGAGGGAGTGGTGAGGGGTTTTTATAGTGGAGGAGGAGTAAATTTTGAATATTTAATTCATTATTTTATTATTTCCCTCAAGACAACCAATAGTAATGTTTCATGTGACCCCTAATAGTAATAATGAAATGTGAGTTCTAACCAAGTGGCCTTGTATCACATATGATGTCATAATTAGTGTATTTAACTGATAACTTGTATATACGGTATTTTATCGTATTTCACTATTCATAAAAAATTCTAGAATTTGAGAAAAATCCCAAAAATTCACCCCTACCATTTTTCAATGTGTAGAATTCAAAAGTGAAATCCATTTTTCAAAAATAATTTTCTAAATATTATTAATTTTATTTTTAAATAAGGTCATAGTTAATTCTAAAAATAACAATCTTGAAGTGTAATTAGTTTTATGTGACATTGAAAAATTAATTAAGATCCCATTATCATATTGCCTTAAGAAAATAAAATAATTTTATTATTTACTATTAAAGGGGTATATTACTATTTATATTACTATTCATATTACTATTCATAAGGGTATTTTACTATTCACCAAAAATCATGTTTGTTCTATCAGTCTCCAAATGACTTACTGAACAAAACTCTAGATGACAATTTCTTGAAATTAAAAACATAGAAGAGGCAAAGCTGTGTTTATAAAATTGTATTATATATTTATTTTCAAAACCTTGGGGTGTTACAGTTGAGTTTTTTTAATACCATAAAAGATAAAGTAAAGAGACTTTATGATAAGTATGATGATTCATAGGATTAAAAATTGGATGAGATTCATCCAATCTTAGAATAAAGGAAGTTCGAAAATTCATTTTTTAGACTATCAAAATCCGAAGTAAAATATTTAAGAGAAGAATAAGTTATTTTAAGTTTTGATCATAAGAAAAATTATCTCTAACTAAATCATGATAAATATTGAATCATTATACCCTTTGTCTCTATCAAGGATAATCGAGAAGAAGCATAAAATGTTTCAGAGAAAACTAGTCTACATGAAAATTCAATCAGAAAAGGAAAAGAAAAAGTAACATAATATGAGTCTCAAGTATCATCCAAAACTCTCTCATAAACTCTTTTTGAAGAAGTTCAGGCATCTTATTCTCTAATAAAAAGTTTGAAAAAATTATCTCAGAAAAAAATCTATACTCCCAGAGAACTTCAATTTAAAGTAGAATTAATAGAATCTTGACCTTTGGAAGCTAAATCTAAAAAGGAGAAGTCTACTTCTAGAGATGTTCAATTGAAGTTAATACAAATTAAAATCTATAAAGGATATATCATGGAAATAGAGTAAGTAAATTCATATGTCAATCCTTTGAATCTTTTTTATAAAAATATGGAGGAGTGTCTGGTAAATGAACCGTAAGATAAAGTTAAAGTTGAAGTTAATTTATATTTTTCATCTGGATCCTCATCAAGTTCTAGATCTCACAAATTAGAAAAGGAAATTAAATTTATTTCATACAAGTTATTGAAATTTTAAAGTATGATGTCCTTTTTTACCAATGTTAATTCAAAGCTCAGTTTTATGTAGTCTCAGATCATCAAACCTCATGATTTTCAATAGAAAAATTAAGTGGAATATTATATTATGGATCTTAATTATAACATGCTTGACTTTAATATAGGTTGTGAGTTAAATTGTCAAAATATTAAAATATTAGTGAAATATGTTAAACCTCAGGAAATTGTTTTTCAGTCCTTGGTTAAAGAGTTGGATGAAGCTAAGTCTCTTTCAGTTGATCTTTTTCAAAAGTCATAAGAACATGAGAAATTTTTTGAGAAGCTAAAAAGAGTTTTAAAAGATAAGAATCATAAGATAGACCAATAAGATAATATATTGTAAAATCTATAAGTAATGATCTCTAAATACCATAAGAAAGTATAAGCTTTAAATCTATTTATATTATTAACTTTCTTTACCATGAATATGTTGAATTATTATCTCTTGTGTTTAAATGATCTTTTTATCCAAAAAAGAAATATCTAATAAAAAGGGAAACATTGGAAAATATATAATATTATTTAACCTAGGGGGATCTTATTGAAAATCAATGGAAATTATAATGCTTTATCTAAACATTAATTCCAAGGGGAGTATATCAGAAAATAAAAGTGAATTTCATAATGGGAGTCTTATTTATTTCATTAATATAAAATGTTTATTCAATGATTCATAAATTTTATCTTACTTAGATTTTTTCATTGGATTTATTTTTGAAAATCAAAAAAGGGAAGAAAATTGGATAAGATCATGTTTTTTTACTAATGTTTTTCGAATGAATTCCTTTAAGTTTTCAAAAGGGGTGAAGTTTCTAAAGAGATTTTAACAGAATGATAAATCTTCTAGATATTAATATTTTATTAGAATATATAGAGAGTTTGTTTTTTAAATTATTTTAAACTCAATATTTTCATTCAGATTGTGATTTTCAAAATGAGAATGATTTTTGAGTCAAAGACTCATCTTTATCATTGGTTTTGAAAATCACAACACAATCATGTTACAATATTATTTAAAACTAGTTGTTTGAAAGATTTTTGTTTGATTTTTTTCTTATGTAAAACGTATTGTATGATTACATGTTCTGTTATACTAGTAATTTCACTAGATGAAATGAAATGAAGTGTTTTCAATGGATTATGAAAGCACCATGATGGAATTGAACACATTATGATAGAATCTGAGATAAATCCATCAGATAATGGAGTACGATGTATGATGTTGTTGTAAATGAACCCAAAGAACTTGGAATATTACTATTGGAATCAGTTACGTAGATACCTATAAATAGAACCCGAGTCTTCATGGATTATAAGTTATTTTAAAGTGATAGAGAGTTTATTTTTAGTAAATCCATGCTATGAAATTATTGCTTCTAAGTGCTATCACTTTGTAATATTTTTCATTGTGTTCTAGGAGATATCATCATTTTAGTTCGATTTAAATGATATTGTTTTTTTGTTGTAATAATTATTTTTTTGATCATTTAGATTGAAGATCTTATGATTTGGAAGATGATTTTTCAAATCACTGAAATTGGGGGCTTTTGTGGATATGAAGACATAGCCCCTCTGTCAAGGGTATAGTCAACAAACCTCAGGGTGCTTGAGCTTGTCGTGTTTGATCACTGAGATCTAAAACCTTTGTGGATAGGAAGAAAAAGTGGCTATTGTCCTGATACTGATACCGTCTGATGGGTTTTAATCAAGGATGTTCCAGTCTTATAGTAGTGATACCATGGTTCAGGTTACGAACAACAAACTACTTTGGTATAAAACCGAAGGGTTCCTTTATTATATTTTTTGGTATATAATATCCTCTAAGGGTATTTAATTTGTTACTCAATACTCTATGTATTTTTTAAATTTTATTTTTTATATATTACATTATTGGTTTTATTTCCACTATTCTTACTATTATATTAGTTAAGTGTATAACTTACGATAGTCTTAATTCTATTGCATTTCTGGTTTGTTTAATCTAATTTGATCGAAAGTTATATCACTCAATCAACTTACTTTTTCAGTGGGATATAAATTGTTATTCATGTTTAAGACTATAATTCACCCCTATTTTAGTTCTATATCCACACCTTTTGGGACCAACACACAGTATAATCAATTTTCTTGGATAATTAAACTAAAGGTTATTGGACCTGACTAGAAACAAATCACAATGTTGTGATCTAGAAAACTAACCACGATGTTGGTGAGAAATGAGTTTGAAGATATGTAAATAAATGAATTTTTATGAGACTAGAGATATGTAAGTCTTGGTTTTTAGATCCAAATAGTTTATCAAATAAAACCATTCCATGTTTTGGTGCCCCATGTTGTGGTTTACATGGAAAATGAATATTTTTTATATTTAGATATATTTTCAAACATGGAAAGATGTGGCTTGAGATTTGAGTAGTTGAATCAATGTTATTAGATAGTTTTGACAATACATAACTATCCATGACACTTGGAATAACTATAGAGGATTTTGATAACTAAAATTGATCCTAACCATTAAACAAAGGGATTATAATTTAGAAGAATCTTTATATTATACTACGTAAAAAAATAATATAAGAGATAGATAAATATTAATGGAACTATTTTATAGAGGATAACGTTGTTGACATAGTAACTATCGATATATCTAGTTCATAATAGAGGAATCTCTTCATCCTTGGAAGATCATTAACAAATTTGGATGATTGAAGAAGGGTAAGATAGATCACATTGAATTTAATTAACTTAAAAATGAATTGACCGTATCTTTTCCTCATCGAATGGAGTTCATATTGTTTGAAGAATTTTGGAAGACAACATATCTACTAACTTAACAAAGAGTTGTGAAAATTTTTCCTATAAGGGGGAAACCTGTGGATTACAATGATGCATCATACCCAAAAATTATTGATGCACTCAAATCAGTTTTATTATAATGGTATTAGAGAGACTAACATGTTTATAAACCGATCTTATCCCTCCTTGAAGCAATAGATGAAGGAGGAATAGGAAGTGATACTTGGGAGGTAGTGTTCCATCCCATAACATCTTGTAAAGGTAGTGTGCTTTAGTATAGAGTGACCACTTAAAATATTTTGTATCCACCAAATAGTGCATTATAATAGATTTTTGGCACACCCATACACTCCTTGGATGTATGCTAATAAAAAATCATGTAAAAATCATAGTTTCCTTTTATGATTTATATTCCTTATCAAATTTATAATTGTTGTGGATGAATTTGGGAAAACGGTACAATGAAATTTATTTATGCTAACATAAGAACAAGATATAATGATGGGTTAAGATTAACAGAAAATATTAATTTGGTCATCACCTTGATTTAACCCTCGTATGATATTTACTTGGGTTTCAATTCATAACCCATTGGTCCTAACAATTAGTATTAGAGAATAAAGGTTACAACATAGAGTTAAATCTATCAAATCTATTTTAAATCTTTTTCCATATATAGATTCATTTATGAATCCACTAGTTTTTTATGGAACAAACTATGAAATTTATATATTTAAGATTGTTGGTTTTATATAGTCTTATGGATATGATGTTATAAATCATATACATCAAGATTCTAATTTAAAAATTTATATTGAAAAAGTTTATAATTGAAAGTTCATGAAGATTTTGGTAGGTTCCATGGCTGACAAGGTATTAAGAAAAACATTTAATTATGATATAATGTTTGAGGTGCTATAAAATTTAAAATAGATCTATAGATAACCCATTTCAAATAAATATGACATGATTACCTCTATAAATATTGAATACAAATATAGTTATATTTATTTACTTATAGAGAAAACTAGAGAAAAGTTACTTGTGTCAAAATGAAAATGGAACAATAATAATAATAATATGGTCTCTGAGAAGATGAAAAATCCAATAAGGGTTATGGTTTTTTTCTCTTAATTTATCTGGATCTAACATTTTTTTGGAAGCCTATTAAAACTATGAAAATTTAGATCCCCCCACAAAGATGGAAATAGTTGATGGGATTGTTTATGTATAAGTGAACCTACCAAGTAGACAATATGAAGAATGTTCTTAAGTAATTAAAAGGAGTACCAAAACTTATAATAAAAGGTATATCATTTAGAAATCAATCATGGAGTGGATCATATGTTTATAATAGAATTAATTTTGGAAGATAAGAGGATGAAGTAAGAAGAGACAGTCTTAAAAGGGTTTATTGAAATAATGCAAGCAAAGATAAAAAATAAAATTGATTTTATATGAGAACTTTCAAATTATATGGAATTTAAAAGGATAAAGAAGAGTTATTAAAAGGTAACATGTTTTCTATAAAGGCACAACTAGAATAGATAATGACATTTGGTCAAGAGGCATGTTCCAAAATAGAGGAGATAATTGATTGACTAAAGATGAAGAACTTGAAAATCAATTAACTTTAGAATAAGGTGAAATCCTAAAAGGATAGGATAAAATGGAGATCCCTCATAGGATAGATTTAATAAGTGAAATTTACAAATATAAAAATATGGATTTAGTGGAGAAAAATAGGTTTTTTGAAAAATTAGGAAAGAAAACCCCTTAAACAAGAATAAAAAATGGTTCTACTAATGTGAAGGTTAGGGATGCACTATAGATGTGTGTTTAGAAGACATGGAATTGAGAAAAGTAATAATATATATTAAAAAATATGTAATGTCTCACCCTAGTGAGACCACACTATTAAGGAAATATTCCACATGGCCTCAGGTGTGCTTCCCGATAACCAGAGGTTAGCAACCAACACTAAGGATTTAAGGATGTCACTTGGGGAGATATTAACCTTCTATGGTTAATCGCAATGAAAAAACTATATATATGAATATAAATGACAAAAAACAATAGATGAAAGTGCTAATAATATCAATAATCTCAAAGTAATATCCCAACATGCTCAACATTGTCGTACAAGTAACCAAAACTCAAAAGTATGCCTCACAAGACAAAGTATATTCAACACAACTTAAAAATTCCATAAATGGATAAGTGAAAATTCACACTATAAAACAACAAACACCATCATCCCAACTCCAAACCATATTTAGGAACCAACTCCAAACTACAAAGGCCTCTTTCCTTTCCCTAAAATATCATGCATGTAGTCTATACACACACAAGGTCTGTATATACTATAAGTGAGAATATAATCCTCAATAAAAAACCACTACAACCCCTACCATCTCAAGAGTCAACATGTGCATATATACAAATAGTGTAATGTTTAAATGATCTAACATATATCATTTAAATAATGAAACAAAAGTAGGTATAAGCCACACCACCCAAATAAACCAAACCTACTTTGGCCTATACCAATATCAGTGGATCAAGGAATCAATCCCATATATTATCACAAAATCCTGGACTATAGAAAGTCCAACCATACTCATGGAACAAACATATTTGGGCCTCTAAAGGCCATGTATTTCCATATTATCATGTAATTATGACCCCTCAGGGACAACCATGCAATATCATGGCATATCATATATTTGACCTCTCAATGATAACTATGTCATATAATGGAATGTCCCATCCTAACCCACCATAGGCTTGATACAAGTGACTATATTCATGGATGAATCATAACAAAAAGTTGTTTTGTGATAAAAATATCATGTATCACTTCAACCCCCAACACATTATAACAATTCAACCCATAAAATTCTTCTTTAACATTTCAACCCCTTAAAAATCACATGAAAACAACAAATATTCACAAATTCAACTCCATCGTTTAATAATAAAATCAAAATGGGAAAAAACACATCAAGAACCCCCCATTTAAGTCCCTTTAATCTCACATTAGAACCTACTTTGTTTAAGAAAACTTTTCCAAACAATGAACTCTTTAACCCATTCAAATTCCATTTTCATATTTTACACAAGCCTTTAAAAAACTCACCAAATACACACATCAACCTTCCATTCATAATGTTAATTCCTAATGTAATCTAGGACCATTCATCATATTTAATACCTCATTTCACACTTGAAAGTGAACAATTATAGTAACAACATTTACCATTTTAAACGTAAATGTAATGTGTAATACACCACAAAAAAAAATTATATTCTCAACACAAGAATTTATTAAGTAGAATTTAACACTAAATGTATTAATTAACATCTTTCTTCCTAAACTCTAGCCCATGTTTACCCTTTTTAAAGCACCACATAATTATTCACTCATCCCCACACATTTATGTGACTAATACACCTACCAATTCATCACCTATGGAATGGGAAACCATATATCTAGTCCTTTATCATCATTTAAGGTTATACTTATCATTAAATGATTTATAGTAAGTTTAATTCTCTATAATTAAATTAATTATCAAGATTATAAGACCTTAAGACCACATAAATCACCAAAATAGTGCACTCTTCATATATAAACACATACCAAGATCCATGAGAGACTAAGAGGTCACTTACCATAATGAATACAAGTAATCCATAGACGTTTTAGATACTCAGTAACTCTAAAAACACAAGGATTCAAGAATTAGATGAATAAGAAGCATGATAAAGTATATTAGAACCACAAAACAACCAAAAACTCATCGTCTCCACACAAAATGTTATGATTCATGAAGCACTCACTGAGAAAAATCCAACACACCAAATGAATCATGAATATGATCTTTAATGAAGAAAGAATCAATCCAAGATTCCATGAGATGAATGGGTGAGTTTAGGGCTCTTATTCTCTATCAAAATCCAAAAAAACCCATAAGATGAATAAATAAAGAGTTAAAGGATAAAATACTATGACTATAAAAGGAATAATCTACCCTTGATTAAAAAACAGACCTGGAAGTTACTAAATACACAAACAGAACACACTAGTTACCCATGGCTCATTGACCACCCAGTATAAGTCCACTAGCTACTCGATGGTCAGTCTAGTGGCCCTTCACTACTAACTAGACCAAAAGGTACCAGGTACACCCCCATAATTTCATTGGTGGAATCTATTAAGCTATCCCAGTTAGATCTACGTTTACTTCCTCCTCTCTATTCTACTCATCACTTCAAACTCACAAAACCAATTCTAGAAATAAACAAAAATTATACCAAAAACTTAAAATTAAATTAGGGACATAACTAAATGATGGGGTTATTTAAAAATCACCACCATAGGGATTCTTGTCCTTGATAAGCATCATCAAATGTCACTATTGAATAATTTTATCCATTGGGATCTCATTTCAGATTATTTTTCCTAGGTTTCCTCTTGGATAATTATATGCTACCATATAACATGTACAAGTGGAAAAAACATTACCCATATACACTTTTCACTATGAACAACAATATATACCAAACTATCCTTAAAAGAAGAATCCAATTCTAGTTCCACATAATCACACTAAAGCACATGAGATAGATCCTGATCATACTTCCTCAATTAATATACATGAAAAACATCATACATACACCATACTTTAGGTGTAGTTCCAAATAGTAGGCAACTCCCCCAATCCTCATCATAATTTCAAATGAAACAACATAACATGGATCTAACTTACCCTATATAATAATGCTTTGATACCCCATCCATCATGAGACTTAATGAAATACACAATCCCCAACCTAAAACTCAAGATTCCTATGTCTACAGTCAATATAAGGCTTCTATATACTCTAAGATATAACCAAACTCTTTTTTATCATCTTCACATTATTGAAGGTCTCTTGAACCAAGCTAATCTTAGACAATAATTTTCCCTAGATTCCAACCAACATAAGGGAGGTCGGCATGGACTGCCTTATAAGGGCTCAAATAGACACATCTAGATAGATACTTGGTAGATATTTTTATAAAAAAAAATCCACCAAAGGTATAAATCCTCCCAAAAACCAAAAAATTCAAGAACACATGCTCAAAGAATATCTTCAAGAATCTAAATAGTATAATCAAATTGGCTATCCATAACCCAAAGATTTATACAAGCCTCACCAAAACAATGTCATGAATCTCACACCATGATCCAATGCTATACTAAAAATTATCCCATAAATCTTAAAAATATAATAAATATAATTCTTTCTAATATCCTAAATTTTATATATCTCATTGATTGGTAATAAATGGGATACTTAGGTTAACCGATCAACAAGAACCCATACTACATCTTTCACCTTTGATGACCTCATAAAACACATCTAAAATAATTAGTGCTATAATACCATTTCCATTCTGGAATAGGAAATTATTGAATCTCAACTATTAGAATTTTATACCAAATTTAACCCATTGATAGGTGATACACTTCGAAACAAACTTAGCCATATCCTACTTCATTACTAACCACTAAAAAAATCATCAAACATTATGGAACATCTTAGTAAAACCAATTTGAACCAACCACCAAGATATATGAAAGTATCTCATCACCTATTCTCATAGAGATATAATAACATAGAGTCTCCCATGATAATATATGATATATTCGTCTCTAAGAACCCATATGAGCATCTTCTCCCCACCATACAACTCTCCTTTATAAACCTGACACTCAAAGTCAGAGATCTAGCACTCCAACCCCTGATCCATTAAGGAAAAGGTTATATAAAAAGGGGATAAAATTACACAACCCTATTCTTTATCCACATCATGATATATCTATGAGAAAAGGGTCATAATATACCACTCTTATTTCAACTCTCAAGTAAGGTCCACCCAGTACTTCCTACTAAAAGTATCGACAACAACATTTCCCTTCCTAGGTATATATATCATCTCAATTTCGAAGTAATTTCAACCCACCTCCTCCAATGAAGATTAAAATTACTCTAATAAAATATATAATTTAACCTCTTTTGGTCAATGAACACTACAAACTTTCTCGTGAATAGATAATTTGAAAAAATATTAAGAGCATGGAAAATTAAAACCAATTCAAGATTGTGAGTGGGATAATTTTTCTCATGTGACCTAATATATCAATAACTATACACAACTACTTGACCTTATTGCATCAATACACAGCCCAATTCCACACTAGAAGCATAAAAATATACCTCATATCACTCCAAGAGCTTTAAAAAAGTGAGAATATGAACTAATGTCAACCTCTTATTAAACTTCTAAAAAGTAGCCTCACACTTACCACATCGTTGAAACTTCACCCCTTCTTAGTTAGTGTCGTTATTGGTGAAACTAGGCAAGATAAGTCCCAAATAAAGCAATGATAATAACCCATAATTCCAAAGAAATTTTGAACCTCAAAGATGTTCTTGGGGGTTTCCTGAGACATCATTGAAAATACCTTCCCCAAGTCCATTGATGTGCTTTATTTTGAGATAAAATTCATGGATAACTTAACCTTTTGGATCCAAAATTGGTATTTTAGAATCTTTCCATATAAACCATGATCTTGAAAGGTATCCATGAAGAGAGTTATATTCTCACCATTCTACTCATAGAATCATGAATATATCATAATATCATCAATAAAAAAATAAAAAAGGAACCCTAATAAGGATGAGGGACATGATTCATCAAAGGAATAAACACTGTTGACATGTTAATCACCCAAAAAACAGCACTCATAATAACCATATTTTGTCCAAAAGGCCATCTTAGGAACATCCTCAGCTCACACCCTTAGATAATGATAACTCGAACAAAGAAAAGAGAATAACCAAGATTCTCTCAACTGATTGAATTGATCATTAATCCAAGGAAAATGATATTACTTTTTGATGGTTACCTAGTTTTTCTTGCAGTAATAGACACATAACCATAAACTCCCAATACCATTCTCTGTGAAAAGCACTGGATCCCCCCATAGAGCCATACTATAACTAATGAATCCATTGGATTTGAGATCCTATAATTGAGTATTTAACCCCCAAAGCTCATCTGGTGCCATATGATATATATGAATAAAAATAGACTTGGTACCCAGTATGTAGTCAATTATGAACTCCACCCCCACTTAGTGGGAAACCTACAAAATCCTTAGGAAAAATTTCCTCATATCTAAAAAATAGGATACAAATGGAACTAACAACACCATCATATGATTTTAGATACATTACCACAACTTGATATGTAATCCTCCTCAACTAAACTAAATCAAAACTATCCTTGTTAGCATGATAATCCCACTATCCTTGGAAGACTTGCGAATCATCACTAGAATGGTAGAACATTATGAATATATGGTAGAAATCTATATGCACCTAAAAATAAAACAACCATTCCATACTTATGATAAAATAAAATTCCCTCATCTCCAAGATAACAAAGTCCCAAATATTAACAAAACCATATATATCAAGAGCATGAGATAACCACCTCTCAATAGGATCTTCTCTCCTTCCCAACGTGGTACCCATGAATAAAACTTCATAAATAAATTAAATAACCAAAACCAGATTAAAAGATGAATAAATAGATATAAAATAATTATATGCACTATAATCAAATAACACACTAGCCAGGGTAAAGGTAATCAACATCATACCTCTCCCTGTAGAAGGACCCTCATCGAGATCTATTAGTACCTACTCAACCACACATAAATTTCCTAGAAATAGAACCACAAACCTACCCATGGGTTTCCTGGTTCCCCTACACAATATCTCCCCATTGATATTTCCCTTGAGATCCCATTCCCTTTCCATGACCGGACCTTCTAGATAAAATATGACTCATAATATTTTATAGTGCACAAGCCCTTGCGCATGATGTCTGAGTAGAAGATGAACCAAAACCTTTACTCTCTTGAGAACCCCACCAAAAATAACCTAGGGAGATGATGTATCTTACCATAAAAATGAAACTTCTTGGGATCATAAGGACAAAAATATTGAGTATAGACTTTTTTCCACACTAGAACACACGATTGACTCCATGCATCTAGAAGAAGGAGAAGATAAGGACTTCCCTTGACCACCTAAACGCCCTTTTCCCTTGTCAGAATCATCACCCTTACTCTTATTAATACCTATAGATATGACTAATCCCACTAATAGCCACTTCTTTCCCTCATGATATTTCTCATACATATGATTTTTATTTTCCACCTCTAGAAAGGTAGTTAAAAAAAAGTGTCAAACCTTTGGGAAATATCTATTGCAACAATCCACATCGTTATGGGTTGTGAGATTCAGAGGGAATTTGAATTTTCGGTCTCCTAGCATGGGATATTTGATGAATTGGGATTCAAATCAAGAATTTGAGTGTCGATACATCTTGGAAAGATGTGTTTGGACATATAAAGAGGCCCGACTAGTGGTTTGGGTGTTTAGGTGAGAGCTAGAGAAGGGTTGGAGTGACCCTTAACTAAAATTTCACCTATAGCAGACAAACCATTCCACAACTCTGAGTGTTATAATGTGGCATGATTTATGGACCTTGTGGATTTACCATGAGGAAGGAGGCCATGTCGCAGCCTAAAGGGATATTTCATGGTGATGTATACAAGATAGGAATAAATAGGAGGGTAGGTTTTGTACCATGGAAGTTTTTTAGGATGCAAGGTAGTTGGGATGCCCCCTAGGGGATAGATACACCCAATATATAAAGGCCATGTTGCAACAAAGCTAGGCAAGGAATCCCTATGATGTATACTTGGGACTGCTCTATGGATATTCATCGGGAGGCATGGCCTCAAGCTACTTCCTAAGGTGAGTTACACCATGGAGATTTTATATACACTACAAATGGAGGATAGACATGGGTTCTTTACATCACAACCCAAGGGGTTTCACTATAAGGATTCCCTAGGCGAGGGGCTTGTGTCATAGAGCCTATGTCCATACTGTAAGGCTGACCCACCAAACTTTTTTTAAGGGCCTTATGGTAATTTTATAAGAGATCCTATTTGGAAACCATTTGGGTTCTTTGGCCTCTAGTCACATGAGAGGAAGGGGGAGAGCCCTTTTTGGATATCCTATCTCCTACTCAGGTACCCCTTCAATCTTGGTGGTTTGGTAAAGGTTCATCATGATGATTCCAGGTAAGATCTATCATATACTCTCCTTATTCTTCCCCTTTCTTTTAATTTTTAGTCCACTTAGTTAGGGTTTTAGAGTGATGATTTCATAGAAGCATGGTGAAATCATCCAACATGATGGTTCTTTCATGTTCATCTTTTAGAGGATGTTCTAAGAGGAGATATCCAAGTTTTCATTCATTGTTCTCCTTGAGGTATGTTTCCCTACATATTTTTTTAGGGGTTTTGCTTATTTTGGGTGAAATTGACCATAATTTTGGGTGTTAATGTCATGACCTGTCCCCCGGGGCCTGTGCCTTGACTACCCCAAGCCCGCCTTTCATAGGCCAGGGGTTGGAGACTAGCACCGAAAGGCATATTTTCCTAAACTGGGAAGGCATTGCCTTTATAACCTGTAAACACACACTACCAAGAACACAACAAGATACGAACACAAGTAAACTGTATAGTAAAAGAGTGTGTATAGTAAGAAAAAGGGGCCATAATACAAGCCCAACCAGAAAGTACAAGAAAACAGAAAAGTACAAGTAACTAAAATAGCTCCTGTGAACTTCTGCCAAGGATCCTACCTGTATGGTAGGTACAGCTCTCGAACGATCGTCTCTACGATATGCCTCATCTAATGTCCACCTTCAAGCTATCTCCAGTCCTGGTACCCTCGTCCTCAGTCAGTGTTGTCCGTCATCTGCACCAAACACAACAAGGTGCATGCATAGCTCGTGCATGGGTGTGTATAACGATACTCAGTAGGGACCCCGGGACCCTCAAAGGTCTCACAAAATCCACAAAGGATAAACCACTTAGCATGGAAACAACAGTCAACCCTACTTAGGTATATGCCCATACATATACCTAAGTTATCAAGTATACCCAATCTCATTCATGAGGAAACACAAGGCCCAACTCAAGAGCCCAAATCTCAACTGTTCCACTGAGGAAATATTAGCATGAAGGTAAGTACCACAAAGGTAACACCACACAAAAGAATACCATAAAGGTATCACCATGAAGGTAAGTACCACAAATGTATTTCCACACAGAAGAATACCACAAAGGTTTCACCACAAAGGAAAATATTCAGCTCACACCAGGTATAACTTAGGTATGGTATCAAAGATGATTAGATGTAACTATTGAATCATCTTACTCTGTTAAGAGGCAGACCCATGTAGGATCCTAAATCATCAGACCCACGTAGGATCCTAGTAAAAAAGACCCACTTAGGATCCTAGAGTAGTCCCACGTGGATTTATAGAGCAGATCCAAGCGGTACTCTCAAACACAGACCCACATAGGATCCCAAAGCACCGACCCACATAGGATCTCTTTCTCATGTTACAGACAACCACAAGGTTCCCACACTAAGCTCACTTGATTTTGGGAGGTTCCGATCCTCAATCCACAGGTCTATAATACAACTTCCATGAAGTCCCACGAAGAAGTATCCCAAAGGACCACCATGTAAAAGGGGTCGCAACGCAACAGACGGTGCGTCAATCGGACGCCTGGTCTGTAAGTTATTGGCTTTTTAGTCCCGAGGGCCTGGTTGGATTTGTGTTCAATCCAACCCGGCTATACCCCAAAATTATCCAAAACTCAAGTGGGGTATACCAAAAGTTCTGTCTCGATCCAAGGTTTCCTGCGCCATAGACGGTTTGTCAAAAGGACATCCGTAGCTCAAGTTATGGCCGAAAGATTGAAAAGGGGTCGGAGTTGGTGTGGGTCTAGTCCGACCCAGCCTGACCTAGCCTGGGCCGAACCGACCTAGTTTGGGTCGAACCGGCCCAACCCGGGTCCGACCTTAGGTCTAACCCAGCCCATGGGATCCGACTCAGCCTACCGGTGAGTCCCGGCCCACTGGGCGGCCTGTTGGGTGACCCGCTTGGCTCGCGACTAGCTGGATGGACAACCCTCATCCGTGTGGCATGGTCGCACACCATGCCATCACCGGCAACCGGCCACCCTCACTTTGCCGCCGCGACATAAGGACGCAGTTCCTGCACGCCCGGCGGCGCGAAGGCACGCCGCCACCTCCCCTTTGTGCGGCCGGCCGCCACCCCTACTCCGCCACGACCGATGGGTCACGACCCTTCTTCGGCGACACGGTTGCACCGCCACCGCTCCCGAGTCCCTCTGGTGCTGGTCGCCGGCACGGGTCACCGACATGTTGCTCAAGTCAATGGGCGCACCTCGGTGGCCCGTTATTCATTCTGAATACTTCCTCACTTGTCTTGGGACGTCACCATTGTTTCAAGACCATAAAAATTCACAAAGGTTGCGGAGAGGTCGGGCCATGTTTGTGGGGTCTGAACCCTCCTTGTTAGAATAGTAGAAAGCGGCTTGTTTATTCTTGAATCATGAATAATGTCAAGAACTGGTAAGGGGGTATTCAAAACAACAATCCCTACCTCGAAGGTTCATTGGAGGTGTCGCGAGTTAAAGTTGGTGAAGGCGATGGGGGTGCCAATGTTTGTCACTTTCGCAACATGCTTCTGAAGTCGAGATCATGCATCTTACTCCTTCTTGATTCTAAAGTATGTTCTTCATTGGAGAGAATGCTTCTCCACAATTCTCCCAAGTTCCTTTGCCAATAAAATCCTCCAACCCCACAAAAAAATGAAGAGCCAAATCATTAAAAATAAGTCTAACAATTAATTAAAGTTAACACATTTAATTAATTATAGTTGGATCGATTAATTAATTGGAGAGTTGAGAGGTTTTCCCCCATTAAGAGATGTTTGGGTGGTCCCCACCACCAAGAATTTAAATTGGGGGGTTTTCTAGATTGTGTGGTCCCCACCTCCATAATTTCAAAAGAGAGGTTTCAAAAAGAAAAATAAAATGTAAAATATTTTATTTTTCTTCTCCCACGTAAAACAGAAAAACTAACTTCCTCCTTCGATCTACTACGGTTGAGGTGAATGTCTCCTTAAGAGAACATCAGCACTGCGTGTTCAACAGTTCCCTCAGATTTCAATTCCGAGCACCGGTTCAAAATTTATAAAAACCCGCTCGCACATTTACTGAACGTACTTAAAAAAAGTTTAAAATTAATTTTGGGCACACCAGGCCTCAGAATTACACACCGTCAATTTTCACGGACTCATAATATTCCATATAATTAAAAAAAATTACATGAAAAAATCTGGGTCTTTACATTCTCCCCACCTCAGGGCTTTACGCCCCCAAAATCCACATCACAAAAACTAGGAAAACAAGTGGGGGTACTGAGCCCAAATATGAGCCTCCTGCTCCCATGTTCTCTCCTAGAGGTTTCTATGCTGCCAACATACACACACAAAAGGTATCAATCACCCATGAAGGACTCTCTTCTATTGATCCTCAATCTCCACTGGAACCTCCGTAAACGTCACCACATTATCGATGTACACCTCGCCCCTGTCAATGATGTGTGAAGGGTCGTGCACGTATCTCCTCAGCTGGGATACGTGGAAGACGTCGTGCACCCAGTACAACTGAGGGGGAAGAGCTAAGTGGTAAGACACCTCTCCAACTCTGCTGAGGACCTGAAAGGGTTCGATGAACCTCAGAGATAACCTGCCGTCCCGGCCAAATCTCTGCAAACCTCATCAAGGTGAGACCTGTAGAAAGACGTGGTTTCCATCCTCGAACTCCAGAGGTCCCTGTCTCTTGTCGGTATAAGACTTCTGCCTGCTCTGTGCAGTCTTCATCCGCTCCTTGATGATCTATACCTTCTCCATGGTAGTCTATACCATCTCTGGTTCCATGAGTGCTGACTCCCCTAGGTCAGTCCAACACAAAGGTGATCTGTAAGGTCGGCCGTACAGAGCCTCGAATGGTGCCATCCCAATGGTGGAGTGATATATATTGTTGTATGAAAACTCGAACAAGGTAAATCAATCCTCCCAACTGTGATCGAAGTCGAGGACGCGAGCACGCAACATGTCCTCAAGGGTCTGAATGGTCTGCTTAGTCTGGCCATCCATCTGAGGATGGAAGGTGGTGCTCAAATGAAGCTGCATCCTGAAAGCCTCCTGCAACCCCTTCCATAACCGGTAAGTGAAACGTGTATCACGATCGTAGATAATCATTGAGGGAATTCCATGTCACCACAAAATCTCCTGAACATAGAGGCGTCTCAAGCTCTCTACTGAACCCTACTCTCTGATCGGTAGGAAGTGGGCCAACTTGGTGAGTTGGTCGATGATCACCCAGATAGAATCATGACCCCTATATGTACGTGGAATTCCTATCACGAAGTCCATGGATATCCCATCCCACTTCCACTATGGGACCTCTAATTGCTAAACTAAGCCTGGTGGTACTTGATGCTCCGCCTTCACTTACTGACAAGTGAGACATCAAGAGACAAACTCTGCTACTACTTTCTTCATTCTCGGCCACCAGTGCTATCGTCAGAGATCCCATTACATCTTTTCCACTCCATGATGTATCGCTAGAGGGGATGTGTGGAACTCCCTCAACACTTCCTCCCGAAGCGACATTGGTACCATGGTACGTACTCTGAAGAGGATGACATGCTCCCCACCTTCAGAAAATCCATCAGGTGCCTATCCTGTGAATATATGAGGACGTCGAGCCTCACAGTCATTGTCCCCATGTTGTGCCTCCCTGACTCGTTGAAGGAGTGGGGGAGTGACTGTAAGAGGCAAAAGAAAAACTGCTCCATCTCGATCCACAAAGGATATCTGCAAAGCGGCCAGCTGCTCTATCGCCTCACTTAGCAGTTGTATACCAGATCTCCTGCTGAGTGAATCTGCTACAACGTTCCCCTTCCTCGGAGTATAGAATATCTCTAAGTCATAGTCCTGGAGGAATTCAAGCCTACTTCATTTTCTCAAGTTCATTTCCTTATGAGAGAAGATATACTTGAGACTCTTGTGATTAGAGTAGACTGTAAATTTTTTTCCCATCAAGTAATGTCGCTATATCTTCAAGGCAAAGAACACTGCTGCTAACTCTAGGTCATGGGTAGTGTAGTTCTTCTCATTCTGTATCAACTATCAAGAACCATATGTGATAATTTCTCATTCCTACATTAGGACACATCCGAGCCCGGTCCCTGATGTGTCTCAGCAGACTACGTACCCAACACCCTCCTCCGAAAGCCTCAAGATAGGGGTACTAGTCATCCTCTACCTCAACTCCTAAAAACTATGCTGGCATATCTTCGACCATAGGAAGGGTTTCCCCTTCTTCATCAACGCTGATAAAGGTGCTGAAACTCTGGAGAAATCTGGCACAAATCTCTGGTAGTATCCAGCCAAACCCAGGAAACTCCATACCTTCGTCACACTCTTGGGTGGCTCCCAAGCAAGTACCACCTCGATCTTCGTTGGATCCACCGCAACTCCTGTTTCTAAGATAAAATGTTCTAGAAAGTGAACCTCTCAGATCCAAAACTAGCACTTCGAGAGCTTACCATAAAGCTGGTGCTCTCAAAGTGTGTCCAGAACTATCTGAAAATGATAATCATGCTCCTCCTTAGTATCCGAGTAGATCAGTATGTCATCGATGAAGACTACTACAAAGCGATCAAGGTATAGATGAAAGATCCTGTTCATGAGTCCCATGAACACTGCTGGATCATTGGTCACGCTGAACGACATGACCAAAAACTCATAATGGTCGTATCGACATCTGAAAGCTATCTTTTTTACATCCTCGTCTCGTACTCTGAGCTGGTGATAGCCCGATCTGAGGTCTATCTTCAAGAACCACCGTGCTCCTTTCAGCTAATCAAAGAGGTCGTCAATCCTTGGGAGTGGCTACTTGTTCTTCACAGTCACCTGGTTCAGGCGCCGATAGTCAACACAAAGTCTCAAGCTCCCATCCGCCTTCTTGGCGAACAAAATTGGGGCTGCCCAAGGAGAAACACTGGTCCAGATGAATTCCTTTCCCTATAAGTCCTCTAGCTGTACCCGCAACTCATGAAGCTCCACGGGAGCCTTCCGATACACTGGTGTAGATATCAGTGTTGTCCCAGGGTAAAATTCAATGTAAAAGTCCAGCTCTCTATGAGTAGGTAGACCCAGAACATCATTAGGGAAGACATCCGCGTACTGTTCCGCCACTATAGGATTGCTCAGACTCTCCACATCAACCACTATGAGGGTAAGGCTAGCCAACTAATGAGTGATCGGCTGCACTGTCCTCCGGGCAAGTCCATCCTGTGCTGAAAAGGCTCCCTTCTCGCCAGTGAAGGTAAAACTAGTCCCATATGTGTGGAAACACCACACTTTGCGCCTAATATAGTCAATATGAGCATGGAATGTAGATAACCAGTCCATATCCAAGATGACGTCGTAAGGCCTCGATGACACTATTAGGAGATCCCACCTGAAGCTCTCACCTCCTAGAGTAAGCTCACACTGCCGACACCAGTGTGTAATCATCAAATCCTTTCCCGTAGGAGTCTCTATCCATAAGGATCAAGCCAAAAAATCCACCGGAATATCTAAACTATGAACGAGGATAGTGGAAATAAAAGAATGACTGGCACATGTGTCTATAAGTACTACAGATAAGGTGGAGTAGACACAGATCGCACATCGTATCATCTCTAGAATGCAGTGATCATAGGCCTCATCTTCTTGGAGCTAAGATCACCCCTTTCCACTTGATCCCTACAGTCGAGGTGGACTACCTGGTGGCAGTGGCGGTAACACCTTGAATTGTGACCCACCGCTAGCTGCACGACCAGATCCTCTACCACGTCTGCCTGTTCCCTACAGACCTCCTCGGTCAAACCTCTATATCTGCCTAGGTGGTCCTTCGACCATCTACTGATCATCCGTACGGCAGTTCGGGCAGTCACGAGCCATGTGACCCTGCCCTACGCATGCGTAACACTACCTGCTCCTCGCATGACTGGCACTGTCTCCAGTGCCCCGCACAACCATCCCTGAATCCTGCAGTCGTCCTCCTGTAGGTCTAGTCCTCTTGGACCTCTATGAAATCTGTCTACTGACAGCTACAAAAGACTCTTCTACATGAAACCCGGTGGTGGGTCTCGCTGCTGGTGACTACTCAGCAAGAAAACTCTCCACTAAGAGGGCTTTCTCTAACACCCCCGCTAGCGTCGGGATATTGAGAGAAATCATAGAAGCCCTGATCTCCCTCCTGAGTCTCTGCTCAAAGGTCTGGGCCCTGAATAATGGGTCCCACACCATATTAGTGTAGTAGTGTGAGTGGTCGGTGAACCTCGTTGAGTACTGATCCACAGTCATGCTGCCCTACTGTAGATGAAGAAGCTCCTGTATGCGCACTGCACGAAGGGTCACTGGGAAAAACTTTTCCCGAAACAGGCTCTCAAAGTCTGCCCAGAGAAGTGTCACCTCGTCGTGAACCTGGAGCATCAGGCTCCACCATCTGCCTACAACTACCTGTAGAATACTAGCGGCAAGGATCACCATGAGATCAGCTGGTGTCCCTACCAATTGAAAGACTCTCACCACAACCTCCAGCCAATCCTCAACCGCCTATGGGTCTGTCTCACCCCTGAACCTGGGTGGCCTCTAGCGCTAGAACTTGTGCAACGCGCTCAAGAAGCGTGCACCTTCTACTTCTAGGTATGGTGGCATCGATGGCCCAATGGGTAATGGTACTGCTGGTGCCTCTGCTGGTGTCTCTACTAATAAAGGGCCCTGCATCGAGGCCTCTTCACTCGGTGGGCTATCATCACGTACTATAGTTGGAACCCTAGCTAGATGTCTGTGTGGAGGCATCCTGAAAAGAAATAGTTGTTCCATGGTGAATAAGTTATACCTGGTGAGCTGAATCAAAAATATCACAAATAAAACTTTTCAAAACACACACGCAATCAGTGTTTTCATGCACTGAGCCAGAAATCAGAATTCAGGGTCCTGGTGTATGGATACGTCGGCCACCGCACTAAAATCAGATTCCCTAAACTAAAAACCACACTCACTAAAATTATCACTATTACTGTTAAAAATATCAGATTCCAATGTTCTATGGTAGAACCAACTCCTATGATACCAATTTGTCATGACCTATCCCCCGGGGCTCGTGCCGTGACTACCTCAAGCCCACCTTCCATAAGCCAGGTTCTGGAGACTAGCACTGAAAGACTCATTTCCTAAACCAAGAAGGCATTTCCTTTATAACCTATACACACACACAACCATGAGCACAAAAAGATATGAACACAAGTAAACTGTACAGTAAAAGAGTGTGTATAGTAAGAAAAAGGGGCCAGAATATAATCCCAACTGGAAAGTACAAGAAAACTGAAAAGTACAAGTAACTGAAACAACTCCTATAAATTTCCGCCAAGGATCCTACCTGTAGGGTAGGTACAGCTCTCGAACAGTCGTCTCTGTGGTATGCCTCATCTAATGTCCACCTTCATTCTATCTCCAATCCTGGTACCCTCGTCCTAAGTCAGTGCTATCCATCGTCTGCACCAAACACAACAAGGTGTGGGCATAGCCCGTGCATGGGTGAGTATAACGATACACAGTAGGGACCCCGAGACCCTCAAAGGTATCAAAAAATCTACAAAGGATAAACCAATTAGCATGGAAACAACATTCAACCCTACTTAGTTATATGCCCATACATATACCTAAGTTATCAAGTATAGCCAATTTCATTCATGAATAAATACAAGGCCCAAATCAAGAGCACAAAGTTCAACTGTTCCGCTAAAGAAATATTACCACAAAGGTAAGTACCACAAAGGTAACTCCACACAGAAGAATATCACAAAGGTATCACCATGAAGGTAAGTACCACAAAGGTAAATACCACAAAGGTATCACCACATAGAAGAATACCACAAAGGTTTCACCACAAAGGTAAAGATTCATCTCACACCAGGTATTACTTAGGTATGATAGCAAAGATGATTTGATGTAACTACTGAATCATCTTACTCTGTTAAGAGGCAGACCCACGTAGAATCCTAAATCATCAGACCCATGTAGGATCCTAGTACAGCAGAACCACATAGGATCCTAGAGTAGTCCCATGTGGATTCCTAGAGCGGATCCAAGCGGGACTCTCAAACACAGACCCACGTAGGATCCCAAAGCAGAGACCCACATAGGATCCCTTTCTCATGTTACAACCAACCACAAGGTTCACACACTAAGCTTGCTTGATTCTGGGAGGGTTCGCTCCTCAAGCCATAGGTCGATACTCAACTACCATGAAGTCCCAAGAAGAAGAATCCCAAAGGACTTCCATGTAAAAGGGGTCTCAACGCAATAGACGATGAGTCAATCGGATGCCCGGTTTGTATATTATTGGCCTTTTGGTCCCAAGGGCCCGATTGGATTCGTGTTCGATCTAACCCGGCTATAACCCAACATTATCCAAAACTCAAGTGGGGTATAACAAAAGGACCGTATCAATCCAAGGTTTCCAGTGCCGTAGATGGTTCGTTAAATAGACGCTCGTAGCTCAAGTTATGGCTGAAAGAGTGAAAAGGGGTAGAAGTTGGTCCAGGTCTGGTCCGACCCAGTTGGACCAACCCAACCCGACCTGGCCTAGGCTGACCTGACCCGGTTCGGGTCAACCCGGCCTGACCCAAGTTCGGCCCTAGGTCCGACCCGGCCCACGGGATCCGACCCGTCCCGATGGGTCCGGCCCGGCCCGCTGGGTTTGGCCCGGCCCGCTAGTGCGGCCCGTGGTGCGGCCCGCGATGGGCGTCCCGCTCAGCTAATAGCTAGCCAGATGACCCGCCCTCCTTCTGCGGCATAGTCGCGTGCCGCACAATCACTAACGGCCGACAACGATCCGGCCACCCTCGCTTCACCGTCGTGGCTCCTGCATGCCTGGCGGCATGGACGCATGCAGCCGCCTCCCCTTCATGCGGTCGGCCGTGCACCGACCCCTGTCCTTGATGTGCTACAGTCGACGGGCCACGACCCTTATCCAACGACGCGATTGCGCCGCCACCATCTTAGCGGTAGGCTGGAGTGTCGGCCGCCGCTCCCGAGTCCCTCCGGTGCCGGTCGCCGACACGGGTCGCCGACGACGTTCCTTAGGTCACCGAGCGCGCCTCGGTGGCCTGTTCTTCATTCTGAAGACTTACACACTTGTCTTTGGATGTCACAATCATTTCAAGACCAATAAAATTCACAAAGGTTGCGGAGAGGTTGGACCGTGTTCGTGTGGCCCGAACCCTCCGCGTTAGAACAGTAGCAAGCAGCTTGTTTATTCTTGAATCATGAAGAACGTCAAGAACGATTAAGGGGGTATTAAAAACAACAATCCCTACCTTAATGGTTCATCGGAGGTGTCACGAGTTGAAGTCGGTGAAGGTGATGAGGGTTCCAACGTTTGTCACTTCCGCAACACGCTTTCGAAGTCGGCCTCGTGTGTCGTCCTCATTCTTGATTCCGAAGTATTTTCTTCGTTGGAGAGAACGTTTCTCCACAATTATCCCAAGCTCCTTTGCCAAAAAAATCCTCTAACCCCACAAAAAAATAAAGATCCAACTTATTAAAAATAAGTCTAACAATTAATTAAAGTTGACACATTTAATTAATTGTAGTTGGCTCGATTAATTAATTGGAGAGTTGAGAGGTTTCCCCCCATTAAGAGGGGTTAAGGTGGTCCCCACCACCAAGAATTCAAATTGGGAGGTTTTCTAGCTCGTGTGGTCCCCAACTCCATAATTTCAAAAGATAGGTTTCAAAAAGAAAAATAAAATGTAAAATATTTTATTTTTCTTCTCCCACATAAAACAGAAAAAATAACTTCCACCTTCGCCCAACTACGGTCGAAGTAAAGGTCTCCTTAAGCGAATATTGATGCTGTGAGTTCAACAGTGCCCTCAGATTTCAATTTCGAGCACCAGTTAAAAAGTTATAAAAACCCACTCATACGTTTATTGAACACACTTCAAAAAAAGTTCAGAAATTCATTCTGGCCACACCGGGCCACATAATTACGCACCATCAATTTTCATGGACTCGTAATATTCCATATAATTAAAAAAAATTACATGAAAAAATCCCGGTCTTTACAATTAATTTAGGGTGTTTTTGTATCTTAGGTTTGGGTGTGTCTCATGAGTGGAATGCACCCTGTTACTCATGGTTTCAACATTGAGGGATTTCTCAATGAGTTTAGAATCAGTTATAATGATTTTGGATTTTGTTTATAAATGATTGATTAGTTAATTTGATGGAGTTTATTGATGAGAAAGGTTATTGTGGATTTAGAGGAGGTTGGTGCAAGCTTGGGATGATTTATAGATCACCGATTGAGGTTGGAATCTTTGACTTCTCTACATCTCTTATTTTTCTGTGATTATATATATATATATATATTTATATGGAAGTAAGTGCATAAGAGAGAGATGTTTCTTGGGTTATAAATCTCTGTCTTGGCCATCCTTTGAGGTAGTCTTCCCTACGCATTGACCTTTAAATTTCAAAATCATTTATTCCTTTCATTTCGTACATAGTTTTCATATTAATTATTGATATAGAATTGTTAGTAAAATTTTATATCTTGAATTAGAGTTGTTTTTTTCTTGTGATGTATTGCATTAAATAGTTGGGTTGAGTTTTCACAGCAATTTTTTGTTGAAATTACCCTTTGGACTTTATAAATGGATTTCAGATTTAGAATGGTGATTTGGGTTTCCTAAATGGGTTTCTAAGTGTATTTCTAGTTTTCAAAGTGGCGCGCATGTGATTTTTTTTAAGAAATGGTTTGGCATGAGAAAATCATGTGAGGCCTGGTTGTCACTTTTTTAAAAATAGTTATCTCAAGAAAACTCTCCTTGGATGTGGTCCCCTTTCTTTGGTAGAGTTGTATGTTATGGGTGGTCCTCCAGATATGACTCCCCTGTGATCAAATGGTTGAAAGGAGTGTGACATATTCCTTGGGGTGACTCGGGTGATGCATGTTGCATGTTTACACACATACACAGATATATATATATATATATATATATATATATATATATATATATATATATTTCTATGTGATTTGATTCTAGGATGGCATTTGTTGGATCACCCTTTTTTTATACATGTTGACATGGGAACCTAGCATAGTGATCAATTTATTTTGTGAATTATTGCTTCACTAGTTTAGATTATGCTAGTGGTCCATAGTAGGGGTTATTTTTTTATCATTACTATGGGATTAGGACCGTCTATGAGGGAAGGTAGAGAGACAATTAAGCATTTTGGTGTTATGATGTAATAGAGTAGGGAATGACTTCAGGATGAGTCACATGTATAGTTTGTTCTATATTATTCATGATCTCCTAGGTTCTTCCATGTTTTCTGGTACTTAGTTACATGTGGTAGGTGATTTTGATGCATGTGCTGGTTGGTTATTGTTGTGTGGTGTTTTTTCATTCCTTGTGTTGTATGGTTGTTGATCTTTTTTTCCTTGTGTAGTGTAGCTTCTTACTAAAAGTGATAAAATGGTTTCAAGTGTTTATGGAAAAATGTTTTGAAAATGTTTTACACTTCCTTCCTCCCTTTTTAGTGCAAACATAACCTCCTTTAAAATTCCATCATCTTCTTCTTAAAATGGGAATATGGTTTTTTATTGAAAAAGGGAAATGAACCGTGATTTTCTTTTATGGGAAAATGTGTGGAAAACTTAATTTTATATATTTTAGCTTAAACATTAAATTGGATATTCTTTTGTTTAAAGGAAATTCATTTGGAAATAGATTATTTGGGCATGCCTAATAAGTTTTAATACTCACTCCTACAGTTTTATATTTGTTTTTAGCTCCGGGTGTTGTGCCTTTCTTGCATTCGATCGTCATAGTGTGACATTGGTTTGAGGTTGGTGGTGACCCATAGGGTCACACAAAGGTATGTGCAGTTTAATTTATTTATGATGATAGTTTCTTTTACTGTTAGTCTTTATTTATTGAGTTGTATTTTATTTATGGGCCAAATCATTCCATCTTATATGTTTTGATTCCCGTCAATAGTCGTCATCCCCGGGGGATTGGGAACACCCCTCAGGACATGCTGCAGACTGGATCAGGTGATCGGTTCGGGGTCTACCTAGGATGGTTCGTGATAGTGGTACTCGTAACACTTCCCGGTTGGCTATTAAGCCTGTGGTTATGGGTTAGAGTTGTGGGGAAGGCGAATTAAAACCCCTCCAAGAAGGGGATAGTTCATTCCATGTGTTATCTGGGTCAACAAGAGGTGGGGTCCTGTTATCTACCATGTGGTGGGGATCTGTTATCTACCAGAGGGCTGGGCTTGGGCATGACTGAGCTTGATGGTATTTCAGGTCTAATCAGGTTCATTACATTCATGATATGTGTGATCTCACCCATATATTGGGATGGGTTCACATCAACCTAATAGTCAACATAGACTACATAGTTTTCTAATAGTTTTATGGTGGCACCTTGGTCAAATGAGTGCCAATGGATTTCTTTCTGGACCATTTGGCGGCGTGTGTTGGATTTCAATGAGAAAGTTGTTTCACTTTCAAATTATGAATTTACAAAATGGAGTGATTAAAGTGTGATGATTTCAAGGATGGTATTTCAAAAAAATAGGGGTTTTATAAATAATTTTTGATGGAATTTTGTCGATGGGATTAATGTGAGTAAGATGACATGTGATTCCATTTCTAAATGGTTTTAAAAGAGGATTTTGTCTTAGTTTTCAAAGGAAAGCTAGAAGGGATTTATTGAATTTTTTTAGTTCATTTAACCACATGAGAGTGATGCACTATTTTCTAAATATTGTGTTCTTGTTGTTCTTCTTGGTTGTGTTTTCATAGTGTGTATGTTGATTCATAATGATGAATGTCTTGTGTGATAGTTGATGATGTTGGTTTTTGGTATCAAAGTCCAAGTTGGGTTGTGATGGTGTAGTGACACCTTAGAGGGTGGAGATGGTCCTGAAAGACCCTAGTGGATAACCTTATGTGTAAAATATGTCTTGGGGGACTAGAGCCTTAGTGTTGATCTAGTGAGTTGTGAGACGGGTTGTATTCCCTATTGTTGTTTTATGAATGTGTTGACTATATACCTGTTGCATGTTATTTTATGTTGATACTGACAGTTATGGCCATCACCCTGAGTGAGAGGAGAGGAAGGTATGGTCTTTCCCCAAGTGGGGGGGATGTAAGATCTCTATGAGTGAGATATGATCCTAGTTGTGTATGAATTTTGGGCCTATCATGAGTGAGAAGTTATTAATTGAGACTTGGTATGGCCTTTCCTTGAGTGAGAGGGTGTTGAAAGGGACCATCCTGAGTGAGCGGGTATTGGTCCGCCAATGTTTATTGATCCATACCATAAAAATATGGTAGTGGGTGGGACTTGGTTCGATGCAGATGAGGTTTAAGGTGAGGTCTACCCTGAGTGAGAGGGTAGTGGTTGGGACTTAGTGTGACACCCTACCTTGTATATTTGAGTAGTATCTATGACTTAGTGAGACATTGTACCCTATACCTTCAAGTAAAGTTTAAGTAATTGGTTGGAAAACCTAACCTATATCTTTGGGAATGGTTTAGGTTCTGATATGAGGTGACTCTCTTCCTTCCAACATGGAGCCAGAGCAGGTACGGTCAGGTTTCATGGTGACCTGGTTAGCACACAATGACCTTACTTGTAAACTATTATGTGAATTGTGTGTTATGTTTTTGGGTGTTTTTGTTTCAAAATCACAACTTATACAACTTATATGTATTGAATGAACATACATTTTCTTAAATTATCCTTCAGTAGTATTGAGGCATTGAAGATTCCTAATGGGCCATTTGACTCACCCCTTACCTGCATATACGGTATGAGTTTTGATATGCATGGGAAAATTTCATGTTTTCTCTCAAGGAATATGTACTACACATATCTGGACACACAATCTAGTTAAAAAGATGTAGAGTTTGAGGATTCGACAGGATGATTGTGTGAGTTGGACTAGGGGCTGGTGTATTTTATTTTCAGTTATTTTTTAACATGTGTAGTGTCTAGTATTCTATTTACTTATATGATGCATACTTTATTTTTTTATATGCTAATATTGTTTCCATGTTACATTTCTATACATCATATATACTATTTAATGCTTTCTATTATGTACAATGGGGCCCTCGTGGCTCAATGTTTTATATCTATAGGATCTTGGGACATTTATTATACATACAAATCATGTTGAATTTTCAGCAGATTAAGGCATGGTCATAGAGGATAATGTATCCCTATGACTATTTTAGGTCCTCATCGCTAGTTGGAAGCCTATGGAATATAAGGAGGTGCACATGAGGTTAAGTGAAGACCCCACTCAGATGTCATTTCAGAAATCTAGCACAGGAATTTAAAATGGTTTCAAAGCATGATTTGGGATGAAATAGTGCTAGTTAGAGGTGGAATTAGGTTTTTGGGACTCAAGGGGTAGATCAGAGCATGCCTAGACAATATGGTTTCAGAAAAAAGATAAGTTTCTAGGGGATTTCCAATGTTGGGATTGGGAAATCTAGGATGAATGAGGTATTGGGTTGGAATGAGAATCCCAATGTGGAATGGATGAAGCTCATGATGAGTCATAGGTATCAATTGGGATCTAGTGAGTTATTCACGAATCATGATAGTGGAATTCTTAAGGCATGATACATGCAACTATGGGTGGTGTTGTTTGACATGTTACCTCATAAAAATACACTATTAATTGAAAGAAATTATAATATAATTAATTTTTTATTAATTACATTTTAAGGGGTGATTATATTAATATGGATTTTAGGGGATTTTTTGTTTGATTGTGATATGTTTGTTTAGACTCCATAGGGAAACAATATTTAGGATGTTGGGTTTTGGAAAAACCTTATTTTAAGAGAAAAAACCATATGGTAGAATGGGGTGTGTGTAAAAATGTTTTTAATGTTTTAATTAAAATAGATTGTGGAGATAGTGATTTTAAAATGGGTTGGGATTTTCAGGTTTTGAGAAAATATGAGGAAAGAATTTTTGAAACTAGATTTAAAAGAAGCATTTTAAAAATGAGATTGGTTTTTAAGAAGGTGATCAACTAGGTCTGGTATTTTGGTGAAAACCAGTGGATGCCAAGGGGTTTTTTGAAATCATGGTTGAGTATTTGTGTGTAAAAAATGTTTTGATATGGTTTTTGAAATAAGAAACCAGTACTAATGTAAACTTAATTTCTTGGAATTTGGTGTGTTGGATAGGAGTGACCTAGATTCTTGAATTTTGTAATTAGATCATGTGCCTTGTTCATTGGAAAATCTCAAGTGAGGTTGGATGGTTTATACCTAGTTTGGTATGATGGTTGGAAAAATATATTAGTTTCAGTGAAGATCTATTTTCTTGGTTTTATTTAGTGGATCAGAGTGACCATGGGTGTTTGGATTATGTATTCTATGGGAATTATATGATTGTTCTAAGAAAAATTCATGTTTGGGATTGTGGGATGGATGTTTTTTTTAGGCTTGAGTAGTTAGATGTGAGTTTGGATGGGTCTGCGGTTGGGACTAGTTGATTTGTATTTTTTTGTAGCTGATTCATATAGTGAGGAGCACCATTAGGTAGAATCATACTTTTTTAATAGAGACTTATGGAGGGGAGAATCATAATACTTGGGATGAATTGGTTATTAATGATTTAGTTTTTATGGATTGTAATATGTGGTTAAGCACTATCTAAATGTTGGATGATCAGTGTTTTGTGTTGAAACTCAGGTATGAGTGGGTGTAGTGAACGACCCTCATGTTGGAAGGGTTAAGGGAATGGTGTGAGTAGTCAGTGGATAGTCGAGGTGGAATCAAAATGTTAGTGTGTGAGTGGATCTGAATTTTTATAGTTTCTTGGAAAACACTAGATATGGAATTCAGATACTGTATCAGATGGAGTTTGTGTGTTGGCGATGGCCTCCAGATGGTGGTCGTGTGATTAAAGAGTGAGTTAGATAAATGGTGTGACAATACTCATGGGTGGAGTGTGGAGGTGGTTGGTTGGTTGAGGATCCAATTTTTAAGTAACACTAAATGTTGGGTTTAGACCTTAGTGTGGAAATTTTGATGATTCTATGATGCCTTCGGGAGTTAAAACATTATGATCAGGAGGTGTGGAGATGTATCAATGATCATGGTAGAGTGTTTTTGTGGTGAGTTAATCATACATGGACTTAATAGTGTTCTGTGTATAATTGGATGTAGTGAGGTGGGAACCACATCATGAGAATTTTTTAGAATGTGGTTGAGGCGGTTAAGTGATAGTATCGGGATTTGAGAGGAAAATTCATTGTATATGGGCTTCTTGGTTGGATTTTCATAGTGAGTTCATGATGGGTGTTCAGATATGTAATGAGGCATGTTTTTAGTTATTTGAATACTGAGTTTTGTCGAGAAATATGGTTTGAGGGACACTAGAAACATCTTAAGTATGAGAGGAATTGTGGTGGGGAGTCTATAATGTCCTATGTCATTACAGGTTGTGAGATTCATAGGGAATTTAATTTTTTTTTGTCTTGGAGCAAGGTATTTTTGATGATTTAAGAGTTGAATTAGGAATAATTTTTTTTGAACATCTTAATAAGATGATTTTGGATGTGGAATAAGGCCCATTTGGTGGTTTGGGTACTCAAGTGAGATTTAGAGAAGGTTCAGGGTGAACCTTATCTAAAATTTCAGCTGTAGGCGACAAGCCATGCCTTAGCCCTGGGTTTTCCAACATGTCATGACTTGTGTAATTTTTTGATTTACCATGAGGATGGAGGACATACCATAGCCTAATGGGCTACACAATGGTGATGTTTTCAGTAGGGGACCATGAAATAAGGGAGGTGTTGTTCCATGGAGGGTTTCTAAAAGGTAGGGGAGTCGTGTTGTCCCATAGGGGGACAGCTACGCCACACTAGAAAGGCCATGATGCAACACGAACTAGTGAGGAACCCCCATACTATATCCAAAGGGCTGTGTCGTAGAGAATCCTTGGGAACTAGGGCCATAGTCTTTCCTTGAGTTGGGTGGGGATATGGAACCCTGCTCAACATAACAGTAGGAGGTAAGGGGCAGTCCCTATGTACCTCAACCCAAGGGGTTGCATGATAGGGATTCCTTGGGAGAGGGGCTTATATTGTGTCCCCTATGGCCACACCCAAAATCTTCCACACCTATATTTTTTTAAAGGGACTTAAGGTAATTTTTGGGGGCTTCTATTTGGAACTACCTTAGGTTCCTTGGCCTCTAGTCACATGAGAGTAATGGAGATATCCCTCTTTGTCTCTCCCATATCCTCCTTGGGCACCCCTTCAATATGGGTGGTTTGGATAGGTGTATCATGTTAATTCCTGGTAAGATCTCTCCATTTCTATCTTTGTTCTTCCCATTTCTTTATTTTTTTTTGGTTTGTTTGGTTAGGGTTTTAGAGTGACAATTTTATCAGAGAATGATGAAATAATCCTATTTTGATGTGGATTTTGTGTGTAGATTATAAGGGGAATCTCAAGAGGAGGTATTCAATCCACCATTCATATTTCGACTTGTGATATGTTTCCCCATAGATTTATTTTGGTTTTTATCTATTTGAGTGAAATTATCCATCAGTTGACTGCACCCCATTGCCTATGGATTTGGCACCATGAGGTTTATTATTGAGTTTGGGGTCAGTTATTCTAATTTTGGATTTTTATTTTAAATTCTCAGTTTGTTAATTTGATGGTATTTATTGATGATATATGTTCTCATGGACTTTGAGGTGGTCAGTATAATCTTGGGATGATTTATGGATCATCGGTAGAGTTAAGTGGCCTTTACTTTTCTAAGTCTCTTGTTAAATTAATGATTTTTACTTTCACGTATCATCATCATTATTATAACATTCATGTTGAATGAATTTTTTAATCTCACCCCTAAATTTAAATGGGATAATGTCAACCTAATAGTCAACATGAACCACATATTATGATAATGCTTTGATGGTGGTTCCTTGATCGAACAACTGTTAGTGGCCCTACTTATAGACTATTTGGTGGTTGGTGTTAAATTTCAAAGAGCATCATGTTTCCCTTTTAAATAGTGATTTTAAAATGGGTGTCATTAAATTTTGTTGATTTGTAGGATGGTTTTAAAATGGTGTTTCAAAATGAAATAGTGGTTTTCTAATGAAATTTTTGATTGAATTTTGGATAAGGTCCTAGAGTGAGTAAGACAACATGTGATTCCATTTTTAAATGTTTTTAAAAGAGGATTTTGACTTGGTTTCTAAATAATATCTATAAGGTATTTGTTGATTTTTTTTGGTCCATTTGAACTCATGAGGGTGATTATCTATTTTTTGAATATTGTGTTCTTATTATTCTTATCAATTGTGGTTTATTGGTGTTTATGTTAATTCATATTAATTTATGTCTTGTGTGATAGCTGATGATATTAGTTTTTGGTATCAAATCCTAGATTTGGTTGTGATTATGTAGTAACCTATTAAAGGGTATATATGGATGTGAAGGACCCTAGTGGATGCCATTTTGTGTAGACTAGGTCTTGGGGGACTAGATCCCTAATGTTGAGATGGTGAGTTGTGAGATGGGTTGTGTGATCTATTGTTATTACATGCATATATTGACTATATTCTTGATTCTTGTTATTGTATGTTGAGATTGATAGTTGTGAACATCACTTTGATTAAGAAGGGAGGGAGGTATGGTGTTTCCCTGAGTGAGATGGTATTGGTAGGATCTCCATGAGTGATATTGGATCTTAATTTTGTGTATGAATTTTGAGCTTACCTTGAGTGAGAATGTATGACTTAATACATGGTATAACCTTTCCCTGAGTGAGAGGGTATTGGTAGGGACCACCTTGAGTGAGAGGGTATTGGTCCACTGGTGTTCATTGAGCCCTAACATGCAGATATGGTAGTGAGTCATACTTGGTGCGAAGCTGGTGAGGTTTGGCTACCCCGAGTGAGAGGGTAGTGGCTAGGACTTAGTGTGGATCCCTACCTTGAATCTTCAGGTAGTGGCTAGGACTTGGTGAGACACCCTACCCTTCACATTTGAGTGTGTTTTGAGAAATTTATTAGACACCCTACCCTGTGTATTTAGACCGAGGTAGATTTCTTGTATGAGGTGAATCTCCTCCTCCTAGCATAGAGTTGAAGTAGGTATGGTTAGGTTTCATGGTGGTCGGGTTAGCACACAACGACCTGACTAGTATGCTTATATGTGTACTGTGTGTTATATTTTCATGTGAGTGTGTTGCATTAGCATGAATTGTAAACCTTATATGTATTTCATGCACATCCACTTGATTATAGAAACACTAAATATTGTTGAGGCATTGGGGATTCATGCTGGGTCATTAGACTCCCCCTCCTGTATACACAGTATGATTTTCGATGTACATGGGTAGACTTTCATGTTTTCTCTCAGGGAATAGATACTGCATAGAGATGGAAACATGGTCTAGTTAGTAGGTTGTGGCGACTAAAGATTAGGTAGTATGATAATGTGAAATGGGTTAGGGGATAGTGTATTTTATTTTTAGTTATTGTTAAACATGTGTACTAGCTAGTGTGCCATTTTCTTATATGATGCCTATTTTTTATCTGATGATACTGAAATTTTATGTTTTGATACATCATATAGAATATTTTATACTTTCTATTATGGACTAAGAGGGACCTCTTGGATCCCTGTTTTATGTATATAGGTTTTTAGGATGTTCGTTATATAGATGGGTCATTCTAAATTTTCAGCAGATCCAGTCACGGAACTTTGGATTTATATTAGAGAGAATAATCTCCCTAGGATTGTTTTAGGCCCTCATTGATCGGAATCCTATAGTGTATAAGGAGGTGTGCCTTAGGTCAAGTGATGACCCTACTCTGATTTCATTCAAGTGATTACCCTTCTCTAATTTTATTCAATTTATCCGAGATAGGAAATTACATCCATCCTCAACCCGCACCCAAATCTATGGGCCTTAAAAAGCTCATATCTTCACAAGGTAGGAGAAAACTTATGACAAACATAGTCTTTATTACAAATCAATTCATGATTTATTACATAATAATACATATAATACAACCTAGAATATTTATAAGTCTAGTTTCTTTGGGTAATTAGATACATTACATAACAACTTAAAACAAGTGTTACATCAACATTATTGAAAACTTCTTTAACATTATCATAATTTCCAATAATTCTTAAAATTTCATAGGATAAATTAGGGACATAAATAAGAAAGGGGTGATCCATAAATATCATTAAGGGAATAAACAAAGCATAACATGAATAAATTATTGTATGACAGAAAATAGGAATTTAAATAGAACATAAAATGGGTGAGAATCATAAACATGAACAATGATGCATGACATAACATGAGAACATGAAGGCAACATGGGAATGTTGTAAAAACTTTAAAATGAGATCATAAACATTAGTCAAGACTAACCACCAAGACATTATAACATAATGTTATTATGATAACCTCACATTTACCATACATAACGTCTCATGAGACTAAAATATTACCCAATGCATTAGAGTGCTATATAATTCTGGGCGCACCAGTCACTTTCATATCACGTACATACATAAGTGTGCCACATAGATTATAATAAGATCATATTTCTCACATTTAATTCCATGATAAATTATTTTTGAATACATACATGGAATTACCTAATAAAATAATTATAGGTATGTCTAGGTGAATACCCTTGAGTGGAAATAATGGTGTTATTCACAATAAAAAGTTTTGGCATGAAAAATCATAGTGAAATTTTGGCAGCATAATGACAATACATAAAGATTCATAAAATAGTTTAATGAGAGATAAAGGAGTATATAATAATTTTTATAAAAAAATTATAGTAATAGGTAAGTGTAAAAACATATCCCAACATGAGGAATTTTAAATAAAAGTCATAAAATAGAGAAGTTTCTTGAATAAAGAGGAGATGGAGAGGATCCCTTACAAAATTTTGACATAGTAACAACTTAGATAAATTATATAATGAGAGGGGATAAATGATCTATAATTATTAGTAAATAAATTAGATAGTATAGTTATCTTTATAATCTCATTACAACATAACCAAATGATATTCAAAAGGCTAAATACAAAGAAGGTGCTTGAATTGAAAAGAAGAGAGAGAGACCCCTAACCTTGAAAGGGTAAATCCCAAAGCTTGGGAGGAGCTTTGTGAGAGATTAGGGGAACATTAGGAGGACTATATAGTGGTTAGGGTAGATTAAGGACACAATACAAGGTTTTTAGTTAAGATTAAATGGATCTTGGTTGGGATTATAAAGGAAAAGAGAGGGGAGTTTTTTATTATTTCCCAAACTTAGGTTTTGGAATCTATATAATAAAGTAATCAAAACCACAAAGCTTCCCATGATTTTTTCCCATGGTTTATACAAAAAAGTATTAGTATTCATTATTTTATAAGTAATAGGTCTTAAATTAATAAAATATTATCCTTATTGATGTGTAAATGAGTCATGTTTATAAAGAATTGATTTTAAAACCTTACAATATAATATAGGTTTTGAAGGATTCATAAAGGATTTATAAAATTAATAAAATAAAATAAAAAATATATTATTTTAAATTGGAAACATATATTTGTTCATTAATACCATTTATATCATTTATTAAATTACTTTTGGGTCATTATGATGTCATAATACACACCGTATATTTATACCATATTTAATTTTAACCCAAAAATTCAGTTGTCTTAGAAAAGTATGAAAAATTAACTTTTGGATAATTTCAACATGATGATTCAAAAATTAATATTTATTTTATAAAAATAATTTTTTAAATATGTGAATTTTCACTTTTAAAATGAAAATCGACATTTATTGAGAAATTTTGGTTTTTTTGACAATAATAATTTTCGAAACCTTATAACAATTACATTTGACTTCATAAAAATTATATTATAATTTATATTTAATAAAAATTATTTAATAGTGTTATTTTATTAAAATCTCATTTATTTTTAAAATTATTTAATTCATTAAAAAGGAACGTCTTAATTGAAATTGCTTACTACACAAAAATGCAATTTGTGTTTTATCGTATCGAAGTTTAATTTTTATAAAATAATTTCTCAATTATTTATAAAGAAAAAAAATATAATAATTATTATACGAAAATATAAATTTTCATAAATTTATGTTTACTTTGTTTCTAGTCCTTGTTAAATTATTTTTACCCTTAATTAACCTATTTTCCTTTTATCATGGTAATAAATATTTACTACAATTACTATTCATATTGTCCAAATATTAAGTTGAACTTATTACCTAATATTAATTATGATTATTCAAACTATGGAAACAAATTTATCAAAATTAATTAACATATGTGGAATAATTTAATCTAAAATAAAACATGCAAGCACGATGAGAAGCGGTTTTCCAAAAAATGCATTTTTTCAAGGAAATATTGATTTTACTTTAACTCTATAACTTGAAATATTCATTATATGAATTTAAATTAATAATTATATATATAATATATAAATTTAATTTAAATAATTCCCCATTATGGGTTATTTTTAATTAATTAAAATGGAGAAACATAATGCATTTTAAAATAGTTTTCAGAAAAATGTGTTTTCAAGCCTAAAAATAAACTTATACTAAAACCAGATATAAAGTTGATTTAAATGTAATTACTTGGATTAAATATAACTAAATAATTATTATGTTACTTTAAAATCAAATTAAAACAATAACATTAATTTTAAATTACTTAATTTATCGAAAGAAATTATAGTTTTACAAAAAATGGGTATTTTAAACAATTCACTAAAAAATCAATATTTTTATATAATGATATAAAAAATTAATTTCATTTTAAAAAATAAATTTTCTAAATTTTCTAAAAAATAATTATAATTTTTTTTATAAAAATAAATAAAAATCATTTTTGAAAAAAACATATTTTGAAGAACAAAATTACATTAAAAAAAATTGAGTGATTATTTACTAAGAATTTTTCAATAAATTTATGTTGAGTAGTTAATATAAAATTATATATATTTCATAAATTAGTTAATTCTATTCATACCCAAAAATATAATTGCTAGGTTATAACGGTTGTATTTAAATAATCATTGTTTGTTTGGGTTCGATGTTGCGTATCACATATGCTATCAAACATAGTTTTATCTTTTAAAAAATATGGGTGTTGAATTCCCACCTTTTATAAATTGAGTCATTTCAATCTGAACTTGATCTCAATAATAAATGTTTTGAAACTTTAAAATATCTTTATTGAAAATCCACATCGTAAAAAGGGTTAATAAAAAATCCACCTGAAAAGAGAGAAATGGAAGTATGAAGGTCATCACATAAAAAAGTTTCCAAGTAGGAGAACATTAATGGGAAGTGAAAATATAGACACAAAAGAAAAAAACTAACACCTAATAACTAATAGAGAGTGTTATAGAACATGGTCAAGAGACAATCTAAGACCATAAAACCATAAATTGATAATGGCTAAAAAGACCATAAATTCATTGAAAATGATCATAATGTGAAAGAATTTTTGTTTTAGTATTATTTTCCTAGATTTAAGGAATTCCTTTACCATATAGACTAGGGACATAAGAAAATATACTTACATGAAAAGCATAATTTCATACTTTAATCAATTTCCTCTACAATATCATATTTTTCTCCAAACGATGAGTAATTTTAAACTATTAAACACATAAATAGGAATCCATTAACATTAACTTATAAATGATATATATTCCTTAAATTATGAACTTCTAGGTTCCAATATAAGTTATCCACTATGTATTTCCTAACATATAGTCTTATGGGAATCTTTTCCCTATAAAAATGGTTTGTAATGAGCTTGTGAATTTACCAAATCATACCCCTCATGAGTGTCAAACCAAGTGTTCATTAAGTCTCATTGTCGTGCACTAGTTATTAATTGATTCTAGCTCAATATAGTTTTTTCAGGTGTTACACATTGGTACATCTATTCCAGATCCATATCCACTTGTAGTATCCAATCAAGGATGTATTTTCTTGGAAACCAATTACTCTATACTTTACAAAAAAGTAGGGATGTTTTCTTATGTTTATTATTATACCTAAGCCTTTACCTATTTTTTTCTAATCCTAATCCAAAAAATAAGTAAAATTTTCTTTGATACCAATTATAACAACCCTTGTCTTTATTACACATTTATTCATGATTTATTACGTAATAATACACATAATACAACCCATAAGTTTGATAAGTCTAGTTTATTTGGGTAATTAGGTACATTACATGACAACTTAAAACAAGTGGTACATTGAAATTATTGAAGAATTATTTAACATGCACATAATTTTCCATCATTCTTAAAACTACATGGGATAACCTGTGGATATACATAAGAAAATGGTGAGATATAAAGCCCAATAAGGGGAAAAAAATACCATAACATGAAGAAATTATCACATGTCAGAAAATAGGAATTTCAATGGAATATAAAAGTGGTGAGAATCGTAAACATGAGCAGTGAGACATGATATAACATGAGAACACAAAGGTAACATAGGAATGTGGAAACAAATTTAAACATGACACCATGAACATAAGTAAAGGTTAACCACTAATAAATCATAACATAATGTTCTTAGGATAACCTCCCATGAACTATACATATAATATCATGATATTAAATCATTACCCAATGCATTGAAGATCTATATAATTCTGGACATGCCTGTCGCTTTCATATCATGTACATGCATAAGTTTCCACATATATCATTCAACATAGGATCATATTTCATCAAATTTATTTACATGAAAAAGGAGGGTGGAATAAATACATGTAATTTACCAATAAAATAATTATATTTATTTCTAGGTAAATACCCTTGAGTGGAAATAGTAATGGTATTCACAATACAAAGGTTTAGCAAGGAAAAATCATAGTGAAATTTCAGCAGCATAAAGATAGTACATAAAGATTCATAAAATGGTTTAATGAGAGAGAAAGGGATGTATCGTCATTTTTAAATCAAAATTATAGTAGTAGTTATGTGGAAAAACATATCCTAACATTAGAAATTTTAAATAAAAAAGGCATAAAATAAATAATATTCTTGAATAAAGAGGAGAAGGAGAGGACCTCTTATTAAATTTCAGCATAGTAACAACTTAGGTAAATGTTATAATTAGAGGGGATAAATAATATCTAATTATTTTTAAATCAATTTTAAAGTAGATGGATCTTTATAAGGTCATGAAAACATAAACAAATGAGACATAAAATACTAAATACAAAGAAGGTGCTTGAATTGAAAAGAAGAGAGAGGGGTCCCTTACCTTGAGAGTGTGATTACAAAAGCATGGGGAGTTTCTTAAGAGATTGGGGGTACTTTGGTATGACTGTAGAAAGGAAAGATAAGATTAAGGACATGATACAAGGTTTTTGAGTGAAGATTAAGGGTAACTTGGGTGGGTTTATGTCATGACCCATCCCTCGAGGCCCGTACTTTGACTACCCCAAGTCCGCCTTCCATAGTCCAGGGGCTGGCAACTAGCACCGGAAAGGTGTAACCCTATAATGGGAAGGCATTAAATTTAAACCTGTACAAACACACAATCCAAGAACATGACAAGAAGAAACAACGAAGTAAAATACTGTAGTAAATATTGTGCTGAAAGTAAAGGGGCCAGAATACAAGCCCAAATGGAAAGTACAAGTATAACTAAAAAGAGAAAAATAGCTCCTGGATCGTCCACTAAGAATCCTACCTAAAGGTTAGGTACAACTCTCGATTAGTAGTCCCAGCGTCACATCAGACCAAATGGTCCACCTCTAAGCACCATCCAGTCCTGGCTCCCTCATCCCCGATCAACATTGTCCGTCATATGCACAAGACACAACAAGGTGCAGGAAAAGACCGTGCGAGGGTGAGTATAACAATAATCAGTAGGGACCTCGAGACCCCTGAAGGTCTCTCAGAGTTCCACAAATGAAAACCACAAAGCAAGACCTCAATCACAAAGCATGAAGCAGTCATCAACTTTACTTAGGTATATACCCATATATATACCTAAGTTAACAAAATATACTCATCTCATACATGAGGGAAGAATATCACAAAGGTAATACCACAGAGATAACACTAAAAAGGTAAAAGTTCCACACAGGTAACACCATGAAGATAACACCACGAAGGTAAAAGTACCACACAGGTAACACCACAAAGATATCACCATGAAGGTAAAAGTAGCACACAGGTATCACCATGAAGATATCACCATAAAGGTAAAATTACCACACAAGTATCACCACAAAGATAAAAGACTCATCTCACACCAGGTATATAATTAAGGCATAGATGTAACACCCCACCCCTACCTCATTGGCTTGAGGAGGCAGTGAGGGCTACTTGGCCTTAAGCGATATCCCCAAGGCACTAAAGGCTGGAAATAAATGCCGAAGGGTTTCAAAACAAGTGGGGGACGATTTACCCTTTTAGAACATACCACAAAACCAACAACCACAACCAAACTAATCAACTAAATGATGCATGATAAAATCTAAGACAACTCAACCATTTATTTTATCAAAAACCAACCAAGATTGCCATAGTGGAAACCAACACTAAATCAGAGTAAACAGCGGAAAGACAAACTGAAAGACTACAAGACGACAACCCAACTCCATGCTCCACAAGTTCCAAGCTCCAACATCACGAACCAGCCCAAGTATCACGAAGTAGTGATATAAACATGTGACACTTTACCTTTGCCAACATCTCGGTATATGACATCTGAAAAAGCACCAGCGTGCCAAAGTAGGAGGTGAGTAATGAAACTCAATAGGTTTTCCCCGATGACTTCCCAACCCATGCCTCTAGGATAAAACATGTTAGCAAATTTATATAAGACAATTTATATAAAAAAATTCCAAAACAGTTCACAATATAACAAGTTCCATGTCAAAACTATTTTCCAACAAAAACCATATTTCCCAAGAAAAGCAACCAAGCAACATTTTCAATCAAAATCACATTTCCATTTTGGCACATTCATTCCATTTCAAAAATCCACACAACCAACCATGCATGAAACCTGGACCTCCCTATACTCGTGAGTGGTGAGTTATCCTTCCACTAAGACGTCACTTAGTAGACTACCTTGATGGGGGTACTTCACGCCCTTATCCATCCCTTTTGATGGGGGTACTTCTCGCCCTTATCCATCCAACCTTTTGATGGGGGTACTTGTCGCCCTTATCCATCCAACCTTTTGATGGGGGTACTTCTCACCCTTATCCATCCCAATGCATATGAACACACACCACAACCCATGAAAATCCATGCCAAAACCAAGTGTGTTCAAAACCTTTCAATAAAGCATCAAACCTTTTATTGAAAACCATTCCTTTCAAGAAGAAAAACCATAACCAGTTTAAAATCACCATTTTAAATTCACTTCAACAAACACTTTACAAAAACACACAATTTCCATTACCCGTTACTAAAAATGGGTTTCAACCATTCTTTCACAGCAGATAAACAAACCATTTAAATCAAGGAAAACAATTTGAAACTAAGCCTTTAAGTTTTAAGAAAGAGTAATTCATAGTAAAGCCACCTACCTCAAAAAAATAGGCGAAACCAACCAAGAACCGGGTTGAAACACCACAAAACCTCCTTAGATTCCTTCCCCTATCACCAACAAGACCAAAACCCAACTTAAAGGTCATCCACTACCTTAGATATACCCACCTTGGGTGTAGATCTAAGGATCCATCAAGAGGGAAGAAGGAGATCTAAGAAAACTAAAGGAAACGAGACTTACCTAGATCAACCAGCCTCTAAATGCCAAGGCAAGCCTCCAGATCACTTCCAAAATGCCTGGTAAGTGTTCTCCCACCTCCCCCAAAGAGAAGTCCCGAGTTAGGGTTGTCTAGAAGAGAAAATGAGTGGGTTTAAAGATAAAATAGATTAGATACTTAAAAATAGGATCTAAGTTGACTTCACGCATGGTTAGTCTGCACGGTTAGTCAAATCGTGCGCTAACCGTGCAGTAGTCACTGCTTGGAAGGGGTGCTCTGCACGACCTCCTCGCACGGTTTTCCCAAACCATGCACACACCATGTGGTCTCCTCTGTCCAGGTGACCACCACCTGCACGACTTTTGCACAGTTTAGGAAAACTATGAAAAGCTCGTGCGTCACCACTTTTTTCCCTTTAACACCTTAAAAGTCTCCAAAATTTCCCAACCATTTCTCATATGCTTCACGTACTTAAAAAGCATAAAAAGGGTTACTTACCAGAAACCGGGGGTACTACAATAGAAGTACATATGATTAGTCGAGAAGCTAGATTATCTTATTCTGTCGAGATGCACTGCTCTTGATTATACAGAGTCTGGCCCACATAGGATTGATAAGTACTAACCCCCACAATGATCCACATTGGATTCGACCCACCTGGAGTCGATAGGTACTAACCCCTGCAATGGCCCACAAAGGAACTGACCCACACAAGATCAGTATGTGCTGACCCACACAAGATCATTGAGTACTGACCCACACAGGATCTAGCCCACATAGGATCGGTATGTGCTGACCCACACAGGATCACTGAGTGCTGAACCACACTGGATCTGACCGACACAGGATTAGTGCTGACCCACATATGATCGCTCGGTACTAACCTCCGTATGATCTGTCTCTAACCTCCACCTCACTGCCAGCCACTGGACTTCCACTCATAATATGCTTAATTATGGGATAAATGATCCTTAATCCATCGGTCGTACCTCAACCACCATGAAACTCCACAAAGAAGTATTCCAAAGTATCTCCACGTCGCAAGGTTTCCAACACGACAAATGGAGCGTCAATCAGACACCCGATATGTGACTTATAAGCGTTTTAGTTCCGAGGGCCCGGTTGGTTTCAGATTCGATCCAACCCGGTCTTACTCAAAATTTATCTAAATATCAAGTGGATTATACCAAAAGGACCATCTCACTTTAAGGGTTCTGGTGCCACAGATGGCGCATCAATCAGATGTCTGGTCTTTTTGTTACACCCCTTTTCGTGGAACGAGGGTGATCGCACCTTGGTCTAGCCCAGCTCAGTCGGGCCCACTAGAATATGTCAAAGGGACCTCTTCCCAAAAGGGATCTCAATTCCACTGACGGCGTGTCGAACAGACACCTGGTTTTTCAATTACGAGAATTTCTTTATCCGGGGACTGGTTGGGTCTGGGGCCGGTCCGACTTGGTCAGACCAGCCCGACGCAACGGATCCTGGGGTCCACCTAACCCCGATCGGGTCCGACCCTCTAAGGGCCGGCCCGGTTTGGTTCATGGGATCGGGCCTCGGTTGGCTCGGCCTGTCGGGTGGGGCTCGGCCCACCCGTGTTGGCCCACGGGGCCGCGGGTTTGGCCCGGTCCGCTGGCGAGTCCAGCACGCTGGGCCGCGGGTTTGGTCCTCAGGGTGGGTCTGGCCAGCTCTTCCGGCCCGCGTTCGGCCCAGTCTGCAAGAAGGCGACCGGTCTTCCCAGCTGGCCCCGCGGGTGCATGGTCGTTTCGGCCAGCCGGTGGGGCACTGCTCCACCGCGTAACAGTCGACCATTCTAGCCGACCAGGGGGTCTGCCAACCCAGTGCGGCACGGGGGCTGCACCACTCTCCACCTATCGTGGCTTTGAGCCGTGCCCTCATCCAGCGGCGCGCGACAGCGCGCCGCTTCACCTATGCCTTCCACGGCTGCCCGGTGCCGGCCACCCGGTGCCGGACGCCCTGCTCGATTGCAGTGGCTGAAAATTCACGACACTTCTCCATCGACGGAGCTCGACGATGCACCACATCACCTTCATGGCTGGCCAGTGCCGTTCGCTCTGCTGACTGCTGTGACATAGCGCCGCATCCTCCTCCTACGGTGTGCGATGGTGCACTGCCTCCTTCACGGTCGGCCGGTGCCAGCTGCTGCCATCATCTGCTGGCGTCGGTCGCCAGTGCCGCACCGGTGGTCTTTCGTGGAGAAAGAACCAAAATTCTAACAAAAGGCGGAGGGTATGGGCCTTGTTCCTTTGGCCCACTCCCTCCATGTTAGCTTGATAGCAAGAGGGTGGAATTAGATTCAACAACTCTTGAAACTATAACCAAAAGTAAACCCTACCTCAAGGTCGATGTAGAACGCCCACGATTAAGGAAGAGTCGGTGTTCATCGTCCTTGCAACAAGCCTCCAATGATGCCGCTCAATCATAGTTCTTTGGTTCAGGGTTTGGTGTCGCTCTTCACCGCTCGCTAAAACTGGCTTCATCCTCCATGTGTTGGGCATTGCAACACTTTACCAGATCTTCATCGCTTGGTGAAATCGTGCCAATACCTCCCCCCAAACTCCATATAAATAAGAGAGGGGGTGGTTAAGTAACGATCATGGAATTTATGGGGGTTCATTTAATATTATCCTTCCTAAATTCCAACAATGATGTTACTTAGGATTTTAAGGGTCAAGTCATTTAATGGCTTGACACATCGCTGGTCCCACACTATCACTTGTCTGTTGGAGGAATAGAAACGAGAGAAATAAAATAAATAAGTTATTTTATTATTCTTTTAAAAGTCCCCAAATATAACTTTTTCTCTAGACCTACTGCTGTCAAAGTTAAGTATTCCTTAAGCGAATCCCGACACTGAAGATTCAATGGTGCCCTCAGATTTTTAATCTGAGCACTGGTTCAAAAGTTAGAAAATGACGACCGTGCGTTTACTGAACGTACACGAAAAAAAGTTCATAAAACTATTAACAGTGACCCTTAACTTGAGTCAGTCGAGGTTAGGATCTGCCTAAGGAGAACATGCCCTCAAGAGTTCAACGGTACTCTGGAATTTTCAATCCGAGTTACTGTTTATATGTTATGTATTTTAAAATAAAATAATTTTCACTTAATTATTTTATTTATGGCCAAAAACTAACTTTCCCTAGTGGACCGCGCTGACCAATGTTAGTATCATCATAAGGAAAGCATACCCTCAAGAGTTCAGTGTTGGTATCATATTTTCAATTCGAGTTACCATTCGTGAGTTTTAGGCATTTGAAAAATAAAATAATTTTATTTATGGTTATGCCATTTTCAGGTTTTCCCACTGGAGGCCTGCGCCGACTAAACTTATATCACACCTAGGGTAAAACCGCCATATTCAATGCAACGATGCCCTCAGATTTATGATCTAGGAAACCATTTTAGAGTTATTTCACTTTTTTAGGAAAACTTATTACGTGTGCTAATTAAAGCTTAACAAAACTTCAACGGATCATTCCGGGCACTCCGGGCCTCAGAATCACATGCCGTATGATTTCAGGGTCTCAAAATAATTCCATATAATTAAAAAAATTATATGTAATTTCTGGGTCTTTACATTCTCCCCACCTTAGGGCATTTCATCCTCGAAATCCAAAACAAAGGAAAATCAAACAAATGAGGGTACTGAGTATGAATCTAAGCCTCCCGCTCCCATGTGCTCTCTTGGAAGTTCCTATGATGCCACCTAACTCACATTAAAGGGATCGATCATTCATGAAGGACTTTCTCCTGTCGATCCTTTATCTCCACCAGAAACTCCATAAAAGTCGCCCCATCATCAAAGTCCAAATCACCCTAGTCGATAACATGTGATGGATCATGCACACAACTCCTCAGCTGCGACACATAGAAAAAAAGTAGGCACCCGGTGCATCTGCGGGGGAAGAGATAGATGGTACACCACCTTTCCCACTCTACTGAGTATCTAGAAAGGTTTAATGAACCTTAGAGATAGCTTGTTGCCCTGGTCAAACCTCTGCAATCCTCTTCGGGGTGATATTTGTAGGAAGACATGGTCTCCCTCCTCATACTCCAAGAGTCTCTATCCCCTGTCGACATAAGAATTTTGCTGGCTCTGTGCAGTCTTCACTTTCTAATAAGTGAGGCATCATGATATAAACTCTACCACTGCTTCCTCTATCCCTGGACACCAGTACTGACGTCGGAGGTCTTGGTACATCTTCATCACTCCAGGATGTGCCGTTAAATGGGATGTATGGAACTCCCTCAAAATCTCCTCCCGAAGCATCATTGCTACCATGGTGCATCCTCTGAAGATAATGACATGCTCCCCACCTTCAGAAAATCCTTCAGGAGACCATCCTGAGGATAACTGAGCATGTTGGGCCTCGTAGTCAACGTCCCTAAGTTGTGCCTCCTGAACTCACTGAAGAATTGGGAGAGTGACAGTAATAGACTAGAGGTAATCTCATCCATCTTTATCTATGAAGAATATATGTAGCATGACTAGCTGCTCTGATGCCTCACTCAGTAGATGTAGACCAGATCTCCTACTGAGTACGTCTTCTACCACATTCCCCTTCCCAGGAGTATTGACTATCTCAAAGTCATAGTCCTGGAGGAACTCTAGACATCATTGCTGTCTCAGGTTTAGGTCCTTCTGTAAGAAGATAAACCTGAGACTTTTGTGATCTGATTAAATATTAAACCATTCACCCATCAAGTAGTGTCACCACATCTTTATCCCAAAGATCACTGCTGCTAACTCCAGGTCATGGGTAGCGTAGTTTTGCTCGTGCGGTCTCAACTTCCGTGATCCGTAGGTGATCACTTCCCACTCTTGCAATAGGAAACAACCTAGTCTGGTCCCTGATGCACCACAATAGACTACACACCCAATTCACACTTCTAGTGACCTCAATATGGGGGCACTCGTCAGTCTCTGTCTCAGGTTTTGAAAGCTCTATTGACACTTCTCCATCCATAGGAAAGTCCCCTCCTTCGTCAAAGATGACAAGGGTGCCTCTACCCTGGAGAAGTTTGGTACAAATATCCAACAGTACCCAGCCCAAGTAGAAGTCCCTCTCCCTTTGGGGAGGCAATCCTGGAAACATCTTTTGAAAAAATGTCCCCACACTCTTCCACTACTGTTGAAAACTAAAAACTAAAAACTCCTACTACCATGAGGGTAAGATTGGCCGATTCAAGAGTGACCAGCTTCACCCTCCTATTCATGATTTGATCCTATGTTTCCTGGGTTTCCCCTTTTTTTCACCGACCAAGGAAAACCCCATTACAACACTATAGATATACTATATACTTTTTTTCCAAAAACAGTCAATCTAAGTATGAACCGTGGATGTCCAGTCCATACCCAAACTAACTTTGTAAGGCCTCAACGCTGCCACCAAGAGGTTACAACTAAAACTCTCACCTCAAGGGTCAGATCAAATTGTCGTCATAAGTGTGATCATCAAGTCTCCTCCCAAAGGTATCTCCAAATGTAAGGGTCAAGTCTTTGGTTTAACCGGAAACTCGAGGTTTTGAACAAGATTCATTTTAAGAAGGAATGATTGGTTCCTATGTCTATTAATATGGTATCTAGTAGTAGACATAGACCGTACCTTGAATAATTCCTAGAGCCCTTGGGTCACACTCCTTGACCGCATGCAGCTACTCCCTTCCCCTATCCTCCAGCTCCCTGAGCCTGGTGGGGACCACATTGGGGTGGTGGTTGTAACATGTTGAAATGTATACCACATCATGATGCTCTCCTAGATCCACTTCCATGTCTTCTACCCTGTAGATTTATCTGTCCCTATCACTTACTCTTCCTGAAACATTTTATGTGCCCAAGTCTCTGAGACTGACATCAGTTTTCTGCTTTCCCACTGCTAACATTCCATGGTTGTATCTTCCCAGCCAAAGAAATCTCAACCACAAAGGTTCTCTATAACACCCTAACATAAGTAGGAATGCACAGAGGAATAATACTGGATCAGATGTCCCTAAACACATCTCACTTGGAGGTCTGAGACCTAAAGAACTGGTCGTACCATATTCATCGTGTACCTAGAATGGTTTGTACACCTCGATGAATACTCAGCTACTGACATGTCATCCTATCGAAGCTGTAGAAGCTCTAGGGAACACTCTCCCCTTATTTTTTTATGGAAAGAGACCCCCTTATCTGAGGAAGGTTCTCAATATTGTCCACAGAAAAAGTCACCTCTTTACAATATTAGGGTAATCTAAACCCTGTCATCATCCTACTGAGCCATATAGAAGGATCTCTACCAGGACCGCTATCTAATCGAATGGTGGCCTGGCTAGATGGAAACTCAGACACCTCCTCAAGCCAGTCCTTATCCGCCTTTAATTCGGGCTTGCCTCAGAACCTGAGGGGTATCTGATTCTGAAACACGTGTAAGGAACTAAGCCTACATGTGTCCTCTACCAGTACTGTCAGTTGTAACTGCTAACCAATGGGCAGTGATATAGCTGGCACACTACCCGAAGGTACCATCTCAGGCAACGGTCTATGCACTGAAGCTTTTTCACCCTACAGACCATCCTCATGGTCACACACTATAAAAGACTAGCATCTAGGATCACTATATGCTCTACTGGTGTATCAACTAGGCAGAAAACTCTGGCCACAACCTCCAACCAGTCCTCAACTATATGGAAATCTATCTCACCTCGAAACCTCGGAGGATTCTGCTACTAGAAGTTGTGCAATGCACTCTATCAGTGTGCACCATCCACTAGTGCGACTGGTGGTAACTGCTACCTAATGGGTGATGGTGCTGCTGGTACACCACCTGAAGGTGCCAACACAGTAAGAGGACCCTGCACCAGAGCCTCGTCACTCAGTGGGCCATCATCGTGTACTCTCTCAAAAATCCTAGCTGGCTGTCTATGCGATGGCATCCTAATAAGGAACAGGTGTACCACAGTCATTAAGTTATAATTAGTGAGATGACTCCAAATAAACAAAGGAAAAACATTTCCAAAACACACGTAATCAGTGTTTTTGTGCACTGTGTCAGAAATCAGAATTCAGGGTCCTAGTGTATGGATACATCAGCCACCACACCAACACTGGACTCTGCAAACTGAAAAACACACTCAAAACACTTAACACTATTGCTCCATTGAAAATATCAGAGTCCTAGTTCTTTGGTAGAACCGACTCCTTTGATACCACTTTGTCACAACCCGTCCCCTAGGGCCCATGCCGTGACTACCCCAAGCTCGCCTTCCATAGACCAGGGTCTGATGACTAGCACTGGAAAGGAGTATCCCTATAATAAGAAGGCATTGCCTTTAAACCTGTACAAACACACAATCCAAGAACATGACAAGAAGCAACCACGAAGTAAATTACGTTAGTAAATAGTGTGCTAAAAGTAAAGGGGTCGGAATACAAGCCCAACTGGAAAGTACAAGTACAACTGAAAAGATAAAAACAACTCCTGGATCATCCACTTAGGATCCTACCTGAAGGGTAGGTACGACTCTTGATCAGTAGTCCCTACATCACTTCACATCAAATGGTCAACCTCTGAGTACCGTCCAGTCCTGGCTCCCTCAGCCTCGATCAATGCTGTTCGTTGTCTACACAAGACACAACAAGGTGCAGGCGAAGCCCATGCATGGGTAAGTATAACTATACTCAGTAGGGACCCCGAGACCCCTGAAGGTCTCCCAGAGTTCCATTAAAGAAAAAACACAAAGAAAGACCTCAATCACAAAGCACAAAGTTGTCATTTACTTTACTTAGGTATATGCCCATACATATACCTAAGTTATCAAAATATACTTGTCTCATACATGAGGGAAGAATATCACAAAGGTAACACCATGGAGGTAACACCATAAAGGTAAAAGTTCCATACAGGTAACACCATGAAGATAACACTACGAAGGTAAAAGTACCACACATGTAACACCACGAAGATATCACCATGAAGGTAAAAGTACCACACAGGTATCACCATGAAGGTAAAAGTACCACACAGGTTTCACCATGAAGATAAAAGACTCAACTCACACCAGGTATATAAGTAAGGCACACAAGTACATATGATTAGTCGAGAAGCTAGATCATCTTATTATGTCAAGAGGTACTATTGCTGATTATACATAGTTTGACCCACACAGGATCAATTGGTACTAACCCCCACAATGATCCATGTAGGATCTGACCCGCCCAGATTCAATAGGTACTAACCCCCACAATGACCCGCACAGGATCTAACGCACATATGATCTGTATGCACTGACCCACATAGGATCGATAAGAGTTGACCCACACAGGATCTGACCCACACTGGATCGGTATGCGCTAACCCACAAAATATCATTGAGCACTGACCCATACAGGATCGATGCTGACCCACACAAGATCGCTTGGTACTAACCTTTGTATGATCTGTCTCCAACATCCACTTCACTGCCAGCCACTGGATTCCCACTCCTAGTACGTTTGATTTCAGGAGAATAGCTCCTAAATCCATCAGTCATACCTCAACCAATATTAAGCTCCAAGAAGAAGTATTCCAAAGGACTGCCATGTCACAAGAGTTCCAACGCGATAGACGACGCGTCAATCGGACACCCGGTCTGTGACTTATAAGCATTTTAGTTTCGAGGTCCCATTTGGATTCAGATTCAATCCTACCCAGCCATACTCCAACTTTATTCAAATATTAAGTGGATTATACCAAATTACCTTCTTGCTCCAAGGGTTCTGGTGCCGCAGACAACACGTCAATCAGACGCCCGATTTGTTAGTTACACCACTTTCTGTGGAACGATGGTGATCACAGCTCAGTCCAGTCCAGCTCGGTTAGGCTCGCCAGAATATGCCAAAGGGACCGCTTCCCAAAATGGATCCCAACACCACTGATGACGTGTCGAACAGACACCCGATTTTTCAGTTACAAGCGTTTCTTTATCTGGGGACCGGTTGGGTCTGGGGCCGGTCCATCTTGGTTAGACCGGCCTGACACAACGGGTCCCGAGATCCACCTGACCCCGCTCAGGTCCGACCCACTAAGGGTCAGCCCGTTTTGGTTCGCGGGCCCAGTCCATGGTTCTCCAGCCTCGACGGGTGGGGCTCGACCCACCCGCGTTGGCCCACTGGGCTGCGGGTTCATCCCGGCCCACCAGAAGGCGGACCGGTCTTCCCAGCTGGCCCCGCGGGTGCAGGGCTGTATTGGCCGACCGGGTAGTCCACCAACCTGGTGCGGTGTGGGGGTTGTGATGCTCTCCACCAATCGTGGCTTCGAGTCGCAGCCTCCTCCAGCGGCGCACAACGGTGCGCCACTCCGCCTCCTCCTTCCGCGACCAGCCGATGCCGGCCTCCCTGCTTGACCTCCGCGGCCGGCCGGTGCCGGCCGCCCTACTCAACCGCCGCAGGTGAAAATATGCGACCCTTCTCTGCCGGCGGCACGTGAAAGTGAGCCGCATCACCTCCTCGGCTGGCCGGTTCCGGCCACTCTGATGACCGCAGTGGCCTCCTCTTGCGGTGTGGGACGGCATACCGCCTCCATTGCGGCCGACCAGTGCCAGCCGCCGCTATCATTTGTCGGCGCCGGTCACCGGTGCTACGTCCTCTATCTTTCGCATAGAACACACCAAAATTCTAACAAAAGGTGGGGGGTCCAGGCCTTGTTCGTTTGGCATGATCCCTCAGCGTTATCTTGATAGCAAGAGGGTAATATAAGATTCAAAAACTATTGAAACTATAACCAAAAGTAAACCCTACCTCAAGTTCAATGGAGAACGTCCGTGATTGAGGAAGAGTTGATGTTCTTTGTCCCCACAACAAGCTGCCAATGATTCCGCTCAATCAATGTTCTTCGGTTTGAGGTTCAGTGTCGATCGTCACCGCTCGCTGGAACCAGCTTCGTCCTCCAAGTGTTGGGCATCACGACACTTTACCAGAGCTTCATCGCTTGGTGAAGCCGTGCCAATACCTCCCCCAAGCTCCATATAAATAGAATAGCAGGATGGTAAGTAATGATTGCAGAATTTATGGGGGTTAATTTAATAGAAACTTTCCTAAATTCCAACGACGCTGTTACTTAGGATTTGAAGGGTCAAACCATTTAATGGCTTGACACGTCACTGGTCCCACACCACTGCTTGTCCGTTGGAGGAATAGAAACAGGAGAAATAAAATAACTAAGTAATTTTTTTTAAAAGTCCCAAAATCTAACTTTTTCTCCAGACCTATAGCGGTCGAAGTGAAGCCTCCCTTAAGCGAATCCCGGTGCTGCGGATTCAACATTGCCCTCATATTTTTAATCTGAACACCGGTTTAAAAGATAGAAAACCCCGCCTATGCGTTTACTGAACGTACTCAAAAAAAGTTCAGAAAATTATTAACAGTCACCCTCGACCCGCACCGGTCGAGGTTAGGCTTTGCCTAAGGAGAACACGCCCTCACGAGCTCAACGATACTCTTAGATTTTCAATTTGAGGTACCGTTTAGAAGTTATGGATTTTATAATAAAATAATTTTCACTTAATTATTTTATTTACGGTCAAAAACTAACTTTCACTGGTGGCCCATGCCAGTCAATGTTAGTATCAACCTAAGAAAAGAATACCCTCATGAGTTCAATGGTGGTCTCAAATTTTCAATCCGAGTTACCGTTTGTGAGTTATAAGCATTTAAAAAATAAAATAATTTTATTTAATAATTTTATTTACAATTATGCCATTTTTGAGTTGTCCCACTGTAGGCCTATGCTGAATAAACTTATGTCGCACCTAGGATAGACCCATCATCCTAAACACAACGATACCCTCATATTTCTAATCTGGGAAACCATTTCAGAGTTATTCTACTTTTTTAGGAAAACTGCTTATGTGCGCTAATTAAAGCTTAACAAAACTTCGACGGATCATTCTGGGCACTCCATGCCTCAGAATCACACGCCGTTAGATTTTGCGGTCTCGAAATAATTCCATATAATTAAAAAAATATGAAATTTTTGGGTCTTTACAGTTTATATAGTAAAAGTGTGGGGAGTTTGGTATTATTTCCCAAATGTAGGTTTTGGATTCTATAATAAAGTAATAAAAAAACTTCCCATGGTTTCTAACAAAAATAATTATTTTTAATTATTTTATAAGTCCCAGGGCTGAAATAAATAAAATATTACCCTTGGTGATGTGGAAGTGATTCATGTTTTTAAAGAATTGATTTTAAAACCCTAAAATATAATATATGTTTTGGAGGATTCATAAAGGATTTATAAAATTAATAAAATAAAATCAAAACACATTATTTTAAATTATAGACTTGTATTTGGTCATGGATACCCTTTATATCATTTATAACACCAATTTTGGGTCATTATGATGTCATAATACATACTGTTTATTTATACCGTATTTAATTTTTACTCAAAAATTCAACTGTCTCAGAAAATTATGAAAAATTAACCATTGGATAAATTTGACATGATGATTCAAAAAATAATATTTATTTTATCAGAATAATTTTACAAATATGTGAATTTTTACTTTTAAAGCAAGAATCGACATTTATTGAGAAATGCTACTTTTTCGACAATAATAATTTTCAAACCCTTATAACAATTATATTTAAATTCATAAAAATTATATTATCGTTTATATTTAAAAAAAATTGTTTAATAGTATTATTTTATTAAAATATAATTTATTTAAAAATTTATTAATTCAACAAAAAATAATGTCTTAATTGAAATTGCTTATTACACAAAAATATAATTTGTGTTTTATCGTATCAAAATATAATTTTTATCAAAATCATTTATTAATTATTTATAAATAAAAAATATATAATAATTATTTTATGAAAATATAAATATTCATATTATTGGGGTTACTTTGTTTCTAGTCCTTGTAAAATTATTTTTACCCTTAATTAACATATTTTTCATTTTTTCATAGAAATAATTATTTACTACAGTTATTATTCATATTGTCCAAAAATTAAATTGAAATTTTTACCTAATATTAATTATGATTATTATAAATATGAAATCCATTTTATCAAAATAAATTCACATATTTGGAATAATTTAATTTAAAATAAAACATGCAAGCGTGATGAAAATCAGTTTTTCAAAAAGGCATTTTTTCAAGGAAAAGATGATTTTACTTTAACTCTATAACTAGTAATATTCCTTATATTAATTTAAATTAATAATTATATATATATAATATAAAAATTTAATTTGAATAATTCCCCATTAGGGGTTATTTTTAATTAATTAAAAAGGATAAACATTATTCATTTTAAAATAGTTTTCAGAAAAATGTGTTTTCAATCCTAAAAATAAACTTATACTAAAACCTTATATAAATACGATTTAAATTTAATTAATTAGATAAAATATAACTCAAAAATGATTATGTTACTTTTAAATTAAATTTATAGAATAATTTTACTTTTAAATTACTTAATTTATCAAAATAAATTAAACTTTTATGAAAAATGGGTATTTTTCATTATTCACTCAAAAATTAATATTTCAAGAAAAATACCAAAATTTCACCCTAAGTTAATTTTGATATGTTGATATAAAAAATTAATTTCATTTTATCAAATAAATTTTCTAAATGTTCTCGAAAATAATTATAATATTTTTTTACAAAAAGAAATAAAAATCATTTCTAAAGAAAACATATTTTGAAGAATAAAAAGGCATTACCAAAAATTGTGTGATTATTTACTAAGAATTTATCAATAGATTTATGTTGAGTAGGTTATATATATATATATATTTCATAAAGTAGTTAATCATAATCATACCTACAAATTTAAAGACTTGGTTATAACATTCATATTTAAATAATCATTTTTTTTTGTGTTCAGTGTTTCATATCACATACGATGTCGAACATAATTTTCTATTCTAAAAACTTAGGACATTACAAAACTGAAGAAACTCCGTGAACCTGGATGCATAATCAAGGATGAACATGCTTCCCTACATAAGATCCATAAACTCCTATGCTATAACGACCCATAATTTAAATACATTGTTATTACTTCAGAATTGAAGCATACTTATTACAACATATAACAAAACCATGATAGGACCGTATAGGTATAGTGTCTTTAGAAACTGGGAAACATAAACAACTGGTTCATAAAGAATCTACATTGTCTCCCATTTATTTAATTATATCTAGAGTTGCTTTTGGCATATCCTACTTAATACCCTTCTTCCTGACCTAGGGAAAAGAAAACATACAAAAGGGTGAGCTCAAATGCTCAATAAGGGTAAACAAAGGAAATATCAATCATATCATATTCATAAGAACATAGCATTTTTAAAATCATAATCTGGAAAAGAGATCATAATATCATAACATGGGATAAATCATAGTAGTGAAATGTAATCCCAATAATCATAACATAAAACATGAAACTTTGTGGAATACACACATAATCATAGAATATCATTTATTATTAGTCAAGACTCATTTCCAAGACTATCATATTGGACAAAGTCCATTTTTGAACTGAGTTCACTCCTCATTCCAGTCCTGTATCACTGAACTGGATTAACTTGCCGTTCCATCCATGTCTATCTCATGAGATATAAATCTTTACCCAATTCATTGGAGGGAGATATAGGTCCCACCCATCTCATAATGAAACCATTCTTATGTGTACCAAAAAATCATAAATCATATATCATAGAATAACCCATGTAATAAAAATGGGATTCATAAACATCATGCCATCATAACAAAAACCATATAAGATAAAAGGACTTCATAAAAATAATTCCAGCATAACATAATCAAATCAATGTAAAAATAGGGATAGAAACAAAACCATATATTATCTTAGATGAAAAATAATTTTGATAAAACACTTGAACTCCATTCTTGAGGAAAATATCCTTTCTACTTCAAAAACATTTTTCCTTTCTTAACATGTCATAAAATTTTAAACTAAAAGAAGTTAATTAAAAATAAACTTAAAAACTTGTAAAGGAAGCTTCATGGAAATAATGTTATATGAAATCATAAAAATCCATTAATTCCGTATAAGTTAATAAAAACATTCTTCTCATACTTTGTCTGGAAAAGTAAAAAAGTATCTCGTACTGAAAACGAAAAAATATTCCTTTCATATCTTTTACTAAAAATTCACCAATAGGTAAAATTGGATTTAAAAAATTGCAGGAGGATAGAAATAATATTACATTTTAAGGAAACATGTATGTGGATGATAAATATTCCCCAATAAATTCTGAAGTATAAACAATCTCGGATAAAAATGATATTGTGAGATTTTCCCTTATCTTAGGTCTGATATGCTTCGTACGTATCTGAACCTCCTCTTCCTCGGGATCTTCCTTTTGATTTGATCAAAAGGGATCCTTAGGTTGGATTTATGACTAAAGGAAGGCCTCTAGGATAAATGGATGACAGTTGAGAGATTATTTGGGTAGGGTTTGGCCGAGCCAAATTGATTTGGATGTGTGAATTAGAGATAAGAGGGAGTGCCCTTTTATAAGAGGGGTGAGGGGCACCTTAGAAAAAACTTAAAATATTATTTTATAATAAATTCATATTTAGTTTATAATGGCTAAAAAGTGACTTATTTATAGTCTAGGGTGGGTATGGGTCGAAATCCTCTCAATCCATAGGTTTTAGACAAGTTTAGGTTACCATTTTAACCTTATAATTTAGATTTAACTCTAAGTTAAATAATTTAACTTTTACCGTGTCTTCTTGTATTCTTACACTATATGGTTAATAAACTTACTATAAACTACCAATAGAACCCCAATTGGTTCATTAATGTCATATATATTATTATATAAGTCTTTTGGCCGAACCTTAGATTTTTAAGAATAGAATATCAATTAATAATTTAATATTTGTTTTAAAAACTCTTTTATGTCAATTTTGACACTATTTGGTATTTTGTTTTTGCTAAATTCATAACAAAATTATTAATTTGAATCTAACCAACCCTAATATGTTATATTAACCTATAAAATTAGTTTAATTAATAAAAAGTCTCAAATTACATTTATTTGGGTATTTATAATATCAATTATGTTAATATTTTATTAATAAGGTAATTACTGCATCATCATTGTGTCATAAATAAATTAAATTATTTAATGTTTAAAAATTATAAATAAAATATGATTATGTATTAAATCTTTTTATATTTCTAATGAGTATTTATAGTCTAATTTATATTATGTATAACCCTATATTAAAAATGTTTTACTTATTAAACTTTGATTTTAATTCTTTTAACTTTTCTTTGAATTAAATAATAATAAATGTCCTAATCTAATCAAAGTGGAACTAAATGGTCATATTTTATTCCTAATGTTGTTTTTGGTCGAATTAAACTTATCCAATAGAATTAGGACACGTGTTAGGGTAATAATAATATCATTTTTAACCTTAATTACCCTATTTACTTTAACCGTGGTTAATAAAAGTAAAAAGTTACTATTCACCAAAAAATATTTTTATCTTATTGAACCAAATTTTACTCCTTGATATTAACCGTGTCTATCATATTTTTGAAATTCAACTCACAGAAGTGGTAAACTTAAGTTTTATGTGAATTTGAAAATTCTCCTAGGAGGTGGGTAAAAGACGGTAAAAAGTTCAATTTTTTTTTATATATGTAAAATTATTATAAAATGACTCCAATGAATTAAATTGAACTTATATAGGTATTATGTATCTATTTTTACCTAAAATAAATTTAAATAAAATAAATAATTATTTAAATAAAAATTCAGTTTTAAACCATAACTCAGTGTTTTTCACTATTCATCAAAAATTGAAAGTTTTCATAAAAATACCAAAAATTTACCCTAAGATAATTTCAATATTACGAATCCAAAAATGAAGTCCATTTTGAAAGATAAAATTTATAAAATTTCAAAAGGTGGGTATTACTATTCGTAACGGCTAGTGTATATAATATTTTAATAGTATATCATTGTTTAGTGAAACTCGATATTGCATACAACGCAAGCTATTGAGGAAGGTTTCTCTTGCGTGTAACGCAAGCCAATATAGTGTTGTGTGTAGTGAAAGATTCATTTTGTTTTTTGTATAACATAATACATAAAAACAAAATATTTCTCATAAAATCTCAAGGTGTTACATTCTACACCCTTCGCCCTCGAAATTCATCCCTTCGTAACAAACAGATGAGGATACCTCTCCCTCATCATATCCTCAATTTCCCATGTATATTCATCTAATTGGTGGTTCCTCTATAAAACTTTAACCAAGCGAGTGGTCTTGATTTGTAGAACTTTTTCACTATGATCCAGAATCTCTATTAGCTGTTCTTCATAAGAAAGATCTTGCTCCAGCGGTACAACTTCTGAGCTTAGTACATGTGAAGGATCAGGTATGTACTTTCTCAGGATAGATACATGGAACACATCATGAACTTGATGGAGATTCGGTGGAAGCGCTAATCGGTAAGCTACCTTCCCAACACAATCCAATATTTCAAAAGGACCAATATACCTAGGTCTTAGATTGCCCTTCTTTCCAAATATCATTACTCTATTCCAAGGAGATATTCGTAAGAACACTTTATCACCCACTTCACACTCTAGGTCTTTTCTTCAGTTTTCGGCATAACTTTTTTTTTCGACTCTGAGCTGATCTTATGTGTTGTTGAATAGATCTGACCTTTTTTTCCATCTCATCAACAAGATCAGGTCCTAATATCTTTATTTCCCCAACTTCATCCCAGCAAGTTGGAGTCCTACATTTCTTTCCATATAGAGCTTCATAAGGATCCATTTGAATACTGAAGTGAAAGATATTATTATAAGAAAATTTTACCAAAGGTAGGTGTTGATCCCAACCACCTTTGAAATCCATATATCAAGCTCTCAACATGTCTTCTAGAGTTTTAATTATCCTCTCAGACTAACCGTCAGTCTGAGGATGATAAGCAGTGCTGAAACTCAACTCTGTATCTATAGTATGCCGAAGACTTCGCCAAAACTTTGAGGTAAAACTCGTATCCCGATCAGATATAATGGAAAGTGGTACTCCATGTAATCTTACCACTTTCTTCACATATATCTTGGCAAGCTAATCAAGAGATAAATCTTCTCTAATATCAATGAAGTGTGCCGACTTCGTAAGACGATCAACTATAACCCAGATAGCATTATTGCCTTTGGATGTTTTAGGAAGTCCAGTGAAAAAGTCCATAGTGATGTTTTCCCAATTCCATTCTGGTATGGGTAATGGTTGTAACATCCCCTTGGACTTCTATCTCTCAGCTTTAACTTGATGACAAACCAAGCATCGAGAGATATATTCAGCAACATCTCTTTTCATTCCATCCCACCAGAAGTACTCCTTCAGGTCCCTATACATCTTAGTGCTTCCAGGGTGAATAGAGAATGAAGAACTATGAGCTTCATCCAATATTTCCTTCTTTAATTCTGGTATGGGAGGAACACAAATCCGATTCCTGAACCTTATTATTTCATCATAATCAATGTGGAATTTAGGAACATTTCCCACCTTTTTTTGTAACTCTACATCTTCTTTCTGCACCTCTTTAATATTCACATGTATAGATGGTTGAACATTCATTTGAGAAAGATAAGATTTTCCCCTTCCATTATAATTCCAAGACCCATCCTTTGTAAATCCATAAATATTGGATCTTTTGTGATCATCATGATGAATAAGCTAGCATGGTCTTGTCGACTTAATGCATCTGCCACCTTGTTTGCTTTTCCAGGGTGGTAATGAATTGAGCAGTTGTAATCCTTAATCAGCTCCAACCATCTTCTTTGGCGCATATTCATCTCCTTTTTTGTGAAAATATACTTTAAACTTTTATGATTGGTATAAATATCACACCTTTCAACATAAATATAATGCCTCCAAATCTTTAATGCAAAGATTACTACAACTAATTCCAAATCATGAGTTGGGTAATTTTGCTCATGGATTTTTAACTATTGTGAGACATAAGCTATCACCATATCATTTTTCATGAGAAAACACCCCAATACCTTCTTGGATGCATCAGTGTAGATCACAAACCTTTCTCCACTACAAGACAGTGTGAGCACTGGTGCACTAGATAACCTTCTTTTTAACTCCTTGAAATTATCTTCACACTCCTCCATCCAAATTAACTTAACTCCTTTTCGAGTCAACCTGGTGATTGAATTAGATAATCGTGAAAAATCTTTCACAAAACATTGATAATATACATCCAAACCAAGAAAACTTCATATCTCAGTTACTGTTGTTGGTCTCGACCATCTTTCGATAACCTCTGCTTTTGATGGTTCGACAGATATCCCCTATTTTGAGATTATGTGACCTAAAAATGAAACTTTTTAAAGCCAAAATTCACACTTGGTAAATTTGTCATAAAGATTCTCCTTTCTTAGGGTTTTTAATACAATTATCAAGTGATCTTCATGTTCTTCCTTTCTCTTTGAATAGACAAGAATATCATCTATAAAGACTACCAAAAACTGATCAAGATAGTCTCTAAAGACTCTATTCATTAGATCCATGAAGATAGCAGGATAATTAGTAAGACCAAATGGCATCACTATAAATTCATAGTGTTCATAACTTGTAAAGAAATCCATATTTGGTATATCCTCCCTTTTGAACCTTAATTGATGATACCCTGAACGAATATCAATCTTGGAAAAGTATTGAGCTCCGCGTAGTTGGTCAAATAAGTCATCAATGCGTGGGAGAGGATATTTTTTCTTGATAGTGATCTTGTTAAGTTATAAATAATCAATGCAGAGTATCATTGATATATCTTTATTCTTAACAAACAGAACAGGTGCTCCCCAAGGTGATGCACTAGGGTGTATGAATCTCTTATCAAGATTCTATTGGAGTTTCTTCTTCAATTCCTGCAACTCAATTGGGACTATTCTATAAGCTGTATTTGAAATGGGCATAGCACCCGGTATGAGTTATATTGAAAACTCAACTTCACGATTTGGTGGAAGACCTGACAATTCCTCTGGAAAGACATCATCAAACTCCCGTACAATGGGCATATTCTTAATCATGAGTTTCTCTCTACCCATTTGAGATAAATAACCTTCATTTATTGGAATCAAGACCCATAAGATGGAATAAATTTCCACTAGAAGGTTATATTCATCCTTGCATTGATAGATTATCATAGATTGATTGGGAATATGAAATGTGACTTCCCTTATTTGGAAATAGATATGAGCTCCATATAAGGAAAGCCAATCCATTCCAAGAATCACATCAAATTCCACTATAGGAAGGATCACAAGATTTTCAAGAAGCACTTTCCCACAAACATCAATTGGAGAAGAATTATAAACTTTTGATGCAACCATTATGCCATTAGGAGTTGTCACAGCTAACTCAACAGCTAATTGTTGAGGTAGTATGGTGACACCTGTGGAAAATTCTTCAGAAATAAAAGAGTGGGTGGAACCAGAATCAAGTAAAACATTTTCTACTTTAGAGTGGATGGTAAGTATACCTTTCACCACTTCGTTATCGTACTCCACATCACCGATAGAAATTGCATGTGACTTTCCTTTGTTTTTGGCCTTAAGATTTTGTTGATGTCGATCATCATAAAAAACCCTTGGATTAGGGAATTGATTAGAATAATGCCCCATTTCCTTGCACTTGTAACATTGAAGTGTAGGAGGTTCATTCTGTGTAGCCTTTTCTTTGTTCGCATCACTAGACATCTTTTTCCCATCATTGCAGCATTCAAATGCCCAATGACCTTATTTTCCATATTTGAAACATTTACTTGTCCCTTTAATACAATTCCCTCCATGTTTCTTTCCACACTTTGAGCATAAGGGAAAAATCATCTTCTTTTAAGTGTGGTCTTTAGATTTCCCTTTGAATTCCATTTTCCTCTTCTTATCAAACCCATATGACTGATGGGTTACTCCAATATCCATCTCAACCTTGAGAGCACATCGAACAATTTCCTCATAGATATTGAAGTCTCTTATGGCTAACGCCCTTAGAAGACTTGGTTTTAAGCCACTAAAGAATCGATTGATCTTACTCTCAGGTTGGATAATAATTCTGGAAGCATACCTTTAAAGTCTTGTAAAATTTGCTTCGTAGGTACCAACAGATTCATCATCCTTTTGCTTTAGTTCAAGAAACTCCTTCTCCATATTTTTTCAAAGAATACGAGGGAAGTACTTATTGAAAAATATGTTCTTGAACTCATCCCATTCCATGGACTCAATTTCGACTCTTTGCCTCGTATTCTTGATAAGATTCCACCATTGATCAGCATCACCTTCCAAACAATATACTACTAAGATGAATTTATCTTGTTTAGAACATTGAAGAACTGAAAATATATTTTCAGTGGTACTAATCCATTGTTCAGCCACTAATGGATCAATAGACTCGCTGAATGAGGGTGGACGCTGCCTCATGAAGGATTCAACAGAATGTTTCTCCTTCCTTTGCTCGTTTGGAAGTCCTGCATGATTCATAGCTTGAGAATGTTGTGTGATCATGGATACAAGATTTTTCATTCCAGATCCCATAACGTTTGGTTTCTCATGGGGACAATCATTGCATTGCCCATCGTATTCAGCATTAACACGGTTCCTTCGGGTTCCATCCATTGACTAAAACCAATAAGCATAGTGTGAAAAACACTAATCATAATAGAAAAACCACATAATCAAGAATAAAATTTCACACTTAAGGTCTTATCATAGGTTATTCATGTCCATTTCTAAAACACTAATATTGTGTTCTATGCTTAGAAATATCCTTAGGGTTCTTACTAAGGCTTTCACATCCTAGTTTCCAAAGGTTGACTATACCTTTCCTCTGATACCAACTATAACGACCCATACATTACATACATTGTTATTACTTCAGAATTGAAGCATACTTATTAAAACATATAACAAAAAAATGATAGGACTGTATAGGTATAGTTTCTTTAGAAACTGGGAAACATAAACAACTGGTTCATAAAGAATCTACATTGTCTCCCATTTATTTCATCATATCTAGAGTCCCTTTTGACACATCCTACTTAATACCCTTCTTCTTGACCTGGGGAAAATAAAACATACAAAAGGGTGAGCTCAAATTCTCATTAAGGGTAAACAAAGGAAATATAAATCATATCATATTCATAAGAACATAACATTTTGAAAATCTTAACCTGCAAAAGAGATCATAATATCATAACATAGGATAAATCATAGTAGTGAAATGTAATCACAATAATCATAACATAAAACATGAAACTTTGTGGCATACACACATAATCATAGAATATCATTTCTTATTATTCAAGACTCATTTCCAAGACTATCATAGTGGACAAAGTCCATTTCTGAACCGAGTTCACTCCTCATTCCAGTCCTGTATCACTGAACCGGATTAACTTGCCGTTCTGGCCATGTCTATCTCATGAGATATAAATCTTTACCCAATGAATTGGAGTGAGATATAGGCCCCACCCATCTCATAATGAAACCATTCTTATGTGTGCCAAAAAATCATAAATCATATATAATAGCATAACCCATGTAATAAAAATGGGATTCATAATCATCATGCCATCATAACATAAACCATATAAGATAAAAGGACTTCATAAAAATAATTACATCATAACATAATCAAATAAATGTAAAAATAGGGATAGAAACATAACCCTATATTATATTAGATGAAAAATAATTTTGATAAAACACTTGAACTCCATTCTTGAGGAAAATATCCTTTCTACTTCAAAAACATTTTTCCTTTCTTAACATGTCATATAATTTTAAACTAAAATAAGTTAATTAAAAATAAACTTGAAAAATTGTAAAGGAAGCTTCATGGAAATAATTTTCTATGAAATCATAAAAATACATTAATTCTATATAAGTTAAAAAAACATTCTTCTCGTACTTTGGATGGAAAAGTCAAAAAGTATCTAATACTGAAAACGACAAAAGATTCCTTTCATATCTTTTACTAAAAATTCACTAATAGGTAAAATTGGATTTAAAAAATTGTAGGAGGATAGAAATAATATTACATATTAAGAAAACATATATGTGGATGATAAATATTCCCCAGTAAATTCTGAAGTATAAACAATCTCGGATAAAAATGAGATTGTGAGATTTTCCCTTACCTTAGGTCTGATATTCTTCGTATGTATCCAAACCTCATCTTCCTCGGGTTCTTTCTTTTGATTTGATCAAAAGGTATCCTTAGGTTGGATTTCTGACTAAAGGAAGGCCTCTAGGATAAATGGAGGAAAATTGAGAGGGTATTTGTGTAGGGTTTGGCCGAGCCAAATGACTTTGGAGGTGTGAATTAGAGATAAGGGGAGTTCCCTTTTATAAGAGGGGTGAGGGGCACCTTAGAAAAAACTTAAAATATTATTTTATAATAAATTCATATTCATTTTATAATGGATCCAAAGTGACTTATTTCAAGGATAGGGTGGGGGTGGGTCGAAATCCTCTCAACCAATAGGTTTTAGACAAGTTTAGGTTACCATCTTAACCTTATCATTTAGATTTAACTCTAAGTTAAATAATTTAACTTTTACCGTGTCTTCTTGTATTCTTACACTATATGGTTAATAAACTTACTATAAACTGACAATCGAACCCCAATTGGTTCATTAATGTCATATATATTATTTTATAATTCTTTTGTCTGACCCTTATATTTTTATCAATAAAATATCAATTACTAATTTAATATTTGTTTTAAAAACTCTTTTATGTCAATTTTGACAGTAAAAGATGGTAAAAAGTTCAATAAAATTTTTATATATCTAAAATTATTATAACACGACTCCAATGAATTAAATTGAAATTATATAGGTCTTATGTATCTATTTTTACCTAAAATAAATTTAAATAAAATAAATAATTATTTAAATAAAAATTCGGTTTTAAACTATAACTCAGTGTTTTTCACTATTCATCAAAAATTGAAAGTTTTCAGAAAAATACCAAAAACTCACCCTAAGATAATTTCGATATTACGAATCCAAAAATAAAGTCCATTTTGAAAGATAAAATTAATAAAATTTCAAAAAGTGGGTATTACTATTCATAACAGCTAGTTTATATAATATTTTAATAGCATATCATTATTTAGTGAAACTCGGTATTGCGTACAACACAAGCTATCGAGGAAGGTTGCTCTTGCGTGTAATACAAGACAAGACAATGTTGTGTGTAGTGAAAGATTCCTTTGGTGTTTCATATAACATAATACATAAAAACAAAATATTTCTCATAAAATCTCAGGGTGTTACATGCACCCTATCCACTGTAAATTTCCTAGGATAAAATAGACCAAGAATAAGCACATAGAAATCCTCCCAAGACAACCCTGTGGTCCTCCTCACTTGGGCCATGATATCTGATTCAAATCGAGTTGGTCCCTCAAGCATAAAAAATAGCTAGATTCACAATCATCCCCTCCAAATCGTTGATCAAATCTAAGTTGAGATCCATTACCTCCAACCACTCCTCATATCCTCGAGGTCTAATATCTCCTTTGAACACAGTAGGGTTCCATGCTAAAAAAATCACAAATCACATATGAGATTACAAAAACTTCTTGGAATGGCCTCATCTTCATGCCCTGAATCTCTTTCAACAAAATCTCGGTCATATTATTTTCTAATAATGTATCCAGCTTAGATACTAAATGAACTTTCTCTACTTCCCCCTCTATATGACCCTCACCAGAGTAATCCTACTCAATCATCTTTCCTATAGGTTTCTCAACTTTTCTATTTAGTGTTACAATTATGCAAAAGAATCAACACTCCCATTAACAACCATAATAAAATCTCATCAAGAAAATTTATAGTGAATATATTATTGCACACATGAAAAATAGTTAGTCATACCAAGTTAATCACTCAAGTAATTTAAAACACACACACACACACACTCACACACTCACATATGTCATGCTCTTATATGATAAGAATGATGAATGAATTTCCCCACTAATAACCCTCAACTATATGACCATTCCATCCCAAATTATTTTAATAAACTAAGTGAAAAAAATCCCATACTCCCAGGTAACTTGGTCTTCCACTATGGTTGTGCAAGCTAGGAATCCACACACAATTTCCACACAAATTCCCTTCTCCTAGTCTCTACTCTACCAATTCCCAAATATCAAAACTCCATAAAAGAACCTTATCACATCCCATATTGAGGTATGTTCTATTTTTGGGCTTTGGAATGTTTCCTTTTAGGTTTAGGAGTCTTCGAGAATGGATTGGTAGATTTAAATGGGGGTTTTGGGCTTTCAGAGCAACATGGGTAGAGCCAAAATCATGGTGTACCTATGAGGCTTCTATATAAAAAAGCTTGATCCACCATACCTAGTGCATGGTGTGATCCCGAGTGTGGCTCATTGGTGTTCAACCAATGCACCATGACCAATAAGGCCTCACCATGGTCGTGGTGCAGGCCATGGACGGTTCAAAACAACCAGATATTTTTCACTACAATGTGTTCAGTGAGCGTGTTAGGATCTGGGGTGAGGTGGGAATGAGGCCACCATGGGCATGGTGAATGTCTACCAAACCTTAGTGTTTTCATTTTCAGAATTTGAATGTTCAATTTGGCTACCTATTTTCGAGGAAGGTGTTATGGCTATTGAGATAAACTTAGAGGATATTATGGTCTAGATACATCGTACTAACTGAACACATATTATATTTGACTATCAGGTGTTGGGGGCTCATAAGAATTGTGACATTTTCTCATGAAGCTTGCACTTGGTGATCTATAGCAGATAAGATCATGAGGATGGAACTACCAATAGGAACACCACGTGTTTTATGTGTCATTGGTAGTTCCTATCTGTGAACATGTGTAATGGTCACTTGACTTGAGATTATTATCAGTGCATATTATTTGATCACGTACTTTGATGCAATAAAAAATTATCACATTGAAGTCATTGTGAGGTATCTTGCATTGGGTGTGTCATTGGTAGTGTTAAATTGATTGAATAATCAAGATATAATTTTTCGTTTCCTAAAGGAAGTGATATCTCGGGCCCAATTGACCAAGATAATAGTACCTCACAAAATCTATGTCCATGGTAAAAGAAGTTATGTTTTTTCCAGTTAGGTCAGTGATTAATAAAGTAAGAAAGGATGATGGAACAAAGTGTGCATCCTCCTTTATGAGATATCACGAGACAAAGAGATTGTATTACATCGTGTGCATTCATAGGAATATTTTCATTATAATGACTACTCCTTATCTCTTTAGGGGCCTTTATCGGTTGCTCTACTCTGCTTCTGTTCTGTGAATATTATTCACTACAATCTAGATAAGGTCCTAGAGGGTCACACACTAAGCATATTCAAAAGTCTGACCTATTATGATGAATAATAGTTTAGGGAATTTTGGGCCCCATCATTGGGTTTAGGGAGTTGGCCGAGAATATACGATCAACAATGAATAAATAAATTCATATTATTCGAGTTTAGAATAATTGGTACTGAATTTATCGATTAAATGTATTTATAAGTATTAAAATAAATACATGAGAGAATATTATTCGAACGAATATTATTTTAATATTCAAGGTTCATTTAATATTTGTTGGAACAATGAGTTGAGTTAGCAACTCAGTTTTGTCACGTAATATATTTATTATATTATAGGTAAGTTATATAAATATAAATGGACTTTATGACCCAATTAGTTGTCCATAAAATGTATTGTATGACTTATGTAGGGATTAATAAATATTTAGGAGCTAGGGAGCATTTAAAAGTAATTTTATTAACTCACTATATAAGCGAGGAGAGGCTCCCAAGCAATTAACTATTCACTGCTCAATCAATGGGAGCCTCTCTATCCTTCCTCCCGCTTTCTTATGAGAAGATCTCTCATTCCAATTGCTCAATTATAGTTATTCTTCACAGATCTATGGAATGAAATAATAGTGATTATTGATATATCGAATGTGTCATCATATTTGCATGCTAGCACCCATAATTAAATGATCGACATTCCTATAGACTTTTGAAGCGCGTGTGGATGATATAAATGGATTTAGCTTTGGATCCTTTGAGTAGTGACTTATAAACCAAATATATTTCAAGCATAACTTCAGATCAAAAAATGTTATTTTTATCTAATTTTTGTGCTTAAAATTCATCATGAAAAGATCTTCAGGCCTTTACCGGGGCTACGCTTCACCGACGATGATGTAGTTACGTCAATCTATGATGAAAATTTTTAAATATCTGATCAATCTGCTTCCAATATGTGCCTAGGTACCTACAGTTGGTATCAGAGAATCTCATGATAATTTTTAGTCAAGAAAAATTAAATTTGTAATAAATTATTGTTGAGGTAATCACGACAGTCCCAATGCCACATACGATATTTCAATCCTATACCAGATGACTAGGTTTTGACCATTTGAAGTATTTAATATAGATTGAAATCAAATTTATGGGTATTAGATTTAATAACATATTTGTATATATATGATAAATTATACTCATATTCAGTGAATGGTTACAGTTTTTGACGAACCCGAGCTCCGATAGAAATTTTGATGGCCAGAATAGTAAATTCTAACCGGAGTGATTTCCACATATTTATAGAAATAACATAATTTTGTTTAATTTTTTTTATACAACCTATTAATGCAGGAAATTAAAAACATGATATAAATAAAGGGGTATGGTGGGACTTTCTTTTCTGGTGGGAGGCTTAGGGTCAACAATAAAAAATGAGAAAAAAATGGGCGGCTGTCACAATAAAAAATCCTAATTTAAAAAAATCAAAGTCTTTGAGTGGATTTAACTATAAAATTGTGTTAAAAATAATAATTAAAAATTAAAAAGGCCTTCATTCCTTCCCTGTGGCCGCCTCCTACTCAGAGTGTCAAGACGCTGCTAGTCTAGTTTTCCTTATATCGGCCATCCTCCCATCCACTACGGACAATCCTGGCGCTAGATCCCTTAATGCAGGACCACCATGGCCTCCCTCTATGCTTCTTCATGATCAAACTCTGCACCTCCATGCCGCCATTCGGATTCCCTTGCACTAGGTCGACCACTGCCATCCATTGTGCTCCTCTTAGACTCGGGTACCCTCTCTTTTCCTAGACTAATGTGGACTCCTGAAGCCTCCCCTACCGATGGACAACCCCACATCGTTTGGTATCCCTCATGAATGATAGCCATAGAACCGAACTTCCCCCCTTTGATCGGCCGCACGACCCCTTCCTACCAATGTATGTAATTATTTAATTAAATCGATGGTATGCACATCATATTTACTTATCATAAAATGTATAAGGTTCTGTGTACCTAGATAAAAGTTATTTATCTATATTACACACTCTTGATATCCCCTCACTTGTGAGCGAGTATGTATTTATTTTGACGATAATGTTGTATGACACAAAATTTTCCAAGATGAGGCAGTTTTCCAGACAAGATAGTGACAGATTGGACTAGGGTGCGCATTGCAATACTAGTTAGCGACAACTTAGGTATTTTACCCCTATAGTCATGGTTGATCCATTAAAAATAAATGGATCAACCAATATTTAATTCTCAAGATCAACTAATTCGTTTATTTAATTTATACATTGTTTATTATTTTTATGAATATGCAAGATTACACAATCATATAAAATAATAAATTTTAAATGCATAGATTAAATCAATCTAAGACGGGATGATTGTTTTTGAATTTATTACACGGTCATTTGTGAGTGTGATCACATAGTATGTGCATATCACATAGAAAATTATTTCATTCCTCAAGAAATAATAAAACCCCTTAAAGTAATATTAAGTCATACTGCCTTCCTTTATTTGAATTTGAACAAAACCAGGTGTACAGGATGCTCATCAACCCTAGTTGAGAGTGCCTCCTACCACTGAGAGTTATTATAAGAGCTAAGAGTTAAATTAACTAAATATGGTATCAAAGAAGTTACTATAGCTAGCTTGTTGCATCTTTAGAGGAAAAATGTTGAGTAAATGAAGTTCATTATTTTTGAAGTTAAGACTTCACTAAAAAAAATCAAGGAACCATGAGTTAATGCGATTGGTCAATCAAAATCCTACATTGAAACTCTCCGAATAGTGGTGTAGCCATAGATTGAACTATGAGGAGATGTTTCAAGGATCCTTACCACTATAATACTATAGAGACTGAGTATTTCGAATCAAGTAGTGAGATATATTGAGATTCAATAAAACAGTGGTAGAAATTTTATGATTAAATTAATTGCTAATGTCTAATCAGTAATCAAGATAAAATTACTAATTTTATAGTATTTATTTTTTATAATAATGGAAAGTAATAACACAAGTTCATTATTATTATTGTTGAAAAAATAACAAGTCCTCACCATGTGAGAATTTTTGAGAGTAGTACAGGTGCTTATGAAAAGTACTATGATATAGGAAATTCAAGTTGTTGGAGTCCCCAATACCTGTTTAGCCACCTTAGAAATCTAGGGTGTAAAAGATGCTTATGAGACTCATGTATGATTAATTTTATGTATAAATCATAATTATGTCATCTATGTCTAATGTGAGTTGTGGATACAACATCAAGACATGGATGATTTCACATGTTGTCTCATCTCCGAGAAGCTTGCATGGAGAAAGTGAAGCAAGATATGAATAAGGTGATGTTTACACTGGATATGTTTAAATTGAAATATAGTTCAAGATCTTTCAATACATCAATTTCTAATATATTTATCAACAACTTTTTCGAATTTTTTTAGGATTACAAAACAAATAGTAAAATGATAAAAAACTTCATCACCTTTTGGGTAAGATTCACCAAGTTGATAAGAACTTGAAGAAATATTAATATTTAGTTATTCTGGTGAAAATTTGAAATAAAAAGTGAAAAGACCAATGGTAAGTGTAACTCCAAAGGCACTGTCGCAAATTCCTTCAAAGAAAAGAGTAAATGAATTTTACAGGAGGTTATTATCTTTGCATGTCATGAGATAAATCTAGGGAAGTTTAAATGAAATGAACTAAATTGAAGAAGTGAATAGTCAATTCTTCTTCAAGTATATTCATCAATTGTATGTAATGTTTCTATCATAATTCTTGGGTATTGAGTATATGTATTGAAATAAAAAAAACAAATAAGAAAAGAAATATTACATAAAGTAAGGTGTATTCTAAAAGTGGTTGATAAAGGGTTATTCCTAAGTCAATGGTGATAAGTACACAACTTCTAATTTATAAGTTTAATGATTCTAGTTGAACATTTATTGGGTATCACCAAAACATTTATCTCACATGTCTATTGGACATAAGGATACATTATTCCTATTATGGAATGAATATTGTTTGTGGTGTCTAATACTCAACTAATGGTTCAGTAATGCTTGAATCATTTTCAATACCTAATGAATATAAACATGTAAGAGTTAGCTATACCCAATTATGGAAAGATAAGTTTTTGTATTCTAAAACTAAGTAGTTGTCAAGAATGTACCCAGTATGGTTTTAGAAAATTTTGAGTTAAATACATTAGATATTATCTACAAACTTACTTATTTAGTTTTGGACAAATAAACCTTTAGTAATAAAGGTAGGCCACAAAGCTTACAAAATTAGTTCAGCTAGAGAGTATGAATTATTCCAAGATTAAGCTAGTGGTAACTTGATATACTTCATAGTATTCCTTTAAGTGTTTTTAAGGAATGTAAAAGTGAAGTATGAAATATGCATGGTTAGATGATATGAGTGAATTTAAGCCTGTGTGATGAAGAATATATTGACCAAGCATTCACCGATCATTATAATACAGTGTAAAGTAATTCCTACACACATTTCCTTATACGCATCAAGATATAATGTTATTAAGGAGGATCTATGGAGAATCTTACATGTTAACATTGATCATTAAAATATAGTGCGGAGTAATTCCTAAATGCAAATTTCCTTATACACATTAGAGTCACGATGTAACTAAAAGGAGTATCAATGTTAATACTCATATTAATTTAAGAAACTTCCATAATGTTTGAGACGTGCTTTGAAAATAGAACCATTATCCCATAACTATATTCCATCTATAATGAAAAATGGATATCATATGAGTTATAATATGATATAGATCCATTATGTCATAATGAAATGTGTTTGGATGAAAAGTGTTTATTAAGGATATAAACAAACTTGCATCAAGAAAAACACAATGTACATCTAAAGTAAATATCATAAAGTTTTTTAAGTATATTACAGAAATAACTAAGATAGAAAACTTATAGTCAATTGATAGACTATATTTCTATAAAAGGGTGAAAATATTTATCGTGGGAGCAAGATTGACTTGATATTAGTCAATGATGAAGATGCATAAATTGTTAGCATAGGAAAAAGTTCCACAAGACCTTGTGGAAAAGGAATGTTCTAGAGATACATACTACATAGGAAGAATAAAATGATGGTAATGGTTTTACATTAACCAAAACTAATGATATATTATTCATTGAGAATAATATATCTTACAAGTAAGTAGTAAATGGAAACAAGCTAAGATTGGAAAGATCATTTAAAATTCAATAATGGATCATATGTATCAAAGTACATGGGATTATTATTTTGAATACTATAGTGGGTATTCAAGTGAGATTATACATTGTAAGTACAAGCGTGGTACCAATAAGGCTCGATTAGTTAGACCAAGTTATCATGCCTCAATAAGTTAGAATTATAATTGGCATAGATACTTTATATGATCATTAAATTGGGAATTGTTTTTCTAATTACCAATGTTGGAAGGAATCTATATGATGCAACCAAAAAGGGTTGGTGAAACCATAGGATTCCAATAAGGGTTTCAAGTCATTGAAATTCAATTTGGGTTTTAAGTAAGTAACAAGATCATAGAATATTAATTTGGAATTTATTTTTTCCATGTGTATATAAGAGGTCAGTGGGAGTTCCATGGTTTTCTAAGTGAAATATGTTTGTTAACATATGAAAAATAACTATTGGACTTACGGTTTTTAAGATGATAATGAAAATGACACACTAGATTTTGGATTAAAGTAGAAACCTATGTTTTAGGGAATGATATATACTGAGGTAGATTTAACAGTTTCTCAGACCAAGTCAAAAGTACATATATTGAAAATTTATTGATAAATAAAAATTGGAAAAATTAAAGAGAGAATTTTTACTGATGTCACATGGAATAAATCTCTCAAAAAATACATGTATGAGGAATAAGATGAGATTAATGTGGTGAGTTGAATTCCATTATATTATGTATTGGATTGATCATATTTTCCATGATATGTACTAGATATGATATTTCCAACATATACTTAATGAATGAACAATATCATTATAAGCTTGGAGTACTGTATGGGAAGCAATCAGAACTATCCAATTGTAATTTAGAGAGTATAAGAGGTATGTTCTTGGTACTTGGAGATGAAGGGACACTAGTTTATGGGGAAAAAACTAGTCTTACTTTGGATCAATATGATCTAGTATCACATTCAGGCTAAGGTAACGAGAAAGAGAATCTCGTTCAATCCAGTGGTAGCCATATCTACAAATACCAAGTGCATTGTGGATTCTGATGCAACTAAAGAAGTAGTGTAAAATACAAATCAATTCATTCCATTTCTTAGAATCACACCTAATAAGTATTGTTTTTATCATAATATAAATTATGATAATTTTACTACTAGTACTAGCCAAGATTTCAAGTTTAGATAGTGGACAAAAGGAATATACTCGAGGATATCATCTCTTGAGGAAACTTACTTAAGGAGGTAAATTCATTGATAATAGAGTATCCATGTAGAATAGACATGGAATAACCCACAACTAAATCCATAACATTGTAGGAACATGATCTTATCATGTGAGAGATAACAAGGATAGTTAGAAAGTTGGCTCTAGTAAAAGTGGTAGCATTGTAATAGTGGGTTCCCTAGACCCAAATTGAATAAAACATTTCGATTACCATGTCATGTGTATAGTGAGTTATACATGATGTACACTTACCATAATAGTATTGATATTTTTTCACCCACTATTTATTGGTAATTTATATAGATTATTTGTTGTATCAAAAGGTTATCGTAGTTCCCAAGATATAACGAGAACATTGAGATAATATGAAATTAATCTTAAACATATGTCCTATGGTCTATATACATTATACTAATTGGACACAGATAATGTTTGACCATCAGGTTCTAGGAGCTCATAATCATTGATACTTCTTCTCATGAAGTTTACACTTGGTGATCTCAAGTAGATGAGATCACGAGGACTAACCCACCAATAAGAACACCATATATTTCGAGTGTCATTGGTATTTCCTATTAGTGAAATCATATAATGGTCTATCAAATTGAGATTATTATTAGTGTATAATATTTGATCATGTACTTTAATACCAGGTGAAAACTATGGCATTTTTATCATGGAGAGGTATCTTACTTTGGGTGCATCATTGGTGGTATTACATTGATTGAATAATCAATATATAATTTGTTGCTTATTCTAAGAAGTGATATCTAAAGCCTATTTGATCTCAATGGAGGAACCTTCACAAAATGCATGGATATGTTAGAAGAAGGAAAGTCCATCAAGTTTGTTCAACAAATAATAAATCAAGAAAGTATGATGAAACAAATTGCACATCATTATTTATGAGATATCGTGAGGCCAAGAGATTATATTACACATTGTGTGTTCATATGAAAGGTTGTCATTACTATGACTATACCTTATCTATTTATGGGATATGATTGGTTTATAGACCCCACTTCTGGCCTGTGTATAGTGTTAACTATAATCAATATAAGGAACTATAAGGTCACACACTAAGCATCTTCAAAAGTCTGGCCGATTCTAATGAATATGAGTTTAGGGAATGGTGGGTCCCACCATTGGGGTCTAGGAGATGTATGAGAGTATAAGATCTCCAAATAATAAATAAATTCATATTATTAATGTTTAGAATAATTTTTATTGAATTTATTTATTAAATGAATTTACAAGTATTAATGTCAATACATGGGAGAATATTATTCGAACCAATATTATTTTAATATTCAAGGTTTGTTTAATATTTGTGGGAAAAAAAGTTGAGTTAATGAATAAATTTTATCACACAATATTTTTATTATTTTACAGGTAAGTGATAAAAATATAAATAACATTTATGACCTATTTAGTTGGCCATAATATGTCGTTTATGACTTATGTAGTGAGTAATAAATATATGGGCCCCAAGATCCTTTTCGAGTAATTTTATTAACTCTCTATATAAGTGAGGAGAGGCTCCCATGTGATTAATAATTCACTGCTCATTCAAAAAGATCATGTCTCTCCTCCCTCCTGCTTTCTAGAGAGAGGAGCTACTAATCCAAGAGCTCGATCATAGTTCTGAAGGTTCCGGGCGCAACGGAAGTGCGTGGGTGGATGTGCCCACTTGGCTTTTTGTCATTAGCAATGATCAATCCGGGATCAATACGATGATAAACGCCAGTCTCCACGAATCGAATCACAGAAAAAGACAAAGAAGATGGTTTTTTCCGGAACCACAAACAAGGATCGTTACAGGTTGATTATAATTAATTTAATTAATTATAAAGAAATACCTTTTGGGTGTTCTTTCTTCGTTGATGTTCTCAATCACGTTATCGATGTGATCCGTCATTGCGTCGCAGAAGCCAAGTGTAGACTCCCTCTAGCGGTGATCCACACGTGTACCACGTATCTCTGGACGTCGCCAAAAGATTCTCCGGGTGCTAGCGTGGAGAAGCCTTTGCTTGCGTTGTCCGCCTTAGATTGTCTTGATCCGATGGAAGAGGATCTCTCTCGGTCTTGAGAGCGTTCTTGGAGGAAGAGGTTCTTTCGGCCTTGAAAGAATTCTCCAGAGATGTTGTGCACAATGATTCTCTTGTGTGTCAGAAAAGAGTTGGGGTTGTGAGGATATTTATAATCGGGTGTGTGGGGTTATAGAGTTATGACAATAAATAAACGCGTTACGCGTTTTATTTATTTCATTGACTCTTTATTTAAAACCCCATGTCGAATAAATAATTCCTTGACATGCGCCCACGCTGATTATAATAAATATCATTTAAAACAATATTATATCCTCAAAATCCCAACTAACAAAAACTACACGACGTGTATTAATAAATACACAGCGTGTACTTGTTTTTCATTGAAAACTACACAGCGTGTACATTAAATGTACCGCCGCGCCGGCGACCCGCGGGGTGCCGCCACCTCCGGCCGCCAGCGCCGCCGCGCCGGCGACCCGCGCCAACACCGGCTTCCGCGGGCCGCCGGAGTCGCTTCGGTGGCCCGTTTTCCTTACCGTCTGCACCGTTGTTCCTACCGTGTTCCGTTCTTTACTGCGGGATCATCAAACACCCGTTGCGGCACGTTTCGTCGTCGCCCGCCAAATCCGCAAAACACGAAGAACGACGGAGGGTTGCCGGGCCGTGTTCGTTTGACCCGCACCCTCCGCGTTAGATAAAAAAAACAACGGGATAAATTGTTCAACACATGAACCGACAATTTTAATAAAATAAAATTTTTCATTTGAAACCGGCTCTTTAATTTTCAAAGAACGTTCACGGGAATATAAGAGGGGTATTCCAAAATTATAAAATCCCTACCTTGTCGATCGCCGCGCGCGGGCGTTCTTCGCGGAAAAGCTCGTCGCGGAAAAGAGGGATCGTCGCGTCGTCGCGGAATCCGGCGTTGAGTCGGAGAGCTCAACGAACCAAGAACAACAGATTTAAATTATTAATATTTAAATCTGTGTTTCTTTTAAAACCAGAAGAAAAGAACTTTGAGAGGAAATCCGAAATCACTCACCTCAAATGGTCGGTGATTGGAGATCGGAGCGTGGAAGAACGTCTCGGACGGAAGCGTCGTCGATTTCCGGGTTCAGCGTTCTTCGCGTTCTTCGTGTTCTTCGCGTTCTTCGCGTTCTTCGCGTTCTTCGCAAGGGAGAAGAAGATACGAGGGTCCTCTCAAATCTTCTCAAAGCGCAAATAACCAGGGGTTGTTGCGTTGGCCTTATTTTATTATTACGCCAACGAATTTGAAAACTGGTTAAGAAACGATCCATTAATTCGTTGAATTAATTCAACGAAAGAAACAGCCCATTTAATTCACGAAAGAAACAACCCATTTAATTGGTCTATTAAGATTTTAAGAAACGCGTCAGTTGACTTTCATTAAGACGGGTTTTCGCGGGTGCGTTTCTTAGCGGAAAGAAACGGTGGGGCTCGTGCGGGCCCCACCTCACAAATATCCTACCAAGGGGGGTAGGATATTTCTGGATAGCATCCTATCCACTTCAACTCAGTTCAAGCCACCTTTAAGTGGCTTCAAGTGGCTTCCAAGTGGCTTAAGTGAAATAAAATAAAGTTGTCGCAAAATTATTTTATTTTTTAACTTTAAGCCCGAAAATTAAAAACCACAACCAAGCAAACGCAACTCCGGAAGAGGCGTTTCTAAGCGAATACCAGCGCTGCGATTTCATCGGAGCCCTCAGAATTCGATTCCGGGCACCGGTTCAAAAGTTAGAAAACCCCGCTCGTCCGTTCACTGAACGTACCCGAGCCAAACTTCGGAAAATGATTTCGGGCACACCGGGCCTCGGAATCAGGTGCCGTCAGAAACTGCGCTCTTGTAAAATTCCAAAGTAAATTAAGAAAAAAAATTTCCTTGAAATTTACAGGTCTTTACATTACTCCCACCTCAGGACTTTACGTCCCCGTAAAGATACATCATAAACTAGGGAAACAAATGTGGGTACTGAGCACGCATCTAAGCCTCCCGCTCCCAAGTGCTCTCCTGGAGGTTCCCGTGCTGCCATCTAATGCGCACAAGAGGGATCGATCGCCCACGTAGGACCCGCTCCTATCGATCCCTTATCTCCACTGGGACCTCCGTAAAAGTCGCCCCATCATCCACGTCTAGCTCCCCATAGTCAATGATGTGCGTCGGGTCGTGCACGTAGCTCCTCAGCTGGGATACGTGGAAGACGTCATGCACCCAGTGCAACTGAGGTGGCAGAGCCAGGCGATAAGCCACCTCGCCAATCCTGCTGAGGACCTGGAAAGGCCCGATGAAGCGTGGAGACAACTTGCCGCCTCGGGCAAATCTCCGCAAACCACGTCGAGGTGAGACACGCAAGAAGACGTGGTCGCCATCCTCAAACTCTAGTGGCCTCCGCCTCCTGTCAGCATATGACTTCTGCCAGCTCTGTGCTGTCCTCATCCGCTCCTGGATGACCTGGACCTTCTATGTCATGGCCCGGACCATCTCTGGTCCCACAAGTGCTGACTCTCCAGGGTCTGTCCAGCACAAAGGAGATCTGCAAGGCCTGTCGTACAATGCCTCGTAGGGTGCCATCCCGATGGTGGAGTGGTAGCTGTTGTTGTACACGAACTCCACCAAGGGTAGGTGGTCCTCCCAGCTACGACCAAAGTCGAGGACACAGGCGCGGAGCATGTCCTCGAGAGTCTGAATAGTCCTCTCCGTTTGACCATCCGTCTGAGGGTGAAAGGCGGTGCTCAGACGTAGTCGCGTCCCGAACGCCTCCTGCAACCCCTTCCAAAGCCGGGAAGTAAAACGAGCGTCCCGATCGGAGACAATAGTCGATGGCACACTGTGAAGTCGTAAAATCTCCTGAACGTAGAGACGCCCCAAGCTCTCCACTGAGCCCTGCTCTCGGATGGGTAAGAAGTGTGCCGACTTGGTGAGTCGGTCAACAATCACCCAAATGGAGTCGTGACCTCTGGAAGTGCGTGGAAGTCCAGTCACAAAGTCCATAGATATCCCGTCCCACTTCCACTCCGGGACCTCCAAGGGTTGTACCAAGCCTGCTGGTACCTGATGCTCTGCCTTCACCTGCTGGCAGGTGAGGCACCGTGAAACGAACTCTGCCACAACCTTCTTCATGCCCGGCCACCAGTGCTGTCGTCTGAGATCCTGGTACATCTTCGCCACTCCAGGATGTACCGCCAAAGGAGAAGTGTGATACGCTCTCAGCACCTCCTCTCGTAAAGCGACTGGTACCAAGGTACGTCCTCTGAAAAGGACATCGTGCTCTGCTCCAAGGGAGAAACCATCAGGTGCCTGTCCCGAGGATATCTGTGCACGCCGTGTCTCACAGTCAATGTCCCCACGCTGTGCCTCTCTGACCCGCTGTAGAAGTGGAGGAGAGACTGTGAGAGACTGAAGGAAGGCTGCTCCGTCTCTATCCACGAAGGATATCTGCAAAGCGGCTAGCTGATCTGTCGCCTCCTCAAGTAGCTGGATGCCCGTCCTCCTGCTGAGGGCATCATCCACCACGTTCCCCTTCCCAGGAGTATAGACTATCTCAAAGTCATAGTCCTGGAGGAACTCGAGCCATCGCCGCTGTCTCAGGTTCAGGTCCTTCTGAGAGAAGATGTACCTGAGACTTTGGTGGTCAGAAAAGACTGTGAAGCGCTCTCCCATCAGATAGTGCCGCCATGTATTCAGGGCGAAGACCACCACCTCTGATACCAATTTGTCACGACCCGTCCTCGGGGCCCGTGCCGTGACTACGCCAAGCCCGCCTTCCATAGGCCAGGGGCTGGCGACTAGCACCAAGGTGTAAATCCCAACAAAAAGGGAAGACATTGCCTTTGAAAAGTAAACAAGCACCACAGAGTAAGCAAGCGGAAAAGTAAACACTAAGTGAAAACTGTACAAGCTGTGCTGAAAGTAAAAGGGGGCCGGAAATACAAGCCCAACTGTAAAGTACAACTGAAAGGAAAAACACCAACTGAAAAGAAAACCTGCAGCGTCGAGACGACCTATGGAAGTCCCACCTGAAGGGTGGGTACAGATAGCCTCCCCTGCTCCTCGGGTCCACCTAAACGCTCCGAGTACGTCCCGCCCAGTGGTCCACCTCCAGGTACTGTTCTGCTCCGCACGCCTCCTCCACGATCAGCGCTGTCCGTCGTCTGCAACCAACACCACGAAGTGCGGGTATAGCCCGTGCATGGGTGAGTATAAGCTACTCAGTAGGGACCCCGAGACCCCCGAAGGTCTCCCGAAATCCACAAAGGATAATCCACGAAGGAGAGATACAATCACGAAGTAACATCTGACACGGCTTAGGTATATGCCCATACATATACCTAAGTCATCAATTCCCCGATCGGCTCCAACGTCCGAGCCCTAGCACAACCCAGTCCACACAGGAAAGCAAAACGCATACCCACGCAGGATAGAACAACACAATCCACAAAGGAGAGTAAATAGTAAATCCACACAGGATAGCTCAACACAATCCACAAAGGAGAGAAACACAAGATTCAGCTCACACAGGTATACTTCTTCGGATGACGAAAAGATGATCTCTGATCCATATAAGTCGTCGGACCCACGAAGGATCGATAGGTAACTAATCTCTGCAGTGACCCACACAGGATCGGACCCACACAGGATCGGGCCCACGCAGGACCTGTAGGAGTTGGCTCACACAGAACCGCTGAGTGTTGACCCACACAGGATCGGATCCGTACAGGATCGGATCCGTACAGGATCGGGCCCACACAGGACCGGGCCCACGCAGGACCTGTAGCACTGATCCACATAGGATCGCTGAGTGCAGTAGTCGTCGCAGTCCGCTGAGGATCTCTGCACAGTCGTCGCCGCAGTCCACTGAGGATCTCTGCACGGTCGTCGTCGGAGTCCACGGAGGATCTCTGCACAGTCGTCGCCGTCGAGGAAGTAGTCGCAGCCAGCACTAGGGTTCCCGCACACAGCAAGCTCATTCGGGAGGGTCCGCTCCACGAGCCGAGAGGCTGATACATCAACTGTCACGAAGTCCAGAGTTGATGTATCCAAAAGTTCCGCATCGTCAACAGGAACTCAACGCAACAGACGGCGCGTCGATCGGACGCCCAGTCTGAGAGTTATTGGCTTTTTCGTCCCAGGGGCCCGGTTGGTTTTTAAGGACAAACCAACCCAACCGTACTCCACCTGCGTCCAAACCTCGGGCGAAGGGTGCCAAATGATCCGTCTCACAAAGAGGAACTCAACAAAGCTGACGGCACGTCAATCGGACGTCCGTGGCTCAAGATATGAGCGTTTCCGCTCCGAGGGCCCGGTTGGTTTCGTGTACGAAACAACCCGGCCGAACTCAAAGTATTCCGAAACCTTGAGTGAGATATACCGAAATGACCGTCTCGATCCAAGGATCGCATTACCGCTGACGGCGGGTCGTTTGGAGGCCCATAGCTCAAGATACGGCCATTTGAACGATGTCCATCTGAAGACGGGGGGTTCGGGCCCGGGCCGACCCGGGCCGACCCCCCCTGGTTGGCCCAAACCGGGTCGGGTACGACCCGGTTGGCCCGGCCCGGCCCGGCCAGGGCCGGTCTGGCTCGGATCGGCCGAGCGGCCGACGCGGGGGAAAGCCGCTGCCCCGTGTGACACTCCCGCGACACCCGCGGGGTGTCGGCCAGACACCCGCGGGGTGTCGGCCAGACACCCGCGGGGTGCCGCGTGACAACCCCGCGGCACCCGCGAGGTGTCGCCCTGGACACCCGCGGGGTGCCGCGTGACAACCCCGCGGCACCCGCGGGGTGTCACGCTGGACACCTGCGGCACCCGCGGGGTGTCGCGCTGGACACCCGCGGGGTGCCGCCGCCTCCGGCCGCCGGCGCCGCCGCGCCGGCGTCCCGCGCCACCACCGGCTTCCGCGGGCCGCCGGAGTCTCTCCGGTGGTCCGTTTTCCTTCCCGTCTGCGCCGTTGTTCCTCCCGGGTTCTGTTCTTTACTGCGGGATCATCAAACACCCGTTGCGGCACGTTCCGTCGTCGCCCGCCAAATCCGCAAAACACGAAGAACGACGGAGGGTTGCCGGGCCGTGTTCGTTTGACCCAAACCCTCCGCGTTAGATAAAAAAAACAACGGGATAAATTGTTCAACACATGAACCGAAAATTTTAATAAAATAAAATTGTTCATTTGAAACCGGCTCTTTAATTTTCAAAGAACGTTCACGGGAATATAAGAGGGGTATTCCAAAATTATAAAATCCCTACCTCGTCGATCGTCGCTCGCGGGCGTTCTTCGCGAAAAAGCTCGTCGCGGAAGAGAGGGATCGTCGCGTCGTCGCGGAATCCGGCGTTGAGTCGGCGAGATCAACGAACCAAGAACAACAGATTTAAATTATTAATATTTAAATCTGTGTTTCGTTTAAAACCAGAAGAAAAGAACTTTTAGAGGAAATCCGAAATCACTCACCTCAAACGGTCGGTGATTGGAGATCGGAGCGTGGAAGAACGTCTCGGACGGAAGCGTCGTCGATTTCCGGGTTCAGTGTTCTTCGCGTTCTTCGCGTTCTTCGCGTTCTTCGCGTTCTTCGCGTTCTTCGCAAGGGATAAGAAGATACGAGGGTCCTCTCAAATCTTCTCAAAGTGCAAATAACCAGGGGTTGTTGCGTTGGCCTTATTTTATTATTACGCCAACGAATTTGAAAACTGGTTAAGAAACGATCCATTAATTCATTGAATTAATTCAACGAAAGAAACAGCCCATTTAATTCACGAAAGAAATAGCCCATTTAATTGGTCTATTAAGATTTTAAGAAACGCGTCAGTTGACTTTTATTAAGACGGGTTTTCGCGGGTGCGTTTCTTAGCGGAAAGAAACGGTGGGGCTCGTGCGGGCCCCACCTCACAAATATCCTACCAAGGGGGGTAGGATATTTCTGGATAGCATCCTATCCGCTTCAACTCAGTTCAAGCCGCCTTTAAGTGGCTTCAAGTGGCTTCCAAGTGGCTTAAGTGAAATAAAATAAAGTTGTCGCAAAATTATTTTATTTCTTAACTTTAAGCCCGAAAATTAAAAACCACAACAGAGCAAACGCAACTCCGGAAGAGGAGTTTCTAAGCGAATACCGGCGCTGCGATTTCATCGGAGCCCTCAGAATTCGATTCCGGGCACCGGTTCAAAAGTTAGAAAAACCCGCTCGTCCGTTCACTTAACGTACCCGAGCCAAACTTCGGAAAATGATTCCGGGCACACCGGGCCTCGAAATCAGGTGCTGTCAGAAACTGCGCTCTTGTAAAATTCCAAAGAAAATTAAGAAAAAAAATTTCCTTGAAATTTACGGGTCTTTAAATTACTCCCACCTCAGGACTTTATGTCCCTGTAAAGATACATCATAAACTAGGGAAACAAATATGGGTACTGAGCACGCATCTAAGCCTCCCGCTCCCAAGTGATCTCCTGGAGCTTCCCGTGCTGCCATTTGATGCACACAAGAGGGATCGATTGCCCACGTAGGACCCGCTCCTTTCGATCCTCTATCTCCACTGGGACCTCCGTAAAAGTCGCCCCATCATCCACGTCTAGCTCCCCATAGTCAATGATGTGCGTCGGGTCGTGCACGTATCTCCTCAGCTGGGATACGTGGAAGACGTCGTGCACCCGGTGCAACTGAGGTGGCAGAGCCAGGCGATAAGCCACCTCGCCAATCCTGCTGAGGACCTGGAAAGGCCCGATGAAGCGTGGAGACAACTTGCCGCCTCGGCCAAATCTCCCCAAACCACGTCGAGGTGAGACACGCAAGAAGACGTGGTCGCCATCCTCGAACTCTAGTGGCCTCCGCCTCCTGTCAGCATATGAATTCTGCCGGCTCTGTGCTGTCCTCATCCGCTCCTGGATGACCTGGACCTTCTCTGTCATGGCCAGGACCATCTCTGGTCCCACAAGTGCTGACTCTCCAGGGTCTGTCCAGCACAAAGGAGATCTGCAAGGCCTGCCGTACAACGCCTCGTAGGGTGCCATCCCGATGGTGGAGTGGTAACTGTTGTTGTACATGAACTCCACCAAGGGTAGGTGGTCCTCCCAGCTGCGACCAAAGTCGAGGACACATGCGCAGAGCATGTCCTCGAGAGTCTGAATAGTCCTCTCCGTCTGACCATCCGTCTGAGGGTGAAAGGCGGTGCTCAGACGTAGTCGCGTCCCGAACGCCTCCTGCAACCCCTTCCAAAGCCGGGAAGTAAAACGAGCATCCCGATCAGAGACGATATTCGATGGCACACCGTGAAGTCGTACAATCTCCTGAACGTAGAGACGCCCCAAGCCCTCCACTGAGCCCTGCTCTCAGATGGGTAAGAAGTGTGCCGACTTGGTGAGTCAGTCAACAATCACCCAAATGGAGTCGTGACCTCTGGAAGTGCGTGGAAGTCCAGTCACAAAGTCCATAGATATCCCGTCCCACTTCCACTCCGGGACCTCCAAGGGTTGTACCAAGCCTGCTGGTACCTGATGCTCTGCCTTCACCTGCTGGCAGGTGAGGCACCGTGAAACGAACTCTGCCACAACCTTCTTCATGCCCGGCCACCAGTGCTGTCGTCTGAGATCCTGGTACATCTTCGCCACTCCAGGATGTACCGCCAAAGGAGAATTGTGATACGCTCTCAGCACCTCCTCTCGTAAAGCGACTGGTACCATGGTACGTCCTCTGAAAAGGACATCGTGCTCTGCTCTAAGGGAGAAACCATCAGGTGCCTATCCCGAGGATATCTGTGCACGCCGTGTCTCACAGTCAACGTCCCCACGCTGTGCCTCTCTGACCCACTGTAGAAGTGGAGGAGAGACTGTGAGAGACTGAAGGAAGGCTGCTCCGTCTCTATCCACGAAGGATATCTGCAAAGCGGCTAGCTGCTCTGTCGCCTCCTCAAGTAGCTGGATGCCCGTCCTCCTGCTGAGGGCATCATCCACCACGTTCCCCTTCCCAGGAGTATAGACTATCTCTAAGTCATAGTCCTGGAGGAACTCGAGCCATCGCCGCTGTCTCAGGTTCAGGTCCTTCTGAGAGAAGATGTACCTGAGACTTTGGTGGTCAGAAAAGACTGTGAAGCGCTCGCCCATCAGATAGTGCCGCCATGTCTTCAGGGCGAAGACCACCACCTATGATACCAATTTGTCACGACCCGTCCTCGGGGCCCGTGCCGTGACTACGCCAAGCCCGCCTTCCATAGGCCAGGGGCTGGCGACTAGCACCAAGGCGTAAATCCCAACAAAAAGGGAAGACATTGCCTTTGAAAAGTAAACAAGCACCACAGAGTAAGCAAGCGGAAAAGTAAACACTAAGTAAAAACTGTACAAGCTGTGCTGAAAGTAAAAGGGGCCGGAAATACAAGCCCAACTGTAAAGTACAACTGAAAGGAAAAACAGCAACTGAAAGGAAAAACTGCAGCGTCGAGCCGTCCTCTGGAAGTCCCACCTGAAGGGTGGGTACAGATAGCCTCCACTGCTCCTCGGGTCCACCTAAACGCTCCGAGTACGTCCCGCCCAGTGGTCCACCTCCAGGTACTGTCCTGCTCCGCACGCCTCCTCCACGATCAGCGCTGTCCGTCGTCTGCAACCAACACCACGAAGTGCGGGTATAGCCCATGCAGGGGTGAGTATAAGCTACTCAGTAGGGACCCCGAGACCCCCGAAGGTCTCCCGAAATCCACAAAGGATAAGCCACGAAGGAGAGATACAATCACGAAGTAACATCTGACACGGCTTAGGTATATGCCCATACATATACCTAAGTCATCAATTCCCCGATCGACTCCAACGTCCGAGCCCTAGCACAACCCAGTCCACACAGGAAAGCAAAACGCATACCCACGCAGGATAGAACAACACAATCCACAAAGGAGAGTAAACAGTAAATCCACACAGGATAGCTCAACACAATCCACAAAGGAGAGAAGCACAAGATTCAGCTCACACAGGTATACTTCTTCGGATGACGAAAAGATGATCTCTGATCCATATAAGTCGTCGGACCCACGAAGGATCGATAGGTAACTAATCTCTGCAGGGACCCACACAGGATCGGGCCCACGCAGGACCTGTAGGAGTTGGCTCACACAGAACCGCTGAGTGTTGACCCACACAGGATCGGATCCGTACAGGATCGGGCCCACATAGGACCGGGCCCACGCAGGACCTGTAGCACTGATCCATGTAGGATCACTGAGTGCAGTAGTCGTCGCAGTCCGCTGAGGATCTCTGCACAGTCGTCGCCGCAGTCCACTGAGGATCTCTGCACGGTCGTCGTCGGAGTCCACGGAGGATCTCTGCACAGTCGTCGCCGTCGAGGAAGCAGTCGCAGCCAGCACTAGGGTTCCCGCACACAGCAAGCTCGTTCGGGAGGGTCCGCTCCACGAGCCGAGAGGCTGATACATCAACTGTCACGAAGTCCAGAGTTGATGTATCCAAAAGTTCCGCATCGTCAACAGGAACTCAACGCAACAGACGGCGCGTCGATCGGACGCCCGGTCTGAGAGTTATTGGCCTTTTCGTCCCAGGGGCCCGGTTGGTTTTTAAGGAAAAACCAACCCAACCGTACTCCACCTGCATCCAAACCTCAGGCGTAGGGTTCCAAATGATCCGTCTCACAAAGAGGAACTCAACAAAGCTGACGGCACGTCAATCAGACGTCCGTGGCTCAAGATATGAGCATTTCCGCTCCGAGGGCCCCGTTGGTTTCGTGTACGAAACAATCCGGCCGAACTCAAAGTATTCTGAAACCTTGAGTGCGATATACCGAAACGACCGTCTCGATCCAAGAATCGCGTTACCGCTGACGGCGGGTCGTTTGGAGGCCCGTAGCTCAAGATACGACCATTTGAACGAAGTCCATCCGAAGACGGGGGGTCCGGGCCCGGGCCAACCCGGGCCGACCCCCCCTGGTTGGCCCGAACCGGGTTGGGTACGACCTGGTGGGCCCGGCCCGGCCCGGCCAGGGCCGGTACGGCTCGGCTCGGCTGAGGGGGCCGAGCGGCCGACGCGGGGGAAAGCCGCTGCCCCGCGTGACACTCTCGCGGCACCCACGGGGTGTCGACCAGACACCCGCGGGGGTGCCGCGTGACAACCCCGCGGCACCCGCGGGGTGTCGCCCTGGACACCCGCGGGGTGCCGGGTGACAACCCCGCGGCACCCGCGGGGGTGTCACGCTGGACACCCGCGGCACCCGCGGGGTGTCGCGCTGGACACCCACGGGGTACCGCGCTGGACACCCGCGGCACCCGCGGGGTGTCGCGCTGGACACCCGCGGGGTGCCGCCGCCTCCGGCCGCCGGCGCCGCCGCGCCGGCGACCCGCGCCACCCCCCGGCTTCCGCGGGCCGCCGGAGTCGCTCTGGTGGCCCGTTTTCCTTCCCGTCTGCGCCGTTGTTCCTCCCGGGGTTCCGTTCTTTACTGCGGGATCATCAAACACCCGTTGCGGCACGTTCCGTCGTCGCCCGCCAAATCCGCAAAACACGAAGAACGACGGAGGGTTGTCGGGCCGTGTTCGTTTGACCCGCACCCTCCGCGTTAGATAAAAAAACAACGGGATAAATTGTTCAACACATGAACCGGAAATTTTAATAAAATAAAATTGATCATTTGAAACCAGCTCTTTAATTTTCAAAGAACGTTCACGGGAATATAAGAGGGGTATTCCAAAATTATAAAATCCCTACCTCGTCGATCATCGCGCGCAGGCGTTCTTCGCGGAAAAGCTCGTCACGGAAGAGAGGGATCGTCGCGTCGTCGCGGAATCCGACGTTGAGTCGGCGAGCTCAACGAACCAAGAACAACAGATTTAAATTATTAATATTTAAATCTGTGTTTCGTTTAAAACCAGAAGAAAAGAACTTTGAGAGGAAATCCGAAATCACTCACCTCAAACGGTCGGTGATTGGAGATCGGAGCGTGGAAGAACGTCTCGGACGGAAGCATCGTCGATTTCCGGGTTCAGTGTTCTTCGCGTTCTTCGCGTTCTTCGCGTTCTTCGCGTTCTTCGCCAGGGAGAAGAAGATACGAGGGTCCTCTCAAATCTTCTCAAAGCGCAAATAACCAGGCGTTGTTGCGTTGGCCTTATTTTATTATTACGCCAACGAATTTGAAAACTGGTTAAGAAACGATCCATTAATTCGTTGAATTAATTCAACGAAAGAAACAGCCCATTTAATTCACGAAAGAAACAGCCCATTTAATTGGTCTATTAAGATTTTAAGAAACGCGTCAGTTGACTTTCATTAAGACGGGTTTTCGCGGGTGCGTTTCTTAGCGGAAAGAAACGGTGGGGCTCGTGCGGGCCCCACCTCACAAATATCCTACCAATGGGGGTAGGATATTTCTGGATAGCATCCTATCCGCTTCAACTCAGTTCAAGCCGCCTTTAAGTGGCTTCAAGTGGCTTCCAAGTGGATTAAGTGAAATAAAATAAAGTTGTCGCAAAATTATTTTATTTCTTAACTTTAAGCCCGAAAATTAAAAACCACAACCGAGCAAACGCAACTCCGGAAGAGGCGTTTCTAAGCGAATACCGGCGCTGCGATTTCATCGGATCCCTCAGAATTCGATTCCGGGCAACGGTTCAAAAGTTAGAAAAACCCGCTCGTCCGTTCACTGAACGTACCCGAGCCAAACTTCGGAAAATGATTCCGGGCACACCGGGCCTCGGAATCAGGTGCCGTCAGAAACTGCGCTCTTGTAAAATTCCAAAGTAAATTAAGAAAAAAAATTTCCTTGAAATTTACGGGTCTTTACATTACTCCCACCTCAGGACTTTACGTCCCCGTAAAGATACATCATAAACTAGGGAAACAAATGTGGGTACTGAGCACACATCTAAGCCCCCCGCTCCCAAGTGCTCTCCTGGAGGTTCCCGTGCTGCCATCTGATGCGCACAAGAGGGACCGATTGCCCACGTAGGACACGCTCCTGTCGATCCTCTATCTCCACTGGGACCTCCGTAAAAGTCGCCCCATCATCCACGTCTAGCTCCCCATAGTCAATGATGTGCTTCGGGTCGTGCACGTATCTCCTCAGCTGGGATATGTGGAAGACGTCGTGCACCCGGTGCAACTGAGGTGGCAGAGCCAGGCGATAAGCCACCTCGCCAATCCTGCTGAGGACCTGGAAAGGCCCGATGAAGCGTGGAGACAACTTGCCGCCTCGGCCAAATCTCTGCAAACCACGTCGAGGTGAGACATGCAAGAAGACGTGGTCGCCATCCTCGAACTCTAGTGGCCTCCACCTCCTGTCAGCATATGACTTCTGCCGGCTCTGTGCTGTTCTCATCCGCTCCTGGATGACCTGGACCTTCTCTGTCATGGCCCGGACCATCTCTGGTCCCACAAGTGCTGACTCTCCAGGGTCTGTCCAGCACAAAGGAGATCTGCAAGGCCTGCCGTACAACGCCTCGTAGGGTGCCATCCCGATGGTGGAGTGGTAGCTGTTGTTGTACACGAACTCCACCAAGGGTAGGTGGTCCTCCCAGCTGCGACCAAAGTCGAGGACACATGCGCGGAGCATGTCCTCGAGAGTCTGAATAGTCCTCTCCGTCTGACCATCCGTCTGAGGGTGAAAGGCGGTGCTCAGACGTAGTCGCGTCCCGAACGCCTCCTGCAACCCCTTCCAAAGCCGGGAAGTAAAACGAGCGTCCCGATCGGAGACGATAGTCGATGGCACACCGTGAAGTCGTACAATCTCCTGAACGTAGAGACGCCCCAAGCTCTCCACTGAGCCCTGCTCTCGGATGGGTAAGAAGTGTGCCGACTTGGTGAGTCGGTCAACAATCACCCAAATGGAGTCGTGACCTCTGGAAGTGTGTGGAAGTCCAGTCACAAAGTCCATAGATATCCCGTCCCACTTCCACTCCGGGACCTCCAAGGGCTGTACCAAGCCTGCTGGTACCTGATGCTCTGCCTTCACCTGCTGGCAGGTGAGGCACCGTGAAACGAACTCTGCCACAACCTTCTTCATGCCCGGCCACCAGTGCTGTCGTCTGAGATCCTGGTACATCTTCGCCACTCCAGGATGTACCGCCAAAGGAGAAGTGTGATACGCTCTCAGCACCTCCTCTCGTAAAGCGACTGGTACCAAGGTACGTCCTCTGAAAAGGACATCGTGCTCTGCTCCAAGGGAGAAACCATCAGGTGCCTTTCCCGAGGATATCTGTGCACGCCTTGTCTCACAGTCAACGTCCCCACGCTGTGCCTCTATGACCTGCTGTAGAAGTGGAGGAGAGACTGTGAGAGACTGAAGGAAGGCTGCTCCGTCTCTATCCACGAAGGATATCTGCAAAGCGGCTAGCTGCTCTGTCGCCTCCTCAAGTAGCTGGATGCCCGTCCTCCTGCTGAGGGCATCAGCCACCACGTTCCCCTTCCCAGGAGTATAGACTATCTCAAAGTCATAGTCCTGGAGGAACTCGAGCCATCGCCGCTGTCTCAGGTTCAGGTCCTTCTGAGAGAAGATGTACCTGAGACTTTGGTGGTCAGAAAAGACTGTGAAGCGCTCGCCCATCAGATAGTGCCGCCATGTCTTCAGGGCGAAGACCACCACCTCTGATACCAATTTGTCACGACCCGTCCTCGGGGCCCGTGCCGTGACTACGCCAAGCCTGCCTTCCATAGGCCAGGGGCTGGCGACTAGCACCAAGGCGTAAATCCCAACAAAAAGGGAAGACAATGCCTTTGAAAAGTAAACAAGCACCACAGAGTAAGCAAGCAGAAAAGTAAACACTAAGTAAAAACTGTACAAGCTGTGCTGAAAGTAAAAGGGGCCGGAAATACAAGCCCAACTGTAAAGTACAACTGAAAGGAAAAACAGCAACTGAAAGGAAAAACTGCAGCGTCGAGCCGTCCTCTGGAAGTCCCACCTGAAGGGTGGGTATAGATAGCCTCCACTGCTCCCCGGGTCCACCTAAACGCTCCGAGTACGTCCCGCCCAGTGGTCCACCTCCAGGTACTGTCCTGCTCTGCACGCCTCCTCCACGATCAGCGCTGTCTGTCATCTGCAACCAACACCACGAAGTGCGGGTATAGCCCGTGCAGGGGTGAGTATAAGCTACTCAGTAGGGACCCCGAGACCCCCGAAGGTCTCCCGAAATCCACAAAGGATAAGCCACGAAGGAGAGATACAATCACGAAGTAACATCTGACACGGCTTAGGTATATGCCCATACATATACCTAAGTCATCAATTCCCCGATCGACTCCAACGTCCGAGCCCTAGCACAACCCAGTCCACACAGGAAAGCAAAACGCATACCCACGCAGGATAGAACAACACAATCCACAAAGGAGAGTAAATAGTAAATCCACACAGGATAGCTCAACACAATCCACAAAGGAGAGAAACACAAGATTCAACTCACACAGGTATACTTCTTCGGATGACGAAAAGATGATCTCTGATCCATATAAGTCGTCGGACCCACGAAGGATCGATAGGTAACTAATCTCTGCAGTGACCCACACAGGATCGGACCCACACAGGATCGGGCCCACGCAGGACCTGTAGGAGTTGGCTCACACAGAACCGCTGAGTGTTGACCCACACAGGATCGGATCCGTACAGGATCGGGCCCACACAGGACCGGGCCCACGCAGGACCTGTAGCACTGATCCACGTAGGATCGCTGAGTGCAGTAGTCGTCGCAGTCCGCGGAGGATCTCTGCACAGTCGTCTCCGCAGTCCACTGAGGATCTCTGCACGGTCGTCGTCGGAGTCCACGGAGGATCTCTGCACAGTCGTCGCCGTCGAGGAAGCAGTCGCAGCCAGCACTAGTGTTCCCGCACACAGCAAGATCATTCGGGAGGGTCCGCTCCACGAGCCGAGAGGCTGATACAACAACTGTCACGAAGTCCAGAGTTGATGTATCCAAAAGTTCCGCATCGTCAATAGGAACTCAACGCAACAGACGGCGCGTCGATCGGACGCCCGGTCTGAGAGTTATTGGCTTTTTCGTCCGAGGGGCCCGGTTGGTTTTTAAGGACAAACCAACCCAACCGTACTCCACCTGCGTCCAAACCTCAGGATAAGGGTGCCAAATGATCTGTCTCACAAAGAGGAACTCAACAAAGCTGACGGCACGTCAATCGGACGTCCGTGGCTCAAGATATGAGCGTTTCCGCTCCGAGGGCCCGGTTGGTTTCCTGTACGAAACAACTCGGCCGAACTCAAAGTATTCCGAAACCTTGAGTGCGATATACCGAAACGACTGTCTCGATCCAAGGATCGCGTTACCGCTGACGGCGGGTCGTTTGGAGGCCCGTAGCTCAAGATACGGGCATTTGAACGAAGTCCATCCGAAGACGGGGGGTCCGGGCCCGGGCCGACCCGGGCCGACCCACCCTGGTTGGCCCGAACCGGGTCGGGTCCGACCCGGTTGGCCCGGCCCGGCCCGGCCAGGGCCGGTCCGGCTCGGCTCGGCCGAGCGGCCGACGCGGGGGAAAGCCGCCGCCCCGCGTGACACTCCCGCGGCACCCGCGGGGTGTCGGCCAGACACCCGCGGGGTGCCACGCGACAACCCCGCGGCACCCGCGGGGTGTCGCCCTGGACACCCGCGGGGTGCCGCGTGACAACCCCGCGGCACCCGCGGGGTGTCACGCTGGACACCCGCGGCACCCGCGGGGTGTCGCGCTGGACACCCGCGGCACCCGCGGGGTGTCGCGCTGGACACCCGCGGCACCCGCGGGGTGTCGCGCTGGACACCCGTGGGGTGCCGCCGCCTCCGACCGCCGGCGCCGCCGCGCCGCTGACCCGCGCCACCACCGGCTTCCGCGGGCCGCCGGAGTCGCTCCGGTGGCCCGTTTTCCTTCCCGTCTGCGTCGTTGTTCCTCCCGGGTTTCGTTCTTTACTGCAGGATCATCAAACACCCATTGCGGCACGTTCCGTCGTCGCCCGCCAAATCCGCAAAACACGAAGAACGACGGAGGGTTGCCGGGCCGTGTTCGTTTGACCCGCACCCTCCGCGTTAGATAAAAAAAAACAACAGGATAAATTGTTCAACACATGAACCGACAATTTTAATAAAATAAAATTGTTCATTTGAAACCGGCTCTTTAATTTTCAAAGAACGTTCACGGGAATATAAGAGGGGTATTCCAAAATTATAAAATCCCTACCTCATCGATCGTCGCGCGCGGGCGTTCTTCACGGAAAATCTCGTCGCGGAAGAGAGGGATCGTCGCGTCGTCGCGGAATCCGGCGTTGAGTCGGCGAGCTCAATGAACCAAGAACAACAGATTTAAATTATTAATATTTAAATCTGTGTTTCGTTTAAATCCAGAAGAAAAGAACTTTGAGAGGAAATCCGAAATCACTCACCTCAAACGGTCGGTGATTGGAGATCGGAGCGTGGAATAACGTCTCGGACGGAAGCGTCGTCGATTTCCGGGTTCGGCGTTCTTCGCGTTCTTCGCGTTCTCCGCGTTCTTCGCAAGGGAGAAGAAGATACGAGGGTCCTCTCAAATCTTCTCAAAGCGCAAATAACCAGGGGTTGTTGCGTTGGCCTTATTTTATTATTACGCCAACGAATTTGAAAACTGGTTAAGAAACGATCCATTAATTCGTTGAATTAATTCAACGAAAGAAACAACCCATTTAATTCACGAAAGAAACAGCCCATTTAATTGGACTGTTAAGATTTTAAGAAACGCGTCAGTTGACTTTCATTAAGACGGGTTTTCGTGGGTGCGTTTCTTAGCGGAAAGAAACGGTGGGGCTCGTGCGGGCCCCACCTCACAAATATCCTACCAAGGGGGTAGGATATTTCTGGATAGCGTCCTATCCGCTTCAACTCAGTTCAAGCCGCCTTTAAGTGGCTTCAAGTGGCTTCCAAGTGGCTTAAGTGAAATAAAATAAAGTTGTCGCAAAATTATTTTATTTCTTAACTTTAAGCCCGAAAATTAAAAACCACAACCGAGCAAACGCAACTCTGGAAGAGGCGTTTCTAAGCGAATACCGGTGCTGCGATTTCATCGGAGCCCTCAGAATTCGATTCCGGGCACCAGTTCAAAAGTTAGAAAAACCCGCTCGTCCGTTCACTGAACGTACCCGAGCCAAACTTCGGAAAATGATTCCGGGCACACCGGGCCTCGGAATCAGGTGCCGTCAAAAACTGCGCTCTTGTAAAATTCCAAAGAAAATTAAGAAAAAAAATTTCCTTGAAATTTACAGGTCTTTACATTACTCCCACCTCAGGACTTTACGTCCCCGTAAAGATACATCATAAACTAGGGAAACAAATGTGGGTACTGAGCACGCATCTAAGCCTCCCGCTCCCAAGTGCTCTCCTGGAGGTTCCCGTGCTGCCATCTGATGCGCACAAGAGGGATCGATTGCCCACGTAGGACCCGCTCCTGTCGATCCTCTATCTCCACTGGGACCTCCGTAAAAGTCTCCCCATCATCCACGTCTAGCTCCCCATAGTCAATGAAGTGCGTCGGGTTGTGCACGTATCTCCTCAGTTGGGATATGTGGAAGACGTCGTGCACCCGGTGCAACTGAGGTGGCAGAGCCAGGCGATAAGCCACCTCGCCAATCCTGCTGAGGACATGGAAAGGCCCGATGAAGCGTGGAGACAACTTGCCGCCTCGGCCAAATCTCCGCAAACCACGTCGAGGTGAGACACGCAAGAAGACGTGGTCGCCATCCTCGAACTCTAGTGGCCTCCGCCTCCTGTAAGCATATGACTTCTGCCGGATCTGTGCTGTCCTCATCCGCTCCTGGATGACCTGGACCTTCTCTGTCATGGCCCGGACCATCTCTGGTCCCACAAGTGCTGACTCTCCAGGGTCTATCCAACACAAAGGAGATCTGCAAGGCCTGCCGTACAACGCCTTGTAGGGTGCCATCCCGATGGTGGAGTGGTAGCTGTTGTTGTACACGAACTCCACCAATTGTAGGTGGTCCTCCCAGCTGCGACCAAAGTCGAGGACACATGCGCGGAACATGTCCTCGAGAGTCTGAATAGTCCTCTCTGTCTGACCATCCGTCTGAGGGTGAAAGGCGGTGCTCAGACGTAGTCGCGTCCCGAACGCCTCCTGCAACCCCTTCCAAAGCCGGGAAGTAAAACGAGCGTCCCGATCGGAGATGATAGTCGATGGCACACCGTGAAGTCGTACAATCTCCTGAATGTAGAGACGCCCCAAGCTCTCCACTGAGCCCTGCTCTCGGATGGGTAAGAAGTGTGCCGACTTGGTGAGTCGGTCAATAATCACCCAAATGGAGTCGTGACCTCTGGAAGTGCGTGGAAGTCCAGTCACAAAGTCCATAGATATCCCGTCCCACTTCCACTCCGGGACCTCCAAGGGCTGTACCAAGCCTGCTGGTACCTGATGCTCTGCCTTCACCTGCTGGCAGGTGAGGCACCGTGAAATGAACTCTGCCACAACCTTCTTCATGCCCGGCCACCAGTGCTGTCGTCTGAGATCCTGGTACATCTTCGCCACTCCAGGATGTACCGCCAAAGGAGAAGTGTGATACGCTCTCAGCACCTCCTCTCGTAAAGCGACTGGTACCAAGGTACGTCCTCTAAAAAGGACATCGTGCTCTGCTCCAAGGGAGAAACCATCAGGTGCCTGTCCCGAGGATATCTGTGCACGCCGTGTCTCACAGTCAACGTCCCCACGCTGTGCCTCTCTGACCCGCTGTAGAAGTGGAGGAGAGACTGTGAGAGACTGAAGGAAGGCTGATCCATCTCTATCCACGAAGGATATCTGCAAAGCGGCTAGCTGCTCTGTTGCCTCCTCAAGTAGCTGGATGCCCGTCCTCCTGATGAGGGCATCAGCCACCACGTTCCCCTTCCCAGGAGTATAGACTATCTCAAAGTCATAGTCCTGGAGGAACTCGATCCATCGCCACTGTCTCAGGTTCAGGTCCTTCTGAGAGAAGATGTACCTGAGACTTTGGTGGTCAGAAAAGACTGTGAAGCGCTCGCCCATCAGATAGTGCCGCCATGTCTTCAGGGCGAAGACCACCACCTCTGATACCAATTTTTCACGACCCGTCCTCGGGGCCCGTTCCGTGACTACTCCAAGCCCGCCTTCCATAGGCCAGGGGCTGGCGACTAGTACCAAGGCGTAAATCCCAACAAAAAGGGAAGACATTGCCTTTGAAAAGTAAACAAGCACCACAGAGTAAGCAAGCGGAAAAGTAAACACTAAGTAAAAACTGTACAAGCTGTGCTGAAAGTAAAAGGGGCCGGAAATACAAGCCCAACTGTAAAGTACAACTGAAAGGAAAAACAGCAACTGAAAGGAAAAACTGCAGCGTCGAGCCGTCCTCTGGAATTCCAACCTGAAGGGTGGGTACAGATAGCCTCCACTGCTCCCCGGGTCCACCTAAACGCTCCGAGTACGTCCCGCCCAGTGGTCCACCTCCAGGTACTGTCCTGCTCCGCACGCCTCCTCCACGATCAGCACTGTCTGTCGTCTGCAACCAACACCACGAAGTGCGGGTATAGCCCGTGCAGGGGTGAGTATAAGCTACTCAGTAGGGATCCCGAGACCCCCGAAGGTCTCCCGAAATCCACAAAGGATAAGCCACGAAGGAGAGATACAATCACGAAGTAACATCTGACACGGCTTAGGTATATGCCCATACATATACCTAAGTCATCAATTCCCCGATCGGCTCCAACATCCGAGCCCTAGCACAACCCAGTCCACACAGGAAAGAAAAACGCATACCCACGCAGGATAGAACAACACAATCCACAAAGGAGAGTAAACAGTAAATCCACACAGGATAGATCAACACAATCCACAAAGGAGAGAAACACAAGATTCAGCTCACACAGGTATACTTCTTCGGATGACGAAAAGATGATCTCTGATCCATATAAGTCGTCGGACCCACGAAGGATCGATAGGTAACTAATCTCTGCAGTGACCCACACAGGATCGGACCCACACAGGATCGGGCCCACGCAGAACCTGTAGGAGTTGGCTCACACAGAACCGCTGAGTGTTGACCCACACAGGATCGGATCGGTACAGGATCGGGCCCACACAGGACCGGGCCCACGCAGAACCTGTAGCACTGATCCACGTAGGATCGCTGAGTGCAGTAGTCATCGCAGTCCGCTGAGGATCTCTGCACAGTCGTCGCCGCAGTCCACTGAGGATCTCTGCACGGTCGTCGTCGGAGTCCACGGAGGATCTCTGCACAGTCGTCGCCGTCGAGGAAGCAGTCGCAGCCAGCACTAGGGTTCCCGCACACAGCAAGCTCGTTCGGGAGGGTCCGCTCCACGAGCTGAGAGGCTGATACATAAACTGTCACGAAGTCCAGAGTTGATGTATCCAAAAGTTCCGCATCGTCAACAGGAACTCAACGCAACAGACGGTGCGTCGATCGGACGCCCGGTCTGAGAGTTATTGGCTTTTTCGTCCCAGGGGCCCGGTTGGTTTTTAAGGACAAACCAACCCAACCGTACTCCACCTGCGTCCAAACCTCAGGAGGAGGGTGCCAAATGATCTGTCTCACAAAGAGGAACTCAACAAAGCTGACGGCACGTCAATCGGACGTCCGTGGCTCAAGATATGAGCGTTTCCGCTCCGAGGGCCCGGTTGGTTTCGTGTACGAAACAAGCCGGCCGAACTCAAAGTATTCCGAAACCTTGAGTGCGATATACCGAAACGACTGTCTCGATCCAAGGATCGCGTTACCGCTGACGGCGGGTCGTTTGGAGGCTCGTAGCTCAAGATACGACCATTTGAACGAAGTCCATCCGAAGACGGGGGGTCCGGGCCCGGGCCGACCCGGGCCGACCCCCCCTGGTTGGCCCGAACCGGGTCGGGTCCGACCCGGTTGGCCCGGCCCGGCCCGGCCAGGGCCGGTCCGGCTCGGCTCGGCCGAGCGGCCGAGCGGCCGACGCGGGGGAAAGCCGCCGCCCCGCGTGACACTCCCGCGGCACCCGCGGGGTGTCGGCCAGACACCCGCGGGGTGCCGCGCGACAACCCCGCGGCACCCGCGGGGTGTCGCCCTGGACACCCGCGGGGTGCCGCGTGACAACCCCGCGGCACCCGCGGGGTGTCACGCTGGACACCCGCGGTACCCGCGGGGTGACGCGCTGGACACCCGCGGGGTGTCGCGCTGGACACCCGCGGGGTGCCGCTGCCTCCGACCGCCGGCGCCGCCGCGCCGGCGACCCGCGCCACCACCGGCTTCCGCGGGCCGCCGGAGTCGCTCCGGTGGCCCTTTTTCCTTCCCGTCTGCGCCGTTGTTCCTCCCGGGTTCCGTTATTTACTGCGGGATCATCAAACACCCGTTGCGGCACGTTCCGTCATCGCCCGCCAAATCCGCAAAACACGAAGAACGACGAAGGGTTGCCGGGTCGTGTTCGTTTGACCCGCACCCTCCGCGTTAGATAAAAAAAACAACAGGATAAATTGTTCAACACATGAACCGACAATTTTAATAAAATAAAATTGTTCATTTGAAACCGGCTCTTTAATTTTCAAAGAACGTTCACGGGAATATAAGAGGGGTATTCCAAAATTATAAAATCCCTACCTCGTCGATCGTCGCGCGCGGGCGTTCTTCGCGGAAAAGCTCGTCGCGGAAGAGAGGGATCGTCGCGTCGTCGCGGAATCCGGTGTTGAGTCGGCGAGCTCAATGAACCAAGAACAAAATATTTAAATTATTAATATTTAAATCTGTGTTTCGTTTAAAACCAGAAGAAAAGAACTTTGAGAGGAAATCCGAAATCACTCACCTCAAACGGTCGGTGATTGGAGATCGGAGTGTGGAAGAACGTCTCGGACGGAAGCGTCGTCGATTTCCGAGTTCGGCGTTCTTCGCGTTCTTCGCGTTCTTCGCGTTCTTCGCAAGGGAGAAGAAGATACGAGGGTCCTCTGAAATCTTCTCAATGCGCAAATAACCAGGGGTTGTTGCGTTGGCCTTATTTTATTATTACGCCAACGAATTTGAAAACTGGTTAAGAAACGATCCATTAATTCGTTGAATTAATTCAACGAAAGAAACAACCCATTTAATTCACGAAAGAAACAGCCCATTTAATTGGACTGTTAAGATTTTAAGAAACGCGTCAGTTGACTTTCATTAAGACGGGTTTTCGCGGGTGCGTTTCTTAGCGGAAAGAAACGGTGGGGCTCGTGCGGGCCCCACCTCACAAATATCCTACCAAGGGGGTAGGATATTTCTGGATAGCATCCTATCCGCTTCAACTTAGTTCAAGCCGCCTTTAAGTGGCTTCAAGTGGCTTCCAAGTGGCTTAAGTGAAATAAAATAAAGTTGTTGCAAAATTATTTTATTTCTTAACTTTAAGCCCGAAAATTAAAAACCACAACCGAGCAAACGCAACTCCGGAAGAGGCGTTTCTAAGCGAATACCGGCGCCGCGATTTCATCAGAGCCCTCAGAATTTGATTCCAGGAACCGGTTCAAAAGTTAGAAAAACCCGCTCGTCCGTTCACTGAACGTACCCGAGCCAAACTTCGGAAAATGATTCTGGGCACACCGGGCCTCGGAATCAGGTGCCGTCAGAAACTGCGCTCTTGTAAAATTCCAAAGAAAATTAAGAAAAAAAAATTCCTTGAAATTTACGAGTCTTTACAAGATTCATCAGTACTTTCTTGATTACATTTTATGAGAAATAATAAATTTTATTAAGTCTCCCACTATTTTATCAATTCCCAATGGCCCTCACCATTGAACTCGGAATGTCCAGTTGCTTTGACATTCTAATGGCAAGGATCCATATTTCCCTTCGCATAACCCCAACAAGGGTTGGTCAAGCTATTTGAAGGTATTTAGGTAGGCGGGTCTTTGCCAACTGTGAGCTTACAGTTCCTTGATCTGTTGAGTGGACTCCCCAATCCTGAAATCCTGACTTGGATTTCCTCAACTCTTGCCTCCAATATTACATCAAGTCTAGCAAGGGCTACTTATCTTGATGTAATATGGTTAAGTCAACCCGAAACCTTTCATAAGGGCTTCCTTTATAAAAGTAAGTGTCCCAACAAGGGTTGGTCAAACACATAGTTTTATTGAGTCTTTCCCTTAATCAAGTAACGGAAGGCTTGGTCTGACTTAATATGGTATTTGAGGGATTTTATTCTTTATGCGTATCTTTGCATTATCACATGCTTGTTAATATTAAGTGATGCTTGCTTAAGTGATTAACCATGTTCCGATAATGTATACGCATAGACCGGTTTTTATTTTATTCCATCTTTGCATGCTTGTTCATTTTATTAATTATGTGATCGCGACAACACATGCATAATATATAAACCATGCAATCAGACAGAAATAAAATAAGATGGCATGATCATGAGCTTCTATTTGGTTAGCTTATCTAGCGGTTTTGATAAGCTTACCCTGACCTAGGGAAAAACACCTTGAACCTGATGGTTCGTGTTTTGCAGCTCCCACCTGTCCACCTTTGTATCTTCTTGTGTCGGTTTCGCCTCGGCTTTGGGATTTGAACCGTCTCCTCTGGCTTGGGAGATCCTCCATTACATGGGTTTACATTAAAGAAACCATGGGCACGCAGGACCTACATTTTATTGGAAGAAGGCTCGCAGGCCAACAAATTTAAATTAAATAAATTTAAATGAAACCATATACATACAAAGGGTCTTTGGTCTAGCTCATGATCATCCATAGTATGAAACGACATTTACGCATATTTAGAATTCAAATTCTTTTAATCATTCTTTTATTTAAGATAAGACGCGCTCGAATTCAATTAATTATGATCTTATAATTAATCAATTCTTTATCTTAAATTCCTTTCTGAATTTCCTTGAGATTCTTCTCATCCATATTCCTTGTACGGGTCTTTGTACATTGGAGGAAACCTGGTGAAATTCCATTTCTGGAAAGTACACGGCGTGTAGTTTATAATTACACGACGTGTATTTTTCTTTTCACCCTTTGTCCAAAGTAAACGCTGGGGCTTTGGCGTGTTTTTCTGTACTTTGGAAATTTTAGAGTACATGGCATGTAGATGAATCATACACGGCGTGTACTTCCTTGTTATGCGGTAACCGGCCTAGCGATCCCGTATACGCGGTACGCGACTTATCTTTGTACACGGTTTCACCTGGGTCGCAACGGACTACACGGCGTGTTGTTCCAACATACACGTCGTGTATTCCGGTTTCCACGCGCCGTTCTATTCTGGTCAACACGGCGTGATTAAAACTTAGGCATAATCAATTCACACGGCGTGGTTTGGCGGACCAGTGCCGGTTCGTTGAACCTAAGTACACGGCGTGTAGTTTTAATTACACGCCGTGTAATCCCGTGTTGTACAGACAGAAAGAGCGGCTCATCCAGATGAGTTCTTCGTTTTTATTTTAATCAAAATTAAAATTAAAAGGTCGTTTCTTTGATATGAATCGAGAAACGAAGGAGGAAGAATAGATCTCGTTAATTCAGATTTATAGAACGATTTATTTCGAATTGAATCAAATATGAATGCATAAATTATCAACGAAAATTAAATAACTATAATCAACGTTGTAACCTCCCTCTGATACCATTTGAAGGTTCCGGGCGCAGCGGAAGCGCGTGGGTGGATGTGCCCACTTGGATTTTTGTCATTAGAAATGATCAATCCGGGATCAATACGACGATAAACGCCAGTCTCCACGGATCGAATCACAGAAAAAGACAAAGAAGATGGTTTTTCCCGGAACCACAAACAAGGATCGTTACAGGTTGATTATAATTAATTTAATTAATTATAAAGAAATACCTTTTGGGTGTTCTTTCTTCGTTGATGTTCTCAATCACGTTATCGATGTGATCCGTCATTGCGTCGCAGAAGCCAAGTGTAGACTCCCTCTAGCGGTGATCCACACGTGTACCTCGTATCTCTGGACGTCGCCAAAAGATTCTCCGGGTGCTAGCGTGGAGAAGCCTTTGCTTGCGTTGTCCGCCTTAGATTTTCTTGATCCGATGGAAGATAATCTCTCTTGGTCTTGAGAGCGTTCTTGGAGGAAGAGGTTCTTTCGGCCTTGAAAGAATTCTCCAGAGATGTTGTGCACAACGATTCTATTGTGTGTCAGAAAAGAGTTGGGGTTGTGAGGATATTTATAATCGGGTGTGTGGGGTTATAGAGTTATGACAATAAATAAACGCGTTACGCATTTTATTTATTTCATTGACTCTTTATTTAAAACCTCATGTCGAATAAATAATTCCTTGACATGCGCCCACGCTGATTATAATAAATATCATTTAAAACAATATTATATCCTCAAAATCCCAACTAATAAAAACTACACGGCGTGTATTAATAAATACACGGCGTGTACTTGTTTCTCATTGAAAACTACACGGCGTGTACATTAAATGTACACGGCGTGTATATCTTGTTTTCATTTATTCATTTCCTTTCCAAAATAAAACTACACGGCATGTAATAATAATACACGACGTGTACTTGTTTTATTTTCTTTTTCCTCCATCATTTAAAACAACTTAGGCTTCCTTGAATAATTATTAAACCACGTACGAGAATAATCTTTATTCAACTTGAGATACTTGGATACACTTAGTGTGTGACCCTCTAGGCCTCTTTCTCGTTGGCATTAGGTGGGCTTGCCTAAAGTCCAAGATTATTGTCTAGTAACGGGTCACGACACCCAAGAGAAAGAAGTTGACGCCGCATTGACGTATCACCTCATACGAATGCTTACTGTGTAATTTAATCCCTTTGTCTCAATATCTCATCAAGAAGGTTTCATGGAAGTGTCATAAACCTATATGCTTGATATGTCGTTCTTTTTCTACCTGAAATAAACTCATCGTTTACACCATGGCCATGGAATTTAATGCGACAGTTCTATTTCAATCAAAGGGCCGAGATATCAACTTCCATAAATGGAAGGGACAAATCCTTCCTTGACTTATCCATTAACAACATGTCACTCGTGACGCACCCAACGTACCCTACTTCCCGCCAACTGTCTGCGTGACGGTTTTCGTCAGTAAATCTAAGTGTGTGAGTCATGACATGAGTTAATGATAATCTTCCAGTCTAAGGACCATTACACACGCTCGTAGATACAATATCCGATGAAACCAAGACATGCGGAATTACTACTGGCGGGTCTGTTCTCATAATCTCCCATCTTGGAGATTACCAAGTGCGAACTCCATGAGAGAGAGTCTCATCTTCTTATGAGTACTCGCACATGACGGTCTGTATACTATGTGTCCTATCATAGTATGTCATCCAACCGCAGAACTTTATTTAAGAATATTGTTATAGCATTTCAAGGTTCTCCTCATAGCGGGGATCTGCTATGACCTTATTAATGAAACAAATATTTCAGGACATTATTATATTATAGTCATGTAGAACAATGAACAATATATAATAAGTGAACATTTATGTAATCAAAGTACAAAACAGTTGGTTCTGAGGACACAAACCCTTACAAGTTCTTCACAGATCAATGGAATGACATAGCAATGATTTTCAATATATTAAAGGTGTCATATAATTTTTTCTCTAGCATCCATATTTCAATAATAAATTCTCCCATATATTGAAATAGGTAATTTTTAATTTATGTATTTTTCATAAAATTCACCACGTGAAGATCCTTAGGCCTTTACCAGGGTTGTGCTTCACTGATGATGTTGTAGTTATGTTGATCACAAGTGAAATTTTTTATATCCTTGGTCCATATACTTATGTTGTGCACCCCGGTAACTACACCATACTCTTTCCCATTCTAGGATTTTTAATTATATGATTTTGGGAATAGATTTGATGTCTATTCTTATTTGCATAATTTGGTTCCCTTGATCCGTTCCTATTGTTATTGTCATTCGTTTGGTTCTAAAGGCTAGATCTTGTTTGGTTGGGTGAAGATTTAGTGTGTTATGAGGTATGTGATCACTTATCTTCTTTTCTAACCTTGTGTTAATGGAAACATGATTCTAAGACGTGTTAATTGATATTTAGGGCCTCCTATTGTTTTATTACGGTTCCCTTTCCTTTTAGTATGTGGATCTTATTGTTGTTTCTGTACAAACCCAAGTGTGAGGTAGGTGGTTTTGTCTCTCGAATTTGTTTGGGGAACCTAAGGGTGTAATTTCGGCTCAGCCAGGCCCGAACAGGGCCGAGCCCACCCTGCAAAAAATTGGGCTGCTGACCCCTATTCGGGCCGGGCCGACCTGACCCGAATAACCCCATGAGGCGACCTGAGCCCGACCTCAGGCGAACCCAAACCATCAGGGCAGGTCGGGCTTTTTCAAGTTGGGCTATGGTGGGCTTTTATTTTTTTCAAAATAATTGTTTGACTTAATTTTTTTAAAAGCTTTTATTTAAATATTTTTTTAACATTTATTTAAAACGTCCTTTTGAATTTATTTTTAAACACATGTTTTTTGTAAAAACGTTTATTTTATTTTTTATTAACATTTTACAGTGTTTAGATATGTTATTTTCTTTGTCTAAATAGATTTATATATTGTGAATATAAATATATTATGTGCAAATTGTAAAATAAATTAATGACGAGTTAGGGGGTGCGCAGTAGTGGGTGAGCTTAAAAGAATTTTTATTTAAATGTTTTTTAACATTTATTTAAAACTTTTTGTTAACTTATTAATAATTTTTTAAGCGTTTGTTAATTTCTTTTATTTAAACGTTTTTATTTAAATCATTTTTTAACATCTATTTCAAATTTTTTTTTATATTTATTTTTAAATGATTAATTTAAAATGTTTTTTAATCTATTTAAATGCATAATTTTTACCAGTATTTTTTTAAAACATTTAGCTTTTTTTTTCAAATTTTAATGTATAAAGTTTTTTTAAGGGTTTGTTTTAAAAAAAATTAATTGAAATGTTTGTTTTAATTTTTTTTTAAAAATTTGTTTAAAACATTTTTATTTAAACCTTTTTTTGAACCATTTTTTAACACTTGTTTAAAACATTTTTTACATTTATTTTTAGATGTTTAACTTAAATCGTTTTTTTGAACGCATGTTTTTTAAACATTTAACATGTTTTTTGTAAAAACATTTTTTATTAACATTTTTGAATGGGTGTATATGTTATTGTTTCTAAATAGAATTATATATGCCTGCGAATTTGTATATATTATGTGTAAATTGGAAAAAAATAGAGGGATTGGGGGTGCACAGTAGTGGGTGGGTTAAAAGTGTTGTTATTTAAACATTTTTTTATAATTTATTTAAAACATTTTTTACATTTATTTTTTTAACTTATTTATGAAAAGTATTTTTAAGAATCTGTTTAATTTAAAATATTTTTTTAAACATTTTTTAAATGCATGTTTTTAATATGTATTTTTATTAAATGTCAAACATTATTTTTTTTAAAAACGTTTATTTTCTATTTTATTGACATTTTACAGTGGGTGAATATTTTTTTTTTCTAAATAGAATTATATATGTGAATCTATATATATTATGTGCAAATAAATAATGAGAAGTTGGGGGGGGGGGGGTGTAGGAGTTGGTGAGTTATTTGTTTTCTAAATAGATTTGTATATGTATATATAGTATATATAATATATGCAAGTTTCATCAAATTTAAAAAAAATAACGAGGTTGGGAGGTGTGAAAACATCATTGGGTTGGTAGTTATTTTTTTTGTTAATATATAATAAGTTATTATATATTTATAATGTTAAATGATTGATATATATATATATATATAAATATATATAATATGAGAAAATTGTAAAAAAAATAATTAGGGGTTGGGGGGTGCACCGCAGTGGGTGGGTTAATTTTTTTTATAAATAGATTTATATATAATATATGCAAGTTGTAACATACTTAAAAAAATTAATGAGGTTGAGGGACGTGCACGAACATCATTAGGTGAGTGTGTTATTTTTTTGTTAATATACAATAAGTTAATATATATATAATATTAAATCATTGATATATATATATATATTATTAATAGCTTTGTTTATATATATATTATTTTAAATCATTTATATATATACATATACATATACATACGTACACACACACACACACAGATATATATATATATATATATATATATATATATATATTATTAATGGATTTTTAAAAGCTTTACTTAATTGATATATATTATTAATAGCTTTATATATATATATTATTAATGGATTTGTTTATATATATATATATATTATATGATATCATTGATATATATATTATTAATAGATTTGTTTATATATCTATATATACATATATATAATATGCAAGTTTTATCATATTTAAAAAAAATTAATGAGGATGGGGGTGTGTTATTTTTTTGTTAATATATAATAAGTTATTATATATATATATAATGTTAAATGACTGATATATATATATAATATGAAAAATTATAAAAATAATAATTAGGGGTTGGGGGATGCACCACAGTAGGTGGGTTAATTTTTTTTCTAAATAGATCTATATATGTATATTATATATAATATATGCAAGTTGCAACATACTTAAAAAAATTAAGAAGGTTGAGAGACATGAACGAACATCATTAAGTGAGTGTGTTATTTTTTTTATTAATATACAACAAGTTATTATTATATATATAATATTAAATCATTGATATATATATATATATATTAATAACTTTGTTTATATATATATTATATTAAATCATTTATATATATATTATTAATGGATTTTTAAAAGCCACACTTAATTGATATATATTATTAATGGCTTTGTTTATATATATACATTATATATATATATAATTATATATCATTGTATATATTATACACACACACACACACACACATTATAATTATATGTATATATAGACATTATTATATATATAATATATATATTATTTTTTGTTAACATATAATGATATATATATGTACATATATCATTGATATATATATATATATATATAGTCTGTTGATAAGATAATAGGCGCAACGCCTGGACCTTGGTCCAGGCGCAACATTGGAAGCTTTAGGTAAGAGGTCGAATCTCCCTACCAGTAGTTTCCCGTTATATTTTTTTACAGATGGGCTTCATGCAGGCCGGGCTTTTTTGGGCCGGCCCGGCCCGCAGGCCTTCTTGGATAGGCCAAGGCCCAACCTGATGTACCTATAGCCCGACGCAGGCTTTGTTGGCCCGGGCTTTCGGGCCAAAATTACACACTTAGTTGAACCACACATGTTCCTATTTTCTAACTTGTTTTCTAAATGATGATTGGAATGATCCTTGGTATGCATGAATAAATAGTTTTGGATAAAAAATGGTTTCCCCCTTATTTTGGTAAAAGAAAGAGTTTTGAAAAGAAATATGAAATGGTTTATGAAATTGGTTTTCACAAAATGATTTTGATGATAAAGGGTTGTTTGGATTTTTTTGTGAAATGGCATAATCCCTTTCAAACATTTTGGCATACACAAAACATGGGAGCCTTGGGTAGTTAGGAGGGGGTTTTAATATTGAGACTTATCCTTTTCTATATTGGGGGTTCACTCATGGGCTGTTCCACCGTTCCCTAGACCTTTTTGTTCCATGGAATTGATTTTCTATCACCATAGGGGGTTCATCCATAGAGTGTTCCTCTATTACCTACAGCCTGAGCTCGACCTAGCCCAACGTGGGCTTTGCTGGGCCGGGCCGCTCGAGATGGGCTTTCGGGCCAAAATTACGCCCTTAGGTGAACCACACATGTTCCTATTTTCTAAGTTTTTTTCGAAATGATGATTGGCACGATCCTTGATATGCATGAATAAATAGTTTTGGATAAAAATGGTTTCCCCCATATTTTGGTAAAAGAAAGAGTTTTGAAAAGAAATAAGAAATGGTTTATGGAATTGGTTTTCAAAAAATGATTTTGATGATAAAGGGTTGTTTGGATTTTTTTGTGAAATGGCATAATCCCTTTCAAACATTGTGGCATACAAAACACATGGGAGCCTTGGGTAGTTAGGAGGGGGTTTTAATATTGGGCCTTATCCTTTTCTATATTGGGGGTTCACTCATAGGGTGTTCCACTGTTCCCTAGACCTTTTTGTTCCAGGTAATTGATTTTCTATCACCATAGGGGGTTCATCCATAGAGTGTTCCTCTATTACCTACAGAATGAGCCTGGAATGGACCGACGTGGGCTTTGCTGGGCCAAAATTACACCCTTAGGCGAACCACACATGTTCCTATTTTCTAACTTGTTTTCTAAATAATGATTGTCATGATCCTTAGTATGCATGAATAAATAGTTTTGGATAAAAATGGTTTCCCCCTTATTTTGGTAAAAGAAAGAGGTTTGAAAAGAAATATGAAATGGTTTATGGAATTGGTTTTCACAAAATGACTGTTATGATAAAGGGTTGTTTGGATTTTTTGTGAAATGGAACAATCCCTTTCAAACATTTTGGCATACACAACACATGGGATCCTTGGGTAGTTAGGAGGGGGTTTTAATATTGGGCCTTATCCTTTTCTATATTGGGGGTTCACTCATGGGGTGTTTCATTGTTCCCAAGACCTTTTTGTTCCAGGGAATTGATTTTCTATCACCATAGTGGGTTTATCCATAGAGTTTTCTTCTATTACCTATAGCCCGAGCCAAGAATGGTCCGACGTGGGCTTTTCTGGGCCAGGATTTCAGGCCAAAATTACACCCTTAGGTGAACCACACATGTTCCTATTTTCTAACTTGTTTTCTAAATAATGATTGGCATGATCCTTGATATGCATGAATAAATAGTTTTGGATAAAAAATGGTTTCCCCCTTATTTTGGTAAAAGAAAGAGGTTTGAAAATAAATATGAAATGTTTTATTGAATTGGTTTTCACAAAATGATTTTGATGATAAAAGGTTGTTTGGATTTTTTTTGTGAAATGGCATAATCCCTTTCAAACATTTTGCCATACACAACACATGGGAGCCTTGGGTAGTTAGGAGGGGTTTTTAATATTGGGCCTTATCATTTTCTATATTGGGGGTTCACTCATGGGGTGTTCCAATGTTCCCTAGACCTTTTCTTTCTAGGGAATTAAATTTCTATCACTATAGGGGGTTCATCCATAGAGTGTTCCTCTATTCCCTAGGCCCTATTGTTCTAGGGATTTTTTAGTTCACTAATTATTGACTTGATTATTTAGGAATGAGAGACCAATCTAGTTTGGACCTATGTTATCCTAGGGGTGATCTCTATTATTCTTTTAATTGTTAGATTACTTTTTGTTTTAACCCTGATATGAAAATGATGCATGTATTAATAAATAGTTTATTTGAAAATGTGATTTGACCTGTTTTATATGGAATCTACTTTTGAATTGTGAGAGGGGAAATATTTTTACCATGATTTTGATATAAATGTGAAAGTTGTTTTATCATTCCATGTTTTTCATATATTGAGCATATTGGGATTGTTTAACATAAAATTTCTATGAAACACTGGGGTAGGATATTACTGGGATTGTTTATCCCACACCCTACACACTCCCTCAAGGGTGTGTAGACCATGTTTTATTTGATACAGTAAAGGGAAAGGCTCCGCTATGAGGTGGTGAGGTTTAATGTCAACTGGCCATGGGTAGATGTTGGTGAGATGGTGGGATGACACTGATATATAACACATAGCAGCTTTTGGTTGTTAAGCTACCATGGTATTGGATCATTTACTTAGTTTTATCACTACCGACATTGGTTTTTGGTTGTGGAATATCTTCCTTTCTTGTTATCATTATCTAAATGTATTCCATGTTCATGTTTCAGGTTGGGAAATAATTCCCTAGGGTTTTTGTTGGATTCCTAGGTGCTATTCACTAGCCTTTGGGGATTGATAATTCCCTTTGAGTCTTACCACAGTATAATTCAAAGCCTAGTTTTATGGGTTTTCTGAGATGATTTGAGATAATTTGGTATCAAAGTAGGTTTATCCTTAAGTGTTCTTATCTTGGTATGTTTGGTAGGAAAGAGATATGTTTTTTGGGACTTAAGGAGTATGTTGTGAGTGGGTTCCTGGCTAGCTCTCATCATAATAAGACTTAAGTCACCACAAGATATTGGGTTGTGGGTCTCTTGTATTGGGTTTTGATCTATATATTAGTTTATTATAATATTCTTTTGGTGTAAATTGATATTGTTTCATGGTCCAATTATTACCTTCTATATTGGGTATATATAATCATTCCTCCAAGATGACTTCTTGAGATTCCTCAAGAGGGTATAATGGGAAATGATCCCCAATGGAATCCTCATATCGATTAAAATATCATCAAGGATATCATGTGGCCAGTTAATTCCATGAATCAAAATGTGCTTCTTTTTCATAACTAAGATAGAGAGGTGCAACTAGGAGTTTTAGGATATAGGATCAAGTGTAAAAGTTCTTATTCTTGAATCCCCCATATTTTAGAGGCACTAATGAACCTAAGGAGGTGGAGGTATGGATGGAAAATATTGATGAGGTCTTTAATTTCCTAAAGACACATGAATCTCTCAAGGTGAAGTGTGTGACTATTAAGTTTGAGGTTCCTAACAAGAGGTGATGGTACTCTATGGTTCAGACGAATTTGCATGCAGACATGGAGTGGAAAGACTTTAAGACCATTTTATTTCATTATTTATACCTAGAATCATTTATGATGGTGAAGTCTAAGTTCCTTTCCTTTCAGTAGGGATATCATTCAGTGACAGAGTACACCAACTATTTTATTGAGTTGGTTAATTTTTCTCCTAAGGTAGTGATGCATCCATAATATGTCGTTAAATCCTCTGGTAGTATCAAATTAGAAATTTATATGAATCTTAAACCATAATGACTAAAAATTTATAGTAAAGTGGAAGTACATGGTTGATCCCACAGAGTGTGGGGAATGTAGAAGATGAATTTTGACTAAAGTTAAGGTCATCCCAATTTTAGTTTTATTTTATTAAACTAATTAAATGAAAAAAATTAAATAAATAAAATGCAGGCAGAAAGACAAGAATGGATCAGGGTCAATTTTAGGGTAAAGGAAAAGGGCAATCCTAAATATAATTTGGGATAGACCTATGGAATAAGCTAAAAAGTGATGAAAAATACACCAATTGATCTTGTTCAAACCAATTGGATTAACCTAAGATGGAAAAGACTCATTGGTCTAGAGTAATTGAAATCCTAAGCACATGAAGCTTGGCTTCTAGGTAGAAAGAATTACAAGCTATTGGTCATAGCTTAATCTTCCCCAACTAGGTCATGGTTGTTCAATTTTGACCTCTAATGATCAGGGATAGTAAAAAAGAATGATATTGAATTTTTTAAAACCTTTTTACAAGACACGGTATTACCAATTTTCTATTTTATATATTCATTAGGTCTAAACCACCCCTACTTTCGAACCCCTAATCCTAAGAAGATTAGCTGATCATCGTTGGGTGATCTCTAAATATGAATAAAAAACCCATAGTAGAGATATTAGATGAAAGAGAATGAATATAATTGAATGGAATTAAATTTTAAATCATCCAAAAAATATATAAAAATAATAAAATAAGAAATTAGAAAGAAAAATCTATCTATGAAGAACTCTAGCGGTAGCCTCCCAGTTTTCGAACCTCTATGCTTGAAATGGAATGCATGAATCTCTTGGAAGAAACCCATATTTATAAGTCCCAATGTCAACCATGGGATTACATGGGTAAAAGGTCTCATTAAATGGATGTTCAGGTCCAAAAATAAATTCTTCCATCGAAATATAAGTAAAATATTCATTTTTTAGTTTGTTCGAGGATTACAAGATGTGTAATGTTTTTTACAAGACATGTAATTCGTTAGGCCAAATTCTAGGCAATTTTCTTCACTTAACGTCTTGTATTATCTTCATGACTTGTAAATTTTATACGTTGTGAATTTGATTCATGATGTGAATCATATATCCCCATCATCGATAGCCACATTTCATCCTGTATCATCATCTTCAAGCCTTCAGAACATCCTATGTCATGGAATGTATTCCACTGATGAAAAAACTAATCTATTTGACTCCTTTTTTATCATGGATTCATATTTATTTTTTGGTATCATGTCGAGCTACTTCATGGCTTGGAACAAAGTGACTCTTTCCATTATATTATTACAAATTTCAATCCTACCATAATAATACATAAAAAATTGATATCAGGTATGGATCTCATATTCATTCAATCACAATCCAATTAAAATGCATATGAAAACACATGAAAAAATAGATATAAAATAAAGATATATGGTGGTGATGAATGATAAAATGAAGGCTAAAAAATACCAGTAATTATTGCAACCTGATATCCAATCATAGGTGCATATGTTGAATCTCAACACCTATGCTGAAATGGAAAATGGGGATATGATGGAAGAGATTGATTTGGTAGGAATGTTAGGATAGTTTGGTTTTACCCTTCCACCAAGTGGAAATTTTAGTTGCACACATGGGAAGAACATAAAGTGTCATAATAATTGAAAAAGTGTTGGTGGTAGCTCTTAGTAGTGTGATATTTCTACTCCATCAGCAGTGGTTGGAAGTTTACCCATGACAAGCTACTGGTGTGGGAAAGTAGGGAACATCCAATGATCTTTCCCCACACCTCCGAGGACCTACAGTGCATGTAGTCCCCAAAGTCATCTACATATATTATGCTAGGATATATCTATGAATCAATATATTTATAGATCATTATCTCTAAAGGGAACTATAATATATTTGGAATCTTCCAAGTCAATAGGGCTCTAGTCACATGCCTCTGTAGTGAAGCAGTTTCATGCAGTAGAGGAGCCACCGATTAAAGTTGATATGGGTCCATCTATAGTAATAGGTAGTATTTTTATAACATATTCTATAGAATATACTATATTTGATATTTTTTCCACACATTATTTTGTATTTGTACATTTTTAGATGTTTTGAAACTTACAATGGAGCTCATGCCCTATGTTATAGAGCTGGAGATGCCTTTTTTCAAGAAGGAGTAGGGGTTTCCTTTCCCTTCATATCTAATTTTGATAGGTGATGTTGAGTTATTCTGTGACTTTCTAGTTCATGATCTTGATATTTTTGACACTATTATTAGGAAGGATTGGTTGGTTTCTAATTGATTTTAGATTGATTGTCATCATCAGTGTGTTTCGTTCTTTATTTCCAATGGGAGCTCCTAGGTGTTTTAGGGAGAGTGGGATCTGAGTTCTAGTCATACATTACCTTATCACCCAAATCTTAAGAATATATTTTTAATTAATTAAGTTGATAAAAATAATGTATCTTCCCATGTTGATCTTCCCTTGGTTGGTTAATATTTTCCTAATGTTATCCCAAGAAACATCCCCAGTCTTCTTCTAGAAAGGGAGGTGGAGTTCTCCATCGATCTAGTTCCTGGTATGAAACTAATTTCTATAATCTCTTATAATATGGAACCTACTGATTTTAATGATCTTAAGATAGAGTTGGAAGGAATTTTAGAGAAGTTATTTTTTCATTCTAGTGTTTCAACATGATAATTACCTGTGCTATTTTCCAATAATATTGATGGTTCTATTCACCTCTACTTATACTGTCAGAAGCTAGCTTAGGTAATAGTTAAGAATAAGTATCCTTTTTCCTATATGGATGACTTGTTTGATCAGTTAAAATGGAAAAGTAGTTTTTGAAAATTGATCTTTGATTTGGTTATCATCATCTCAGATTTAGGGAGTAAAATATTCTAAAGACCACTTTTAGGAGAAGATATGGCCACTATGAGTATCTTGTGACATCGTTTGTCCTAACTAACACTCTTACAGTATTTATAGATTTTATTAATTGTATATTCTGCTATTATCTCAATACATTTATTGTGCTATTTTTGGATGATATCCTGGTTTATTCAAGGATTGAGCAAGATTATGATTACCATATGAATTTAGTTTTGGAAATATTTAGGATTCACCACCTTTATGTGAAGTTATCAAAATGAAACTTCTGGATCCTAGAGGTGAGGTACTTGGTGCATGTGATTTTTGGAACATGGCCTTTATATTGATCTGAAAAAGTTGAAAGATTTATTTCCATGGGAAGAAACATATAATGTTTTCGACATACTGAGCTTCCTATACTTAACTAGTTATTATCAGTGATTCATAAAATATTTATTGTTGATGGAATCACCGTCGACTCCTCTTACCAAGAAAAAAGTGATATTCTCATGGGATGTTAAGTATCTGGCCTATTTTGATGAGTTAAAACATAATTTGACATCGAAACCTATTATGGTGTTTTTAGAACCTTGTAAGGGATATATGCTTTATTTTTATGCTTCTTATGTTGGACTAGGATGAATTCATATATAGTATGACCATGTTATATCATTTGGTTCTCTTCATCTGCAACCACATGATAAGAATTACCCCACTTATGACTTGGATATTTCCACTATTATGAATTATCTCAAGTTTCAGTGACACTATATATTCCAGTAGAGATTCACAGTCTATTCTAATCACAAGATCTTAAGTTATATCTTCTCTCAGAAGGACCCAAAGAGTAAAAGGGTGGAGTACCTCCAGACATTTGACTTTGACATCACCTACACCATTGGGAAGGGGAATGTTGTTTATGAAACTATTAGTAAAATTTCATTATAAGTATGTCTTGGAAGAGAAATAGGAGTATACCCTTATGGGGAATTTCACTCAGTTGTATATAGATGTGATGGAGGATGATTAATGTATGGTTCTAACTAGTGTTCAGTTATCGTCATCTCTCTTTGAGTTTATTCTATAGGAATCACAACAGGATGAAAATTTTAGAGGAATTAAAGAATCATTATATTGTGGGGAGATCATTCCTGGTTGTTCTCTCCCCTCTAATGGAATTATTCACATCAGGGGTCAGTTCATTTTCTCTTTATCTGTTAGAAATTTGGTGATTCATGATTATCATAGTTCTTCATGGGCCATTCATCTTGGAACTATGAAGATGTATTATGACATAATATGGTGTTTTTGGTGGCTGATTATGAAGAATGGAATCAATGATTTTATGTCTCTCTATTACACCTGCTAGTATATTGAGGTAGATCACCTAAAGCCTTCTGGTTTTCTTCAACCTCTTCTAGTTCTGGTATAGAAATGAGATGAGGTATCCATGGACTTAATGAAGGCATTGGGGCGTACAACAAAAACATATGGTCCAAATATTTAAAATTTTTATCACTAATAAACGTAACTATATCATCTATGGTGATGCATAACCCGATACGAAAAGATATGGATATCACATAAAGGAATCAAGCATAAAAATTAAATCAAATAAATTACCTCAATGGATTTGAAGGCTCGTTTGAAAACCACTCATCATCGGTGACTACTGCTTAAAGGAACCATGGTCAGATCCATCAATATCATCCATACATACTTTGATTGTCTATGGGAATATTGATCATTGATATTCCTATGCTAGCACGGGGACTTGATGAAGCCTTCAACATCCCAATAATCACCACTATTCCATTCCATAGATCTGCAAAGGAGATATTGGATCGATTTCTTAGAACAATAACTATCCCTCTCGTACATGAGAGGGATATGAAAAGATCTATCAAATTAAAGTGGATGAACAGTACCTCAGAAAATAGCTCAACATTTATTTTACATTGGAGATTAATCACTCGAAAAGGCTCCTTGATCCCTTTATAAGTAATGTCCCATAAATAAGCCATAAATAACATGTTATTCCCAACTAACTATGTCATAAACTTCATTTATATTTTTATAACTTACTTATAATATAATAAAATATATTATGTGATAAAACTGAGCCATTAACTCGACTCGTTACTTCCAAAAATATTACACAAACCTAGAATATTAAAATAATATTTGTTCATTATATATTTTCCTATGTATTCACTTAAATAGTAGTAAATAAATTAAATAAATAAATTAAAATCTAATTATTCTATACTTGAATAATAATGAATTTATTTATTTCTTGGTGATCATTTATACTCAGACATTTCTTGGACCCCATGGTGGGGCCCACCATGTTGTATACTCTTATTTATTAGAATAGGCCCAAAATTTTGAATACACTAAGTGTGTGACCCTATATGCCCTTATCTTGATTGTAGTGAATACTATTCATAGACCATGAGTGGAGTCCAGCAACTCATAATGGTCCTTAAGGACATAAGGAAAAGTCATAACAATAACAACCTTTCCTATGAACACACAATGTTTAATATAATAACTTTGTTATATGATATATCATAAAGCATGACGCACACTTTGTGTCAGCATCCAATCTTACTTTATTATTTTTTTCCTTATTAGATATATATACCTTCTTCTACCATAGCCATGGATTCAGTGAAGGTACTACCAACCCAATCAACAAGGCGCGAGACATATAATCCTTCTAGAAGCGATAAATTCTATCTTGTCCATTCAATCCATGTCATACCACTAATGACACACCCAATGAAATCTACCTATCTATGACATAAATGTCATGGTTTTTTTCTTACATAAAATTATGTAATTAAATGGTATTCACTAATAATAATATCAATTCAAGAGACTAATACATGTGCTCATAAATATAAAATACCAATGACACCAAAAACCTATGATATTCCTATTAGAGGATCAGTCCTTATGATCACATCTACCCGAGATCACTAAGTGATTACTTCATTATAATAAGTATCAATGATTTTGATCCCCCAACACCTAATGGTCATGTATCATCTGTATCCTGTCAGCATGATGTTTCTAGATCATAAGACATAAATTTAAGATTACTATAATGGTATCTCTCAATTCTCATTATAGCCCAGGAACTGCTATAACCCTTTGTTATGAAAAATAATCTATAGACATTACCATGTAAATAGTGGATTCATAAATATAATCACTATTATGGTAAGTGTATATCATGCATAACTCATTATATATATATATGATATGTTAATAAAAAAATATCATTCAAGTTGGGTCTATGGTACCCACTTTTACAACCCTACCACTTACACTAAATCCAACTTGATAACTATCCTTGTTAGCACTCACATGATAAGATCATGCTTTGAATATGATTTGGATTTTTTTTATCCTACCATGTATTTAATTTAGGGTTACTCCATTATCCACAACTTCAACTCATTGAGTAAGACCCCTCAAGCGATGATATCACTGAGTAAATTCCTATACTCTATCTAAATTTGACATCTTGGCTAGTACCGTTATTGTAAGCTTATCATAATTTATATAATGATAATACCTTACTTAATAGGTTTAATTTAAATAATTTGAACTAATTTTTTTGTTATTTTATATCGTCTCTTTAGAAACATCAAAAGTTGCAACACACTCAGTATTTGTAGATATGTCTACCACTAGCTTGAATGAGCTTCCATTTCTCATTAACTTAGTCTGACTACAATATTAGATCATATTGATCCAAAATAAGGCTAGTTTGTGTGCCCTTATAACTAGAGTCCCTTCTTATCTATGTAATAGGAACATATTCCTTGCACTATCTCGAGTACAATTGGATATTTCTGACTACTTGTAGTGTATTTCTCTTTGATTTAACTAATATTCACATAAAATAAAGTATATGTTAGAAATATTATATCTAGTACATAGATTGAAATACGTGATAGATCCATTATTTATTCTTATTAAAATCTACTCACCACTTTAATATCCTCCTATGTCTCATAAGTTTCTTCTTTGGGAGATTTATGCCACATGACATTTGTAACAATTCTCTCTCAAATTATTCCAACTTGTATTTTTCAATACCACGTAGGTCTATATACTTTGACTTATTCTAAGATCCATTAGATCTACCTTAGTAGATATTATTCTCTAGAACCAGGGTTTCTACTTTAATTCAATATTTGGAGAGTTACCTTCATTCTCGTCTTAACTAACTATAAGACTAATAACATTTTTACATATGTTATTAACATATTTTATTTGAAAAAATGTGGTACTCCCACTAACCTCTTGTAGACAAATGGTGAAAATTCATTCCAAATGAATATTATATGATCTTATTTCTTAATTCAATCCAAAATTGGATTTAGGTAAGTTTCACTACTTATTGGCATTCTATGGTGTCATGAAATCTTTTTGATTATATCAAAGAAACACTTTCCAAGAAAGGTGGTCTTGATATCTAATTGAAAATAAAATGATCATAGGAAGTATATATGAAAAGTAGAATTCTAATGGGTTTAGGCATTATGAATTGGTATAACCAATTAATCCTTATTACTATCACTCTTGTACCACTCATGTATTGTCTCTCTTGAATACCCACAAATTTATTTACATCAATTGAAGAAATTTTCAAAATACATACTTGATTTTGGTACATGGAATCCATTTCCAAAATTCATATAAACTTTTTCAATCGTAACTAATTTCCATTTATTTTTTCCTTGTAGGATCCATTATTCTCAATGTATAATGTATCCCCATCCATAGTGAATGTAAAACCACTACTATGGTTTTATACTTCCTATATAGTATGTGTCTGAAGAACATTCCTTTTCTACAATCTCTTGTGGAACTTATTCATATTCCAATCACTTGTGCATCTCCAACATTGACTAAATCTAAGTCAATCTTTCTCCCATTAACTCAAATATATATGTACACCATTTTATAGATCTATATTCTACATCTTGACTATAATTTTTCTATTATAGATATTTATATAATATTGTATATGAAATTTTGGATACTAATAAGGATGCACTTTGTGTTTTTCTTAATGCAAGTTTGTTTATATCCTTAACAAAATATTTGAATCTAAACACATGTTATTATAACATGATGGATTTATTTCATATTATCACTCATATGATATCCATTTTCCAAAAATAGTTGGCATATGGCTATGGGATAACACCACAATTTATGAAGAATGTATTAGAAAATAATGGAAGTTTCTACAATGTATATTTCTCTCAACATTGATACTCCTTTTACTTACATCATGACTCTGATGTGTATAAGGAAATTTTCTTTTAGTAATTACTCCATGCTACATTTTAATTATCAATGTTTTCATGTAAGAATATATATTGATCCTCCTTACCAACATCATAGATTTGATGTGTATAAGGAAATATACATTTAGGAATTACTCCAAACTAAATTATAATGATCAATGAATTCTTGGTCAAGATATTTTTCAGAACACAGTCCCAAAGAAACTCATATCTTCTTACCATGAATATTCCTTACTTTAATTTTACATTCCTTAAAACTCTTAAAGTAATATTACAAAGTATATGAATTTACCTCTAACTTAACCTTGTAATAGTTCACACTCTTTAGCTGATTTTTTTTGAAAGTTTTGTTACTTACCTTTATTTCTAAAGGTTTATTTTTCCATAACTAGATAAGTAAATGTGTCAATAATACCTAATGTTTTTAAATCTAAACAGTCTAAAACCATACTAGTTATATCCTTGAAAACTACTTAGTTTTACTAGATAAATAAGTATCTTGCCACAATTGGGTAAAAACCAGTCTTACATTTTAAATCCATAAGCTATTTCCAATGATTCAATCATTATTGAGCTATTAGTTGAGTACTAGAAATCACAAAAAACATTAATTCCAAAATGGAATAATGTTTCCTTATGTCCAATGTACACATTAGATAAATGTTTTGGTAATACTTAACAAAATTGAAACCAGAACCATTAATATTGGAAATTAGAAGTTGTGTAATTCTCTCCACTGATATAGGTATCATCCTTTCTCGACTACATAGAGAGAACACCTTGAATTATAGTAATGTTTCTTAACTTACTTGGTTCCTATATTCAGTAACAAATATGTAAGGAAATATTGTATCTAATACCCAAGGAGTATAAATGAAATATTACATTTAACTATGAATATACCAGAAGTAGAAACTCATTATTTATTTTTCTTCAATTCATTGTAAATTCTCTTCTAGTGGACTATCGTTCCACATGAAAATAAAATAGACTCCTATTTAGTGATCTCCCTCTTTATACTTGGTTTCTTAAATAGATGTTGTGAAGGTTCCTTTAGTGGTGTACTTAGAATTGGGATTTTTTCCTTGTATTTATTATTGTTCACCTTAAGAATTAATGATTTAAATTTCTTTAAATTATCATCTTTTTGGAAAACATATTATAAAAGATATAAAATTGGTTTCTCTAAAATATTAATTTTATAACTCTCAATGGAACTTTAGAAACTGAGTGATAAGAATGAGATAATGAGATGAACTGAAAGTTCTTGATTCGACTTGAATCCCAATTCATCTAGTCATTCAATGTTCTTTAGAATCCTGAGTACATGAGGACCAAATTGAGTTCCATATTTCAATCAATACATGACTAGTTTGATCATAATATCATTGATTTGTAGCTTCACTTTCTCCTCACAGACTTCTCAGAGACGAGAAAACATGGTATAGGCATCTATGTCCTCATGTTTCATTTTCAACTCTCTGGAAATCAATGTTAGAATTATGATATAAACATCAAATGCATTATTCATGAGTCTCCTATAACCATCATTCTCATCCTAGCTTTCTTATTTGGGTGTATGATCTGGTAGTGGGACTCCAAAACATATAATTTACTTTCATACTTTAATACTATGTGCAAGAGCCTGTACCACACTTTGAAATTTATGTGGGTGATAAATTTTTCTTTGAATAATATGGATCATACTATATCTATAGTATTAATTTATATTTTCTAAAAAAATAAACAAAATAAGATTAATACCTTTATCTTGATTACCGATTAGACATTTCCGATTTAATCATTAAATGTCTCCCACTTTTTTATCGAACCCTAGTAGCCCTCACTACTAGATTCGTAATACCTAGTCTCTTGAGTATTATAGTTGAAAGGATCCCTAAAACCTCAATTAATTTCCTAATCTATGGCAATTTCACTATTCAAAGCATTTTAAGGTAGGTGTTTTACTAGAAAACTGCATTGATTCATGTCTCCTTGAACTGTTGAGTGAATTCCCAGCTTTTAGAAATCATTACCTTGATTTACTCAACACTTCACCTCTAAAGTGTCAAAAATATATCTATGAATAATTTTTTCTATCATATTTAGTTAAGTTGACCTATCACTCTCATAATATTTCCCTATTAGTAGGAGGAACCCTAAAATAGGGCCGAAGATAATACCATACACCTTATTTTATTCAAATTTAAAGAAAAAGGCATTATAACTTAATATTACTTTTAGGATTTCTATTATTTCTTGAATAATGAAACAATTTTATATTTTATATACTCGTATTATGCGATCACACTCAAAAATTAAAAATTCATTAAATATAAAACATTCATCACATCTTAATCTATTTTAACATATGTATTTTTGTTTTATTATTTATGCAATTGTGTAAACTTTCATATTCACAAAACAATAATAAGCCATGCATAAATTAAATAAATAATGCAACTGATCTTGAAAATTTATTATTTCTTGATCCATTTAATCTAAATGGATCAATGGGGATATGATGGAAGAGGATGATTTGGTAGGAATGTTAGGATAGTTTGGTTTTACCCTTCCACCTAGTGGAAATTTTAGTTGCACACATGGGAAGAAGAGAAAGTGTCATTATAATTGAAAAGGTATTGGTGGTAGATCTTAGTAGTGGGATATTTCTACTCCATTAGTAGTGGTTAGTAGTTTACCCCTGACCAACTATGTGTGTGGGAAAGTAGGGTACACCTGATGATCATTCCCCACACCTCCAAGGACCTACAGTGCATGTGGTCCCTAAGGTCATCTACATATATTATGATAGTATCTATCTATTCCTTGATATATTTATAGATTATTATCTCTAAATGGAACTACAACATATTTGAAATCTTCCAAGTCAATAGGGATCTAGTCACATGCCTCCGTAGTGAAGTAGTTTCATGTATTAGAGGTTCCACTGATTGAAGTTGATGTGGGTCCATCTATAGTGGGAGGTAGCATTTTTATTACATATTCTATAGAATATAATTTATTTGATATTGGTTCCACACATTATTTTGTATTTGTACATTTTTTAGATGTTTTGAAACTTACTACAGAGATCATGCCCTATGTTATAGAGTTGTAGATGCCTTTTTGCAAGAAGAATGAGTAGGGGTTTCCTTATCCTTGATATCTACTCTTGATAGATGATGTTGAGTTAGTCTGGGACTTTATAGTTCTTGATCTTGATATTTTTGACACTATTATTAGGAAGGATTGGTTGGTTTTTAACTGAGTCAAGATTTATTATCATCATCAGCGTGTTTTGTTCTTTATTTCCAATGGGAGCTCCTAGGTGTTTTAGGGGGAGTGGGATTTGAGTTCTAGTCATACATTACCTTCCCACCCAAAGCTTAAGAATATATTATTTATTGATGATGTTGATCCAAATAATGTATCTTACCATTTTGATCTTTCCTTTTTTGCTTAGTATTTTCTTGATGTTATCCCAAGAAACATCCCCAGTCTTCTTCCAGAAAGGGAGGTGGAGTCCTCCATCAATCTAGTTCCTAGTATGCAACTAATTTCTATACTCTCTTCTGATATGATACCTAATGATTCAAATGATCTTAAGATCTAGTTGGAAGGAATTTTAGAGAAGGTATTTGTTCATTCTAGTGTTTTACCATGATAATTACCTGTTCTATTTTCCAATAAGATTGACGGTTCTCTTCACCTCTTCTTATACTATCAGAATCCGGATCAGGTAACAGTTAAGAATAAGTATCATTTTTCCTATATAGATAACTTGTTTGGTTAGTTAAAATGGAAAATTAGTTTTCAAAAAAATGACCTTCTATTGGGTTATCATCATCTTAGAGTTAGGGAGTCAGATATTCTAAAGACCGATTTTAGGAGAAGATATGGACACTACGAGTATTTTGTGATGTCGTTTGTCCTGACTAACAATCTTACAGTATTTATGGATTTTATGAATTTTATATTCCACTATTATCTCAATACCTTTATTATTATATTTTTGGATTGTATCCTAGTTTATTCAAGAATTGTGAAAGATCATGATTACCATATGAATTTAGTTTTGGAAATATCGAGGATTAACCACCTTTATGTGAAGTTATCAAAATGAAACTTCTGGATCAGAGAGGTGAGGTACTTGGTGCATGTGATTTTTGGATCATGGACTCTAAGTTGATCTGAAAAGGGGGAAGGATGTATTTTCATGGAAAGAACCATATAATTTTTTAAACATATAGATCTTCCTAGACTTAACTGGTTATTATCAGTGATTCATAAAATATTTATTGATTATGGAATCACCGTTGACTTCTCTTACCAAGAAAGAAGAGATATTCTCATGGGATGTTAAATATCTGGCCTATTTTGATGAGTTCAAACATAATTTGACATCAACACCTATTTTGGTATTTTAGGAACCTGTTAAGGGATATATGGTTTATTTTTATGCTTTTTATGTTGGACTGGGATGAATTCATATACAATATGATCATGTTATATCATTTGGTTCTCATCATCTTCAACCACATGAGAAGAATTACCCCACTTATGACTTGGATATTTCTTCTGTTATAAATTATCTCAAGTTTTGGTGACACTATATTTTCATCTATAGGTTCAAATTCTATTCTAATCACAATATCTTAAGTTATATCTTCTCTCATAAGGACCCAAACTTCAAGTAGAGGCAAAGGGTGGAGTACCTCCAGACTTTTTACTTTGACATCGCCTACCCCATTTGGAAGGGGAATTTTGTTTATGAAAATCTTAGTAAAATTTCATTCTAAGTATGTATTGTAAGATAAAGAGGAGTAGACCCTTATGGGGAATTTCACTAAGTTTTATCTAGATGTGATGGAGGATGATTCATTTATGGTTCTAACTAGTGTCTAGTTATCATCACATCTCTTTGAGTTTATTCTATAGGAATAGCAACAGGATGGAAATTTTAGAGGAATTAAAGAATCCTTATATAGTGGGGGGATTGTTCCTAGTTGGTCTATCCCCTCTAATGGAATTATTCACTTCAGGGGTCGATTCACTGTCTCTTTATCTGTCAGAAATTCGGTGAAGCATGATTATCATAGTTCTTCATGGGCCATCCATCTCAGAACTATAAAGATGTATTATGACATGAGGTGGTGTTTTTGGTGGATGAGTATGAAGCATGAAATTAATGATTATGTGTCTCTCTATTACACCATCTAGAATATTAAGGTAGATCACCTAAATCCTTCTGGTTTTCTTCAACCTCTTTTAGTTCTGGTATGGAAATGAGATGAGGTATCTATGGACTTAATGAAGGAAATATGGCATTAAATAGAAAAATATGGTCCAAATATTCAAAATTTTTATCACTAATAAATGTAACTATATAATCTATGGTGATTCATAACCCAATACAAAAATATTTGGATCTCACACGAAGGAATCAAACATAAAAATTAAATCAAATAAATTACCTCATTGGATTTGAAGGCGCATTTGAAAACCATTCATCATCAGTGACTATTTCTTGAAGGAACTCTGGTCAAATCCATAAATATCAGCCATACATACTTTGATAGTCTATGGGAATGTCAATCATTGATATGTGGGTGCTAGCACGGGGACCCGATGAAGCCTTCGACATCCCAATGATCACCAATATTCTATTCCATAGATCTACAAAGGAGATCTTGGATCAATTTCTTAGAACAATCACTTATCTCTCTAGGATTTGGGAGGGATAAGACAAGATCTATCAATTCAAGTGGATGAATAGTACCTCAGAAAATATCTCACTATTTCTTTTACATTGGATATTAAACACTTGAAAAAGTCTCCTTGATCCCTTTATAAGTAATGTCCCATAAATAATCCATAAACAACATGTTATTCCCAACTAACTATGTCATAAAGTTCATTTATATTTTTATTACTTACTTATAATATAATAAAATATATTACGTGATAAAATTGATCCACTAAAACAACTATTTATTTCCATAAATATTACACAAACCTTGAATATTAAAATAATATTTGTTCATTAAATATGTTCCCATGTATTCACTTAAATACTAGTAAAAAAAAATAAATAAATAAATTCAAATGTAATTATTCTATACTTGAAAAATAATGAATTTATTTATTTCTTGGTGATCATTTATACTCAGACATTTCCTGGACCCCATGGTGTTTCCCGCCATGTCGTATAGTCTTATTTATTATAATAGGCCCAAACTTTTGAATACACTAAGTGTATGAACCTATAAGACCTTATCTTGATTGTAGTGAATACTATTCATAGACCATGAGTGGAGTCAAACAACCCATAAAGTCCCTTAAGGATATAAGGAAAATTCATAACAATAACAACCTTTCATATGAACACACAATGTTTAATATAATCAATTTGTTATATGATATATCATAAATCATGATGCACACTTTGTGTCAAAATCCATTATTACTATATTATTTTTTGGTCTGACTAGGTATATATACCTTCTTCTACCATGGCCATGGATTTAGTGAAGGTACTACTAACCCAATCAATAAGGCCCAAAACATCTCATCCTTTCGGAAGTGATAAATTCTATCTTGTTCATTCAATAAATTTCATACCACTAATTATACACCTAATGAAATCTACCTATATATGACATAAATGTACTTGTTTTTTTCTTACATAAAAGTATGTAATTAAATGGTATTCAATGATAATAATATCAAGTCAGGAGACTAATTCATGTGATCATAAATAGAAACTACCAATTACACCAAAAACATATGATGTTCCTATTGGAGGTTCAGTCCTCATGATCACATCTACTCAAGATCACCAAGTGATTACTTCATGAAAATAAGTCTCAATTCTTATGATCTCCCAACACCTAATAGTCACACATCATCCGTATCCTGTCAGCATGATGTTTCTGGACCATATGACATAAATTTAAGATTACTATAATGGTATCTCTCAATTCTCATTATAGCCCAAGAACTACTATAACCCTTTGATATGAAAAATAATCTATAGAAATTACCATGTAAATAGTGGATACATAAATATAATCACTATTATGGTAACTGTAGTTCATACATAACTCATTATATATATATATGATATGTTAATAAAAAAATATCATTCAAGTTGGGTCAATGGTACCCACTTTTACAACACTCCCACTTGCACTAGATCCAACATGATAATTATCCTTGTTAGAAATCACATTATAAGATCATGCTTCAAATATTTTTTGGATTTTTTTGATCCTACCATGTATCTAATTTAGGGTTACTCTGTTATCCACAACTTCACCTCATTGAGGAAGACCCCTGAAGGGATGATATCACTGAGTATATTCTGATCCTTTGTCTAAATTTGAAATCTTTTCTAGTACCATTATTATAATCTTATAATAATTTATATTATGATAATACCTTACTTACTAGGTGTGATTTCAAGAACTAGAACAAAAATTTGTGTTATTTTACACCATTTCTTTAGAAACATCAAAAGTTGCAACACACTCAGTATTTGTAGATATGTCTACGACTATCTTGAATGAGATTATATTTCTCATTACCTTAGTCTTACTACAATATTAGATCATATTAATCCAAAATAATACTATTTTGTGTCCCCATATAACTAGAGTCCCTTCCTCTCCAAGTAATAGGAACATATTCCTTGCACTCTCTCAAGTACAATTGGATAGTTCTGACTACTTCTAGTGTAGTTCTCTTTGATTTAACTGATATTAACATACCATAAAGTATATGTTGAAAATATTATATCTAGTACCTAACATGTAATATGTGATACATACATTTTTTATTCTTATTGAAATCAAATAACCACTTTAATATCCTCCTATGTCTCATAAATGTCTTCTTTGAGAGATTTATGCCACATGACATTAGTAACAATTCTCTCTCAAATTATTCCAACTTTTATTTTTCAATACCATTTCAGTGTATATAAATTGACTTATTATGAGATCCATTAGATCTACCTCTGTAGATATTATTCCCTAGAACTAGGGTTGCTAATTTAATTCAATATTTGTAGAGTTACTTTCATTTTTGTCTTAACTAACTATAAGACCAATAACACTTTTCCATATGTTTTTAACATATTTTATTTGAAAAAATGTGGTACTCCTACTAACCTCTTGTAGACAAATGGTGAAAATTTATTCCCAATGAATATTCTATGATCTTATTTCTTAATTAAATCCAAAATTGGATTTAGGTAAGTTTCACTGCTTATTGTCATTCTATGGTGTCACGAAATCTTTCTGATTGTATCGAATAAACACTTTCCAAGAAAGGTGATCTTGATATCTAATTCCAAATAAAATTGTAATAGAAATTATATATGAAAAGTATAATTCTAATGGGTTTAGGGATAATGACTTGGTATAACCAATCAAGCTTTATTACTATCACTCTTTTACCTCTCATGTATAGTCTCTATTGAATACCCACCAATATATTTACATCAATTAAAGAAATTTTTAAAATACATACTTGATTTTGGTACATGGAATCCATTTCCAAAATTCATATAAACATTTCAATAGTAACTAATTGCTGTTTATTTTTTCATGTAATAATATACATCGTTTCTCCTTATAAACATCATATCTTTGATGTGTATAAGGTAATATACATTTAGGAACTACTCCACACTACATTTTAATGATCAATGAATTCTTGGTCAAGATATTTTTTTGAAAACAGTCCCAAAGAAACTCATATATTCTAACCACTAATATTCCTTACTTTAATTTTACATTCCTTTAAACTCTTAAAGTAATATTACAAAGTATATGAATTTACCTCTAACTTAACCTTTCAATAATTCACACTCTCTAACTGAACAAATTTTGAAAGTTTTGTGGCTTACCTTTATTTATAAGGGTTTCTTTTTCCAAAACTAGAAAAGTAAATGTATCAATAATTCCTAAGGTTTTTAAATACAAACATTCTAAAACCATACTAATTATATCCTTGAAAAATAATTAGTTTTACTAGAAAAAGAATTATCTTTCCACAATTGGGTATAAACTAGTCTTACATTTTATATTCATAAATTATTTCCAATGATTCAATCATTATTGAGCTATTAATTAAGTACTATACATCACAAAAAACATTAATTCCAAAATATATTAATGTTTCCTTATTTTCAATGTACACATGAGATAAACGTTTTGGTAATACTTAACAAAAGTTAAACTAGAATCATTAATATTGGAAATTAGAAGTTGTGTAATTCTCTCCACTAATATATGTATCATCCTTTATCAGCTGCATAGAGAGCACACCTTGACTTATAGTAATGTTTCTTAACTTCCTTGGTTCCTATATTTAGTAACAAATATGTAAGGAAATATTGTATCTAATACCCAAGGATTATAAATGAAATATTACATTTAATTATGAATATACTGGAAGTAGAAACTCATTATTGATTTTTCTTCAATTCATTGTAATTTCTCTTCTAGTGGCCTATCTTTCCACATGAAAAGAAAATAGACTCCTATTTAGTGATCTCCCTCTTTATATTTGGTTTCTTAGAAGGGTGTTGTGGGTTTTAATTTAGTGGTGTACTTGGAATTGGGATGTTTTCTTAGTCTTTATTATTGGTCACCTTAAGAATTAAAGATTTAAATTTCATTAAACTATAATCTTGTTGGAGAACATATTCTAAAAGATATAAAATTGGTTTCTCTATAATATTAATTTTATAACTCTTAATGAAACCTAAGAAACTGAGTGTTAAGAATGAGATAATGAGATAAAGTGAATGTTATTGATTCGACTTGAATCCCAATACATATAGTAATTCAATGTTCTTTAGCATCCTGAGTGCATGAGGTCCAACTTGAGTTCCATATTTCAATCTATACATAACCAGTTTGATCATAATCTCATTGATTTCTAGCTTTATTTTCTCCTCACAGACTTCTCAGAGATGAGAAAACATGGTATAGGCATCCATGTACTCATGTTTCATTTTCGACTATTTGGAAATCGATGTTAGAATTATGATATAAACATCAAATTAGTTATTCATTATTCTCCTATAAACATCATTATCATCCTCACTTTCTTATTGGGGTTTATGATCTGGTAGTGGGGACTCCAAAACATATAATTTCCTTTCATACTATAATACTATGTGAAAGAGCCTATACCACACTTTGAAATTTATGTGGGTGATGAAATTTTCTTTGAATAATATGGATCATAATGTATCTATGGTGTTAATTTCTATTTTCTAAAAAAATAAACAAAATAAGATTAATACTTTTTTCTTGATTACTGATTAGACATTTCTGATTAAATAATTAAATGTCACCCACTTTTTATTGAACCCTAATAGCTCTCACTACTAGATTTATAATACCTAGTCTCTTGAGTATTCTAGTGGAAAGGATCCCTGAAACCTCTCCTCATAGTCTAATATATGGATATTCCACTACTCAAAGAGTTTCAATGTAGGTGTTTTACTAGGAAACTGCATTGATTCATGACTCCTTGAACCATTGAGTGAATTCCTAGATTTTAGAAATAATAACCTTTATTTACTCAACACTTCACCTCTATAGTTTCAAAAATATATCTATGGATAAATTTTTATATCATATTTAGTCAAGTAGACCTATCACTCGCATAAGAACTCCCTATTAGTAGGAGGAACCCTAAACTAGGGCCAAAGAGCATTCTATACACCCTGTTTTATTCAAATTTAAAGAAAAAAGGCATTACAACTTAATATTACTTTGAGGCTATTTATTATTTTTTGAAGAATGAAAGAATTTTATATTTTATATAATCATATTATGTGATCACACTAAAAAATTGACACTTCATTAAATATAAAACATTCATCAAATCTTAATCTATTTTGATATATGTATTTTTGGTTTATTATTTATGTGATCGTGTAAACTTTCATATTTAAAAAACAATAATAAACCATTCATAAATTTAACAAATAATGAAAATGATCTTGAAAATTTATTATTTCATGATATGTTGAATTTAAATGGATCAATCATTTCCTTAGGGAAAAATACTTGAGTCATGTATGAATCGTATTTCATCTTGCACCCCGGTCTAATGTTTCCACATCTCATTTAGAATACCACCTCATATCGACATGTTCTGCATCTTATATCATCCTTGAAATTATATATATACACTTGAAAATAAAAAAAATGTATGTATAAAAATACTGATGGATGCGTATACCCTTATACATATAAAGCAGGGAAAGATGATGCACATAACGTCAAAAAATTTAATTATTACATACATCACACAGAATATAATAATTAAAATAAATAAATTAAATTACATACATACATTGGTTGATCGATGGTCAGAATTATCCAGAAGGTAATATACACACAATATAAAATTAATTTTACAATAAATTATAACTGAGAAAAATTTAAATGAATTAAAAATAAATTTATCTAATTTTAGTTTATAAAATAATAATCACATGTTCCTAGAAATTTTTTAAAGCATTCCATTTTTTTTGGAATTTTTTATTTTTTTTAAAAAATTAATGAGGCCCACGGTGGCCCAAAAACCCCTTAAAAGAGGTTCCAAACTTTTTTTATTTTTTGTGTCATGCTTGGAAAGCATTATCCTTTCCCCTATTTCATTTTTTTTGTTTAAGGGCCTGCAAACTTTTCCTAGACAACACCCACTTCCCCCTTTAATTTTTTTTTTCATCATTTTATTTTCTAAAGCTTGTTAAATAGTCTTTTGAAAAACAAGTTTTAAAATTCCACAAATATTTGGAATTTACTACACCCCATCAGGGTATAGTTTTGTCCACTAGAATCTGGTGGGATCATAGTAAAACACCACTGGAAAATATAAACACACACACACAAACACCATAAAAATATACATTCTTCATTTTTAAACCCAAAATTAATTGGTTTTGATCTGATTTAAAATTTTATATGGCTATAACTTGGACATCTAGGATTGCATCAAAACCCGATTCAGTGTGATGGGACCCTTGTGATTCCATCTATAATAATCCAATGTAATTTTTCCCTTGGATTAAATCATCATGAAATCCATCTAATACCAATTGAAGGTACCTGAGTATGCAATGAAAATAGATAGGCTAGGGATTTAAAATTTCATCACAAATCTATGTAACTACACCATCTCCAATGATACATAACCTAGTATAAAAACATGATGACCTGGAAAAAAGGAGTTAAGAACAAAAATTAAATCAAATAAATTCTCTTATTCAGTTTGAAGGCGCGTTCTAAAACTTCTCATCACTGACAACCATTTCTTAAAAGAAAAAATTTTAGATCCCTCTAGACCATCCACACATGCTTTGATAGTCTTTAGGAATGTCGATCATCGATATACTAGTGATAACATGGAGATATGAGGAAGCCTTTGACGTCTCTATGATCACAAATATAATGTTCCTTTGATCCTTGAAGGAGATCTTGGATCAATTACTTGGAACTATCACTTCTCTCTTTAGGATGCAAGATGGATAAAAGAGGATCTCTCAAATTCGAGTGGAAGAATAGTACCTCATAAAAGAGATCCCTCTTTCTTATTTAGTGGAGATTAAACACTCAAAAAAGGTCCCCCAAACTCTATACAAGTGATTCCCACTAAATAAGCCATAAACAGTATGTTATGACCAACTAATTATGTTATAACTTCTATTTATATTTTAATTACTTATAAGATAATAAAATATATTACATGATAAAATATTTCCATTAACTAGACTTGTTATTCCCACGAATATTAAACTAAAATTTAATATTAAAGTAATATCCATTCATTAAATATTTCCCCATGTATTTACTTAAATAATAATAAATACATTAAATAAATAAATTCAACTCCAATAATTCTATACTCAAATAATAATGAATTTATTTATTTCTTGGTGATTATTTATACTTAGAAATTTCTTGGACCCTATGGTGGGGACCACCTTTTCCTATATTCTTATTCATTAGAATATGCCCAAACTTTTGAATATGTTAAGTGTGCAGTCCTCTAGGACCTTATCTCAATATTAGTGAATCATATTTATAGACTATGAGTGGGGTTTAATAACCCATTAAGGCTCTAAATTTGATAAGGAAAAATCATAACAATGACAATCTTTCCTATGAACACATGATGTGTAATATAATATCTCATACAATATCTCATAAAGCAGGAAACCCACTTTTTGTCATCATCCATTCTCGCATTATTATTTTTTGACCTTAATGGATTGAATTACCTTCTTCTACCATGACCATGGATTTAGTGAAGGTACTACCATCCCAATCAACAAGGCCCATGATATATCATCCTTTTATAAGTGAAAAATTATATATTGAACATTAAATTAATGTCATAACACTAATGAAACACACACCATAAGCTACCTCTCCATGAAATAAATGTCATTATTTTCATCTTGTATCAAAGTACATAATCAAATGGTATAAACTGATAATAATATCAAGTTGAGAGACCAATACACATTCTTATAAATATGAACTACCAATGAAAATGGAAACATGTGGTGTTCTTATTTCTAGTTTAGTCATCATAATCTCATATATTCAAGATCAACAAGTGTGAAATTCATGAAAAGAGTTCTCAATACTTATGATCCCCCACCACCTGATAGTCATATATCATATGTGTTCTGTCAGCATGATGTTTCTAGACCATATGACATAAGTTTGAGATTACTGTTATGATATATTTTAGTTCTCATTATAGATTGGAAACTTCTATAAACTTTTGGTAAGACAATTAATCTATGTAAATCACCATGAAAATAGTGGATGCTAAAATATCAACACTATTATGGTAAGTATACATAATGTATAACTCACTATATACATGATATGGAAATAAAAATATACTATTCAAGTTGGATCTAGAAAACCCACTTTTACAAAACATTATAGTTTCTTTACTATGTAATCCCTAAGGAAAGGATTTTATCTGGGTGATGATATATCAGCTAAAAGAATTAGATCATTTCATTCTGATTAGGGACACCACCAAGGTATAAAATCTGTGTAAGTTATATATGAAAAAATCAGGGGGTTTCTTGGGGTTCCTTCTGTCATTGTCTTTGATAGGGATCCTAGTTTTACTTATCTGTTTTGGAAAGGTCTCTAAGAGGTTATGGGGACACAAGCCAAGTTGAGAATAACATATCATCTATATACAGATGGATAAACGAAGCATGTTATTTAGATTCTTGAGGATATACTCTATGCCTGTGTCTTTGATTTTAGAGGATCTTGTGATAGCCATCTGGGATTGGTTGAGTTTTCTTATAATAATATTTATCATACATCTATAAAACTGGATCCTTTTGAGGTGTTGTATGGTTTCTCATGTTGGTCACCTATTTGTTGGTTAGATATGGGTGAGACCTATATCATGGTACTGAGTATTATTCAGCATATTTTTATGAGGATTCAGGATATACATTGACAGGTATAAATCTTACGTGGATCATCAATTCTATCCATGGGAGTTTTTTATTTGTGACCCGATCGATCTTCTTGAAAGTTTCCCCTTGGTTGGGTCACCATTGGATTTGGAGATAAGGGCAGTTGGCTCTAAGATATGTTGTACCATTTGAGACCAGAGAATGGATTGGGCATGTAACTTATCAATGGGAATTACCAACTCATTTTGATGAGTATTCATGATGTTTTCCACATATCTCATCTCAAGAAGTATCATCACAATCCTTCCTATGTTTTGAATTGAGAGTAATTTGACTTAGAGCTAGATGTGTCAGTTGTGGAGCATCTGGTGGAGATATTTGAGTCTCATATTAAAGTTCTATGTGGGAAGTCTATTATGTTGGAAAAAGTGTTATGGAGGCACATATCAGACTCTCAAGATATTTTGCATCAAGAATCATTGATAAGGGAACAATGAAATCATATCTTTATGGATATTCCTTCTTCTATATGAATATATAGGGACAAAAAATGCTATGGCTGGGAGGTTTTTACATCCCATATTGAAGTATGTTTGATTTTGATATTTGGGATGTTTCTTTCCAAGTTCTGGAAGATTTGGGAATGGATTGGTAGCTTTAAATTGGTTCTTTGAACTTTTAAAGAAACAATAGAAGGACCAAGGTCATGGTGTTCCTATGAGTCTCCTGTGTAAAATATCCTAAGATACTATGTTTAGTGTAGGGAGTGGTCCTAGGTGTGGCTCATTGGTGGTTACCCTATGTGCCATGGCCAATAAGGCCTCACCATGGTCATTGCCAGTCTATAATGGCTAAATCATTTTCACTACAACGTGTTCAGTGGGTGTGTCAGTCTCCAATGTGAGGTGTGAACGAGGCCAACATGAGCATGGTGAATTCCCACCATTTCATGGAATAATCTATTTTAAAATTTCAAATGGCTGATTTGGTCACCTATTTTTAAGAAAGGTGTTTTTCCTATTAAGGGAAACTCTGAGGATCTTTATGTGGGGTGTTTTAATGAATTTTTGACTTGATTTTCACCACTATTAATCACCCCTTCTTCTTTCTCGTTCTAGGGTTTTTAATTAGATGATTTTGGGAAGAGATTTGGCATTCATTATTCTTTGGGTAATATAGTTCCCTTGATTTGTTCCTATTGTTCTTACAGTGCATTCAATTCCTATAGGCTGAATCTTGTTTGGTTTGGTGTGTATTTCAGGTTCAATGAGGTATGTGATATATTATCTTCTTTCAAAACCTTGTTCTTATAGAAACGATATTCTAATATGTGGAAATCAATGTCTAGGACCTCATCTATCTTTCTCATGTGTTCCCATTCCATCCAGTGTGTGGATCCCGTTGTTGTTTCTATGTGAACCCAAATGTAAGGTAGGTGGTTCCATATCTAGTTTTTGTTTGAGGAACTGTACTAAATGATGATTGGAATAACCCTTGATATTCTTGATATATGGGTATAAATGGTTTTTGATAAAATATGTTTTCCCCTTGTTTTTTATAATAAAGATTTTTTCAAAGAACTATGAAATGGTTTATAGAATTGGGTTTCAAAGAATGATTTTGATGAGAAAGGGTTGTTTGAATTTTTTTTGTGAAATGATATGAATGCTTTGAATCTTTTTGACATACACAACATATGGGAGCCTCGGGCACCTAAGAGGGGATTTTCGTATTGCGAATTTTCCTTGTTTCTATAGGGGGTTCACTCATGGGGTGTTTCTATGTTCCATAGGAACCGTCGTTCTTGGGAATTTATTTTCTAACACCGTAGGGGGTTCATCCATGGGGTGTTCCTCTGTTCCCCGGTCCCTGTTGTTCTAGGGACTTGTTTAGTGCATTAATTATTGAATTTATTATTGAGGTATGATATACCTAGCTAGACTAGACTTATGTAATCATAGGGATGATATACATTATGATTTACTTTATTGGATTTATTTTATTATATCCATGATATGAAAATGATTCATGATTTTATAAATGATTTATATGAAAATGTGATTTGACTGATGTTATATGGCATCCACTTTAGAACTATGAACGGGGAAATTTTTTTACCATGCTTTTGGTATAAATGTGAAAACTATTTTATCATGCCATTTTTTATATATTGAGAATATTAATATTATTTGACATATAATTTATATGGAACACTTGGGTGGGGTATTACTGGACTTGTTTAGATCATGCTTTTTATACTCCCTTGGGGGTGTGTAGACCTTGTTTTGTTTGATGTAGGAAAGGTAAATGTGCTGCAATTAGGTAAATAGGTTTCATGTTAGCTGGGTATGAGTAGCTAGTGGTGAGATAGTGGAATTATTACCACATATCACAATGAGTAATTGCTGGTAGTTGGGTTTCCTTAGTTTTGGATCATTTCCTTAGTTTTCTTGCTACTACTATTGGTTTTTTGTTATAACGTATTTTCCTTTATTATTATCATTTTATACATGTATTCTATGTTCTTGTTTTAGATTGGTAAAATTGTTCCCTCTAGTTGTTGTTGGATTCTTGGGTGCTAGTCACTAACGTATGGGGATAAGAAATTCCATTTGGGTCTTTCCATAGTCTGGTTTGGAGCCCAGTTTGATGATTTATCTAGGCTGGGTTGTAAAAAACCTAACTCTAAGAACATTTTGTAGCATCCTACCCTGGTGTGACCACACTACGAAGGTGATATTCCACATGGCCTTTAGTGTTCTCCTTGATCACCAGAGGCTAGAAACCAGTGACAAGGGTTTAATGATATTACTTAGGGAGAAATTAAATCTATTTTCCCCATTACATCAAACAAACTATATAAAAGAATCTAAATGATAAAAAATAGTTAAATATAATAATAATAATATTAATAAGCTTAATGTAATATCCCATCATGACCATAAATGTATCACATGTAACAAAGACTCGAAAGTATACCTCATAAGACAAAATATAAACATAATAACTAAAAAAGACCATAAAAGGATAAGTGGAAAAACCACACTAAAAAAATCTAAACACCTGTAATCCCAACTAAAAAGTGTATACAAACACCAAATTTTAGAAATAGAGGTCACTTTCCTTTCCTTGAAATGTTACGCATGTAGTCTGTATGCACACGAGATATGTACACACAATAAGTGAGAATATAATGCTCAGTAGAAGCCACTAGAAACCTTTACATCTAAAGGAGTTAGAATTTTTATATATACAAATAGTGTAAAACTTAAATCATTAACAAATATAATTTATAGAATGAAATAAATGTAGGTGTAAGCCACACCACCTGAATAAAAAAAACATGCTTCAACCTACATCAATATCGATTGATTGAGAAACTAAAATCAGTTCTCATCACATAATCTCAATCTCTCCAAAGGTTAACCATGCTCATGGAATAAACATATTTGGGCCTCTCAAGGAAATGTAATCCCATATCATCATATAATTCTAAACCCTATGGTCCATCCATTCCATATCATGGAATATCATATATTTGGTCTCTCAAGGATAACCATGACTTATCATGATAGATCCCATCTCAACCTACCATAGGATACCTATAAGTGGCCATATTAATGGGTTAATCATAACACAAATATGGTTAGTGATAAACATATAATGCATCACTTCAACCTAATAACATATAAACAATTCAATCCATAACATTATTCTTTAATATTTCAACCCCTTTATAAATCATATGTGAAAAGGGATTCTCAAATTTAATTCCACTATTTAAGAAAGAAATTATAATTGGAAAACACACACCAAGATCCCTCATTTAGGTTACTTTAACCTCACATTTCTACCCAAGTTTCTTTAAGAAACATTTTCCAACCAATCAACTATTTAACCCATTAAAATTACATTTATAGATTTTACACAAGCCTTTAAACAACTTACCAACCAACCGTATTAACCTTATAAGAATGATGCTAATTCCCAAGGTAATTTAGGATCATTTATCCCATTTAATACTTCATTTCACACATTAAAGAGTACAATTACAATAAAAACATTACCCCTTTAAACACACAAAATAATTTGTAATACACCCACATTAACCTTACAAGAATGATGCTAATTCCCAAGGTAATCTAGGATCATTTATCCCATTTAATACCTCATTTCACACATTAAAGATCACACATTAAAGATCACACTTAAAATAACAACATTACCCCTTTAAGAACACACGGTAATGTATAATACACCCCTTTAACACTAAATTAATTAATTAACCACTTTCTTCATCAAATCCATCCGATTTTTAACCTTTTTAAATCACCACATTATTATCTATATTTCCTCACACATTTATGTGACCAATACCCTATATCACATAAGGAAAGGTTTACTATAAATAAATTATAAATATGAGAATCCCATAAGAACACATAAATCACTAAAATAGTGTACTATTTATATGTAAACAAATTCTAAGAGTAATGATAGAGAAAATAGTCACCCACCTCAATGAAGATAAGTAATCCACACAAATTATAGACCCTTAGTAAATCTAATAACACAAGGATTCAAGAATTTGATGAATATAAATAATTAAAAAGTTGATTAGAACCACACAATGACATAAACCTCACCAACTTCACAAAAAATATTAAAATTTATGAAGAACTCATTGGGATGAAGCTAACACACCAAATAGACTGTGAATCCAAAAATGAATGAAGAAAGGATCAATAATTAAAGATAAGAGATTAAGGGTAGTGTTTATGGATTCCATTACCCAACATAATCTTCAAAAAATAACCATTAGACAAACAAATATAGAGTTAAGGATAAAAAATAATGACCATGAAATGATGAATATACCCCTATTTAAGAAAACAAGCTTGGAACTCACTGGTACCCAACCAAAACACACTAGCCACTCGATGGCCGACCCACTGGTCCCACACTACTGCCTGAACCAACATGTACCTAATACCCCATCACTGGGTACTCAGTGGAATCTACTATGATATTCTAGAAATATAAACCTTCACTTACTTCTCCATTTTCCACTCTTCACCTCAAAATCCCAAAACCAATTCCAAAAATTTAACCAAAATCATACCAAAAACCTAAAATTAAATAAGGTACGTACCTAAACTATGAGGATTGTTACAACATCTTATCTAATAAAGGAGTACATGAGGTGATATTTTAATGGGATATGTTTTATTTATGTTAACCATGTCTATATAGAAAGATAGTGTGATAAGGTGAATGTCAAAGTATTAAGAAGAAATGAATAATTATCTATGAAAAATGGATTATAGTATTATAAGGAAGAAAAATTTTTCACGTTAAAGAATAAATTCATGGATTTTGAAGAAAAAACGATAGAAAGAAAAAGATAGAGTACTATTTACTAATGGTTGATTACTTACAAAAGGCATGATGGAAGTAAAAGAAATATATTTTCAGATTAAAGAAGGAAAAAATTAACCCTTTTTGAAAAAAAGAAGATGAACATTTGCATAATGACTTACCAAAGATAAAAAATATGAGGTTATCTTAATAGATTACAAGGAAAAGAAGCATTAAGCAAGCATATGTGGATTAAAAAATTAATCAACAAGGAAATAGAGAAAAATATGTGGAAATTTCCTATAATTAAGAAAGAATAATAGAGGAAAATGTAGAAAATATGTATCAAAGGAGTGGACATGAATTAGTGGGACCAGTATCACATTAGAGTTAGATTCCAAAAAAATAAAATGTCGGATACAAATCCAAATATCCAAAAATAGTTTTATATAAGTGGATTCACTCAAAAGATAACCACAAGGAAGGATTGGAAGGAAGTTGGAGGAAAATGTATGGTTCATTAAGACTAACCATAATCATTTACTTGGAGATGATCGGGAAGTACCCCTATCCCCATGTATTTAACTATCAAAATTATTGTTATAGTGATATAGGTTTAAGGGTGAGATATGATACATGGGGTGAATACATTTAAAAACATGAATTTATTTAAAATTCATGCTGAAATAATGATGAATTATGAAGTATAATATGTGAAATAAAGTGGTGTTAGTGTAAGATAAACAATGTCAATCTGACTTAAAAGATTAAGTGGTATTAAGGAAATATCTAGAAAATCAAGCGAAGAAACTGATACTTTTTTAGAAGAGTTAAATTTTTCAAAGTGGTATCAATATTTTCTATAATTGGTAACCAATAATGGAATATACAAGTGATATAATAACTTGAAAAAGGAAGGGGATATCTTAACCATGAAGGAACAATAAAAACATGTAAGGAGAAATTTATGATTTATTTGATCTTGAAATAAAAAGTGGTATTATATTTTTTTAGGATAACTTAGTCTATTTAAAAGGAGAGACTTGAAAGAACCCAATATTTTATGAAACATTTCTCTTTAAATAAATTTAATTTCTTTGATAGATTTCAATACATGTAAACCATAATCTAAATAAACCATAATATAGTAAACCATTATAACCTAGTCATTAAATTGGTGGAGTGAATAGGAATATTTTTTACATTATGTATAAATGTTTTAGATAAAGTAAATATATTTATAAATAATAACTCAATTTTTAGTAAAGTCTTTATATGCTTCAAAAATATATTTTTCCTCAAAAATGGTTTTTATTGCTTTTTGTGAGAAAATAATATAATTAAATTTTTACACTATTAGAAAAAGTATTTGAAAAAAATGAAATTAATTTTTAAAATGATCATGTCAAAATTATCTTAGTGTGAACATTTGATATTTTTTTGCAAATTGTTTTTCGATGAATAGTGGAAAATATTGTTTTTTATTGAAAGCTATCTTTTTGTTTCAAGAATTTTCAAATTTACATTTTTTAAATGATTTAAAAGTAAAATTATTTTATTTATGTTATGGATAATTCTATTAAGGTCATTTGAATAAATTTTATGATGTAATTTGGTATAAAAAGTTTTTATACCTGAGAAAACATTTTTTCTAGAAAACTGCTTTACATAACATTTTGTGATTTTAATTTTAAATTAAATTATATCAAGTATATAAAATGAATTTGATAAAATGGATTAAATATTTTTAATAATTATAATGAATATTATTTAATAAGTCCAACTTAATTTTTGTTCATAATTAATAGTAAAAATAGTAAAAAATCTTTATCATGAATAAGGTTAAAATGAGTTTACCGGGGGGGGGGGTAAAACAAGTGGAAAGGGTGAGTTTTCCAATTAAACATGTCTAATTACTATTTTATGGTTATATTTTGACCTCATATTATACTAAATTTTAATCTCTATTCATTTAGAATCCTTTGGCTTGAGTATGACTTTATTATATTTTAATCTTTTAAGAAATTCCAAGTGTGTCCTCCCCCCCACTTATAAAAGGACACCCCTCATTTATCTTATTTAAACCACTATGATCCATCTATATCGACCAAAAAATGCTCAATTATCTTCTTAAATTCACTATCTATGAATTATAAGTGGTTTTCTTATTACAATACCATTCCAAGGATCATTAAGAAAGGATCTAAATGCAGCTTACCAAAGAAGAGACAATAATCCAACCCGACATATTTCAAATAATTTATTATTATACCTAAAATAATCATGTGGTATTTATCATAAAATAAAAAATTTAGTATACTAAATATACCAAAATTTTATAATGATTATGTAACCACAATTATTCACCCTCTTTCCCATCAAATGGGAAGTGAAATTATCGCTCGTGCGTATGTGTGGAATACCACCTCCACGTAGAGATACAATACATTTTACATAACCATATTTAATGGATGTTTATTATCATGTTTTTAATGTTTATAAATGATATTTGTATCAAAATTATACTTATATAATTATAATATCATATCTACCTTCTTACCTTCCAATTTTTTGGAAAACGACAATGTTGTTCATGCGTACATGTGGACTTCCACCTCCATGTAGTGACATGATTCATTTTTCATTTAATATTTACATGTATAGTAATAAGGATATATTTAATGAATATATATGATATAATAATGATTATTTTAATTTTAATTATCATTTATATTTATTTAATTCCATTCATCTAAAAGTAAAAATGACGTTCATGCGTACATTCGACCTACCGTCTCCATGAATGAGGTAATTATTATTTTTATCTCTATATTTTATAGATGAATATATATCTATATATAATGAATATATATGAAATTTATATTATGATTAAAATTCTATAGATTATGGAACCATGATCAAAGTACAAATACTAGAACTACCAAATTGAAATTCTCATAAAAAACAAAATAGTTAACACATGAAAATGATGATTTTAATAAGGAATTATTAATAAATTGGTGTTAAAATGTTATAAATGAGTCATATATGATATTATAAGTATTAAAATTAAAATTTTATATAATTATAATAAATTTAAATTTATTATATAGGAGTTTCAATATCTTTCGAATCAAGTCAAACTTGAGGTAAGGGATTTATGTTACAATATCACTATTTATCAGGATTGTTTATGCTTATGTTTCCAATGATGATATTTTATGACCTATATCTCAATAATCCCATGAATTTTATTTTTATATGGTTATTTCAAGACATTTCATGTTTTTATTTAATTTTCCCCTTTTTAAGAAATCAAGAAACCTAAATAATTTTTTTAAGAAAAACTGACATTATTTCTCTCTTCTATAGAAAATAATTTTTCTTCTATATCCATGTTTTATAAAAATTATCTCAATTTTTTTATATTCTCCCATTATTTTTAAAATTAATTTTTACCCATGATTTAATTTTTTTTAAAAAAGGAATGTTATTTTCACTTTTTGAATGAGGCACTTTTGAATTTTTACCAAAAATGTGAAGGGTGTATTTATTTTAATGTAAAAGGCATGAATATAATTTCCTAATATCATGAATAATAAATTAGTTGAATATTTATTTAAAAAATTCCAAGTTTATTTTAAAATAAAACATTTTACTTAATATTTCATATTTTTTTTATATTTTAAATAAGTTATTTCAAAGTGAAAAGGGAATTTTCCTAAAAAAATGTTCCAATGATATTTTAAATCCATTTTTATTTATGATAATATTATTTAATATTACTTATGATTTACTAGGGATATGATCCAATTATACCATCCAATTTCATTATTTGGATGTCTTATGATGATTATTATTTAAGGATTATTCTATGAAAACCGTCTCTTTCCCCTAGGTTAATTAAGTTACAATGAAACTTTTATGAAACCTACTTCTTTTATATAGGTTTTTCTATGATGAAATGATGAAATGATTATGAAAACCATTTGATTTCCATGGGTCATGTTGTAAAGAATGTTTTATAATCTTTTGGAACACATATATATGATATTATTTATGTTATTTGTGGTCCTAGAATTATATATCCCTAAAATTCATTGTGTAAAGATGGATATTTCATGAGATAATAAGGAATGGAATGGGGAGTGAACCTAGTTAAGTAAGGGACTCTTTTCCCTATGATATTCTTGGGAGTGAACTTTAACTAATGATATGATGGAATGGTGATTGAACCTAATCCACTATGATAGTCTTGGTAGTGATCCTTAATAAAGGAAATTATTTTCTATTATTATGTGTATGAAACAAACTTATATATTATTATAATGTTATACTCTTGTGGCTCATGTTATTTTATTCCTTTATTATTTGTGTCTTATGAACTGCTAATATTTACTCCATGACTTAAGATTATAATCTATGATACGCTGGGAATGGTTTTCAAATATTGAGCTCATTTTTTCATACCCTTAGGCTCATTTTATGTTTAAGTGATCATTGATATCTCCCTTTTTTACCCTTAATGAGCATTTGAGCTCACCCTTTCTTATGTTTCCTTTTCCAAGGCTATGAATAAAGGTTTTAAGTATGATATGTCTAAAAAGGGTGAATGTTATGAATGAATTAGAGGGAGATGATTAAGATATCTTATGAAAACGTTTTTTATGTATCTAAGTTTCCAAAGACACTGAACCTATATGATCCTAGTAAGAATCATAATTTTTCATCTAATAAGATGTAATATTTATGTATTAAAAGTATGGGTCTTTATAGTTGGTATCTGAGCCAAATTTAGTTAATAATTAGAGATTAGAATTAAATATTATTGTCGAAAACCTTGGGGATAACTCTAATTATAGGATAACATCCTAATGTTTTTATAAGGAATAGATTATGTGGTTTTCCTAGCAATACTTCCCTATCCAAATACTATAAGTGGACTTAGTTTTTGCATAGATGCATCTAGGGGTAATAACCACAAAATAGATGGTTGAGTATATCTCATCCATCATTATGGTTCATTGTGTGTGTTCCCTTACTGTGCACCCTATTCGACACTCTAGAGATATATTCCTGGGTTAATTCATATAAAATTTATAACACATTATGAAGTATTTGAATAGATGATGATCATGGATGACCTAGGTTAAACCTAAAGTGTCATATTTTGAAAATAACGTTTCATGATTTAAGCATACTATAAATGATTTATCATGATTATGTGGTTTCACACTATAATTATTGTTGACCACACTGTGATTTTTGGTTTTAGTCAATGGATGGTACTTGAAGGAATCATGTTAATACTAAATGTGATAGACAATTAAATGATTGCACTCCTGATAAAACTAATGTTATGAGAGCTATAATGAAAAATATTTTTTATGTTCTTATGAAACTTTATCAATATTTGAATCATGTTGATATTATAAACAAGCAAAGGAGGGAACAATGTTCTGTTGAGTCCTTCATGAGGGAACATCCACCATCTTTCAGTGGGTCCACTAATCCACTAGTTTCAAAGAAATGGATCGATACAAACAAAAAAGTATTTTCCATTCTCCTTTTCTTAGAACATGAAAAATTTATTTTAGCTGTTTATCATTTAGAAGGAAAAATAGATCAATGCTGGACACTTATCAAGAATATAAAGCAACATGAATAAATTTATTCCATAGAGTGGGATGATATTAGAATATTATTTTTCAGTAAGTACCTTCATTTCATTCTTCATATGAAGATGGAGAAAAAATTCCTTGAGATAAAGTATAAGGATGATGAATCCATTAGTACTTATGAGGAAAATTTTACAAGACTTTCCAGGAATGATTTTGTTATTATCATCTAACCTAAAATTAATATTTATCAATTCTTCAGTGGTATAAAATCAAGTCTCTAAAGGGAATTATCCATAATAGACTTCATTAGATATGAATAAATCATTCAATGTTCTATCAAGGTGGAAATAGATATTAGATTTACCCATAAATTTCATAGTTTTGATAAGAAAATAAATATGGAATTCAAAGTAAATTATAATAATAAAAACCATAGATAGAATAATACGAGTATTCCTTTATGATCGAAGTGTGGAAGGAAACATGGAGGAAATTTTCTTAAGGGGACTGATAAAATTTTTAAGTGTGGGAAGGAAGGTCATTGGGAAATAAAATAACAATTTTTTGGGAGAAGAAGTTATCTAATGATAGATAAAAATCACACCAAAATGTTCCACCCACACTCCAGTGTTTCAAATGAAATGAGTATTTTCATTATGATAACTAGTTCTCAAATACAAAGGTTAATTACGATGATCAACATCAACAACTTCTTAGGACTAGATAAAAATGGAAATATGACATGATCACTATTGCTGATGTGGTGTATGATAATGGAGTGGAGAAAGGTACACTTACTACCCACTCTATAATTGCTAATGTCATATTTTATTTTGGATACACCAACTATTTTATATCTGAATAATTTTATAAGGGTATCACAATACCACCTCAATGATTAGATGTTGAATTAGAAATGAAAACCCCTAATGGTAAAATAATCACATCTCAATTCTATGATTATTATATTGTTAAATTTTATGTGAATGTGCTTCTATGAAATCTTATTATTCTCCCACTAGTTGAATATAATGTTATCTTAGGTATAGATTTGATTTCTTTACATAAATAACATATCTATTTTTGAGTAAGGAAATTCACATTTTATATTTCGAACTAATCTATGATCATCTATTAGTGTGATGATAAATATGAAATTCCAATGGAAATTAAATCCATTATATGGGTCATGATTCCTATCAAAAAGGGGTTTTTATCCAATATGTTTGGGAAGAAACTGAAAAAAAGATATTTATATTGTATGAGAGTTTGTTGATGTATTTCTAGAAAAATTTCCTAGTCTTACTCTGAATTGTGAAGTTGAGTTTTCAGTAGAACTTATTATTAGTGCTATATATATTTTAAATATTCTATATAGAATGAACCTAATTGAGTTCTAGTAATTAAAGAAGGAAATCTAGAAGAATATTGATTTAGATTCATTCAGTCAAGTGAATCACCATGGGGAATACCTGTTATTTTTGTTAAGAATAAAGATGCATCAATGAGACTCTACATTTCTTATCGATAACTTAAAAAATATAAAAATAAATAATAAGTATCCTTTTTTCCATATTTATGATTTATTTTATCAATTATGAGGAGCTTAATAATTTTCCAAGATTGATCTTCAATTTGGATACTATCAGTTAAGGGTTAAAAGTGAAAGCATACCCAAGATAGCCTTCCATATGACGTATAAATTCTATGAATTTATAGCAATTCCATTTGGTCTTAATAATTACCTTGATATATTCATGGATTTAATGAATAGAGACTTTAGATATTACCTTGATTTGTTTGTGGTAGTCTTTATAAATGAAATTGATATATATTCCAATAGAAATAAAGATAACGAACATCACTTGAGGATTGTACTGAATACTATAATAAAGGTTAATCTATATGAAAAATTTATCAAGTGTGAATTTTGGCTACACAAATTTTCATTTTCAGGTCGTATAATCTCAAGTGAGGTTATATCAATGGATCCATAAAATATGTAAGTTATTGAATGTTAGATTAAAATAACCACTGTGAATGAGATTTTTAGTTTCTTGGTTTGGATGGATATTATTGATGATTTATTTATAGTTTCTCATGGCTTTATAATCCAATCACTAGGTTTACTCCAACGGGAGTTAAGCTCCTTTGGATAGATGAATGTGAGGAAAATTTCAAGGAACTAATGAAAAGGTTAGTAAGTACACCTATGCTTACATGACCCTATAACAGAGAAGAGTTTGTAATCTATTTTAATGAATCAAATAATGGAATGGGATATTCCCTCATTAGAAATGATATGGTGATAGATTACGCCTGACGACAATTGATGGTTTATGAGAAAAATTAACCAACTCATGATTTTAAGTTATATGTGGTAATTTTTTTTATTAAATATATGAGGAATTATCATTATCAATGAAAATGTGACATATATACTATTAATAAAACTTTAAAGTTTATATTCACTTAGAAATATCTGAATATGAATTGGAGAATATGATTGGAGTTAATTAAAAATTATTATTTTACAATTCATTACCACCCTGGGAAAGAAAAAAAGGCAGAAGATGATCTGAGTCAAAAGAATCATGAACTATTTTCTATGATGAGGATAAAAAAAGATTAAATATTTCTAGATTTTCAAATTAAAGAGCTTGAAATCTTGAAGTATGTGAAGAAATATTATCTTGATCAAATGAGTGTTTAACCATCTATTCATGTGAAGATCAAAGTGGAACATAAGGAAGATATAACACCGAAAACAAAGGTGATACATTTTCCAAAGTTCAACATTTATTGTGATGGAATGATAAGGTTTATGAATTGTGTATGTGTCCCATCCATACCAGAATTGAGGAAGGATCTATTGGATGAAGCTCATAGTTCATCATTCTCTATTCATCCTGTAAGTATGAACATGTATAGAGATTTGAAAAAGTATTTCTAGTGGGAAAACATGAAGATAGATAATGTAGATTATGTATCTAAGTTCTTGGTATGTCAATAAGTTAAGGCTAAGTGACTTAATTATAAGGTTATGTCACAACCATTATCTATACAAGAATTAAAATTGGAAAACATCACCATGGATTTTGTCATGAAACTCCCCAAAACATCTAAAGGCCATAATTATATTTAGGGTATAGTATATCACCTTACAAAGTCAACACACTTCATTTTTTAGAGAATATTTTTCTATTGATCATATTGATAGAATATATATTAAGTAAGTGGTAAGTTTTTATGGAGTACCACATTCTATTGTATCTAAAAGAGATCCTATGTTTACTATAAAGTTCTGTAAAGTCTTCTATAAGATATGGATTCAAAGTTGAGTTTTAGTACTTCTTATCATCCTAAAAAAATGGTTAGTCTAAGAGAACCATTTAAACCATTTAGGATATGCTAAGGTCTTATTCTATGGATTTTAAAGCTGGTTAGGATCAACACCTTCCCCTAGTTGAGTTTTCTTACAACAATAGCATTCACTTAAGAATTATGATGGATCCTTATGAAAACCTTTATAGAAATAAGTGTATAAATAAACATGATTATATTATTTCAGAGAAAGAAATCTATTTGGATTTGAGATAATTGAGGAAATGGTTGACAAGGTTAGATCCATTCAATATTATATCAAGGAAACTCAGAGTAGAAAAAAGTTATAATGATAGTCATCAGTAAAATATGGAATTCAAAGTTAGTGAGAAGGTATTCCTATAAATTTCTCCATAAAGAAAGGTTACGAGGTTAATAAATAAGGGAAAGATGATCCCTAGGTATACTATCCCCTTCAACATTCTTAATTTAGTAAGAAAGGTAACTTATCTCTTAACACTTCCATTGAACCTCTCTTAAGTTTGTGATGTTTTCCATGTATCTCTCTTGAGGAAGTGCATACTTTATCCATCACCTGCACTGAACTACGAGGTTATATCACTAGATCATGATCTTTTCTATTAATAAAAACTAGTAGAAATATTGGATCATAGAGATAATGTGCTATGGAACAAGACTACAAACTTGGTTAAAGTTTTTAGAGGAATCATAAATTTGAAGAAAGAACATGAGAACCCGAGGATGTGATGAAACAAAGATATCATATTTTTTTTTGTATTTGAGTGATGGAATTTCAAGGGTTAAATTAATTTTAAGGTGGGTATATTATAACACCCTGAGATTTTATTACATATTTCTCTTTAAATAAATTTAATTTCTTCAATCGCTTATGATACAATTAAACTTGAGTCTAAATAAACTATAATATAATATAACATTATAACCCAATCATTAAATTAGAGGAGTGAATATGAATAACCAAATTTTGAAAATTATTTATAAAGGTTTTAGATAAATAAAATATATTTATAAATAAGTACTCAATTTTTAGTAAAGTCTTTATATTCTTTAAAAATACATTTTTCCTAAAAAACGGTTTTTATTGATTTTTATGAGAAAATAAGATAAATAATTTTTCCACTTTTATAAAATTAATTTGAAAAAATGAAATTAATTTTTGAAATTATCATCTAAAAATTATCTTAGAGTGAATTTTTGATATTTTTTAAAAGTTTTACTTTTTAATGAATAGTGAAAAATATTGTTTTTATTAAAAATTGTCTTTTACTTTAAAAAAATTTAAAATTTAAAATTTGTTTTAAAATGATTTAAAAGTAAAATTAGTTACTTTATATTATTTATAATCCAATTATGGTCATTAGAATCAGTTTTATGATGTATTTTGGTACAAAAAATTTTATACTTAAAAGAACACTTTTTTTTCTGGAAAATTACTCTTCATTGCGTTTTGTAGGATTAATTTTAAATTAAATTCTGAGAAGCATGTAAATTGAATTTGATAAAATTAATTAAATATTTTTAATCAGTCTAATTAATATTATTTTATAATTTTAACTTAATTTTTATTCAAAATTAATAGCAAAAGCAGTTAAAATTTTCTATCACGATTAATGTTAAAACAAGTTTACCGGGGGGGGGGGGGGGGTTAAACCATGAGATAAGTGTGTATTTTCCAATTAAATTTGACTAAATCCTATTAGATGAAAATATTTATACCTCATCATATCCAACCTTTGAATATATGGAAATATGAAATAATTTTTCTTGAGTATGACTTTTTTATATTTTAATCTTTTAAGAAATTACAAGTGTGTCCTCTCCCCCACTAATAAAAGGACACCCCTTTGTTCTATAATTTACACTATTTTGTGACATCTATCTCAACCAAACCCTAAATTTTTTTTCTCGACTTATATATCCATTAATTATAGGTTCTAGTCTTATTAAGATTCCATTCCAATGATCCTTATAAAAGGATCTGAAGGAGGCCTATTGAAGAAGAGGTAATCATCCTACCTAACCACTCTCAAATTATTTATTATTTTACCTCCTCTAATTATATGGTATTAATAATAAAATAATAAAATAATAATCCTAAATGTAATGAAATTTTATTATAATTATACAACCACTCTTATTCACCCTCTTTTCCATTTGATGGGAAGTGAGAGTATTGATCATGCGTACGTGTGGACTATCGCCTCCACATAGTGGTATAGTTCATTTTCCATCACCATATTTTATGGATGGTTATTATTATAGGTTTAATATTTATAAATTATATTTATGAAATAATTATTCTTCTATAATTATAATATCATATATACCTTATTACCTTCCAATCTGTTGAAAAATGATAACATCGCTCGTGCGTACGTTTTGACTACCACCTCCAAAAAGTGATGTGATTCGTTTTTCATTTACAATTTACATGTATGGTAATAAGGATAGATTTAATGAATATATATTATATATATTATATAATAATTATTCTATAAATGTGAATTATTATTTAACTTTCTTTCATCATATCAATAAAAAAGTGAATGCAACATTCATGTATACACACGACCTACCATCTCCATGAACGGTGTAATTCATTTTTATATCACTATATTTTATGGATGATTCTAAATATATATATATATATAATCAATATATATAATATTTATATCATTATTAAAATCCTAGATATTATGGGACCATGATCAAAGTAAAAGGATTAGAACCACCAAACCAAAATTCTCATGAAAAATGAAACAATTAACACTTGAAAATGACGATTTAATAAGGAATTATTAAAAAATGGGTGTTTAAATGTTATAAGTGGATCATATATGATATTATAATTATGTAAATGAAAATTTTATATAATTATAATAAATTTTAATTTATTACACAGGAGGTTATATTACTTTCAAAGAAATACAAACTTGGGGTAAGGGATTTATGTTACAATCTCATTATTTGTCGGGATTATTTATGATTAAGTTTAAAATGTTGAAATTTTATGACCTATATCTCAATAATATCATGAATTTTATTCTCCTCTAATTATTTCTAGAGATCACATGTTTTTCATTCATTTTCCTCTCTTTAAGAACTCGAGAGACCAAAAGAATGTTTTTAAGGAAAACTAACTTTATTTCACACTTTGAGCGGAAATCATTTTTATTACATATGTATGTTTTATAAAAATATTTTCAATAATTTTTTTATATTTTTCTATGATTTTTTAATTTAATTTTTCCCATGATTTATTTTTTACATTTTTTAAAATGAGTATTCTTATTATTTTTTGAATAAGGTACTTTTAAATTTTTATCAAAAATATGAAAGGAATATTTGTTTTAATATTGATGTGAGGATTATTTGTTGTTATATCCTAAATAAAAAAATTTATCCCAAAAAACAATGCAATATAGAAGTCCCTGAATTGCCTCTCGAGGAGGTTTCAATTTGAGTTGCAAAACTGTCACTTTTGTTTTGTTTGTTTTCGCACGAAATAGAAATTTCGGGATTTGATTAAAGACACAAGAATATAATATAAATATAATATAAAGAGAAAGTAAATTTATAAAAAATATAGAAAATTGATAGTAAATAAAATAGGTTAGAAACCAGAATCAAAACAATGGTTACAGACAAGCTTTAACCTCCCGGACACTCCCCTATTCCTTATTTAAAATTATGTCCCTAACGAATCTCTCAATGACTCTCCAATATCTATGGATAAACACCTTATTTTGAAAGGATATCATATTAAAACATCAATATGATTGTTTCCCCTCCTATAGAAGTGATCCAATTATTTGAACACCTCTAAATAATCAAACCTAATCGAAATATCTATGCTCAACGGCAAGGCCCTGCCGAAGAAATTCAAATTGGGAAATCAATTATTTTACTTAATATATTGGGAAGACATAAAAAAAACAATTTTAAAATATATTCAATAAATAAAACAACCGATTTCATCCAAGAAATATAAGTTCAAGAGAGATGCAATAGAGATTACAAATGAAGATCAAAACTCAGAAGGGAGTGTCCATCGATTGTTGTTGTTCGCAACCACTTGGTTCTTATCCTCGAATCACCTGAGCATCCCACATAATCTTCATTCCAGAAAGAGTGCACACCATCTTCATCAAGGCCTCTAAAAAGCCAACCACCCCTTGAAATGAAATAAGAGATGGGAATATAAGGGGAGGAGGGCTGGAAATTCTTCTTTCCAGATTCAGTCCATCCAAAGTTAGCTTCTGTTTGGCACCCTTCCTGGTAGAATAAACCTATTCCATGTTCTAAAAAATTGTTTAAAATTATATCCTCTATATTTCCTCCAATGTTCAGAAGATTTGGAGGATTAGTGTAAAATATATGAATTAAGTACTCAACATATCTTATTATGCATGAGGAGACTCTTCATCTTTCACGTAAGTGTCTTACTCACATAGTGACATAATGATTGACTTTGACCTTAAAACTCACCATTAACGTGAAACTTGGAGTAATATTTCATTTACAATTGGAATTAATGAATTTGGACACCTTTATCCAGAGTTATGCCTCCTTGAATGATGTGGGCTCCACACAGCCGACCATAAAAAGTTTTCACAAAGAAATATTTATTTGAGCATGTAGATATACTATTTAGAACTTGGTCCAGTTTAAAAAGATGACTCTAATATTCCAGGGGTTCCTAAAAAAATAATTATTCAAATTGGATTAATATTTAAAAATATATTCCCAAAACAGCAAACCAATGAAAAACTGTTAAAAATCCAGAATTAGGGTATTTTCACAATTTAGTTCAAAATATAACAAGATTCCAAAAATGATTCAATTTCACATATAATGACACATTGGTGAGGATTAAATCATTGAAATGTAGATAAAATATATTTAAAATATAAGTTCTATCAAATATATACAACATTAATAAAATTTTCCACCTTCATGACTATTTAATGATTTGAATATTCCTTTACAAGTTTCCAAGGTTATTTTCAAAGAAAACTTTTCCTTAATATCTGGGAATTTTTTAGATTTTAAATAAGTGATTTCAAAGAGATAAGGTTATTTTATTAAAATAATATTATATTAATATTTTAAGGTAATTTTTATATATGAAAACATCCTTTAATGTTTCTTATGATTTACTAAGGATATGAACCAATTATACCATCAACTTTTATTCTTTGTATGAATTATGGAGATTCTGATTTAACAACGATTCTTTGAAACTTTTTTATTCTCTACAGGTTAATTAGGTCATGATGAAACCTTTATAAAACTAGTTTTTTTCCATGGGTTATGAAATGATGAAATATTTATGAAAATAATTTCCTTTCCATGGGTTGTGCTATGACAAATATTTTATGATCTAGTGGAACACAAGATATGATGGAATGAGGAGTGAACTAAATCCACTATGATAGTATTGGTAGTGATAATTAAGCAAGTAAATTATTTTATATACTTATTTGTATGACAAAAACTTATGTATTTGGTAAATTTTATGATCTTATGGATCATATTCCTTGATTACTTTATAATTCACATCTTATGGTTTGCTAATATTTATACCATGACTCGATATTATGATCTATGATATGCTAGGTATAGTTTTAAAATGTTAATATCATGTTCTCATACCCTTATTCTCATGTTATATTTAAGTGATCATTGGTATATCCCTTGTTCACCCTTATTGAGCATCCGAGATCACCCTTTCTTATGTTTCCTTTCCCCAGGTTATAAATAAAGGTTTTAAGTATTATATGTCTGAGAAGGGTTCTAGTTATGAAGATCTTAGTGGGAGATAATGTATATCTCTTATGAATAGGTTGTTTATATATCCATGTTTCCAAAGAAACTAAACTTATATGATTCTAATGGAGATCATAGTGTTATGTATTGAATATTCATCTAATAAGATTTAATATTTATAAATTAAATTTATGGGTATTTATAAGACTCCCATGATGTTTTATCATTCCTAAATCCAATATTGAGTGATGAACTTTATATAATCACGATGAAGTTTTCATTATATAAATATTAAAGGTTTATTAACTCATTAGGTAAAGGAAATATTCCTTATTAATGGAGAAAATTTATTTCAAAAAATTTCATAAGTCACATAACTTTTTAATTTCATGTTTTTATTGACATTTTCTTGGAAGTATGGTTGAAATCATAGTTATATGTTTGAATTAAGTAAAGGATGAAGTTTCCTACTATTATGGAAATAAGATAGTATAATGGAAAACATTGATTTTATTGACATATTCTCTTGTTTCCTACGTAAAAATTTTAGTCAAGAAGTTTTAATTCATTTTTTGATAACTCTTTTCCAAATATTAAGCTAAATTGATAAAAATATCAGATAAATCACAACTACAAATATGATAATGATGATTCACAAAGACAAATATAGAATTCCTAAATAAGTTTAGATCTTCTGTATGTAACATGAATGTTTTTTAAAAAGTGGTATTAGACCAAATTTATTACTTGATTAATGAAAATAACACATAAATTTGTATCACACTTAGAGTATAATTAGATGTAATATGGTGTTTTCTAAGGAGTAAAAATAACAGAGAAATAATATTTCAAATTAGATTTATTTTTTGAGTGAAAAAATATTTGAGATATAATTTTTAAATTTTTTTGATAGAGTATTAGGTTTAAAGTAATTTGTTTTAGAGACCCATTTAATATTAATTCATAGGAGGAGAAAGAGAATATTTAAATTATCTATTAAAGGGTGAGTTTTATTTCACTAAATTCAATGAAAATATTCTTTTTCAAAAAGCAAGGAAGATAAATCAACATCAAGTGAAATCACCCATACCAAACTAGGTTGAGATGGAAGTGTTATAAATTTGGATTTAATGGTAATGGGGGATAAATATACCCCTAAATATCTTCATAGGAAATGTAAATACGGAGAGAAAATAATATATGGAGTTTTTAAGATATGTATTTAAAAGAGATTTATAACTTAATATTGACCCCAAAACCCAAATTGTGACAATGTTGCAAATAAGAGGTCATGTGCTAGATTATTTTTCAACAATGAAGGTGTTTTAATTATTGTAAATATAAAGAGGATATTTGATTTGGATTTTTTATGTTGGATATACATGTACTGAAGGATTAATTAATGACTGGTCTTATTTTGAATGGTGTAAAGGGAAAAGGTTTCCAACCATGAGGTTATATTGGATTCATTAATGATAGGTGGTGACAAAGAGTAAGATAAATATATATGGAATTGACATATGTAAGTGATTATGGTGATACATGAATAAAGACATACACATATAATATATGGTGAAGTAAGGAGGCTGAGTAAAGCATAGAGAAGTTGAAGATGTCTTGGATAGTGGAGTTTCAGAACCCAGTTTAAATAGTTTATTTAAATGGTATAAGATACTTATTATTGATTATTTAGGAATTTGGAACGGTTTTTGAAGAATTATAGATATTTTAAGATAAATATAAGTTGGTTTGGAGAAAAGGAACAAACCATACTATGGTTATAGGAGTTTTTATATGTTGTGGTTTTGTTAGAATAAAGATTGAAGAAAAGTAGGTGCAATATTATTACATGAGGAGAAACCATTTTGTTGCTATATAAAACATTTCATGTTTTATAAAACACCATCACAGTGGTAACCATTTTTATATAAGATGAATTAACAGAATTTCTAATCACCATGGGATGACTAAATGACATCATGGTTTTGTAAAAGCAAGGTATTTACTTATAGTTTCAAGTAGAGAGTTGATTTTTGGGAATTTTAGGAGAAACCATGAAATAACGGTAGTCATGATTTATGATAAAATAAAATATTTAATCATAGTATTTGTAAGATTCTTGATTTTGGATCAAGTGGATGATTGAAAAAATAAAGATACAAGTGAAACCACATCATAGTGGTCATCATGGTTGAATATCAAGTTTGGTGGAATCCTTGTATGAAAGTAGGATTTGGAAAATTATAGTCATGGATCATTACCATTTTGATAATAAATTATCAAAATAGTAATAATGATTAATATAGTACAAGAATTTTTCTAGGATAATTAAACTAGAGGTTATTAGAGCTAATTATAGAAAAAACAAAATGTAGTGATCTAGAAATATGTCACAGTACTAGTGAGATATAGCTTTGAAGATATATAAATAATTGAATTTTTAGGAGAGTATAAATATAAAGGGAATATTTTTTAGTGTAAAATAATTAATTTAAAAAAACCACACCAGATTTTGGTGTGCCACATCATGGATTAAATTGAAATTTTATATTTTATAAATTATTATTTTCAAATATAGAAGGATGTGTATTGATATTTGAGTAACTGAATCAAAATGATTTTTTGGTTATCCACACTTAAATTTTCATGACACTTGGAATGACTAAATAGGATCACGATGACTAAAATTTATCTTAATCATTAAATGAATATCTTAGAGATTAGAAAACTCTTTATATTTTTCTATGGGAAAAAAAGATAGAAGAGATAGAGCAATAATAATATATCCATTCCATAGAGAAGTGATACATTAACAAATTAATTATTGACCCATATGGTTTATTAGATATGGGACTCTTAATATATGGTGTATCATTAACATATATTGTTGATTAAATAAGAAGAATAAAAATCATATTGAAGAAAATTACTTTAATAAAGAATTGATATTTCATAGTCCTCATTTGAGGAAGCAGATGCTATTATAGAGATCATTAGAAGACAACATATCAACTCTATTAACAAATATTTAAACAGATTTTTCCCGGAAGAAAGGTGGTGACACACAGATTATAGTGACACATCATATATATACATTTCCAATGAACTCATATCAGTTTTCTTATACTAATATTGTAAAGAACTACATGTTTATAAACTAATTCTGTCCCTCATTGAAGTAGTGCATGGATAAAGAAGAATATATAGTTATATGTGGGAGGTAGTGTTTCATCCCTTAACATATAGTAAGGGAAATGTTCCTTGGCATAGCATGACAATCACCTTAAACCTTTTTTAGCCAAAAAAAAAAGAATTATAATATATTTTTGGTATGATGACACAACATTCTATGTATGATCCTTGGATATAGCTTAAGACAGATAAATGGAGTAAAAATCATTATGTCTTGGTGTACTTTACTTTCTTTATTATATTTATAATTGGTGTAGATGAATTTGGGAAAATTATATATTGAAACACATTTATAAAAAAATGAGAATAAGATATAACAATGGGTAAGGATTAATTTTTTTTTTTAATTTTGTCAATACCCTAATTCACCCCCTATTATAGTGACTTAGATTTTGCTTTATAACCTGGTAAATTAATAGAAGATATCTACCCATACCTATATGAAAAGAAAAAATGGTAATATACACATAAAATATATTAAAACAGATAAGGTATGAGTATATACCAAGTAGAATGCCTCCAATAATTAAATACATTTCCACTCATAATCCAAACCAAGAATTCTAGTTTCACTTTTATAAAATAGGTTTCAGTAATTATATATAATTTCAATAAAAATAATTTAAATAAGTATACCATGATAATGAATTTGAAATCTATAAAAACATCCAAACATATCTCAAAGAGAAATAAGGTAATCCTATATTAAAGTCTCCTCATGGAATGAAACTTAAGGCCTTAAAGGGGTCAATTTAGAGTTTGAATAAATTAGAATCATTTTTATTGTGTATAATGTGATCTTAAAACATCATAACTTGCATAAAATATCATAATAATTGGACTCCCACTAGATAGAGAATGATAAAAAGTAGGTTTACTAGATAGATCTTGAACATAAATAGCATAACACTTGGCACTAGAATTTACACTCAAATACCAAAGGATTCCTATGATGCTTCAAATAAATAATTAAGGAATTAAGAAAAAAATTTAATAAAAACTTTCTTTTGAATTACTCATACACCCACGCATATAAAAACCCATTCTATACCCACAATATATTCACACCAAAATAAATAATAACATCATTATATTTTCTAATTTAGAATAATGAGTGATACATATCATGAGAAAACTCAAAACATATTAATTAATATTTCAAATAATATTTAACTTTCAAAACAGAATTAAAAACCTTGAGGTCAACTTATAAAAATCATAATGAAGTATATAGGTTATCACAACCACCTTCCCATAAAGGTGCCTCTATTGGGTCATAAATGAGAGAAGAGAGACAATGATGCCCGAAGCCTTCCTCCAATAGGCCATGGGTTGGATACAAGCACCAAGGGTATGTCATATATACAAATTGGAGGCATTACCATCTAAAATAAAAATGGGTAATGAGATACTAGACAAGTAAACCAATCAAATCATACTCACAAATATAAAATAAATATCCCATGTTCATGAATGTAATTTCATGCAAACTATAACAACTAAAAAAGTAAACTGTAAGACCAAAAAGATAATCTTGAAAACAATCATGAATTCGAAATATCTCCTAAACAACCATTTTATAGTAATATCCAATCCGATTTCCAACAAAATCTCACTAAACTAAAAAATAGTTTATATATACATAGGGTGAGCATAAGAGGTATAATAAATAGGATCCTCCCTGGATCATCTCATAAAAAATATAAAAAAAGTATGCTAAAGACCAATGAACGATAAGTGAAGCTAACTCATAACCTAAACAAGTATACCAAGTTCTCAACCTCACCATGGATATCTTTCTATATGTAACACATACAAGAGAGCATAATATAGTAATAAAACATGGGTAAACTATTAATGATTACCCATTGGTTTGCCACTCTACCCCAACACTGCATGTCCTGAGCCATTTATCTCCAAAAGAAGATAGCTCAAAGACACCTGGGATAAGTATCACAACATGAATCTAGTGTATTAAATCATATCATCATCCCATTCACATCTCCATATAGTAACCGATTATTTTTTCAAGATCCACCAAAACCCATATATTGCGTATTATACATTGGGTATTATAGATCAAGCCATCACTTCCCATACATCAAGTAATGTACCTTAATCCATCACATCCTATACATAACATACCTATAATAACCATTTTGATACTATATCTGTAGATACATGAGAGTTAAATAAACATGACCCATTATATCCATATAAATAGATATATAGGTAAAGATAACCATCGTTCATACCAACACATAATACTACCTAGAGAAGAGGGTGGAGCTAGAGGAGGTAGTCAACCATCCATCCCTTGCTGACATGGATATTATGGAAAAAACCCTCCTAAAGTCCATTGAGTATCAGTCTCCCTACCAAAATGAGTGGGGTAGTATATGAAATCATACAACATATAGGATATAATATATCTCACAACAAAAATATGGAAATTAACACAGTTTTAGGCTCAACTACAACTATCATCACTCGAACACCTGAATTTCACTGCTAAGTGATATATATCATATAAGCACACAAGAATTTAAGAATTATTTCATTAAATTGATTTTTTTATAATTTAAAATTATGTTAATTAATTCATTATACATTAATTAAAATTATTATGTTTACATTTCATTAACCACCAATAAAAGTCCATGCCCTCCAGGAATAATCCAACAAAGTCCTTGGTTTCTCAACATAATCAACATTTTATTTACAAAATGTAAAAACCCAATGGGTTAATGTATTAATTATTCATTAGTATCATTCCATAATTCCATGTAATTTAGGAAATATCCTAATCTACCATAAAAGAGACTCATAACAAAGCACAACCAGCTACCTCAAGTAGTGGGTAAAATAATTATATTAACAAAGTAACTTAGGCATCCAACCTTTGAAAAAAATTATTAATAAGAAAAAATCATATCTTTTAGAATAATAATGGGAAATAACAGCTTCAAACAATTCCATCAAACTCAATTCCATCCCCAACACCACCATGCATATCGCCATGAATCCCACTATCACACAAGTCAACTAATGCCACAAAACTAGGCCTCCCCACCCATATCTTGTAAAAACATCATCCATAACAGGATCACATAACATCACATAGAAAGGATTACATCCAATGCAACATTTAAGGAAACAAATAACAAAACAAATTCAACTGGTCAACTAGGCCCTAAAAACAAGGCATCCTAAATTTACATGTAAACAAGATCTATTGGCCCTAAACATTTATCCTTATGAAATAACCAATTTTATTCTATCTTGAATTCTGATTCATTTATTATAGGTTATGGCTATGGGTACTTTAATACATCAACTATTTAATGCTACAAATTATTAAAAAATTATTCCAATCATAACTTCAAGTTTAAAAAAACTTTAAGGAAGAATAATTATATTAACATGCCTATTTATTATTATTAAAAACAAGAATTTTCATATTCATTCACTTTATCCAATTAAATTAACAAATGAAAGAAAAAAATCAATTAAACTTTCATCAAGAATCATTTTATTTCCATCAAATTATAAGAAATAAATAATTCATTAATGATGCCTCTTTAATTCTTTATCTGAACAAAAAAATTACTATATTTAAATTATTTGACCATTTTTATAAATTTAACATGCTAAAACAAGAATATAAAACATTCTACTAAATCATAGAAATATATAGAACACTATCTAGAAAATCAATAGGCAACTGTTATCATGGTGGAAAATATGCGATCACTACAATGATAAACCATTTATTTCATTAATCCAGTTTATTATTTATTAGGGATAATCCCACCATCACCCAAAGAGATGAATATTGATTAATTTATGATTGATTTAATTTAAAAAGTATAAGTAATGAATACCCTACTTATAGACTTCAATTTTCTTTAATAAAGAATGAAACAATAATACAGATCTATGATCACCTTTCTTACAAGGAATATATAGCCCCCCAAGAATGTCAGACCATGACCATGCCAACAAACATCAAAGTAACACCATGATAATGAAGTATATAAACCACCATATAATGGAGAGAAAGGATGGGAGGAAAAAATACTGATCCAAGAATAAATAACAACAAACAAGGAAGAACTCAACACAGATCACTATGGATTGATCTTTGAAAGGTGGGGGTTGGATCCGATCAGATGGGGATTCAAAGACCTTTGAAAATATCCCTTGATAACATTTGTATTAAGAGAGAATGTTGGAAGAAAGGATAGTTTATTGGGGGTTTTGGTATTTATAGGAAAAAACAAAAGTTAGAAGACAACAATATATCCCTCTACACCATGGTGTAAAAAGGATGACACAAGACAAGACTACGACACAAGACAAGAGACCATTCCACAACCTGTCTGGTCAATGTCGAGTCAAGTAATGAGGTGAAAAATATGGTGAAAAACCTATTATTTAGGAAAATGACAAAAGAATAGTGTGAAACACTTTGTTATAGGAACCATTTTCCAAGAAGGAGGCTATATGTCGTAGCCTATACTCCATGTTGTAGGGGTACCAAATTTGATAGAACCACTAAAAATTCACCTGAAGGCTCCAAGATGCAGTTGGTCTCTCTATTCCATATAGATGAACCTACCTATATCATATCCCTCATCCATGGCAGAACCATTACAAAAATAGAAGAGGCATTGAATCTCTACTCCCAATCCTCTACGCTGTAGTGATCCCCCAGTATGCTGCAATGACCACCCTTCACAGAGAAGCTCAAAGCTCCACACTGTAAAATTATCTGAAGCTAAAATCTCAAATGAAACTCCCCTCCTTATCCCTATAATCCTCATATAAGAACCTCTAACACCCAAACTCACAAATTAATAACTACAAGGATTCAGTCCCATTTATAGGTTTTTATAGAATCCAAACATGTATCAATAAAATACAAACAAAATTTATCAAAACATTATAAACTTTATAAATCCCTTATCAATAAAATTTAAATACAAAACATGAAAGGAATTATTAAGAAACATTAATTTTAAAAATAGAGTATAACCACTTAATCATCAATGTAAAATAATAAAAGTAAATTTACTTAACATGAAAAATCTATTTAAAAACCCCCAATAATGGAAGGCAATGTCAAATTGAAGGAATTTATAGAATCACTAACCTCATCAGTGCCCAACAAAATTCACTAATTATTACTAATTTAATACCCCTTATTAAAGATTAGAATATCATATAAAATTAATTATTTAATATAAAATCACCATTTCACATAATCTATCGAAATCTTGAGAAGTAAGAATACTTATTGGTAAGACATGGGATGATGATACAACCTCAAACAAGGTGTGAATGAATCTTATAAGACTCTTATACCCCCTATCATCAAAATCCCACTCATTTAGAAGGGTTTTCCATGTATCAACAAAACATTAATCCTGAATGCCTAAATCTTGACACCACATTATGATAGAAACAAAAGGAATAGAAAAGAAGAAGGAAGAGTGAAATTTTCCTTCAAATAGGGACTCTTACAACTTATAATGTAAAATAAATGATATCTATATGAATGAGATTCACTAAAATCTCCGAATAAACTCCCCACCTAGTATAAAGATGAAGTGGGGTAATAAAGGAGGAGTTTGGGACTAAAAATTGAATTTTTGGGGGATTTTGAATGGATGAATGGTTTAGTGGAATGATAAGAAAACCATGTGCCTAACCACACACCCTACACTGCCTTCATAATTGGGTTTCACAATTCACAATACACTTTGTGACACCCATTCTGCTAAGTGCTAAGAACATAAAAATATTATATAAAAAAAAAAATTTACCCAAAAATTCATGACACTTCAAAGACAAAAAATAAAAAATATACGTCCTTTAAATAAACCAAACCATAAAAATTTTTAACACCTTAAATATTCTAAATTATCCATCTTTTTAACTGAACACATCCCACCAAGATTCACTAAACACTCAATAACTTCCCTCCCAACCTTCCCTTTAAAATAAATCATACACTACAAGATTCAAAATAAAATCCAAAAACATTAATATTATTTAAAACATAAAATAATATCTTTTTATAAATCTATAAATTGAATAAAATAAACCTGAATACCATGCACCATACGAAGCATTTTCCATAAATATAAAATTTCAAAATTTCCATCTAAATATGATATAATGAAAAAATATATTTAGAATAATAAAGGTGTGTTGTTACACATATGATATAAAATATGGTGAAAATGAATGATAAATTATTCATAAGGATTATTTTAGGATATAAAAAATGCGTGTTGGATATGGTTTCTATAACAACCCATAATTTTAATAACTACAATTCCTTAATTAAATACTGTGTGAGTAGCTTGTCTTGTACACAACACTAAACCAAAATGAAAACCAAATTACATTAATAAAATTATTAAATATTAATATTAAACCATATTCATAAAATTATAAGGTATAAATATAAGTAAAAACTTTATAAAAACTATATAAAAATGTATAATAAAACAATGGTCATTTATTCTTATAAGATACATGTTTCTTAAAATTGTTTTTATATGTTATGATCGATTATAGTAAAATTTATTTTTACCAATTTTAGAAATTGAATTGAATAAAATTATTTTTATATTTTCAATCATCATGATAAATTTATGTAATGAGTTCAATTTCATTTTTAGTCATAAAATAAAGTTACCAAGGTAAATATTCATTACCGTGGTAAAACAATTATTTTTAATAGAATGATAATTTTCTAAATATTGTGTATTTTTTAAATTAACTAGATATATTATGAATTAATACTATAATATGATGTATAATAATATATAAAAATTAATTAATAGTATTTTAATTGGTAATTAATGTTAAATATGATTAATAACACTTAACGAAAAAGACAACATTTTTCTACAAAAATAGTTTTTCAACACATTATATGTTTTAATTTAAAAGTTAATTTTCTCATATTTAGAAATTTAATTAGATAAAATAGAGTCCTAATTCAGATTAATCATATTTAATTTTTTTTGAAAATTTTTATCTTATATATTTGGTGATAAAATAATTTCCATGGTTGAATTTTAACCAATATTAATATGTGTTAAAATGGGTAATCTAATGTTGGTCAAATTTTACTAAAATAATTTGACATTTATGTAAGAACACAGATCTTCATTTTAGGTATGTCTTTCTTTTACCTGGAGTTTTTGAGAAAAGAGGGGTTTCTGGAAATTTCTGAAGTACATGCCGTGTACTTTCTGAGTACACGCCGTGTACTCCCTTGCCTCGCCAGGCCGTGTGCTGGCCGTGTCCGGGCCACACACACAGTGTGTAGAGGTGATGTGGAGGCCACTTAAAGCGGAGTACGAAAAAACAGAGTACACGCCATGTACCCCAGAAGTACATTCCATGTATTTTTTTCATTAATCAGACCGGGGTCATGCTTGACAGAAAGAACACACTTTTTCTCCAGGTTCATCATCCGAGAGCGACCCGTACGGCCGCGATTCTTCTCTGGATTCCCGAGCCTCTGTCTGATCTCCGTTTTAGCCGTCATCGATTGCATTGGAACCGAAGCGGTGATTTCTTCCTTCTCCTAGAGCCTTGTTTTTCAATTCCTCCTCTTTCTCAAGATATCTTTAGTTGAGTGTTTTTGACGTTTTCTCAGATCCTCGACGTTCTAAGGAGAATCAATCATCGTGGTTCACGTATATCATTCTCCTAGCATCAAGTTAGGTGGTTTTTGCCTTTCTGTAAGAAGTCTGTGAATATTTTTTTTCAAATTCCACCAATACCCATGAACGGGGTATTGCGTGTTTCATGTTTTTCCCTTGTCGTTTCCTACTATGCTTGATTGCTTGAGTAGAGGCAATTCTTTATGAATAGGGTAAATTGTATTGTGCTTTGGATGTTTTATCTTGACTATTTTTCTTGTTCGGAATTTTTCCAGTTGCCATGACTAGTTGTAGGATAGTGTAAATGAAGTACTATATTTCTGTTGTGCCTTAGAATGATAGCCAAGTAGTTCTTAAGGTTTACTTGGGCCGATATGTGCGCTATGCATGTTTATTTTACATAGGGCTGTGAGAACCTAGTGTAGTGGACCATAGGGAGAATGGACATGAGGTCACTTCTAGAGTGTCTTTAATTTACGATGCAAGACCACAGGGGGAATTTACATTGAGTGCTTCCTCAGAGAGTCTATAGATCCTCGACGCGGGCCACAGGGGGAATCGACACTGAGTGCTTCCCCAGAGATCCTTTAGTATGGTACGAGACTATAAGGGGAATTGACAGTGAGTGCTTCCTTAGAGAGTCTTTTCTTTAGCTGAACTAGAGGGGCGAGAATATGTGTGATTCCCAGAGGGTTTCTAGTACTTTTAGGTTGAACCATAGGGGTTAGAATGTGAGAACTACCCATAGGTTAACTTTTGTTCTACTTGCTTGAGTGGCTGTTTCTTGTGTGTAGATTATATGATAGAAACTGTGGATTGTTACTGCTGTGTATTATCCTTTTTACTGCTTACTGTACTTTACCTTCCATATATTCACTGACTATTAGGCACAGATCTTTGGGTGGTTGCCTATTGGGACTTTGTCTCACACCCTATTTGGGTCATGCTTTTGGTCCCAAAAAGATTATACTGTTGCAAGTGTAGATAAGGGCATGATCCCTTCTACTTTAGGTTCTTGATTACACTAGAGTTGGAGAGCATGGGACCAAGCCGAGGCTTGCGATGTTGAGGAGTTGCTTATCTGTTTTTCTTTTGTACTTTGGCTTAGTACTGTATTCATCATTGTGACTTGTTTGGCTATTTTCCTAGACATATATGTATCATGCATCATTTACATATATTTATGCTCCAGTTGTTTATTTGTTAGTCTTACGCTATTTATCGTTACTCATGTATGTCTGTCTACTGCTTATGCTATTGTTGTTATTTGTTTTCTCTTCTGCTGTGTACTCTGCCAATGAGGGAATAGTTTCCCCACTATCATATCCAAGGCCGTCACTGCTAGTCGGTAGCCTCTAGAGTTTGGGGAAATGTGCTTGAGGCCATGTGACCAACCGTGTACGGGGCGCCTCTGGGTGGCTTCCGGAACCGGGACGTTACAAAGTGGTATCAAAGGAGTTCTTTTCTCTTGATTTACTATTTAGAGCCTTAGCCAGGGATAGGATTGATTCGGTACTTGGTATTAAGCAGTGCTCAGGAATAGCTAACCCGTGTACATGGAAAATCCATACTACCTTGTTTATTGCAGTTTTCTGGTTTTGAGATCTTACGGTTGATATGATTTCACCTAGAGTGATTCACATGCCTTGTGTTGCTATTGTTGTTGATATTGTGGTTCTATTTCTGTCGCAACCCGATGAGATGAGGGTATTCCATCTCATGCATCATATAGGCACTTGTTAGAAATCACATGCCATGCATTCTTGCCATACCATCTAGGGTGAATTACCAATTACATGTTATTGTGATAGACATTGTGTAGATTATGCATGCTGTTTTGATAAATGATTTGATAGAATCTCTGTTGTTTGATAGAGGACTGTTTTATTGTACCTTGCTTAAATGAATGCCAACTTTTGGTTCTTGAGGTGTTATGGGCCCTCTTGAATTGGAAATTGGTGAATCATTGACCTGATTTTCCTTAAATATGACTATATTGGATGCCAAAATTTGGTTTATGGGGAGTATGGGCCCTCGCAAATCGGAATTTGGAACCTTCATGCTTTTTTTTTCAGGGTTTTCTGGGCTTTAGTGCAGTTTTAGAGCTACTGCCCATAAAAAACCAGAATACACGGCTTGTACTTTATATATACACACCGTGTAGTTTTAAACCGTTTCATTGACTGTGTGAGCAGATACACGAGTTGTGAAAATCTCCTGGAACACACCGTGTATGGTAGGTGCACGCTGTGTAGTATAGAGTTGTGTACCTGGCTGTGTCACTAATAACACGGGCTGGGGAAGCTCTCGTAGAACACGCCGTGTTGGTAAAGAACACACCGTGTAGTCTTGTTCCAGGTACCCAACCGTGTCACGAACAACACGGGTCGGTGTTACCTTCTCTTATACATGCCATTTTTGTTCAGAAAACTCCATTTAAGGGTCAACCGTGTACTTGGATGTGTCGCCAACAACACAGGTTGGGAAAATCTACAAGTGCACGCCGCGTTTTTTTTTCCAGAACACGCTGTGTAGCCTCAGCCGTGTAGTCAACCGTGTAACTAACAACATGGGTTATTGAAACATTGTCTACTACACACCGTGTCCACTGGGAACACACCGTGTAGTCTTAGTTTAAGAAGACCATTTGGGTTAGCCATGCGAGGAGACACAGGCAGGGGAAAAGAGTTAAGTACACGCCGTATAGAGTTTATACACACCGTGTAGTTACGTTTTGTAATTCTTGAGTGTTTCCTTCTCCTGTTTCCGTTTTATACTCCTTTGTTCTCTATCCTTGTTTCCCTGATCTAAGGTATGATTTTGATCTTTCAGAACTATGCCTCCGAGACGTCCCCCAATTGTACATCAGTTGTCAGGTAGTGATCAAATGCCATATATGGCTGATCAGGGACTCCCTACCTATCCTCCAGTCGGGCTAGCCTTGGCACCGACTGTCATACCAGTTGCAGGTGCTGATGCATAGTTCAGGGAAGGATTTATGAGGATGATGCAGAACTTTCAGAGAGCACTGCCTCCTGCCACGTCTATGGCAGACTTGACACGGATTTTCCAGCAGCAGCATCCTCCTACTTTCTCGGGGGAAGGAGGACCGCAGGCTGTAGAGTCATGGATGGAATCCATTCTGACTATCTTTGAGCATCTAGAGATTCCTCCAGAGAGGCGGGTCAATCTCACTACCTATATGCTATGAGACTCCACCAAGAGGTGGTGGGACGTGATCTCACAGGCAGGTAATCATCAGGTTATGTCTTGGGAGGAGTTCCAGTGTGTGTTTTACAACTACTTCTACCTGGAGACCCTGAGGGACGATCGAGCCCGAGAGTTCATGAGTCTAGAGTAGGGTACTCTATCTATCATGGAGTATTCCTCTCATTTCACCAAGATTCAACGTTTCACACCCCTCCGGGATGGAAGTGGGGTGTTCTTGGAAAGGAAGTTTAAGGATGGTCTTAGGCGGGAGATCTACTCATAGGTGAATCTCTTCCAGTTGACTTCCATCACTTCCATCGTCAACCAGGAACTGAATGAGAAGCGCAATATGATAGACTCTGGAGCTATGATCTAGGGTAGTTCTGCTTCCAGATCTAGTGTTCCTCCAGTTGACAGCAGGAAGTGCCGTAGGGAGTCTACGCGCGGTGATTCGAGGAGGTGAGATACATCCTCAGGTAGCCAGGTCATATGATACCAGTGTGGAAGGGTAGGGCACATGAGGTCACAATGCCAGAGAGACCCAGTGGAGTGCCGATCTTGTGGAAAGATGGGTCACCTTCATCATTTCTTCTAGGTTTTATCACCGGTATCTGGTGACTGGGGTTCTTCCATGACTCCTCGTTCACGAGCAGCACCACCGGTTTCCCACCAGTCAGGGAACTGGAGTTCTTTCGGCCGTTTGGGACAAGGTGGAGGTCGAGGCCAAGGCAGCCAGTCACCATTCCTTTAGCGCCAACCGGGGGGGGGGGTCAGCTCAGAGTGGTTAGGTAGGGTCACAGGGCCATGGGGCAGGCCAGAATTTTGCGGTGGAGTAGACCTATCAGGAGCAGGATCCTGAACCTTCTACAGTTTGAGGAATGATTTTAGTAGTCTCGGTTTTATCTTCAGCTCTTTTCGATACTGGTGCTACACATAGATTTATTTCTGTCGCTGTTGTGGAGAGCCTTGTGTTGGAGTTGGTGGTCTAGAACCAACTACTTTGTACTTTATTCATTAAATAAAAACCTTATCACATCTTGATTGTTCTTCTGCATGGCATGTCATGTGATAATTTCCTAAGGACAGCTGTTGCATTAAAGGGTCGTAGCAGATCCCTGCTATGATGAGAACCCGGAAGTTCCATAACACTATTCTTGAATGTATGTTCTATGGCCGGATGATATTATTTGAGGGACACAAATAATACATGTCATTAGGGGTGAGGACTCATAAAACTTTGAGGCACCTTCTCATGGTGTACGCCCTTGGTAATATCCAGGAGGATATTATGAGAACGAGACCCGCCAGTAGGAAATCCACATTTCATAGTGTCATTGGATGTTCCTATCCGCGAACATGTGTATTGGTCCTTAGACTTTAAGATTATTATGAATGGGTATTACAACTCACACACTTAGATTTATTGACAAAAACTGTGAAGACACACTGTTCGCAGCGAGGTAGGATACATTGGGTGCGTCACGAGTAATACCGCATTAATAGATAATGCCAGAAAGGATTTGTCCCTTACGTTCCATAACGGAAGTAGATATCTTAGGCCCTTTGATGGAATTGATATAGCCTAAATAAATCCATGTCCATGGTAAGGTATGGGCAAGTTCAATTCCGGGAAGTCAAAGAAAGAATAATCAAGCACATGGGTTGATGGCACTAGCATGCAACCTGCTTGATTGGAGATATCGAGACAAAGGGATTATAATACACGGTAAGCGTTCATAGGAGGTGAAAAGTCATTTCGGCGTTAACTTCTTTCTCTATGGGTGCCTTGGCGTGTTGCTAGATGCTAACCTTGGAATTTAGGCAGGATCAACCTAATACCACTGAGAAAGAGGCCTCGAGGGTCACAAACTAAGTGTGTCCATGTATCTCAGTTAAATATTAATTTAACAAGTTAAATAAATATTATTCCCGACTGTTGTTTAATAATTATTTAAGGATGTCTGATCACATTTATTTTGACACTAGTTATTCGAGAGAATATATTGTGGACGAAATAATATATTTATTAGCGAGTAATGCAGTTACATTTATTTAAGAAATAAATAGTCATTACTCAAGGTCTAATAAATGTGGTGGAGAAAAATGGAAAATAAAAGTACACGTCGTGTATATTAAATATACACGTCGTGTAGTTTTATGGAAAACAAGTACACGCCATGTATTAATTATTACACGCCATGTAGTTTTTCCAGTTGGGATTTTGAGGATTTAATATTGTTTTATTAAATGATATTTATTATAATCAGCGTGGGCGCATGTCAAGGAATTAATAATTCGACATGGGGGTTTTCAATAAGAGTTAATGAAATAAATAAAATGCATAACACGTTTATTTATTGTCATAACTCTGTTAACCTCAAACTCAATTATAAATATCCTCACAACCCCAACATTTTAAAAGAGCCATTTTTGTGCACAACGGATTTGGAAATACTCTCAAGCCAAGAGAGAATTCCCTTTCCACCAAGAACTCCCTCAAGTTATGAGAGCAAGATCCTCCACCGGATCAAGGCAGTCGAAGGCAGACATCGCAAGTGAAGGTTCTTCCACTCTTGCACCCGGAGATCCCTTCGGCGACGTCCGGAGATACGTGACACACATGTGGATCACCGCTGGAGGAATCCTACACTTGGATTCTATGACGCAACGACGGATCACCGAATCGTGACCAGACACATCAACAAAGAAAGAATTCCAACGAGGTAATTCTTATGCATTAATTAAATTAATTATAATCAACATATGATGATCCTCCTCAAGGCTTCCAGGACTCTTCTTTTATTTTCGTTCTTCATTCTATTCCGAAGATTTGTCATTTTATATCGTGACAGATCTCGGATTGAACGTTGTTTAATGTTAAAATTAAAGTTGGGTTAACCCACCAACGCGCTTCCGTTGCACCCGGAACCTACACCTTGGACTCTGTATCTTCTCTTATGCTGACTTTTTGACACTAGACACACCTTTGGGGATGAGGACATCTAGTGTAAGTCAGTGTAGAGAGAGCCCTCTCGAGGTTGCAGGGTATCGTTTCTTATAGGATCTCTATTTCTTAGAGATGATAGGCTATGATGTCATTCTCAGGATGGACTGGTTGGTTCCCTTCCAGGAAGTTGTCGACTGTTATCGCCGCAGGGTGAGTTTCATTTCACCAGAGGGTGAATCTTTTCTTCATAGAGGTGAGTGGGATGTTCGGGCGAGTTGAGCAGGACTCGAGCATCATGGGCTAGGAAGGGTTACGACCCAGATTTCTAGTCTTTATCTGGATGATCAGGGGACTTCACAGTTGGACTTTCCTCTAGTCGTGGATCATTTTAGAGACATCTCTCAAGAGGACTTTTCAAGTTTTCCTCCGGAGTGTGAGGTAGACTTCTCTATTGATATCATGCCAAGAGCGGCACCGGTGTCCATTCCTCCCTATAGGATGGCTACAACTGAGTTTCAAGAGCTCAAGAAGCAGTTGGAGGAGTTTCAGGCAAAGGGTTTCATCCGACCTAGTACTTCTCCTAGGGGTTCGCCTGTACTGTTTGCGAAGAAAGCAGACGGTACCCTTAGGCTCTGTGTGGATTATCAAAAGTTGAACCAGTTGACAGTCAAGAATCAATATCCCTTGCCGAGGATTGATGATATCCTCGATCAGCTTTGAGGATCCCAAGTGTTCTCAAAGATCAATTTGAGGTCTAGTTAGCATCAGTTGCACGTTAGACCATTAGATATACCTCTGACAGCCTTCAGGAGCAGGTATGGTCTCTAAGAGTATACGGTTATGCCGTTCGGTCTCATGAATGCGCTAGCAGTTTTCATGGCACTGATGAACCGAGTGTTCCATCCTTACTTGGATTCCTTCGTCGTGGTCTTCTTAGACGATATCTTGGTGTACTCTCACACTCGACACGACCATGCTACCCATCTTGAGATCATTCTGAGTACACTGAGAGAGCATCAACTTTATGCTAAACTCTCGAAGTGCCACTTTTGGATGGATCAGATCCACTTCTTGGGTCACGTCGTCTCAGAGGCAGGAGTATCTGTGGACCCAGAGAAAGTGAGAGCTGTAGTTTCCTAGGAGCATCTGAAGAATGACTTTGAGGTACAGAGTTTCCTAGGGCTGGCTGGATACTACAGACGCTTCATTCCAGACTTTTTATGCCTACCAGCACCATTGACAGGTCTGACCAAGAAGGGGGCGAAGTTCTTATGGTCAGATTCATGTGAGTCAGCCTTTCAGGAGTTGAAGGGAAGGTTGACGTCAGCACCGATACTAGTCTTTCCAGATCCAGGCAAGAGCTATACTATTTATTGTGATGATTCAGCTATCGTACTGGGCACTATGCTTATGTAGGGAGACAGAGTCATTGCGTACGGGTCTCGGTAGTTGAGGACACATGAGAGGAACTACCCGACACACGATCTGGAGTTGACAGCTATTTTTCATGCCTTACACTATTGGAGACACTACCTTCTGGGAGAGCACTTTGTGGTTTTCACAAACCAAAAGAGTCTCAAGTACATATTCACTCAGCATGATCTAAATCTGATACAACACATGTGGGTTGAGTATCTTCAGTCTTTTGATTTCGAGCTTGCCTATACGTCGGGGAAGAGCAATGCAGTGGAAGATGCATTGAGCAAGAGAACTCAGATTCAGGAAGTTTAAGAGGCCAGTAGTGAGTGGAAGCTTATGGAACTATTCTCTGAGATTCATCTGGAGGTTCACGACAGACAGGGACATACTTACCTATCTTCTATAGCTGTTATCTTTACACTTCTTGATCAGGTACGGATGAGGCAGCTATCAGACTCGAAAGGCTTAGACCTGCGGGAGAGTGTGTCAGGAGAGGACCCTCTTCCTGGATGGACTATGGGCGAGGATGAGATCTTGCATTTATAGGGACGTGTATGGGTGCCATCAGACATACACGAGGAGATGATGCGGGATTTGCATTCCTCAGTTTGGGAAGTTCATCCTGGCATCACCAAGATGTATCAAGATCTTCATCGCCAGTACTGGTGGCCAGGTATGAAGAGAGACGTTGCTGGTTTCATCTTGAGGTGTTCTACTTGTCAGCAGGTGAAGGTGGAGCATCAGGGACCAGCAGAAATTTTACAGCAGTTACCCATTCCGGAGTGGAAGTGGAACGATGTCACGATGGACTTCGTGACTGGATTGCTAAGGTCACCTTGAGGGAACAATGCTGTTTGGGTTGTCGTCGACAGACTTACAAAGGTTGCTCACTTCTTACTGATCAAGGAGACCTTCAGTGTTGATGATCTGGGATGACTATACATCCAAGAGATTGTACGTCTACATGGAGTTCCACACTCCATTATTTCAGACAGGGATGCGCGCTTTACTTCTCGGTTCTGGCAGGTGCTTCAACAGGCCTTGGGTACACATGTATTTTTGAGTACAACATTCCATGCCCAGACAGATGGCCGGTCCGAGCGTAAAATCCAAGTGCTTGAGGATATGCTCCAAGATTGCATTATAGACTTTGGCAGTTCTTGGGAGAAGCATATCCCTCTTGTGGAGTTTGCCTACAACAACAGTTTTCAGGCGACTATTCAGATAGCACCTTATGAGGCTTTGTACGGTAGGCCATGCCGATCACCCTTAAGCTAGCTGGTGGCAGGAGAGGCAGCTTTGCTGGGACCTCATTTTGTTCAGGAGACCTCAGAGCAGATAGAATTGATTCAGAAGAGGATGGATACAGCACAATCTCGACAGAAGTCTTATGCTGATCAGCAGATACGACCTCTGGAGTTCGAGTTCAGGGATTAGGTTTTCCTGCATGTCGCACCGAGGATGGGACACAAGAGGATTCAGAGACAGGGTAAGCTTTCACCACGGTACGTCAGACCGTTTGAGGTATTGGAGAGAGTTGGTCTGGTTTCCTATCGGTTGCAGTTACCTCAGAGATACCAGGCCATGCACGACGTCTTCCACGTCTCTCAGCTCTGAAGTTACTTTTCAGACCCGTCTCATGTCTTTTAGCCCGAGGAGGTTGAGCTCAAAGCGGAGGCATCGTTTGAGGAGCATCCTATCTGGATTGTCGATCGAAGTACAAAGGTTCTCAGTGGGCGGTCTGTTCCTCTAGTACGGGTGCTATGGCACCATGAGCGAGTACAGGACGAGACCTGGGAAAGGGAGGCCGAGGTACGATTGCAGTGGCTGGAGCTGTTCAGGGTTTCTCCTTCTCTGCCTCATTAGGGAAATTCAGGGATGAATTTCTTTAATGGGGGAAGTTTGTAAGAACCTGGATCTTCGTTTTAGGTATGTCTTTCTTTTACCTGGAGTTTTTTAGAAAAGAGGGATTTCTGGAAATTTTTGAGGTACACGCCATGTACTTTCTGAGTACATGCCGTGTACTCCCTTGCCACGCCAGGCCGTGTGCTGGCCGTGTCCGGGCCACACACACGGTGTGTAGAGGCGATGTGGTGGCTGCTTAAAGCGGAGTATGAAAAAATAGAGTACACGCCGTGTACCCCATAAGTACATGCCGTGTATTTTTTTTCATTAATCAGATCAGGGTCGCGCCTGCCGGACAAAAATCACTCCTTCTCCAGGTTCTTCATCCGAGAGCGACCCGTATGGCTGCGATTCTTCTCCAGATTCCCAAGCCTCCGTATGATCTATGTTTAAACCACTGTTGATTGCGTTGGAACTACAACGGTAATTTCTTCCTTCTCCTAGAGCCTTGTTTTTCAATTCCTCATATTTCTCAATATATATTCGGTTGATCATTTTTGACATTTTCTCAGATCCTCAACATTCTAAGGAGAATAAATCATCGTGGTTCACATATATCGTTCTCCTAGCATCGAGGTAGGTGTTTTGTGCCTTTCTGTAGGAAGTCTATGAATATTTTGTGCAAATTACACCAATACCCATGAACAGGGTATTGCATGTTTCCTGTTTTTCCCTTGTTGTTGCCTTCTATGCTTGATTGCTTGAGTAGAGGTAATTGTTTATGAATAGGGTAAATTGTATTGTGCTATGAATGTTTTATCTTGGCTATTTTTCTTGTTCGTAATTTTTCCAGTTGCTATGCCTAGTTGTAGGATAGTGGAACTGAAGTACTGTATTGCTATTGTGCCTTATAATGATAGCCAAGTAGTTCTTAAGGATTACTTGGGCTGATATGCGCGCTATGCATGTTTGTTTTACACAGGGCTGTGAGAACCTAGTGTAGTGGACCATAGGGAGAATGGACGTAAGATCTTATCCAGAGTGTCTTTAATTTACATTGCGAGACCACATGGGGAATTGACGTTGAGTGCTTCCCCAGAGAGCCTTTAGTACGATACGAAACTATAGGGGGAATTGACGGTGAGTGCTTCCTGAGAGAGTCTTTTCTTTAGATGAACCAGAGGGGAAAGACTGTGTGTGCTTCCCATAGGGTTGCTAGTACTTGTAGGTTGAACCTTAGGGTTTAGACTATGAGAACTACCCAGAGGTTACCTTTTGTTATACTTTCTTGACTGGCTGTTTCTTGTTTGTAGATTATATGCTAGAAACTGTGGATTGTTACTGCTGTGTATTATCCTGTTTATTGCTTACTGTACTTTACCTTCCATATATTCACTGACTGTTAGGCACAGATCTTTTGGTGGTTTCCTATTGGGACTTTGTCTCACACCCTGTTTGGGTCATGCTTTTGGTCTCAAACAGATTATATTGTTTTAGGTGTAGATAAGGGTAAGCGCCCTTCTACTTCAGGTTCTTGATTGAACTGGAGCTGGAGAGCATGAGACCAAGCCGAGGCTTGCGATGCTGAGGAGTTACTCATCTGTTTTTATTTTGTACTTTGGATTAGTACTATATTCAGCATTGTCACTTGTTTGGCTGTTTTCCTTGACATATATGTATCATGCATCATTTACATATATTTCTTCTCCAATTGTTTATTTGTTAGTCTTCCGCTGTTTATCGTTACTCGTGTATGTATGTATAATTATTCTACTGTTGTTGTTATTTGTTTTCTCTTCTACTGGGTACTCTGCTAATGAGGGCATAGTTTCTCCACTATCCCATCCAAGGCCATTGCTGCTAATTGGTAGCCTCTGGTATTTGGGGAAATGCGCTTGAGACCATGTGACCAACCAGGTACGGGGCACCTCTGGGTGGCTTCCAGAACCGGGGAGTTACAATTTAGACCTTATAGAATAACTTTTTTAGGTTTATATTTTATACCTACATTTATCATCAACATTTACACACCTAAATCACCTAACTATCATGAAATTGCATTCATAACCCTCACCTAACATTCTTTTTGCAAAGATTTATCCCTCCTTTTCACCTAAAAATGATCTCACTGACACCCTTTTCAAGTCAAAAATCAGGTTTGAAATTCCCATGAAAATATTCCCAATTTAATTCTTCTAGATACCCTATACACATTTTTTATCCCCTATTATTAAAAAAGTGCCTCAAGTCCTTTATTTCCAAATGAAACTTCAAGATAAGATCTAAATCTCCAATATAAGTATTACTTACCATTTTACTTCTTTTCTTTATCATTCCCATGAACCCCCTCCAAAAAATTATAACCATATGTATATAATGACATAATTATAAATAATATATTTAAATGTTAGTAAATTCATGTTATAACCATTATATATTCCCCCTATTCAATAAAAAAAATGAAAACATTGCTCTTGTGTGTGTGAGAACTACCACATCCATGAATGACACATATCATTTTTCATCACCACCTTTCAATGATGGTTATATAAATAGGTTTAGTGAATATATATTTTATTTATGTCATGAATTATATTATTTAAGAATAAATTATGCATTCTATAATTAATATTAACAATAAAGGATCATTATAAAACTAACCACCTAAAACAAACATATCAATATGAAAAATAGTTTATTTATAAGTGAAAACTTATTTTTAATTTTACTTCTTCTTATAACTATTACAAATTATGATTAATCGCCTTTATAATATATAAATAATTTATTTATAATTTTGTTATAGTGATATTATAACAAAATAATATCTTTTATATCCATACTCACATATAAATTGATGCATATTTTAGTTGGGTTAGTTTAACCACCAATATGAAAAAAATATAAATTTATACCAATTAATTCATTGTAAAATTAATATTGGATACTAATAATTAAATAATTATTTTTTTGTTTCTATATTGGTAATACAAACATTAAAATCATTAATTAAGATACCACTGTTCAATTATTAAATATCACAAAAACTTGCTTGTTTCTAATTTCATCTATAAGAAACGTAAATAAAAATCTCATAGAATTAAAATATAACTTTATTAAATATATTAAAACATAAATTAAATTACCTTTTATGATATATTAATGATAAAATTTTGTAGAATAATGAACAACAACACCGCTAATTATGAAACTAGTCCAAAACGATCAAGATCACCCACAATTGATTTTGAAAATAGATAATAAATAACTAATATAAATGTAGAGAATAATTATAAGTAAAGTTTATAAAATGTAATGTATATGAATAAGGTTTTTAAATAAGTGATTAATATAGTTAATTTTTTATATAGGAGGTTAGGGTGTGATCAACTAAGCGGGAATCCAAGGTATGGGTTTCCTTGAATCAATTTACAATTCATTAGGTCATAGTATTTATTACATGAATATATTTTCCAATAATTATTTGATCATAAAATTCCCCTATTTTAAATATTATTTCCACTTATTCTACATGTAAATTACTTCTCATCATCAATACCCAATTATTTAATAAATTTTCTTCCAAAATAAAAGTATAATATTGGTAATAATAACTCCCATTTTTACTAATGAATTTTATCTTCCATATCCATGTTTTTTCATATCAATGTTTTTTATTTAAGGAAATTAAAGTATTTATTTTATTTTATATTCTTAATTTTTTTTTGTTTTATTAAATTTAATTCTTTCAATTTTTCTATAATACATTTTTTTAAAATGACCTAAAGAGCTTAATATATGATTTTTTTTCATTATTTACAACTCTGAATTTATTATCATGATTTTTACTTATATTCAAGGTTATTTTATTTTTAACTATTTATAATAAGGTTTTCAAAAAGTTTTCTATTTCCTTCTCAAAAACTTTTTTGAATGTAATTTTCACTTCTACTTTTGTAAAAAAGTTTAGAAGTTTTTTTTTGAAAATTCTTGTATTTTCACTTATATTTGTCCTCTAAGATTTATTTATCGTGAAATCATTTTTTTATCATCAATTATATTTTATTATGATATGATTAATTTTATAAAATGATATTTTTATTTCCTATTATTTCTTAAGTTCATGTTATATGATGTTTTTGAAAAGTTTAAAAAACCAATTTTTTTATGGGTTTTTTAAGATATGATGATGATTGATTTTAAGTGGAACACATATGTATGTATGATGACATGAGGGTTCCTATATGTAACATAATAAACCTAAATTTATTCTTATTTTATGTTTTATAACATCTTAGTGGTGTAATTCAACAAGTTGAGGCTTATTTGGGGTGTTTGGAGAAGGAAATGGCTCAATGGTTGGAAATTTTAGTTACTAGAGAAGTTCATGTCATGAATGGATATTCAAAACATGAATGGATTCTAGGAAGAATCGATGAATCTATATTTAGAAAATTATATAGATTCAATACTTGAAATTTAAATTCATTATGTGAATAGGAATTGAGATTTTAAGTCGAGGTGATGTGTTTTTCGACATATCATCCAATCCAAATATTTACAAAATGAATCCTAAATTCAGGCCACAAATATAGGTAATTACTGAAAATTTAATGACCCAACACCCTTATATTTTCTCATACATATCCGTTAATTCTTATCCAAACCCTAGGCTCTCTCCAGGTGATTTTGGTCTCTCGCCTCCCCTTCCAGATCCTCTATTTAATGCCCAAATTCCTATTTAATCCTACACATATAGTCTAGTTAGTTATTATTTGATTTTGATCAAATATATCCTCTTATTATAGATAAAAATAAATTATATATTTGATTTAATTGTTGAATATAAGGGTTTTGGAATGATCTAATGAGGATTTTTATTAACATTGATATAATTGGCATCTGGATACAAGGATTTGGATTTTTTTATAATGATTGGATCAAGACCGTTGTCGGAAGAAGATCTTACTTGGTGAGTTGATCATATCTTAACCTTTTTGGGTGTGGTTCCTATTCTAGATCAATACTAGAGTTCTAAGCATGCAAAACTGGGAATAGTTATAGGATTTAATGGTGCTTTTAGACTTGGAAGATAGACATTTCCTTGACTGTCATTGTTTCTCCTGAGTTAGGAAGCCCTTAACTTTCACACATGTATTACATGGGATATTAGAATGATTGTTAGCATGTATGTGTAGCCATGAGAAACATATGTATGATTCTTGATCATATGACATATGTGTGTATCCTTGACATATGATTGTGTCACTTACATACTGATTTTTCTAATGATGATACTTCTTGATTTGACATGATGTGTGATCCTTCATTTTAATTTTATATTTTATGTGTTGTTCTTTTGTATTTTGAAGCTAAGCATATAGGTCAAGCCTAGTGGGCTATCCTCTAAGAGGGATGTTTCAGGAATGAGGCTGAAATGTATTGGAATATCCCTTGATGAAATTATATTTCATCCATGTTTGGGATTATCCCCTGTTCAAGGGGCGGCGTATCAGATAGAAGACCGATGTTCCTTCCGGTATGGTGTTGAAGCAGGTAGAGCTAGTCTCCAAGGACCCAACATATATATTTTTACTTATGTGATATGTTTTTTTATTATATACATACCATATTTTATTCTATGTCATTAACCTATATCTCTTATTAACTTATGTTAAGGGCCATTGGTGGTGTCTTACTGAGTCTTATACTCACACCCTACTTAGAAATTTTAGCACACTTGTAGAATTCTTGCTCAAGGATTTGGTGAAAGGAAAATGACCTATAGTGGATGGTTGAGAAGGTGGGAGGGAGGATATGGATGTTGTTGTATGAAGTTTGGACCAGATGTATGTCATTGCTGCTTTTATTTTTTTGGTTTACCATACTTTGGATCCTTTTTGTTAGTTTTTGGTTTTGTATCTGAAAATCCATAAAACTACTACATTGGTTGTATTTGTATATGTTGTTACTCTAATGGTTATTATTTTATTCCTTATTTGTTGATTATTGTTATTGATATATTTATTTACTCTGATGTTCACTTGATACTGAGGGCATATTATCCTCGTTTCATTCCATTTTCCATCACTTTTATTCAAAAACCTCTTATATATGGAGATGTGTACATGAGGTCATGTGGCACCCCTGACTCAAATATAGTGGTTTGGGTTACGCTATTATAAAATGGTATCAATGGACCAGGTTCACTAACTTGGTTCTCCTCTTTACCTTGATTTGGGAAAGAGTAGACAAAGGATAGGATGATTAGGACTTGAGAAGGTAAACTATATCAGTACTTGGAAAACGCTATATAGTATAACTCACAGTTTCCATAAATAAGGGAATTGTGCTTTTCTATTTGATGTTACTATTGATTAAATTTACCTTGGGTGATGCACATGATGTAGATATATTGATTTATGAAAATTGGTGTGCATTCATAAATCATTATAGGAATTTAGGTTCACATGAAATGTATACCTATTTATTAAATTAGATAGAGCACAAATAATTAAATTACTAATGAAATTATGATACGTGCTTTGGTGATTATTTATTACATTCATTATCTGAGCTTGTTGTCTTCTATAACTGAGTGTATATATGTGTTGCTGTGATTAATGTGCTAGTCCTAGAGGCTTGAATTGGGTTTTGGGTAGTGATTATAGGGTTATGACATGTTATTGTGGGTATCCTCTTAGGTTAAATTTTTTTGTGAACCCTTGTGTGTTCCTGTGTTCACTTATCAGTCTTCTTATTTAAGCTATTGGACTTCTATAAGGTTTGTTCGGGAATTTCAGGAAATACTGAACTATAGATATATCACACAACCAATTTCTACACCTATGAATATGTTACTGAGAAGTTTACCTTGGTTACTCCAATGGGTCAAGCTATATAACCGATAAAACTGGAACTCTTTGGATTGATACTTGTCTAGGGATGAGAATCCCATAGGAGTAGGCTGCCAATGGTCGATTATTTTTGTGAATTATAGCTCCAACATCCCCGATCCTACCAGGTCACTAGAGGCCCTCTTGAAATAGCTAACTAGATATAGGTCATTGAGAGGATATTCAACCTAGTAGAGATTCCCAAGGACTGGAAGGTTAATCATGTGAACTTTATACTTTAAGGTGCAGCGGGATGATGATGGGATATGATGCTGCAGACTGGTAGACATGAAGGGATGACCTTGGAGACCTTAAAGGTCATCTTTTTCAAGGAATTATTTCTAAATGATCTAAATTTAGACCATTCTCAGGAGTTCATGGAGCTCCGACAATGAATGATGATAGTGTCTTCCTACTTAGCACTCTTTATAGAGTTGATTTTATTTTCACCTCTTTGGAAAATAAATAAAGATAAAAATTAAGGAAGTTTTATATTTTCCTATACACAGAGATAAAATTGAAGGTTAGGAACTTTGATATGATGAACTATGTTTTAGTTCTTTTTAAATTACTGATTATTGAGAAGGAAATTTAGGAATACAAACCTACTGGTCTTCTTCTTGCTATCAGCAGACCGATAAGTTCCATCTCCATCACAGATCCAATTTCTCATTTTGGGAGCAATAAAAGGATATAAGATGATGGATTATAGGTTTGTGGTTGGTATTTAGAGAATAAATAATCTTTTTTAATCCTTCTATGGGGAGAGACTCTACTAGATTCTATAACTATGGGAGGAAGGTACACTAAAGACTATACCTTTTCCCTAAAGACTTGTTACTAATGTGAAAAGAAAAGTCATCTGAAGAGACTTTGTGAAAAGTCTTCAAGGATCCACTTAGATAATTTAGGAACATGACCTAAGTAGTATGTGAAAACCTCACAAGGGTTAGAGAACTAGGTGACTCATGAACCTCTAGGTCTTCATGGAGTGGTGGCTAGTAGGGCATATGTAGTTTACTAAGCTTCATTAGATGGTGGAGAGGGACCTTCCATAGTTTAAGGTTTGGTCCTAATATCTTCAACTATATCTATTTATTTGTTTGATACCGGATCATCCCATTCATTCATATCATCTCAAGTAGTTGTTGGAATGGATCTACTGGTTAAATTCTTGTTTGAGCTTTTGTCTATCAATTCGACCTTGTGAAATAAGGTGGATCATCTTCATATATGTCAAGACTATCCAACATTGGTTTCTAGTTTTATTCATATTTAAATATTCACAATTCTAGAGATGATATTTTTTGACATGATCCTTGACATGGAATGGTTGGCTAGTTTTCATGAACACATTGATTTTAATAAGAGATGAGTGTCCTTTTCATTGCCTAAGGGTGAAAAGTTTTTGGTAATCGGTGAATAGAACATTAAGATAAGGAGAGTGGGACTATAACCTCATTAGAGATAAGTCATTCTAGAACATTTGGATGGAATTATCCTTATATTGGATTAGAAAACTACAAAAAAGTGACTATTTCCAACATAAATTTACAGACAGATATCATATATGTTGGTAAAAATGAACAATTCCAACAGATATTAAGTTTTGTTATTATTAAATTTAAATACCAAAATTTATTTTTACCAACACATATATATGTTGGTATTGATTGTTTAATACCAAAAAAAACTTTAACAACAATTAAATTTGTTACTTTATCATATTAACACCAATAGTTTTTTTACCAAAAAATAAATATGTAATTATTAATTATTATTACTCATAATTTTCTTCAATATACAAATTTGGAGCCATTATTTATTCAATACAAACAATTAATTTAACAAAAAAAATGTTTGCAAATATTAGATAATAATTTACTAAAAAAGTATATTATTAACGAAAATAAACATACTTATAAGACTAATTTCTAACTTAATCACAAAAAACTATGTTGTTATTAATAAGGAAATATTTTGAATATTTGGAATATATTATAAATCTGATCCAATATATATTATATTTGACATATAATTAAAATTATTTTTTAAATAAATTTCAAAATAATAGAATGTAATAAATAAATAAATAAATAAATTTTATTAATCAATCCATCAAAATAAAAATGAAAAACACACTTGTCCTCACATTCATCCCACACCTTCCCTCTCCCCATGTTGTCGTCTCCCACCGACAACGCATCCTAGACCAATGATCTTTGTTTTACTCATAAACATGGTTCATTTCCATCACCCGCACCCACAACCACACCCCCTTGATTCTTCAGCACCACCCACACCCCATGTCTACTGATGTTCGGTTGATTTTTTCCAGTTTCAACTAAAAATATTAGGTATCACCTATTTCTTTTTCAAAAGGTCAATGATTGAGCCTCTTATCAAGTAAGCACTCTTTCTCTTTAAATTTTAATCCATTAAAATCATGGGATTCTATAATTTTAATTAAATATTAGTTAGGGTTTCAGTGAGATGCCGATGAAATGTGTTTTTTAGTTTTAGTTTTTATTTATTTTCTTGGTGATTTTTTTTTCTAATTGATTGATTCTTGAGATCCACTCCAGTTTTTTGAGTCGGACCTCCATACTTATACATATCAATTCTCTTTTCAAGACTTTCCATTTTATTCATTGAATCAATGTTCATTTAATTAACCCATGTTGTTCTAAAAAAACTAGGATGGGGAGGAGAGGCTCAAGTCTGGCATTATGGATTCTGGACTAGATTTTGTACACAATGTTGCACATGAAAATCAGTCAAAATTTTGGAAACAGAGAGTTTAATCATTGGAACAAGGATAGGGGAGGAAACTGTATATACTTTTGGAAGTAATCCACCCCTAAAGTAGTTTTAGAAAACATTTATCTTTTATTTTTTAATGACTCACGCCACAATAATAAAAGATCTAGGAAATATATCCAAACCTAGTGAATTGTCCTGGATAATGATTTTGATAGCATCTAGAATGAATAATTCATCTGGGTTTACCTTGAGACTAGAATTATTCTAAATAGAAATAAACAAGGGGATGCGATTGAAGAATGTTCTGTCTCCTAGGATCAAACCATTCCATAGGGTCAATAAGGAAATAGGAAGAGTAGGGTGATGTCATAGGCCCTATGACATTGAATTCATCAAAAAACAATCCATCTATTTTCAAATTGAGGTTCCCTAAGAACCACCCTTCTTGTATACTTAGATGAATACATGCTATATTTTTATCCCATTCTTTAACCTATAGGGCACATGATTTCTCATGTTCTAACTATTCTTCATAAGAGTGTTGGTGGTTCAACTTATTACTCTTAAAATCCTTGCTTTGGAAAAGATCAACATCCCACCTTTGTTGAAAATCAATGCCCACTCACTATATTTATTTTCATTGTACATTATAAGTGATATTTTTTAAATATTATCAATCAATTATTCTATAAATATGGATATGGGATGCCATAAATTTTTTGACAGGACCAAAAAATATTAGACTTGTAATAAACTTTACCATTAATACTAAATAAACTACAGAAATATCCATTATGTATCCAAAGATTTGTCAAATATATGTTATTTTTCACTATAGAAAAACCTTATAATCAGAGTAGTAATGGAGAGTGATACAATATGGCGTGAGTAAAATGTACACTATAAGAAAAATATTCTTAGTGAAGTTTACTTAGTGATGGTTTCCAAAGAGATCCTAGAAAGGTTGAATATTTAATTTATAGTGGTGTTTTTTAAAATAATTAATAAATTATGTATTTAGTAGTGGTTTTTTTCAACCTATTACATACATCTGATCTGATTTCATCCCTTATTTATCTGGGTATCGGGGCTTAGGAAGAAAACAACAAAGAACTGTTGTGGAAGATATATGTGGATGATCACAATGAAATTGCATATTGCCTTTTTCCCGATGCCATCATCAATCATGGATACATTGTGTTTGTGTGGGGTACTTCCTTCTTAAATTTTATTCCAAGAAAAATTACTTAAATGTTGTTGAATAGGATACTCTTGCACAATTTGGTATATTTATTAGTGATAATGGGTGAAGTTATGGGTGTTATATGTGGAAAAAGGGTAATGAATTCACACCCTTTTGTTTTAATCAAAACCAATATATTTTGAATATTACACATGAATACATTTTATGCCATATCTTTTTACCTTTTTAAATTATGTGTGGATAAACTTGGTTGTTTTAATTTTGTATTGTGATTTTATTGATTATCTATTATGAAGTTTTTTTCTTTGCTATCTCAACTTACACCCACATGCTTGAGTGGTGTGTTCTTGATGTATCAGTGTTTTTATGCATGATTTCACTTTATGTTAATTATTTTACACTAGAAAATCACCAATTATCCTTCATCAAAGAATGAGAAGAAAACAACAGTAATAAAATTTCCTTGTGTTTGGATGTTAATTTTGAATATTAAGTTGCAGGCTGTTTGGAAAAAGGGTAATGACTTCCATGTTTTTGAACATGAATTTGTGGGTGTTATATGTGGAAAAAGGGTAATGACTTCTATATGTTTGCTTTATGTTAAATGTTTTTGTTTTATGTTAATTATTTTACACTAGAAAAACACCAATTATCCTTCATCAAAGAATGAAATGAAAACACCAATATGAAACTTTACTTATGTTTGGATGTTAATATGAATTTTTAGACTATGTGTTTATTTTGAATATGAAGTTTCAGGTCATGTTTTCTACTTGGTTTGTATACTTCTGCATGATGGTGTTTTGGAGCAGCTAGATCTAGTGTCTTCTTAGCTGAAGTCATGATTTCTCAGACAGTATGAAGAAGGTTTGATAGCTATGTACCTGTTGACTTGTGATCATGTAGGATTCCATTACTTTTGGCATAAAATATGATTGATATTTTATTGGTTTTGGACCTGTTGAGATGGTTTTTTCACCAGAGATTCAGTTTTCATGATCTGGTGGACAACATTACAACTTTTATTATATTGAGCCTATTATGGTAGTCCTTCATGAATTGGATCTTACATGGAATGGCCATGTATCCTGGAATAATCACAATTGCATGATTTTGGTATTTAACATTAGTTCAAGCTTGAAGAAACATCCCCTTATATGGTCTGGCTCTGTAAGTTTCTTATGATCTCTTCTAGTTTATTTTATTTTTTTGGTAGTAAAAAATTTTCTTATGTCCATCCAGAATGCTCTGTGTTAATTTTGAATATGATGTTCTAGGTCATGTTTTCTGCTTGGTCTGTATACTTCTATATGATGGTGTTTTGGAGCTTCAAGATCCAGTGTCTTCTTGGATGAAGGCATGTTTTCTTGGACAGTTTGAAGATGGTTTAATAGCTATGTACCTATTGGTTGTTAATCATGGAGGATTCCATTACTTTTAGAACAAAATATTATTGATGTTTTATCTATTTTGAACCTTTTGAGATGTTTTTGTCTCGAGAGCTTCAGTTTTCATGAGCAGGTGGAACATCTTGCATTATATTGAGCCTGTTATGGTATTACTTCATGAATTGGAGATTACTTGGGATGACCGCATATCATGGAAGCATCACACTTTCATGATTTCTTCATTTATCATTATTACAAGACGGAATCATCATCCCCTTATATGGTCCACCTTTGTAATTTTATTGTGATCTATTCCAGTTTATTTTCTTTTTTTGGCAGTAAAAAATTTTCTTGTTGCAATCCAAGATGCTGTGAAAATGGTCTGGAGTTGTTGATCATTTTTAGGTGAATTGTTTTTATTTTTTTATGTAATAATCCTCAATTTCTTGCTGTTGTAAGATCATTACACCTCATGTATGCATTTTAACTCTTGCTTTCTTTAATAAATTATGCAGACAATATTTACCAAAAAAAGGTGGAAATGATATTTTTTTATAGGATTATATTTGGTGCTCTGTTGGTATCTTTTTGGAGAAATTGTGCCTCAATATGAGTCATTTGGACTACTAATCCTTTTGATGTCAACAGAGATGATGAAAAATACTCACTATGCAAATCATTTTTTATAGTTCTATTTTTTTTTCTTCAATTCATGTAGATATTTTTCACTAATTTTTGTGCATTCTCTTTGGTTATTTGTGATGTAGATATTGGAGCTGAAGGGTGTGGAATACAATAGAGTTGACTAACTGGAATGGATGTGCTGGAGGTGCCTCACTGGTGATGATGGGCTGGACTCGCTAGAGCTGCTCATGTTGGAGTTGACTCACTGGAGCTGGGGTTGGGTCATTGGGTGGGGGGGGGGGGGGTTAGGGGTGGATCATGCTTGGGAGGATCCATCATGGGGTGGTGGTGGTGGTGTCCATTGTTGTTGAATTGATTGGTTTTGTAATGAATTTCATTATTAATATAATTAATTTTTTCTAATAGTGAACTTGTGTTAAAATCTTCTTCGGTTTAATAATTAAAACCTTTTTATTTTATATGATAAACTAATAAATATAATATGAAATTTTACTAAAAATAAAAATTTATAATTTTTATTCAAATGTAATTTATAAAAAAATATTATATGTTAGTAATATTATTACCGACAGAAAAATTTGTCACCAAAATTTATTGCTAAACACCTTAACCAACATATATATATATTATCTGTTGGTATTATTATAATTGAAATATAACTATTTTATCTGTCGTAAAAACATTTAACGACAGATTTTTTACCAATAGTTTAGTGATAGAGACATATATGTTGGTAAAAAGTTTTACCAACAGAAAATACACTTTTACCATCATATATGCTATCGTTGGAAAAGGTGAAATATTTTGTAGTGGAAGGTGACTCCCTCCTATTTCCCTTCGATGGTGCACCTACACCAAGATGTATTTATAGAGGATTTCTTGGGGTTATCTCCACATGAGGGAGTTTAATTTGATATCAAGTATGTGCTTAGTGCATGCATAATTTCAATTCCACCATATCGCATGGCACTGATAGAGTTTAAAGATATTTAGGTGAATCTTGATGATATTGAGGGTAAATGATTAATCAGAGTGATCACTTCTCCTTAGGGTGATGCAGTGTTGTTTTCTAAGAAGGATAATGTTAGTCTTTAGATTTTTATGGAGTACTAGAAGCTGAATCAAATACATGTGAAGAATAGTTACCTATTATCAATAATAAATGACTTTTTTGATCATTTGAGGGAAAGACAGTGGTTCTCCAAAATTGATATTTGTTCTAGATACCATCATCTTTGGGTAAAATGGGAATACATCCTAAAGATAGTGTTTAGGAGAAGGTATGGGTTGTATGAGTATCTCATTATTCCTTTTGGACTAATGAACGGACCAACAATGTTCATGGATCTCATCAATAAGAACTTTAACCCATACTTAGATTCCCTTTTCATAGTGTTCATTGATGACATCATTATATATTCCAAGATATCGAAATCATATGCTAGACACCTGGATATCGTGTTGAGTTATCTTCCGACACATTAGCTTTATGCCAAGTACATGAAGTGTCACTTTTAGATATAAGAGGCACAAGTTCTTGGGACCATGGTTTATCAAGAAGGGATATCAGCTAATACAGAGAAATTTTATATAAACCCATGCCTTTTATATGAATTATTACAATATTTTTAACAAAAATATATAATAAATATAAACTAAAATATTGAGAGTCCTAGTTTCTTTGAAATAATAGGTATATAAAACTTTTACATGTAACTAAAAGACAATATTATTATTTATTTCTCATTAATGAAATCTTAAATCAATTCAAGCTCATAAAACTAAATAGGATAACTTGAGGAATGCATAAGAAAAATGGGTTATCTATAAATCATAGTAAGAGAAAAAATGGTAATAAAGCATTACATATGAGTATAAATGAATAACATGATAACCTAAAAGATAAGGATAATGAATAATCATATAGAGGCATGACATAAAGAAAATGAAATCATAAGATAAAACTTATGTAGGAAAGGAGAAGTGACAAATAACATTATGTAAACATAATTAAAGGATAACCACCAAGACAACATCACATGGTAGACAGTGTCCCATCACAGATTTGGTTCACTTCATAATCCCATATATAATGTTATATAAGACAAAAACATTACCCAATGCATTGGAAAATTATATGGGTGCACCCATTATAACATGTTCATGATTATACGTGCCACAAAATGAAATCTATCATAAGGTATAAACATAATAATTACCCATCTAAATAAATGAGTTGTATAATCCTTCCTCATATCATATGAACTATTAATGGAAAGAAATGGGTTATATTTAAGAAATGGACTTTAGGAATGTATTACCCCTTCAAAGGAAGAAAGAATAAGCTAGGTATATTTATAAGATACATCTAAAAAATTTTAGAAGCATTAAATAATATCAAACAGAGAGAGAAATAGTTAGAGAGGGAAATTTCATAACTTAAAGAAAAAGGGTGGTTTGGAGAGATCCCTTACCTTATGTTCCAGAATCGTTCAGAATTTGAACTAAATGTCATGAATAATAAAATTAATTAATTAATTAATTAATTCAAAACCTTTTACATATATATTTGATTTATTATAATTTTTATATTTTCATTTATAACCATTTTAATGATATATAAAGTTCAATTTCATTTTTTTGAGAATGTTCATTTCATTGTTTCATGGTCGGATCACTTGTGGATAAATATTGAAGTTCTTGTCAAATGGGACTAAAAATATTGAAGTTAATTGAAATGGTATTAATGTAATTCTAGAAATTTAAATATCCCTAAATTTCCTTTTGTGTTCTAACATATGGACAATCCATTTAGTAAAAATGTTGATGTTATAAGGTTAGTTTATTTTGGAAGGTTTACCATCCACTATGAACTAGTTTTGATTTATTTAATATTGTGGACATATATTGATTAAAGATTTTGAAAAATTATATAATATACATATTTAGGTCATTTTAATCCATTTTAATAAAATTTAAACTTTCCATGAATGTGGTAAAGGAAAAAAAAACTCATTACCCATGGAGGGGGTGGACCGACATAATATAGACAATGGTTTCATTTTTAGAATAAAAAGATATGAGAAGAGAATGGATAATAGATATTCTATTATCACTATATAATTATAGTATACATATGATAATAGAGTTATTATTCCATGTTGGATGGATTTTTTTTGGAGGATGTGGAGGAAGAAAAATTAAAAGAATCAGTTGAGGGAATTACCTTCTCCTTTAGATGTCACATCTTAGGCTTCCACTTAAGGAACATTGGATCAATATTTGGATGATACCAGTAGAAATATGACATGTGGGAGAGTATTTTTATGTTATTTGGATATAAATTTGAAAATTTCAAAGGCTTAGAAGTTTTTAGGAGAAGGGGTGGTGAAAGGTGGTATTCTTAAGGGGAGGAGAGGGGTGTTTTGAATATTATAATCATTTGTTTATTATTTTGGATAAAGAATATCAATAAAATTGATTATTGTGAATATATAAATTAAATTGTGCATGTGATTTTTAAATAATGTATTCTTACATCATGAATGACTTATAAATTCATGTATTTATCTTATATTGTTAAATACAATATTTTACCGTATTTCAGTTGTCACCAAACATTCAACTATTTTAGAAAAATACAAAAAATTCACCCCAACCATTTTTTGATGTGTATATTCCAAAAATAAAATCCATTTTATGAAAATAATTTTTTAAATATTATAGATTTATCTTTTAAATTAAATCCCCATTTATTTGAAAAATTCCAATTTTAATATTATGATCAATTTTTAGACCCCTTGAAAAATTACTTAAGGACTCATAATATTATATTATCATTATAATAAAACATAATATTAATTTATTAATACATTTTATGAAAATAAACTTTATTTTAAATCATTATATTTATTATAAAAGTGTAATTAAAAAATTTATGTTTTATAAAAATAAAAATACATAATTTATAATTTTTAAAACATTTATTTACTTATACCGTGATGTAAATATATCATATTTTCATTTCATAAGATACATAAATTTTAATTTAAAATTACATAGGTTATGATACTATTCTAAAGGATAGTTTATTATTCCAAACAACTAGATTACTATTACAATGGTCAAGTCACCATTCCAACAATCTGATTATTATTCCAACAATCATATTTTTAACGATCACATGAGATCCCTAATTACTATAAATTACTCATTTTTTATTAATTATTAATTAAATTCCATTTTATCTCTAAGTTATATATATTTTCATATTTAAAATGAATATTTCATTACTGATATGCTACTTCATTTCTACAGTGTTGTTTGTGAGTGCGATTATTCTAGGGGATCAAATAGATCCAAATTTTCCTATTATTGTTATTTTATTTTGTATTTTTTACATGTAATACTTTCAATTATTATGGACATTTTTATTCTATAAATGTAATGTTTAAATTAATATAATAATTTTTTTTATTTTATCATGTGGTGCATGTGAGTTATATAATATAATATTACCAAATATGACACAATTATATATTCATAAGGGAAATTCTATTGATAAAATTCCAGGTCGTTACATTCTCCCCCCTTATGAGAATTTTCTATTTAAATACAATTTTATATATAGAGGTGAAAATGGGTGAGGGTAATTCTGCTTCATCGCTTCTTCTAGTTCTTAGGTTGCATCCTCATACTTATTGTTTCACCATAGTACTTTGATTGGCTATGTTGTTTTGTTGTGTAGAAATTTATATCTATGGTCTAATATCTTCACCAGATTATCCTCATAAGTTATACCATTCTCCAATTTTACCACCAATTAATTAAGTACATACAAGGGATCTGGTATTTACTTCCTCAAGAGGGCTACGTGGAACCCATTATGTACTTGAGATAAGGTTGGTGAGAGTGATAGTCAATAGGCTACACCTCTGATGCGATCAAGAATCTAAAAGGGGATGATGTACCTGGGACTTAGATTTACATTATTCCTAAATCTCATGACTGTATTCCACATAGATATGAGAAGAAACAGTTTATCTCCAACCTCATACTTCAGGTCTCACTGACGATTGTAAGCATAACTCTTTTATCGACTTTGAGAATCCCTGATGTACTATTGAATGGTCTTGGCCTTCTATACCATTTCTTTGATCGTTTTTGGTCCCAAAAGATTATCTTCAAAAAATTCATCCCATCATATATATGTTCTTAATATATTCTCATAAGGGGATTCATATGGATCCACTTGGATGCTTGAGTGGAAAATATTATTTTTTGAGAGTTTGACCAGAGGAAAATTCTGATCCCATCCTCATTTGATGTCCATCGAGCATGTTCTCAACATGTCTTCAAGTGTATGGATATTATAATCATATTTTCCATATTTTTTAGGGTGATAAGCCATATTTATGTTCAACTCAGTGTTTAGACCATGTTTTATAATCTTATAGAACTTGGAGTTAATTATCAGATCTCAGTTAGATACAATCAATAATGGTGTTCAATGAAACCTCAACAATTCTCTAATGTATATCCTTGCATGTTAATTGTAACACCCCAAGGTTTTAAAAGTAAATTTAAATGCATAAAAAATTGTTTTAATTAGATATTTATAATTATCACTAAACTTAATTTTCCCACTTATGTGTTTTGAATTTCGAAAAATGGACATACACGGTTGCAATCAGAAAGTTATTTAGAGTCTTATAAGACCAACTTAATTTTTAGTGAATAGTAACATACCCTTATGAATAATAATATTACCCTTATGAATAGTAACATAACCTTATGAATAGTAACATACCATTATGAATAGAAACACCACCTATGATAGTATACATATAAGATTTAATTAAAGTTATTATATACCCATATCTTGGAATAAGTAAATAAATGTTTTAAAAATGTTGTTTTTGGAATAAAATATTATTTTATTTAAAAATTAAATTAATCTTATTTATAAAATTATTTTCAAAAAATGGAGTTAATTTTTTAATTCTACACATAAATAAATGTTTATGGTGAATTTTTGGGATTTTTCTGAAATACTTGAATTTTTGGTGAATAGTAAAATACGATAATTTACAATAAATGATAAATACATGAATTATGATGTCATATACTAATTTATGGATTATGTAAGACCATTATCTTGGACTCACATGCAATATTTACTATTTTTGGTTTTATAATCATAACTATTTCCTGTCTTGTGGCAAAATAATAAAATAATGATTAAAATAATGTAAAACTCCTCCTCTCCTCCACTATAAAAATTTCCCACTCCCCCCTCTTCCTCCCACACCTATCAAGCCTTGATACTTGCCTAAGTTCTTAAAAATTATACTCTCAATCCTATTACCCACGTCAAAGACCTGATGGTCTCACCAAAAGGCCAAAACCAAGGGCCTTAAGAAGGATCTCAAAGAAAAGAGATCAAGAGGTAAACATCCCCTTTTGTTTTCTTTCTTTTCTTTTCATTTTCTTGTCTATTATTCTTCTTTCATCACCTACCATTATCCAAGATGTATGAATGAATATAGTATCTTACATATTCTGGATTTAATCATGATTATGGAAGATTCACTATTATACTTCTTCTCCTCTCCCAGTTATTAAAGAAATTAAAACACCATCCGTGATGTGTCGATTTACCAACATCGTGGATGATGTGATTTAAATTTCTTTAACTTCCTAAAAGATTGGTCATGAAACCATTTTTATGTTTGAACTATATTATAATTTATGTATTATATCTTATGTAATGTTATGTAATCATTTTTTACCTATGTTATTAATTTATAAACAAAATGACTTCATTATGATCAAAGTATCTCTAAAATGACCTAAACAAATATCAATAATGTTTTAACTTATGAATCATCCTCATGTTAGAATTAAAAATGATAAATGGTATAATTTATGGTTATTTAAATATTTAAATACCATTCCATTCCAATTCTATATTTTCACTTCCAATAAATAAGAATATCCATCATGAACTAATCATGGAAACCATGTGAAGAACACACTCGAAAATAATGGGATTAACAAAATATTATTAATGAATGGGAGAAATGATGTTATAAAATGATCATTGAAGGTTTTGGAAACATGAATATGTTTCTTTAAAATATTAATAACACTATTTAACCTTCATACAGGATGTTTAAACATGTTTTAGGGAAGTCGAACCCAAGGTAATGGATCCTCTCTTTCTCACTTTTATTCAAGAATTTCCTCTATGTTGTGCTTTTTTTAATTCCCAAGGATGGGGTATATTTTATCACCTCAACAATACTTATATTATGATTTATTAATGATTATATACCCATTTATCAATCATTAATCCCTCCAATGTACACCCGGTACCATGCCAAAATTTCGTATGTGAATTCTAAACCCAATTTCCATTCTTTGGGTTAACCTTCAGCTTCATGGGTTTTTATCATGCTAATATGACTTTTGAAATTTAATTTGATTATATTTTGTTGTGTTATGTGTATTTACACTATATATACATATTATATTCATTTAATAAATTCTCTCTTCAATGTTATGGTATTTGTAAAGGACTTTCCTATTTAAATCATTTTAAATGTATCCTTTATAAAATCCAAAGAGATTGCTCCTTTTTATGTCACGAGTGTTATCATCTGATTTCATGATGATTTAATAATATAGTGTCTCAATTATAAGTTTTATAGTTATTTTTTAATAATAGGTTTTCATTATTTTGTGTGTGCAATGTTTATGTTATAAGAGTGGTTTTTACGAAAAAGGGGATTTTGAAATGTGAATGTGTTTTTCTCAAGGGTGTTAATGAGTTATGAAGTGCTTTATTCATGATATGTTCCTTGGACATTATTTATGTTGGTTTTCTCCCATTATATCTCATGATGTGATGGTTTATCCCCATTATATCTCAAGATATTTGGATTGAGCCCATTATAGCTCAAGATATGACAGGTGAGCCCCATTATAGCTCTCCAATGCATTGGGTACTCCGGAGATGGAAGTTGACCAAAAGGTTATTCCATGTGTAAGGGTGAACGTAATATTGATATGGTAAATATTTACCAAGGAAACTACATGATGTTTCTATGCATATGTGTTTTTATGATTGTGGGTTTTATTGGTTTTTATACTATCACTTGACTAACGATTTATTTATTTATATACCTTACTGAGTTTTATACTCATACCAAGTTTTTAAAATGTTTTTCATAGGATATAAGGATGGGTAAGAAAAATAAGGGAGTCATGATGTTTGATATGGAGTGTTTTCAAAGAAATCATGTTTTAAGTTTTAATGTTTAATATTTTGAAAAAATGGATACTGTTTTTAGTGGTATCCTCTTTGTATGAATGTGGTATGTTATGTATGTAAGATATACTAATTCTCTAAAACTATAAAACCAAAAATATCCTCAATGTGTAATAATGTATGTTACTGACTAAAATTCCATATTAAGTAATGCTTTAATGCTGGGTCCTTATATTAATCAAGTGATATGTACTCTTGAATTGAATTTAAGTGTTCTTTGTAAGATGACCCACCACAACCCATATAACATTATTTCCTCTTGATGTATTCAAAATAACAATGAGAAAGTCCATGGTGATGTTTTACCATTTCTATGTTGGTATATGTAATGGTTACATCATCCAATTATACTTATTTCTTTCATCCTTCAACTGCTGACATTCTAGGCACTTTGATATGTATTCTATGACCTCTTTCTTTATTTTTTCCCACTAATAGTTCTCTAGGAGATCTCAATACATCTTTGTTCTCCGTGTGTGGATGGAGAAGGTTGGGATATATGCATAATTCAAAAACTACTTATTTATCTCCTGATTTATGGTATGCATAGTCATGAATCAAATATTAAAATTCTTTATTTATCATTTTTTAACTCTGATATTTTTTCTTCTCTTATTATTTCCACCTTCTTATATATTTTTTCATCTTATCTTTGAGTATACCTTATTTTTTAAACAAGGGATGGATAAGTAATAATTTAATAAAGGAATGATTATATTTATTCCTTTATGATTCCTATGTCTATCCTTTTCAAGTCTAAGAATATTGGGTCCTTATCAATTATCATCACTGACAAGGTTTACACATCCTTTTTGCTTAGTGAATCTGCCACTTTATTTTACTTAATAATGGTAGTGGATTGAGTAGTCATAGTTCTTGAAAAAATATAACCCTCTACAGTAGTTCATATTAAGATCCTTCTATGTGAATATATATTTTATGCTCTTATTATCCATATATATTTCACACTTCTCCTAATTGGGATATTGCTGCTAGATTTTTAATGTGAAGATCATTGCATCCAACTCCATATCAAGTATTGTATAGTTCTTCTCATGAACTTTAAATTGCCTTCAGGTGTAGGCTATCAATTTTTCATTATTTATTAGTACATAGACCAAGAATTTGTTTTAAGAATTAATGTATACCATAAAAAGTTATTCATTTGAGGGAAGCATGAGGATTGGTGTAGTGATAAACCTATTTTTCAATTACTTAAAGATTTATTTGCATTCATCTGTCCAAAAAAACATTACTAACTTCTGATTCATCTTGGTTATCAATTTTTAAAATTATGATAATTTTCTCAAAAAATCATTAGTAATACCCAGATAGTCTAAGGAAACTATAGATCTATATTTCAGATGTTGGTTTGGGATACTCCTCAATTTACTTTATCTTAGAAGAGTCCAAAGATATCCATTTTTTGGGGATAAAATACCCTAAGATTGATACTTCCTCCATCCAAAACTCACATTTACTATACTTTTTATAAATATTATCCTTTAAAAAAGTCTTTAGCATAGTATTAAAATTCTCATCATACTCCTACTTTATTTTAGAGTATATCATAATATCATCTATAAAGGCTACCTTAATTTTTTAAAGGTAATATATAATGATTCAATTCACTAAGTTCATAAATATTTTTGGAGAATTAGTGAGTCTCAAGGGAATAACTATGAACTCATAGTGTCCATACTTTGCTCAAAAGGTATTCTTGGGAATATCATTCTTCTTCCTTTTTAATTGGGGATATATCGACCAAAGGTCCACCTTAGAGAAATATTGGGCCCCACATAGTTGATCAAATATGTAATATATCCATTTAGGGGGGCACTTGTTCTTTATCATGATTTTTAAGCTCTTGATGGTTAATATTGTGGTGTATTGTTCAATCCTTATAATTGACAAAGATAACTGACACACCCAATAGTGAAGCACTCAGGTGTATACAACCCTTTTCCTGGTTCTCTTTTAGTTACTTCTTTAGTTATTCTAACTCAATGGTGGACATTCTATTTGGATTATTGGATATGAGATGAGATTTAGGTATAAGTTCAATTGAGAAATCAAACTATTGGTCAGAAAGAGGACCAACCAATTCTTCAGGTAATAAAACAATAAAATCCTTCATAATGGTAATTTCTTCGACCATGATTCCCTCCTTTTTCTCAATCATTTAATCTATATATGATTTCTTATTAGACAATAATATCCAAAATTTTGATGAATATTCTAATTAATATTAATCCTCCTCCTTAAATTTTTATAGGATCGAATGATGGAACAATATGTAAAAGTGATATCTCTCTTATAATAGTTTATATTGGATTTATATATGTATATACAATCCATTCCCAATATTGCTTCAAATTTAACTAAACAAAGCATGAAAATATTTTATGGGAGGTTTAGTCCACAAACCTTGACTAGGGATGAATTATATAATTGGGATACAATAATTTCTCAATTTAATATTCTCATAGATATATCAATACCTATGTTTTAAGGTGGTATTTGAATAGTTCTACTAAACTTTTATGATATATAAGAATGTGTAAAACCATAATAAAGAAGTTAATTTTCTATTCTTTAATGAATAACTAGTGTAATTGTCACTACATCATTGCAGGGATACACCTTAGTAGTAGTGATAATATATGAACTTCATTTCTCTCTAGGAATTAGATGTTGTTGTCATTGATTGTGTCTAATAACCCTTGGCTTGGAGAATTGGGTTTCATAATGATCATGTTCCGTGTAGTTGAAACACTATACCGTAGGCCGAGTGTTGATCTGAACCATTTTTCCTCTATATTATTAGTGTGATTCTTCATATCCTTTCAAAATTTATTATCCTGATGCCCCTCTTTTCCACACTTGAAGCATTTATCGGTTCCCTTAAGATAGTTTCTAGGGTGGTTTTTCTTTTTCTTTTGACTTGTGGGATGTTGGGTTTTCTTTACTCCAAGGGATTTATCCATTGATCCTCCCAAATTAAACTCCATTTTATGATTTTTATCTTTAAGACCATGATACCACTAAGAGTCATCGATATCCATGTCAATTTTAAGGTTAAAAAACAATATCTTTATAGATATAAAAGTATCAAATCACTGAATCTTTTCATTGGCTCATATTTAACCCACTAAAGAAACGGTCTACCTTACTTTCAATGTTGATGAAAAATCTGGAGGCATACCATGAAATCCTTGTGAAGTTTTCCTCGTATGACCCAATAGAATCATATTTATTTTTATTTAGTCTAAGGAACTCCCTTTCCATTTTAAGATGGAGAGTTTGGGGAAAATATTTATTGAAAAATAATTTATTGAATCCTTCCCATTCCATGGAATAAATATACTATTTGGACTTCATATTCTTGATCAGTTTCCACCACTAATCGGCTTCCTCATCAAGATGATAAACAACCATTATGAATTTATCTTGTTCCATACATTGTAGAAAAAATAACATCTTCTATAGTTAATACATTATTCGCTGATTAGTGGATTAGAATATCCACTAAAGTAGATGGTATTTTTCACATAAAGGACTCAACTAAAACCTGCTCTTTCTTAAGAGGAGGTCATTCCACATGATTCAAGTTATTATTCATAGCATGAGTAAGCTCATCCAGTACTGGTATGAAGATTCTAGATCCTTATTTCATATGATTAGGCCTATCATTTGGGAAATCATCACATTACCTATCATATTGGATGTTTTCCCAGTTCTTCATATTTCTTTCCGCCACATAAAATAATTAAAAAATGTATGAGAATACATCAACTAGTAAAGGAAAACTATAAAAATATATGGTATAACTTATAAATGAAAATTATATCCTAACATATGAATCCCTAGGTTTTAATCAAGATTATTCGTGGTCATTTTTCTATTGGTTTTTCTAACCTAAAAATTTGTTCAAGTCCTCTATAATAGTTCATAAAGAGTTTTTGAATTTCCAAATAATATCCCATAGGAGTGTCAAACTTGGTGTGCAACAATGCCTATTTGTCATCCACAAGGAGACGATCAAGTTAATACCTAATGTACCCTTTTCACAGTTATTACCCCTAGGAAAAAAATATTCTAGATCCACATCCAATTTTAGTATCTAGATATGAATTTATTTTATTATAAACCACTCTCTCTATACTACACCAAAATTTTTGGATACTTTCCTATACTTAGACTTATCCCTTGGGTTCTCACTAAATTATTCCAGTCCTAATCTCAAAAAATAACTAGACTATCCTTCAATACCAATTATAATGACTCAATATTTTTAAACACATCATTACATGATTTTTAACATAAATATCCAATAAATACAAACTAAAGGATTGAGAGGCCAAGTGTTTTGGGAATACAAGGTAAATAAACTTTAACATGAAACTAAAAAATAACATCTTTATTTATTTCTCCTTAATGAGATCCTAAATCCCTTAAAGATCCTAAAACTACATAAGATAAATGTAATACATAAGAAAAATTGGTGAGCTATAAATCCTAGTAAAGGAAATAAACATGGTAATGAAACATGACATATAAGTCAGAAGGCATAACATGATAACTTAAAAGGCAAGGCTCATGAATAATCATATAGAAGAATAACATAGATAAAATGGAATCATAAGATCAAGGAAATGTAGGAAATTGAAAGTACCATATAACATGGTATAAAAATAACTCAAGCCTAACTTCTAATACAACATCACATAGAGGTTATAGTCCCATCATGGATTAGGTTTACTCTCTAATCCCATACATAACGTCTCATGAGACAAAAACATTACCAAATGCATTAGAGTACTATCTGGGTAACACATAATAACATGTTCATGCTTATGTGTTCCAAAAAATTAAATAAATCATAAGACATAAACAAAATATTTAACCATGGAAATAAATGGGTTTAATGATATTTCCTCACATCATAAGAATTACCCTTGGAAAGAAATGAGTTGTATTTGAGAAATGGAATTTAGGAATGTATTACCCCAAAAAATTAAGGGAAAATAAGCTAGTTATATATTTAAGATACATATATATATAATTTATAATAATTACATAATATAAAAGAGTGATAGATAATGTGTTAGAGAGGGAAAGTTTATAACATAAAGAAAAAAGGTGGTTTGGAGAGATCCCTTACCTTATGTTCAAGAATTATTCTAAACTTTCACATAATGTCCTGAATAATGAAATTAAATTAATTAATTAATTAATTTATAACCTCTTAAATATATATTTTAATTATTATAATTTTATTATTTTCATTTATAACCATTTAAATGAAATTTAGATTTCAATTTCATTGTTCCAGGAATGTTCGTTTCACGGTTTCATGGTCGAATCACTTGTGGATAATTATTAAAGTTCTTTTCAAATGGGAATACAACTACAAAAGTAAAATTAAATGGTCTTGATGTACTTATAGAAATTTTAAATTTTCCAAATCTCCTTTTGTGTTCAAACATATGGATGATTCATTTGGAAAATACATTGATGTTATACAGTTAGTTTATTTTGGTGGTTTTACCATCCACCATAAACTAGTTTCGTTTTATTTAATATTATGGACATATGTTCATTATAAAATGTGAAATAATATGTAATATACGTATTTAGGTCGTTTTAATACATTTTAGGATAATTTAAACTCTCCATGAAGGCAGTATTATAAAATGAAAAATCACCATCTATAGAGGGGGTGAACCAACATAGTATGGAAAATAATTTCATTTTTAAAATAAAAGAAAAGAGAAGAGAATATATGATAGATATTAAAAAAACATTAAAAAATTATAGTATATATATGATACTGGAGTTATTATTCCATGTTGGATGAATTTTTTTGGAGAACGATGAGGAAGAAAAATTTAAAGGATAGGTTGAGGGAATTACCTTCTCCTTTTGATGTCTCCTCTTAGGATTCCAATTAAAGAACCTTAAATTGGTCCTTGGTTGAGACCATAAGAACTAGGAAATATGGGAGATGACTGGGAATATATTTGGTTAGAAATTTTTAAATATATAAGGCTTATAAGTTGTAAGGAAAATGGGTGGTGGAGGAGTAGTGTTTATAAAGGGAAGAGAGGGTTTTTTATCATTACTTTATTATTTTGGATCGAGAATATAAATAATATTTATTATTGTGATATAAACCATTGTAATAAGTATAATATTTATATTTTAATTATATTATATTTATTTTTGACCAAAATGATTAGTAAAAATGATCAAAATTAATCACAACGATTAAGATCAAATTAAGATTAATTAGGGAGAAATCTTTAATCTTAAGGGCCAAACCGACCTATCCACTTATCCAAAAACCATTTTATAGAAATTATTCAGACATAAAAATTCCATTATTTATTTATTTTTGTTTTTATGACTTTTTTTAGGTAAGAACAAGTGCACACCAAACTTGTTTTCAAAAATTCCAAGTGAGTCCTTTTCCTTCCCTATAAAAGGACACCACATATACCACTTCTTCACACCTCTAAAACATATTATGTTAAGAAAATACATGACCAATACACTTACTAGAAATCATACCTTACTCATATAAGTATTCCCTTAGAAATAAGGCAATCCAAGGAAGCCTTTTGGCACAAACCATAAGGAGTTACCTGATTAAGAGGAAACATCTTCTCTCAAGTCATTTTTTTCTTTCTCCACCCCATACAATTTATTTTTTCCATTCTTGTATAAAAAAATAGTATCCTAAATATAATATGATTTTCTAATGAAAATTTTCAACCTAAACTTACACACACCTTCATCTAATGGATAATAAACATACCGTTTATGGGTACAGTGAACTACCACCTCACTAAATGATGATTGTTCAATTTTACTTAACGCCTCTCATGGTAGACATTACGATGGAAAATATATTTATATATGTTATAAATTATATTTATTATTTATTTAATATTCTTTATTTCTTTTAAAATTCATATATTTTTTACTCTCTATTTTGTGTTAATACAATAATTTCGTTTGAGGAAGTGTGAACTACTTCCCCTCAAAGTGATATCATTCGTTAATACACTACATGGATGGTATTAAGGATGGTTTTAGTGAATATATAATATATAAATGATATCATAAATATTCTATAATAATGTTACACACACACATATATATTTATTTTAATTTCTTTCTTTCAACATGACAATTAAATGGAAATAGCGTTCATGCGTACGTACGACCTACCATCTCCATGAATGGTGTATTCTACTTCATACTTATATATTATATAAATTATTATAATAAAAATATACTATATATACATGATATTTATATCATGGTTTAAATTCTATAAATCATGATATACATTATAAATACCAAAGATATAACAAATTAAGACACATGTGAAGAATAAAGCGAATATTACTTGAAGTGAAACCTTAACATAGGATTATTAACAAGAAGGTAATATAAGGCCATAATAAAAAAATATATATAATAATATGTTTCTATAAAATATTTATAATAAATTTATATTTATTATACATGTGGTATGAATGAGTACGATGAGAGTCAAGATATAAGGAAGTGGATTTCATCTCACTTTTTATTTCTGTGAGATAAATGCTATGTTCGCCACTCTTTCCTTTTGTGTGGTGTATGTACTAACCATGATTATATTCTATGTTTCTAATAATTAAATTTATGGGTATTAATATACCCATTTTTTTACCTTATTTCATGGGGTCTATGTTTCAAAAGTTACCAGATCAGTAAAAATGTTTTGTCTCAATTTTCATTTTTTGAGGCTCATGTTTTTTATGCACCTAAATTATTTTTAAAGGTGTATATAATTCCATTTTACATGTTTTATAATTAATTTAATTATTTTAATAATATTTTAAGCTTCATGTAATTTCCTTTTTTTACATGGGGAATATGATCCCAAGTTACCAAGTTATAAAAGTTTATTGAAACAATCTCTTCACTTTTCGAGATTGTTTATGTTTATTCTAACTTTAATGAAAGATTATGATATATATCTCAATAACACTCATGATTTTCCTTATACTCTATTCATTAAATATGTATCTATGTATTAATACCATTTTACCACTCTTTGGAACTTATGATAAGGTTTTTAAGGAAAATATGATATTTTCTCTCTCCGGTTGGAAATCTATTGTATAAAAAAACCATGTTTTCAATTTTTTTTTCAAAAGATCTTTGAAGCCCATTTTCAAGGAAAAAGTATTTTAATTTTTTTTATTGTTTTTAAAGATTCCTTTATAATTTTTCAATACTATTTTCAAATAAAATTTTTATCAAAATGTTTTATGTTTTAAAAATCATTTTTCACCAAAGAAAGGATATTTTCCTCAAGAAATGTTTTTAGAAGATCTTTAAAAATTATTTCCCATCTATGATAACATACATTGGTGTTACTAATGAATCTGTGGGTAAATTATTCAATGTTTCGATTAATATTATTTCTTTGAATGGATTATGTTTTTATGGAATGATATTGATGAAACCCATTTCTCTTTCATGGGTTATATGATTTTGAAACCCACTTCTTTTCATGAGTTATGTTTATGATGAAATGATTATGAAACCTTTATTTTTCCAAAGGTTATGATATGATTACATTTTTATAATACCCATTTAATTTAATGGGTTATGATATGATTATTTATGATCTTTTGGCACATGTATGCCTGATTTCATTATGAGATGGGTGAGACCTATATCTCCCTTCAATGCATTAGATTAAGATTTATATCTCATGAGATAGACTAGGATGGTCTTGGGAATGAAACTTGACTACTAAGATGGACATGAGAGTGAACCATTATTACCAAGATGGTATGAGGAGTGAACTAATGCTACTAAGATGACCATTGTAGTGAACCATGACTACCAAGATGGTATGGGGAGTGAACCTATACCGCCAAGATGGTCTTGACAGCAATTCCTTGTCCACTTTGGAAATCATATTATATGCATATTTGTATACCAAAATTCTATGTCTTATTCCTATGTTATGATTTCATGGCTTATGTTCTTTATTTCCTAATGATTTATATATTATGAACTTCCAATCCTTATGACACGATTCATGTATACAATATTTGATATAAAGGTTATGGTATTCTATTTTCATTATTGTGTTCTCATACCCTTATTCTCATGATTATGTTTACATATCTCCTTTGTTTACCCTTACTGAGTATTTGAGCTCATCCTGTTCTATGTTTCCTTCCCAAATTTATGAAGACATGTATTATGTTTGATGTGTCTAAGAAGGGTTCTATTCAAGAAGAACCTAGTGGTAGATAATGTATCTCACTTATGCATCAGTGTTTATGTTTCCATGTTTCTAAAGGCACTAGAATAGTATGGTCTTTGGTCATCTATTTTTATAATGTATTAAGTATTACAAAAATTATAGGAAAATGTCCTTGAATTTTGGTGATGGATAGAGTGAGTGGTTTCCTAGAAATAAATCTATCTCTGGATACTACAAGTGGATGTTGCTCTGGAAAAGATGTACCTAGGGGTAAAAACTCTAATAAGATGTTCCAAGCCTAACTCGGGGTAATCTGCTAGACAACAATGAGCCTTACTGCACACCTGGTTTAACACTCCTAGAGGATATGCTTTGGGAATTCACAAACTCTTCATGAACCATTATAAAGTATTTAAAAATAAGTTGGCTATGAATAACATAGGATAATCCTAATGTGTCTTATATTAAGGAAGGTGTCATAATTTAGACATCATATAAGTGAATTTTCATGATTATGTGGTTCCTCACTATGAACTATATTTCTTACTCTATTCTTTTTAGTTGTAGTAAAAGGATGGAACCCAAATGAACTGCATTAATAGTGATTTCAATGGAAAATGCAACGATTTACCTCATGAGTAACCAAATTCTATGGGATATGGAATAAAAAACCTCATTCCTATGATCACAAAACTTTATCAAGCTATGAATCATGGTGGACTTCCAAATGATCAAAGGATAGAACAACATTATATTGAGTATTTCATGAGGAAACGTCCACCTTCTTTTAGAGGGTCTTCTGATCCACTTATTGCGGAACAATGGATTGATATTACTAAAAATATATTCTCCATTATCCAGTGTTTGGATAATGAGAAAGTAATTATGGCTGTATATTGGTTAGAAGGTGAAGCATACTAGTGGAGGAATCTAATCAATAATATGAGGCAACAAGATGAGATTGAATCCATGGGTTGGGACAAGTTCAAGAACTTATTTTTCAATAAGTACTTTCCTTATATTATTTATACCAAGATGAAGAAAGAGTTACTTGAGTTGAAGAAAAGGGATGATGAATATTTTAGTACCCATGAGGCTAATTTCACATGACTTTTGAGGTATGATTCAGGAATTATCATCCAAGCTGAAAGTAAAGTTTATAGGTTATTTAGTGGAATAAAGCCAAGTATCATAAAAAAGTTTTCCGTAAGAGAATTTAGTAGCGATGAAGAGATTGTGCATTGTGAAATCAAGGTTGAAATGGAGGTTGGAGTCAAATATCCATCTCATGGTTTTAACAATAAGAGGAAGATGGATTTTAAAGAAAAATCTAAAAAACACAAAGAGAAGAATATGGGATTCCCTTTATGATCTAAGTGTGGAAAGAATTATAGAGGAAATTTCTTTAGGGGGTCTAATAAATATTTTAAGTGTGTAAGAGGACATCAGACATTTGATTACCAAATTTATGGGAATAAGTTAGCTATTGTTGTGAATGGAGAAAAAGAGGAACAAAATTAACCTACCATGATTCAGTGCTACAGGTGTAAGGAGAATGTGAATTATGATAACCACTTCTCAAACCCAAGGGTTGGTTATGATGATTGATGTCAGCAACCTCTTAATCTAAGGGAAAAGGGTAGATATCATTCAATTTCTATTTCTGATGAAGGGTGTGATACCTACATGATGAAAGGTACACTTACCATCCACTCTAGAGCTTCTAATGTTATATTTGATTATGGATCTACCCACTCTTTAATATCTGAATAATTTGCTAAGGGTGTTAATATTCCACCAAAAAAATTATATGTGGAATTAGCATTGAAAAAAACTAATGGTACGATGATTGTATCTCAAGTATATCATTCCTCTCCAGTTGAAGTATGTGTGAATGTGATTCTTGTAAATATTTTCATTCTTCCTTCAGTTAAATTTGATGTCATCTTAGGCATGGATTGGATTTCTTTGCATAAATCCCAAATCAACTGTCGAGGAAGGGAAGTTAATTTTTATATTTCTACCCCTCATATGATCATCTATCCATGTGATGAAAAGTTTGAACTTCCTATAGAGATTATATATAGTGTATGGGTCTTAATTCCCATTCAAAAGGGTTGTTTATCTCAAATGGTTAGGGAGAAATTAAACATTGATGATATGACTATTGTCCAGGATTTTGTGGATGTATTTTTAGAATATTTTCCTAGTCTTCCATAAAAATGTGAAGTTGAGTTGTAAATAGAAGTTATACCGAGTTCCACACAAATTTACAAGACTCCTTATAGAATGGATCCGATTGAGTTTCAAGAAATGAAGAAGAAACTACAAGAAAACCTTGATAAGGGATTTATTCAGCCAAGTGTGTCACCTTGGGTTGAACCAGTTCTTTTTGTGAAAAAGAAAGATGGATCAATGTGGATATTCATTGATTATCGGGAGTGGAACAAGATCATGATTAAGAATAAGTATCATCTCTCCCATATTAATGACTTGTTTGATCAACTGTGTGGAGCTCAATACTTTTCCAAGATTGACCTTTATTCTAGATATCATCAATTGAGGGTCAAGAAAGAGGATATACCCAAGATGAAATTGCATACAAGGTATGGAAACTATGAATTTATAGTGATTCCTTTTGTTCTTACTAATTCCCCTATTATCTTCATGGATTTAATGAATAAATTCTTTAGAGATCACCTCAATCTGTTTGTGGTAGTCTTTATTGATGATATTATTATCAATTCAAAGTGTAAGGAAGATCATGAAGATTAAAAGAGAATTATACTGAAGAACCTAAGGAAGGATAAGTTATATACAAAATTTAAAAAGTATGAATTTTGGCTGTAAAAGGTTTCATTTTTGTATTACATAATCTCAAGAGATGGTATAACAGTAGATCCATAAAATATATAGGCTATTAAATGTTTTCCTAGACCAACCATGGTGACTGAGATCTGTAGTTTTCTTGGTTTAGTTGGATATTATCGATGGTTTTTAGAAAATTTATCATGACTATCCAGTCCTCTGACCAAGTTAACGCCGAAGGGTGTAAAGTTCCTCTAGATAGATGAATGTGAGGAAAATTTCAGGGAACTAAAGATAAGGTTAGTCAGTGCACCTATGATTACATTACCCTATAATAGAGAAGGGTTTGTAATCTATAGTGATGCATCAAAGAATGGATTGCGATGTGTTCTTATGAAGAATAAAATGGTTATAACATATGCCTCATGATATATGAAGATTCATGATAAAAATTACCCAACTCATGATTTGGAGTTAGCTGTAGTAATTTTTTCATTAAAGATATGAAGGAATTATCTTAATGGAGAAAAGTGTGATATATATATATTGATCATAAAAGTTTGAAATATATATTCACACAGAATAAGTTGAATATGAACCAAAGAATGTGGTTAGAGTTGATAATAGATTATGACTGCTCAATACATTACCACCCTAGGAAATAGAACAAGGTGACAGATGCTTTGAGTCAGATGGATCATGCTAGCTTATCCATGATTAGGATCACAAAAGATCCAATATTTCTCAATTTATAAATGATGGATCTAAAAAACCTAAAGGAAGGGGAAAAGTATTATCTTTCTCAAATGAATTTTCAACCCTCTAACCAAGTAAAGATTAAAGAGGTGTAGAAGGAAGATGAAGAGCTGCAAAAGAAACCCAGAAATGTTACTAAGTTTAACCTTGATTAGGATGGAAAGATAAGGTTTAGGAACTGTGTATGTGTTCCTTCCATACCATATTTGAAGGAGTTGTTAGAGGAAGCTCATAGTTCTTCATTCTATATTCATCCTGGAAGTACAGAGATGTATATAAACTTGAAAGAATATTTTTGGATGGATGGCATGAAGAGAGGTATCATAGAGTTGTTATCTTGGTTCTTGGTATGCCAATAAGTTGAGGATGAAATAAAAAATTAAAAGGGGATGTTGCATCCATTACCCAAAACAAAATAGAAATGGGATAACATCACTATGGATTTTGTCGTGGGATTAACCAAAACCACTAAAGGGTATAATTATATATGGGTGGTAGTAGATCAACTTACTAAGTCAACAAACTTCATCTCTCTCAGAGAAGACTTCTCTCTAGATTATATTTCTAGGATATACATTAAGGAAGTGGTAAGGTTGCATAGAGTACCACATTCCATTGTATCAAATCAGGATTTAAGGTTCACCTCAATGTTTTGGAGAAATATTTAACAAGAACTTGATATAGAACTGAGTTTCTTCCCATCTTATCATCCTCATACAAATGGTCAGTCTGAAAGAATAATTTAAACCCTAGAGGATATGTTGAGATCTTATACTCTATATTTCAATGGTGGTTGGGATCAACACCTTCCTATCAGTGAGTTTTCTTACAAAAATAGCTTTCACTCAATAATTCATATGGAACCTTATGAATCCATTTATATGAATAAATTTAGAGATCCATTGTGTTGGGATGAAGTTGGATAAAAAAAGCTATTGGGACTTGAGATTGCTAAAGAAATGGCGAAGAAGGTTATAACCATTTATCAGCATATCAAGGTAGCTCAAAGTGAGCAGAAAATTTATGATGATAACCATATACACGATCTATAATTTGAAGTTGGTGAAAAGGAGTTTCTATAAATCTCACCCTAAAAGAAGGTTATGAGATTCAGGAAGAAAGGGAAACTAAGCCCTAGGTATATTGTTCGATTTGAGATTCTTGATCATATCAGGATGATATCCTATCGCTTGGAACTCCCTCCAAATATCAATCAAGCCCATGATGTGTTCCCCATATCTCTCTAGAGTAAGTACATACCTAAACCTTCACTTGTACTAAATTTAAAGATCATACCACTGGTGCAAGATCTTTCTTATTAGGAACAACCATTTGAAATTCTGGAACAATCAGAGAAAGTTCTATGAAACAAGACCACTCACCTGGTCGAAGTTTTTTTGGAGAAATCACTAATTAGAGGAAGATAAATGGGAACTTGAGGATATGATGAAGCAGAAGTATCCTAATTTTTTTTTGATTCAAGTGATGAATTTCAAGGGAAAAATTCATTTTTAGTGGGGTAGAATGTAACACCCCGAGTTTTTATGGACCATTCTTTTCGAATAAATGAAATTCTCATTTATGTCTTGAAATGAACTAAGTAAAAAATTCATTTTAAATGTAACCTACCTAGAATATGTTACATGACACCAACTCAGCGTATGTTACATGAAACATAAACTCCGTGTATGTTACACATAACACCAACCAGGCATTCGTTACATGGAACACCGATGTTTTTACGAAACATCAATTTGCTATTATAATTATTTAAATGAGGTAATTATAACTTAGATATTAAAATTAGTAATATGAATAGTAATAAATATTTTTCAAATATTATTTATAATTATTTTATATAAATAAAACATATTTATAATGAAAGATATTATTTTTGTAAAGTCGTTTTATGTTTAAAAATACTATTTTCTCGAATGAACCACTCTTAATGATAAAATTAATTTTATAAAAATTTAGAAAGTGAATTTGATAAAATAAAATTTATTTTTTAATTTATAATATCAAAATTATATTAGGGTTAATTTTGGGGATTTTTCTGAGAAACTTTATTTTTTGATGAATAGTGAAAAATAATGCTTTTAGGTTAAAAACTACTTTTTCATTTACATAATTATTAATGTTAAATTATATTTTAATTTTTTTAAGGTCACATTAGATATATTATACATATATTAATAAAATTTAGTTAATTAGAATCAATTTCACTTTGAAATTAAATATAAAAACGTAATAAACTTTTGAACATTTTTCGACTTTAAAGACTCGTAATTTCGTCTCGTCTGCAAGATTAGATTTAATATTAAATTTGCCAATTATGTGAATTGAATTAAAAAAACTAACATAAAACATTTTAATTATTATAATATTCAGATTCAAATGAGATCATTTTTATTTTTGACCAAAATGATTAGTAAAAGTGATTAAAATTAATCACAACGATTAATGTCACATTAAGCTTAATTAGGGATAAACCTTAATCATGGGGGCCCAAATGACCCATAAAATTGTCAAAAACCCATTTTATGGACATTATTCGTCCATAAACCTTCCATTATTTATTTATTATGGTTTTTAGGACTTATTTTAGGTAAGAACATGTGTACATCTAACTTGTTTTCAAAAATTCAATGTGAGTCCTTTTCCTTCCCTATAAAAGGCCACCACATCTCCCACTTCTTCACATCTATCAAACCTCTTAAGTTTAGAAAATCCCCACCCAATAAACTTTCCATAAATTCTAACTTCATTTTATAAGAATTAACTTGGGCATAAGGAAATCCAAGTAAGCCTTTTGTCATAAATCAAAAGGAGTTACCCGATTAAGAGGTAACATATTATCTCAATTCGTTTCATTATTTTTTTATCCACCCCCTCAACTTTATTTTTTACATTATTGTATAAAAAAAATAGTATCACCAATATACTAAGATATTTTTATTCTAATGTTTCATACTACACTTACACAAACCTCCATTTAATGGATAACAAACATACTATTTATGTGTACGGTGAACTACCTAAACGATGATTGTTGAATTTTCCTTACCACCTCTCATGGAGGACATTATAATGGACACTCTATTTATATATGTTATATGATATATTTATTATTTATTAAATCTTTTTTAATCCTTTTATAATGTAAATATTTTTTAATTTCCATTTGGTGCTAATAGGATAATTTTTTTGAGGAAGTGTAGACTACCACCCCCTAAAAGTGATATGATTCATTCATACACTACATGGAGGGTATTAAGGATGGTTTTAGTGAATATATAATATATATATGATATCATAAATCTAATATAATAATTATATATATATAAATATTTATATATATACATATATGTCTTTTACTTTGTTTCTTTCAACATGACAATTAAACGGAAATAAGATTCACGTACGACCTACCATTTCCATGAACAGTGTATTCCATTTCATATTTATATATTCTATAGATTATTATAATAAAAATATAATATATTTAGATGATATTTATGTCATAGTTTTCATTCTATAAATCATGATATAAATTATAAATACCAAAGATATAACAAATTAATACACATGTGAAGAATAAAGCGAATATTACCCGAAGTGAAACCTTAACATAATATTGTTAACAAGAAGGTAATATAAGGACATAATAATACCATATATATAATAATATGGTCATTTAAAATATTTATAATAAATTTATATTTATTATACAAGTGCTTTTAGTGAGTACAATGAGAGTCAAGACACAATGTATGGGGATTTCATCTCACTTTTTATTTATGTGAGATACATGCTATGTTCGCCACTCTTTCCTTTTGTGTGATGTATATACTACCCATTATTGTATTATATGTTTCTTATAATTAAATTTATGGGTATTAATATATCCATTTTATTACCTTTATTTCATGGTTTCTAAGTTTCCAAAGTAACCAAATTAGTAAAAAAAGTTTTTCTCAATTTGCCTTCTTTGAGACTCATGTTTTGTTATGCACCTAAAATCCTATTCAAGGTGTATATACTTCCATTTTACATGTTATATCATGAATTTACTTATTTTAATGATATTTTAATATTAATTTAATTTCCTTTTCTTATATGTAGAATATGATCCCAAGTTACCAAGTTATAAGAGTTTATTGAAACAATCTCATTGCTTTTTGAGATTGTTTATGTTTATGCTTACCTTGGTGAAATCTTAAGATCCATCTCTTAAGAATACTCATGAGTTTTCTTATTGTCTATTTATTCAAGATATATCCATGAATTAGTACCAATTTACCACTATTTGGTACTTATGATAACGTTTTTATGTAAAATATGACTGTCTCTCTCTCTGGGCAGAAATCTATTGTATTCAAAAACCATGTTTTCAAAAATGTTTTCAAAAGATATTTGAAGCCCATTTTCAAGGAAAAAGGATTTTAAAAATGGTTTAATGTTTTCAAAGATTCCTTAATAAGTTTTCAAAACTATTTTCAAATAAAAATGTTTTTAAAAGGTTTTATGTTTTAAAAATAATTTTTCAATGAAGAAAGGATATTTTCCTCACGAAATGTTTTTAAAAGATATTTCAAAACTATTTCCCATCTAAGATAACATACATTGGTGTTAATCATTCCTATATGATAAAATTATTCAATGCTTCCATTAATATTATTTCTTTGAATGAATTATATTTTTATGGCATGATGTTGATGAAACCCATTTCTCTTTCATGGGTTATATGATTTGGAAACCTACTTCTTTTCACAGGATATGTTTATGATGAAATGATTATGAAACTTGTCTTTTTCTACAGGTTATGATATGATTAAATTTTTCTGATACCCATTTCATTTAATGGGTTATGATATGATTATTTATGATATTTTATCACATTTATGTATGATTTCATTATGATATGGGTGGGAGCTATATCTCCCTCCAATACATTGGGAAAAGATTTATATCTAATGAGATAGACTAAGATAGTCTTGGGAATGAACCGTGACTACTAAGATGACAATGGGAATGAACCATGACTACCAAGATGGTATGAGGAGTGAACTCATGATACTAATATGGAAATGGCAGTGAACCATGACTAACAATATGGTATGGGGAGTGAACCTATACTACCAAGATGTCCTTGGAAGCGATGCCTTGGCTACTAGGAAAATATTATTATATGCATATGTGTATGCCATAATTCCATGATTCATTCCTTTATTATGATTTCATGGCTTTTGTTATTTATTTACTTATGATTAATGTCTTATGAAATTCCAAGCCTTATTCCATGATTCATGTATATGATATTTGATATCTAGATACTGAAATTCTATTTATATGATCATGTTATCATACCCTTACACTCATGATTATGTTTACATATCTCCATTGTTTACCCCTACTGATCATTTTCACTCACCCATTTTTAGGTTTCCTTCCCCAGGTAATAAAGATATGTATTATTTTTGATGTATCTAAGAATGGTTATAGTAAAGAATAACCTAGTGGGAGATAATGTAGCTCACTAATATATTGGTATTTATGTTTCCATGTTTCCAAAGGCACTAGAATAATATGGTGTTTGGATGTCTATTTGTATAATGTTTTAATGTAACACCATGAAATTTTATGAGAAATATATATATATTTTTATTTCTTATGTTATATTCAACACCAAAGGAATATTTCACTACACACAACACTGGCTTGTCTTGCATTACACGTAAGAGAAACCTTCCTCGATAGCTTGCGTTGTACGTAATTCCAGGTTTCACTAAACAATGATATATTATTATAATGAAATAGATTTTATGAATAGTATTAACCAAATTTTTAATTTTATAATATTATAATTCATCTTACATATTTTCTAGAATGAGATATGAAAACAAAATCAATTTTTCGGATAAAACAAATATTTTTCAAAAAAAATGAAGTTTTACCGCCTTTTAATGGCACACCCATTTTAAATCTAAATTTTGACAAGTTTATAAGTTAAATTTTACAAAATAAACTCCTTACTTTTAATCAGGATATAAAAATTTACATTGGATAAATTTTTGATATTTTTCTGATAACTTTCATATTTTGATGAATAGTAAAAATACGCTAAATTTTTCTTAAAAACAACTTTTTTCATCAAGATAATTTATATAGTTAAATGATAAAATTTAATGGTTTTAAAGTATAAATAGAATATATTTTTAACATTTAATATAATTTATGTCATTTCCATTAATTTTACCTTGAATTCACAGGTAAAAACATTTCAATCTTTGACAATGTTTTAACTTTTAAAACATGTTTTCTTAACAATGGGATTAATTTTAAATTAATTTTTTCAACTTCTGTGTTTTGAATTTTTAAAAATGGATTACATATTTGGATTCATTGGTTCCAAATTATGTTAATAGGTTACTTTTTTTTTGATATTATGAATAATAACTACGGTAATTTTTATTTACTACAATTAAAGGTAAATCGGGTAATTGAGAGTAAAAATAAGATTATAAAATTACCCTAACACCTGAAAAAATTCTATGGGATGAATAAAAGTCGACCCATATCACCTAAGGGTCTGAATAGATTCATCTCATGGACTTTTGACCATGAAAATTAAATAATTATTATTAAAACCAAAGAAAGTGACAACATGTCACTCTCTTATATCTTATAAGTGTAATAATTTTACTTTAGTGATAAACTTCATAAAATGTAAAACATGAATAGTCTCTAGAAATATAATAAAATTATATACATCATGTGAATTTATTTATAATTTTTAAGAATTAGATAATTATCATTAATGATGACACAATAGTGATGTTGAAATTATTTTATTGACTGAAATATCAAATAAATGGTTTTAAAAATATTAAAATAAATATTATATGAACTATTTAATATTATCCACTAATTTTATAGATAAATATGACATGTTATGAATCTATTAAATCTTTTATTTCGAACATATCATATATTTGGATTTTATTTAAATCCAAATAATTGAATAGTGTCAAAATCGACACTATTGTTGTTTTATAAAAATAACATATTATAAAATTGTTTAAAAAAAATATTTAAAAATTATAAATTGAAAATTATATGGTCAAAAATGTCATAAAGTATTAAATTATGTAAAATTCACAACATATAAGTAATTATTTATAATAATTTAAAATTTAGAATATTATTACCACAAATAAAATTAAATAGATTAAATAAGGATAAATCATGTTGATAAGGTTTAAAATAAATTCCCAACATGTCTAAATTTTATTGGTTGATGATATTACAACCCTATATCATCTAATATTCAGATTTGAGTCATTTTTGGAGGTTTTTAAGTGGGTTTTGAGTTTATTATAAATTAATATTTTAGAGAGTTCCAAAAGTGCCCCTCTCCTCTCTTATAAAAGGGCACCTCCTCCCTCTCATACTCACAACATTTTGTGCCTTAAATATCGGCCCAAACCTGTCCCTTTATCTTCTACACTTCCCAAGAAACATACTATATGTCCTGGTCTTCTTAAAATACCAACTTTAGTGCCCTAAGAGGAGGTTTAGAAGAGGCGCGTTGAAGAAGAGGTAATATCCTTTACCGATTCTTTCAAATTTATTTCTTCTTGTACTTCCTCTTATTTATTTTTTTAATTATAAACTAATAACATAAGTATCAATAATATACTTATATGTTATTATAAATATGAAACAACCCTATTTTACCTTCTATCCATCCTATGGAAAATAAAATCACCGCGCGTGCGTACGTACGAAATACCGTCTCCACGCTATGGTGTAATCTGTTTTCCGCCACCACCTTACTTGGATGGGTATAATGGTGTAAAGAATAAATATATTTGATTATTATAACATGATACTAATTCTGAGATATTCTATCATCCACTCCAAGACCATTCAATAATCATGGGAACGATATCGTCGCTCGTGCGTACGTACGGCTTACCGTCTACACGGTGCGATGTGATTCATTCTACATGATCTTCATTAAACCATGATTATATAAATGAATTGAATGAATAAATATGATATATATTATACTAATACCATTATTTAAATTATGTATCTATAACCTAAAAATAGGAATACAAATTTATTCGATAAAACATGCATAAGTACATAAAGCAATGAACACCCGAATAACAAGTAGCAATGAAATATTACTAATAAGAAGATAAATATATGACCATATATGATATTATAACAATGAATATGATTCCGGAATAAGTCAATGACATTATTTAAATCATTATATAAGAGGTTCAGATACGTATAAATCATATCAGACCTAAGGTAAGGGAAAATCTCGCAATATCAATTTTTATCCGAGATTGTTTATACTTCGGTATTTACTGGGGCATATTTATCATCGACATCCATGTTTCCTCAATAGGTAATATTATTTCTATACTAATACAGTTTTTTAAATCCAATTTTACCTATTGGTGAATTTTTAGTAAAATATATGAAGGGAACATTTTGTTGTTTTTAGTACGAGATACTTTTTTACTTTTCTGGCCAAAGTATGAGAAGAATGTTTTTTTACTTATTCGGCATGAATGGGTTTTTATGATTTCATAAAACATTATTTCAATGAAGATTCCTTTACAATTTTTCAAGTTTATTTTATATTAACTTCTTTTAGTTTAAAATTGTATGACATGTTGAGAAAGGAAAAATGTTTTTGAAGTGGAAAGGATATTTTCCTCAAGAATAGAGTTCAAGTGTTTTATCAAAATTATTTTCCATCTAAGATAATATAGGGTTCTGTTTCTATCCCTATTATTACATTGATTTTATTATGTTATGATGGAATTATTTTTATGAAGACATTTTATCTTATATGGATTTTGTTATGATGAAATAATGTTTAAGAATCCCATTTTTATTACATGGGTTATGCTATGATGTATGATTTATGATTTTGTGGCACACATAAGAATGGTTTCATTATTATATGGGTGGTAACTATATCTCCCTCCAATGAATTGGATAAGGATTTATATCTCATGAGATAGACATGGCTAGAATGGAAAGTTAATCCAGTTCAGTGATACAAGACCAGAACGAGGAGTGAACTCAGTTTGGTAATGGACTTTGTCTGCTATGATGCTCTTGGAAATTAGTCTTGACTAATATGAAATGATTTTATATGATTATGTGTGTATTCCACAAAGTTTCATGTCTTATGTTCTGATTTTTGGGATTACATTGCAGTTCTATGATTTATCCCATGACATGATATTTTGACCTCTTATGCATGATAATATTTTTCAAACATTATGCTCTTAAGAATATGATACGATTGAAATTTCATATGTTTAAACTTACTGAGAATTTGAGCTCACACTTTTGTATGTTTCTTTTCCCCAGGTCATGAATAAGGTTATTAAATATAATATGCCAAAAAGGAGTCTAGATGTGATCAAATAAATAGGAGACAATATAGATGCTTTATGAACCAGTTGTTTATGTTTCCCAGTTTCTAAAGACACTATACCTATAATGTCTTGTCATGGTTTTGTTATATGTTGTAATAAATATACTTCAATTCTGAATTATTAACAATTTATATAATGTATGGGTCATTATAGTTGATATCAGAGGAAAGGTATAGTCAACCTTTGGAAACTAAGATGTGAAAGCCTTAGTAAGAACCCTAAGGATATGTATAAGAATAGGACACAATATTATTGTTTTAGAAATGGACATGAATAACCTATTATAAGACCTAAAGTGTGAAATTTTATTCTTGATTATGTGGTTTTCCTATTTTAATTAGTGTTTCTCACACTATGCTTCTTGGGTTTAGTCTATTGCTGGAACCCGAAGGAACTGTGTTAATGCTAAATGTGACGGGAAATGAAATGATTGTCCCCCTGAGAAACCAAATGTTATGGGAGCTGGAATGAAAAATCTTGTAGCCAGGCGCATATAACTTTCTCAAGCTATGAATCATGTAGGACTTCCAAACGAGCAAAGGAGGGAGTAACATTCTGTTGAATCCTTTATGAGGCAGCATCCACCTTTATTCAGCGGTTCTTCTGATCCATTAGTGGCTGAACAATGGATCAGTACCACTGAAAAGATATTTTCAGTCCTTCAATGTTCTGAACATGATAAATTCAACTTAGAAGTATATCGTTTGGAAGGTGAAGCTGATCAATGGTGGAATCTTATCAAGAATACAAGGCAAATTGATGAAATTGAGTCCATGGAATGGGACGAGTTCAAGAACTTATTTTTCAATAAGTAATTCCCTCACATTCTTCAAACAAAGATGGAGAAAAAGTTTCTTGAACTGAAGAAAAAGGATGATGAATCTGTTGGTACCTACAAAGCAAATTTTACAAGACTTGCAAGGTACGCTTCTGGGATTATTATCCAACCTGAGAGTAAGATCTATTGATTCTTTAGTGGCTTAAAACCAAGTCTCCGAAGGGTATTAGCTATAAGGGAATTCAATAGCTATGAGGAAATTGTTCTATGTTCTCTCAAGGTTGAGATGGAGATTGGAGTAACCCATCAGTCATATGGGTTTGATAAGAAGAGGGAAATGGAATTCAAAGGAAAATCTAAAGACCACATTGAAAAGAAGATGAGTTTTCCTTTATTCTCAAATTGTGGAAAGAAACATGGAGGTAATTGTCCTAAAGGGACAAGTAAATGTTTTAAGTTTGGAAAATAAGGTCATCAGGTAATTGAATGTCAAAGTAATGGGAAGAAGATGTCTAATGATGCGAACAAAGAAAGGGATACACAGAATGCACCTCCTACACTTCAATGTTACAAGTGCAAGGAAATGGGGAATTATGCTAATAAATTCCCTAATCCAAGAGTTATGGATGATGATCAACATCAACAAACTCTTAAGGCCAAAGAGAAAGGAAAGTCACATGTGATTACTATCAGTGATTTGGAGTATGATAATGAAGTGGTGAAAGGTACACTTACCATCCAATCTAAAGTAGAAAATGTTTTATTTGATTCTAGATCCACCCACTATTTTATTTATGAAGAATTTTATAAGGTTATCATCATATTACCTCATCAATTAGATATTGAGTTAGCTGTGACAACTCTTAATGGCACAAAAATCACGTCAAAAGTTTAAAATTCTTCTCCGATCGAAGTTTGTGGGAAAGTGATTTCAGTAAATCCTGTGATCCTTCCTATAGTGGAATTTGATGTTAATCTTGGCATATATTGGATTTCTTTATATAAATCTCATATTAATTTCTAAAGAAGGGAAGTCACATTTCATATTCCTAATCAATATATGATCATTTATTGATGCAAGGATGAATATAACCATCCAGTGGAAATTTCTTCCATCTTATGGGTCTTGATTCCAATAAATGAAGGTTATTTATCTCAAATGGTTGGAGATAAACTCATGATTAAGAATATGAAAACTGTACGAGAGTTTGATGTTGTCTTTCCAGAGGAATTTACAGGTCTTCCACCAAATCATAAAGTTGAGTTTTCAATAGAACTCATATCGGGTGCTATTCCCATTTGAAAGAAACCTTATAGAATGACCCCAATTGAGTTGCCGGAATTGAATAAGCAACTCCAAGAGAATCTTGATAAGGGATTCATATGCCCTAGTGCGTCACCTTGGGGAGCACCTGTTCTGTTTGTTAAGAAGAAAGATGGATCAATGAGACTTTTAATTGATTATTGATAACTTAATAAGATCACTATCAAGAAAAAATATCCTCTCCCATGCATTGATGACTTATTTGACCAACTACACGGAGCTTAATAATTTTCCAAGATTGATCTTCATTCAGGGTATCATCAATTAAGGGTAAAAAATGAGGATATACCAAAGATGACTTTCTGTACAAGGTATGGACACTATGAATTTATAGTGATGCCATTTGGTCTTATTAATGCCCCTGCTATCTTCATGGATATAATGAATAGAGTCTTTAGATACTATCTTGATCAATTTTTGGTAGTCTTTAAAAACAATATTCTTGTCTATTCAAAGAGCAAGGAAGAACATGAAGATCACTTAAGAATTGTATTGAAGACCCTGAGAAAGGAGAAGCTTTATGCCAAATTTACCAAGTGTGAATTTTGGATTAAAAAAAATCATTTTTGGGTCACATAATCTCAAAAGAGGGGATATCTGTGGATCCAGTAAAAATGGAGGTTGTTAAAAGATGGTCGAGACCAATAACAGTAACTGAAATCCGAAGTTTTCTTGCTTTAGCTAGGTATTATCGACATTTTGTGAAAGATTTTTCAAGATTATCTAACCCACTCACCAAATTGACTCAGAAAGGAGTTAAGTTTATTTGGACGGAGTAATGTAAAAAGAATTTCAAAGAGCTAAAAAGAAGGTTAGCCAGTACACCTGTGCTCACACTACCTTGTAGTAGAGAAAGGCTTGTGATCTACAGTGATGCATCCAAGAAGGGGATGGGGTGTGTTCCCATGCAAAATGATATGGTGATATCTTATGCCTCAAGATAGTTGAAAATCCATGATCAAAATTACCCAACTCATGATTTGGAGTTATCCGTGGTAATCATTGCATTAAAAATATGGAGACATTATCTTTATGGTGAAAGGTGTGATATTTATACTGATCATAAAAGTTTAAAGTATATTTTCACACAAAAGGAGCTGAATATGTGCCAAAGAAGATGGTTGGAGCTGATCAAGGATTACGACTGCTCAATTCATTACCACCCTGGGAAAGAAAACAAGGTGGCAGACGCATTAAGTCGACAAGACCATGCTAGCTTATCCATGATGAGGATCACAAAAGATCCAATATTTATGGTTTTACAAAGGATGAATATTGGAATTATAATGGAAGAGGAAAAATCGTATCTTTATCAAATGAATGTTCAACCATATATACATTTGAAGATTAAAGAGGAACAGAAAGAAGATGTAGAGTTACAAAAGAAGGCGAGAAATGTTCCTGAATTCCACATTGATTGTGATGAAATAATAAGGTTCCAGAATTGGGTTTGTGTTTCTCCCATCCTAGAATTAAAGAAGGAAATATTGGATGAGGCTCATAGTTCTTCATTCTTTGTTCACCCGGAAAGCACAAAGATGTATAGGGACCCGAAAGAGTTCTTCTGGTGGGATGGCATGAAAAGAGATGTTGCTGAATATGTCTCTCGATGCTTGGTTTTTCAGCATGTTAAATCTAAGAGATAGAAGTCTAAGGGGATGTTACAACTATTACCCATACCAGAATGGAAATGGGAAAACATCACTATGGAATTCGTCACTGGACTTCCCAAAACATCTAAAGGTAATAATGCTATCTGGGTTATAGTTGATCGTCTTACGAAGTTGGTACACTTCATTTCTATTATAGAGGATTTCTCTCTTGACCAGCTTGACAAGAAATATGTAAAGGAAGTGGTAAGATTGCATGGAGTACCACTTTCCATTATATCTGATCAGGATCTGAGGTTTACCTTGAAGTTTTGGAGAAGTCTTCAGCATAAACTAGATACAGAGTTGAGTTTCAGCACTGCTTATCATCCTTAAACAGACGGTCAGTCTGAGAGTACAATTCAAACTCTAGAATACATGTTGAGAGCTTGCTATAGGGATTTTAAAGGTGGTTGGGATCAACACCTACCTTTGGTGGATTTTTTTTATAATAATACCTTTCACTCAAGTATTTAGATGGATCCTTATGATGATATCTATGGAAAGAAATGCAGAACTACAACTTTCTGTGATGAAGTTGGGGAAAGAAAGATATTAAACTTGATCTTGTTGATGAGATGGTAGAAAAAGTCAGATCTATTCAACAACATATAAGAGTATCTCAGAGTCAACAAAAAAGTTATGCCAACAATTGAAGAAAAGACCTAGAGTTTGAAGTGGGTGATAAAGTGTTCTTACGAATATCTCCTTGGAAGAGAGTAATGAGATTTGGAAAGAAGGGCAAGTTGAGCCCAAGATATATTGGTCCTTTAGAAATAATGGATCACGTTGGGAAGGTATCTTACCGATTGGATCTTCCACCGAATCTCTCTCAAGTTCATAATGTGTTCCATGTATCCATCCCGAGAAAGTACATTCATGATCCTTCACATGTATTACGCTCAGAAGTTGTACCGCTGGAGTAAGATATTTCTTATGAAGAATAACCGATAAAGATTCTGGATCGTAGAAAAATAGTTCTACAAAACAAAGCCACTCACTTGGTTAAATTTTTATAGAGGAACCACCAATTAGAAGAAGCTACATGGAAACTTGAGGATATGATGAAGGAGAGGTATCCTCATCTGTTTGTTATGAAGTGACGAATTTCGAGGGAGAAATTCATTTTAAGGGGGGTAGAGTGTAACACCTTGAGATTTTATGAGAAATATATATATATATATATATATATATATATATATATATATATATATATTATGTCTTATTTTATACACAACACCAAATGAATCTTTCACTACACACAATACTGGCTTATCTTGCATTACACGCAAGAGCAACCTTCCTCAAAATCTTGCGTTGTACATAATTTCAAGTTTCATTAAACAATGATATATTACTTTAATGAACTAGCCATTATGAATAGTATTAACCGAATTTTGAATTTTATAACATTATAATTCATCTTACACATTTTCTAGAATGAGATATGAAAACAAAATCAATTTTTCTGATAAAAGAAATATTTTCCAAAAAAATGTAGTTTTACCGCCTTTTGATGGAGCACCCATTTTAAATCTAATTTTTGACAAGTTTATAAGTTAAATTTTACAATATAAACTTCTTCCTTTGAATCAGGATATAAAAATTTACAATGGATAAATTTTTTATATTTTTCTGATAACTTTCAAATTTTGATGAAAAGTAAAAATACCCTAAATTTTTCTTAAAAACAACTTTTTTAATCAAAATAATTTGTATGGTTAAATGATAAAATTTAATGGTTTTAAAGTATAAATAGAATATATTTTTACCATTTAATATAATGTATGTCATTTCCATTAATTTTACATTGAATTCATAGGTAAAAACATTTCAATATTTGAAAATGTCTTAACTTTTGAAACCCATTTTCTTAACAACGAGATTAATTTTAAATTAATTACTACAACTAATGTTCTTTGAATTTTGAAAAATTGATTCCATATTTGGATTCAGTGGGTCCAAATTATGTTAATAGGTTACTTTTTTTTTTGATATTATGAATATTAACTATGATAATTTTTATTTACTACAGTTAAAGGTAAATTGGGTAATTAATGGTAAAAATAAAATTATAAAATTACCCTAACACCTGCCAAAATTCTATTGGATGAATAAAAGTAGACCCATAGAATCTAAGGGTCAATATAGATTCATTTCATGGACTTCTGACCATGAAAATTATATAATTATTATTAAAACCAAAGATAGTGACAACGTGTCACTCTCTTATATCTTATAAGTGTAATAATTTTAATTTAGTTATAAACTTCATAAAACATCGAACATGAATAGTATCCAGAAATCTAATAAAATTATATACTTCATTTTAATTTATTTATAATTTTTAGGGATTAAATAATTGTCATTAATGATGACACAATAGTGATGTTGAAATTATTTTATTTATTGAAATATCAAATAAATGGTTTTAAATAAATATTATATGAAATATTTAATATGATCCAAAAATTTTCTAGATAAATATAACATGTTATAAATCTATTAAATCTTTTATTTCGAACATATCTTCTGTGTGGATTTTATTTAAATTCAAATAAATGAGTAGTGTCAAAATCAACACTATTATTTTATAAAAATAACATATTATAAAATTGTTTAAAAATCAAAAAAATATTTAAAAATTATAAATTTAAATTTATATGGTCTAAAATTTCATAAAGTATCCAATTATGGACAAATCACAACACATAAGTAATTATTTATAACAATTTAAAATTTAGAATATTATTACCACAAATAAAATTAAATAGATTAAATAAGGATAAATCATCATGATAAGGTTTAAAATAAATTCCCAACATGTATAAATTTTATTGGCTGATTATATTACAACCCTATATCATCTAAGTTTTTTATTTGAGTCATTTTTTGAGGTTTTTAAGTGGGTTTTGAGTTTATTATAAATTAATATTTTAGAGAGTTCCAAAAGTGCCCCTCTCCTCTCTTATAAAAGGACACATCCTCCCACTCCTCCTGACAACATTTTGAGCCTTAAATATAGGCCAAAACCTATCCATTTCTCTTCTCCACTTCACTAGAAACATAATAGAGGTTCTGGTCTTCTTCAAAGACCATCTTTAGTGCCCTAAGAGGAGGTTTAGAAGAGGCGTGTCGAAGAAGAGGTAATATCCTTTACCGATTCTTTCAAATTTATTTCTTATTCTACTTCATATTATTTATTTGTTTCATTATACAGTAATAACATAAGTATTAATAATATAATGATATGTTATTATAAATATTAAACAAACCTATTTCACCTTCTATCCATCCTATGGAAAATGAAATCACGGCGCGTGCGTACGTACGGAATACCGTCTCCACGTCGTGGTGTAATCTGTTTTCCGCCACCACCTTACTTTGATGGGTATAATGGTATAAAGAATAACTATATATGATTATTATAACATGATACTAATTCTGAGATATTCTATCATCCACTCCAAGACCATTCAATAATCATGGGAACGATATCGTTGCTCGTGCATATGTATGACTTACCGTCTCCACAGTGCAATGTGATTTGTTCTACATGATCTTCATTAAACCATGATTATATAAATGAACTGAATGAATAAATCTGATATATATTATACTAATACCATTATGTAAATTATGTAGCTATAACCTAAAAATATGAATAAGAATTTATTCGACAAAACATGCATAAGTTCATAAAGCAATGAAAACCCGAATAACAAGTTGAAATGAAATATTACTAATAAGAAGATAAGAATATGACCATATATTAAATAATAAAAATTAATATGATTCTTCAATAAGTCAATGAAATTATTTAAAACATTATATAGGAAGTTCGAATACGTATAAAGCATATCAGAGCTAAGGTAAGGGAAAATCTCGCAATCTCAATTTTTATCCGAGATTGTTTATACTTCGGTATTTACTGAGGCATATTTATCATCCACATCCATGTTTCCTCAATATGTAATATTATTTCTCTCCTCATACAATTTTTTAAATCCAATTTTACCTATTGGTAAATTTTTAGTAAAATATATGAAAGTAATCTTTTGTCGTTTTCAGTACGAGATACTTTTTGACTTTTCCAGCCAAAGTACGAGAAGAATGTTTTTTAACTGATACAACATGAATAGATTTTTATGATTTCATACAAAATTATTTACATGAATATTTCTTTACAATTTTTCAAGTTTATTTTCAATTAAATTATTTTAGTTTAAAATTGTATGACATGTTGATAAAGGAAATTTTTTTTGAATTAGAAAGGATGTTTTCTTCAAGAATGGAGTTCAAGTGTTGTATCAAAATTATTTTCCATCTAAAATAATATAGGGTTATGTTTATATACCTATTATTACATTGATTTTATTATTTTATGATGGAATTATTTTTATGAAGTCCTTTTATCTTATATGTATTATGTTATGATGGCATGATGTTTAAGAATCACATTTTTATTACTTGGGTTATGCTATGATGTATGATTTATGATTTTTTGGCACACATAAGAATGGTTTCCTTATGAGATGTGTGGGACCTATATCTCCCTCCAATTCATTGGGTGAAGATTTATATCTCATGAGATATACATGGCTGGAACATCAAGTTAATCCGGTTCAGTGATATAGGACCAGAACGAGGAGTGAACTCGGTTCGGTAATGGACTTTGTCAGCTATGATGGTCGTGGAAATGAGTCTTGACTAATATGAATTGATTTTCTATGATTATGTGTGTATGATGCAAAGTTTCGTGTCTTATGTTCTGATTTTTGGGATTACATTTCAGTTCTATGATTTATCCCACGACATGATATTTTGACCTCTTATATAGGATAATATTTTTCAAACGTTATGCTCTTAAGAATATGATACGATTGACATTTCATCTGTTTACCCTTACTGAGAATTTGAGCTCACTCTTTTGTATGTTTCTTTTCCCCAGGTCAGGAAGAAGGGTATTAAATATGATATGCCAAAAAGGAGTCTAGATATGATCAAATAAACAGGAGACAACATAGATGATTTATGAACTAGTTGTTTATGTTTCCCAGTTTCTAAAGACACTATACCTATACGGTCCTGTAATGGTTTTGTTAAATGTTGTAATAAATATACTTAAATTCTGAAGTATTAAAAATGTTTGTAATGTATGGGTCATTATATTTAAGTATTCTAGAAATGTTATGTAATGTTAATGTATTAAAATTGTGGTTCACTACAATCAATATTCAAGTGATCTAACAGTTTATCCTCCAATATATATCTGATGAAGTGGTAATTTAGGTCGATGTGCTTTGTTCCTACATAGAAAATCATATTTTATACCAAGCATATTGCAATTTTTTATCATAGAAAATAATCCATCCTTTCTAAATTATTCCCAATTTCTTCAGAAACTAATTTAACCAAGCTATCTCTTTCCCATATTTTGTTTTACCTACATACTTTGCTTTAGTTTTACTTATTGTAATAATATTCTAAAGTTGGAACTTATAAATGATTGATGTTCCTACATAGGTAAAAAAATCCTATTATTCTTTTCTCACCATATGAGTACCTAAATATGTTAGCATGAACAAATCCGTGTAGAAAATCTTCCTCCCCAAAACAAAGATCATGATCTTCCAATCCTTTCAAATACCTAAGGATCTATTTGACGGCTTCCCAATATTCCTTTCTAGTGTTGATCATATATTTTCTTAAATATCCCACAATAAATTTTATGTCTAGTCGAGTACATATCATTGTATATATTAAATGTTTAATAGCTGAAGTATAAGGCACTTTCAACATTTATAGACACTCATCTTTTTTTGTAGGTAATTACACCTTAGACAGTTTGAAGTGTCTTAAAAGTGGGGTGAAATTGGTTTACATTTATCCATGCCAATAATTTCAATTATTTTCTAGATATACTACTTCTAATATGAAACTATAAATTGAGTCTTCCTATATATTTCTATCCTCCTCCCTACTATCTTATTTTCTTGCCTGGGATTTTTCATTTTGAAACTTCCAAAAAACTTATTTTTCAATTTTAGAATATTTTGTACATATGATCTGACCAACAAAATTTCATCAACATGAAATATAAAAGTAATGAATTTATTATCACCCAATTTATTTTAATAATAATTGTGATTAGTGCTACACTCATATAATCATTCTACTTCTATAAATCCATTGATTTTTTGATTTCACTATCGCAATGCCTGCTTTAATCCATACAATGTTTTATTCAGTTTACATACCGAATTAAGATTTCCAAATCTGTGTACACAATATGTATATTAATTTTAAATATCCTCCTCCAAATCACTATGAATCAAATTTGTTTTGATATAAATCTTCTCTAGATACAAATTTTTTATTGCAACCATACTTAGCACTATCTAGCTGGTAGAATGCTTAACTACTCTTGAGAACATTTCTAAGAAATCTACTCATTTATTATGTTAAAACCCTTTAAATACCAAACATTATTTTTATCTTTTATTTTTAACATAATCTTCCTTCATCTTGTAAACCGAATTATTTTCAAGTGTTTTTTACCCACGAGAAGTTCAACCACCTTGTAAGTTCTGTTGAACTTTAATGAAACCATATTCTAATTCATGGCTAACTACCACTACTTAGAGTAACTAAGATTAACTTACCCCTTTATATTTTTAGGTTCTATTACATCTATTAGGAATATAATGTTTAAATCATTCCCAAACCTTAGAACTAGTATCCTAATTCTAGTTGATCTTCGTAAATAAATCAGTAGAACTGAACTACTTGGCCATGCTCTTTCTACATGTACCTAAAATTATAATAATTGTACTTATAGGGCATGTAAATATGATAGTCCCACTCAAGATTTAACTTATCTCGATTTTTCTTTCTTTTTGGTACTTTTAATTCAATACTTTTGGTGCCTTCATCCCCCATGTTTGATTTCTATAGTTTTTTCAAACTACCAGTAGTCTTATCAAACTGTACTTCAACAATTAATTTTCCTCCAAATTTCTACTCCATTATGTTTTGATCCTTCCATAGAACCTTATCATTAAAAAAATCATCCCTACTTCTAATGCCTTTTCCTATCACTATCCCATAATCAATATACATAATTTTCATCTCCGTAGCCAAGGGAAAACTATATTTTTTATTTTGATTCAAGTTTATTAGGATCCTTAGAATTTATAAGTACACATAATAAAGTAATGAAAACATTAAGATGTTGAAATTATAGTCATTTTCCAAACCATATATTCTTCAGAAGTTCCTACCCAACTTCTGATACTGGACTTATGTTTATGATATATGCCACCATATCAGGTGTCTCTTCCCAAATATCCTTAGGCATTCCTGAGTGAAACCTCATAATTATAGATCTCTCTGTCAAATTATGATTCATCCTTTCATCTACTCAAATATAATGTGGAGTTATAGGAACTATCTTATCATGAATCATCCCTGAATTCCTATAGAAATTACGGTAGTTGCATCTAGTGTACTCATCACCATTGTCCGTTCAAATTCACATTAACTTATGAAGGAATTAACTTTCTATCGACTCTTTCCACTGAGTAAATACTAGAAATATAAAATACCTATGTTTCAAGAATTAAATCTATACATTCATATTAGAATCATCAATAAAAGTGTGAAAGTAGAGGCAACCTCCGTAGGACTAAATAGAGGTAGGTCCCCAAACATCTGAGTGTACAAACTCTAACTTATGATTCTTGGGATTCCAACCATTTATGTTTAAATAATATATTTTATAATTTTAGAGTGAAAAAATGTTACACTTTCCAATTTCCATGTGATCATGATTCAATATTCCCTAATACTTATGAACTTTCAAGTTCTTTTAACTAAGGTGAATAAAAATAAAGTGCAATGTTTCTAAATCATCAAAAGTTTCACTTATATAAACAACCATTCTATATAAATTTCTAATCATTTTAAGGGTGTAATAATTTAATCCTCATACAACTATCCTTGATCCTTGGGTAATTTTACATACCCCATCATCAAAGATAGTCCCATATAATGTATCATCAAGTTGTTTAAAAGAAATTATATTTCATCAAAGGATAGTGATATGATGAAATTTTGTTAACTTCAAGAATCCTTCATTATTGATTTAGATGTTGAACTATAATTTTCCAAAAACATCCATGGATTCACCATATACTAGATGGAATTTCCCAAAATTCCCAGATATATACTTTATTATGTATCTCTAATCTAAAGTTTAATGATAGGATGCTCCTAAGTTAATCACCCAAGATTCCACTAGAGCATTCAAACTTAGTAGATTTCCTTTGCTTTATTACATGAAGTTGATTGAATATGAACTACTGGATGTTGATGACTTTATTGTATTCTCCTATTGAATATTTTGTTCACTTTTTATATTTCCTTTCTTTCCAAATTTTTAGTAGGTTAGACCATGACCGACTAACTTACTTCGGCTTCTTTCACTGGACTTTTCTTCCATCAGTTCTTTTTGTATTTCTTATGGGGTGACCTTCCCCTTATATCTATATTAAGGGCACTGCCAGTTGGTATTTGAACTTCTCATAGCCTTATTTATTCATTAAAGACTAATTTCTAGATATCATAAAATACTAATTTGGGGGTTTCACTATAATTAATACCAATAATAAACATATTATCCTAACTATCTAAAAGTGAATAAAATATAAGGAATTACCATAAATCATTAATAAAAGTTAAATTTAATGATTTAATATACCCATAAATCATATTGAATCCGGTCACATGATCTACCACTAGTATTCCTCCCAACAACCTTAATTTAAACAACTATTAAAATATGAAAACATTGTTTAAGGCCTTAGGTTTTTCATACATGTATGCCAATTCCCGAAGAACTTATGTTATTGTAATCTTCTCTTGAACGTTTAATGTGATATTTATTGTTAGAGACATTTTTACTAGCACATACTCTTTTCTATCAAATAATTACCATTGATGTTTCTTCATTAGCATCGAAATTAACCTAAACAATGGGACTTCTAAGTCCTTCTGAATTAGATGGTATTCAATCTTCATTCTCTGTAATCCAAAATCCATTCAATAGAATTTATTGATTTGGATCTACCCTTCATCCGATGCCATACCTGTTCTATGACCAGTGTGTTGATCCTTCTCTTTAATACCATTTGTTGGGGTACTAAGATTCATCTGAAAAAATTATTACCTTTAAAATCGATAGACCATTAGAAGTACATTCATCAAACCACTATAATTTCAGACAAAAATCATCTCAGTGAATAGACTAAACATCTATAATTTCACTTTCCCCATGATGAATAAGTATACCGAAAGTAGGAATTCACTATGACCTACCCACCACACTAAGTTGAACTATACGCAAAACTTATTATATACATATAATGTAATGAAAAAACAAGAATCAATAATACATGAAACTAAAGTATATAAAGTAGTAAACGAACACAATAGAGTTTTACATGATTCAGAATTTTTATCTTATGAGAAAGAGAGGAACCAATATGGCTTATTTATATTACATGGAGTATAAAATAATACAGTCAAATGGAAAAATTATCAATAATATTTCATTATAGAATGATTAACACTCTTTAAAACTCTAATATACTTTGCATACATCAAATTCACTATTCCACACTTAGATACACTATTCAAAACTTTGGGTTATTTATAGGGTTAGTACCCACTTCCTTTTATTGGAAACTTATCCAGTTGAATAGGTCATAACACCTTCCTATATTCATAGAGAGACATCTAAATGGAATGTCACTGTTGATTACTTGTACCACTATTGACCTTAACTACTTTCCATGGTAAATAATTATAGATTATTATTTATAGATTATTCCTTCTATAATGATAACCAACATTCTAGGCCACCCTTTATTTCATCAAAAGATAAAAAATTTATATTAACAAACTTATACTAAATGGATTAACTACCACCACGTTCACATCGATCCCAACCACCTGGTGTTAATTGAATTTTCAATGAATGTAAATTAGATTCTTGAACTTCCAATACTCTGAACTTCCAATACTATAAAATAGTATTAATATCCCAAAAAAGTTACTATGGATAACCTATTCTAAAATCTAGATATTCACAAGGTAACATAGTCACATCATTTATGTAATCATCCTTCTATGTTTGTAGTTTCCTTATATGTAAATTTATTATGTTAATTATACTCGTTCCCAATTTTACTTTATTCAAGGTAATGGTTGGAACCCAAAAAAACATATTTAACAATGGGTTTAATAAATAATGTGGAGATTATCCCAAAAAACAACCTAATGATATTATGGATGGAATTTAAAACCCCATTGAAATGATCACCCAACTATCTCAAGCTGAGATAAATAACCCAAATTGTGGTGAGCTCACAAATGAACCATGGAATCAAAAATTTACTATTGATTCATTTATAAGGAAATATACACCCTATTTTAGTGGGTCTTCTAATATACTAGTTGTTGAGAGGTGGTTCAATGTAATTGAAAATATATTTTCTATTCTCCAGTCCTCAAACCATGAGAAGTTCATTTTGGAAGTCTATCATTTAGAAGGTGATGGTGATCAATTTTGGAGCCTTATTAAGAATACCACTGATTATCCACTGAAGGGGGATAATATTAATTGATTATATTTTAATATTAATTTGTTCAAAAATCCATAAACATCAATTTTAGTACATTTTTTAAACTGAAATTAATTTCTCATCATAAGTGAAATTCATGTTTAAAGTACAAATTTGGGCCCAATCAATCATCTTCTTGTAGAATTAATTATATTTATTGTTTGAAATTGATATTATGAGAAATTATTTATTAAATTGTTTGGAAAATTTTATCTTTTAGGATTTATGAATTAATATCAATGTAAGATGATGATATTTGGGCATGAATGCATAAATTTTCTGGACAAAACAAATGGGCCTAAGTCCCATCAAACAAAAGTGGGGACCACCATAGAATCCCAATGAAGCTAAAATTTTAACTATGAAAGATAAAAATACAGGGATAATTTAATTAAACTATGTATGGAGATAATTATGAAGTTTTTATAGAGATAAAAGGATCCCAAGTTGACATTTAAATGGTGGGACATATTTGAATGTCCATAAATTCATCTCACTTGATTGAGCATAACATCCAAAGTACGGGTCCATTTTTCCTAAAATTTTGACAGATGTTAGAAGAATGATAAAAAAAGGTATTTTATTATAATAAAACTTTGGATTCATCCATCTTCAGTTACAAATTCACATGTCAATAAGGGGGAGGAATCTGGATGATTTTTTCTAGTTAACTTTGAAACATCAAATTTCCCTTGATTTTCTCACCCTTATTTTTACTCTCTTAATTAATATAGAAGGAATGTATTGATGTTTGGTAAAAATAAGGCTCAAAATATTCCTATATAAAGAGCTTATGGTGAAGGTAATTAGCATCCATGTTTTTCTTTTATATCCATGTTTTTTCTTTCTATCCATGTTTTTCCTTTCTATCAAATGTTTTTATTTCATTTGAAATTTCACACTTTCATTTTATAATATCAACTTCAATTTTTCTCATGTATTTTTTTCATTCACATTTAGTTATTAATAAAAGTTCTTATTCTTATTATTAATTTATTTTTCACTTCTTATTAACACATTGACACTGTTGAATCAAGGTGTGAATTTATTCACACCAGCACTTGTGAATTAAATCACACAATGGTGGAGTGTTCTTTTATTTAAATGTTTTTCTTATTATTCAATTATATCCCTATAAGTCTACATCATGCTTCTATTGGTATAATAACATCAATGTAGGGATAAAATCTTATGGGTTTATTCAAGGGAGTATAAAGGTTATGGATTGAATGTTATTTCATATAATTAATATTTAAATATTTTTATTATTTTAAGATTTCAATTTGATGAGTTACATTCTTATTTGTCTTCACCAACTTTAATGATGACACATTTTTAGTTCTAGTGAGATCCAATTCCTTATAGTGATCATGAAAGTGATCCTATAATTGCATTGATGATTAGCTTATAATTGTGTAGGGATTAAATTGGTGAATGATTTTTGAGAATTATCTTGTTTTTTGGATACATATTGAATAAATGATATGAAATTTTCTATGAAAATAAATTCATCCAATCCACCCCAAGAAAAAACCTAGGATAAACCCATCAACATTAATTGTTTTAATTCAAGTCATTTTGTGTTTTTGGGTTCTTTAAATTAAATCACCCTTTATTCAAATCAAATCAATACAAATAGTTTGCCACTCTATATCCAATATGTCTATCAAATAATATTTTATATAGGATTATTCTTCCGTACTTATGGATTTGATAACCCAAGATATACTACAATCAACCACTTACACCATATAACTTTGGTAAATTTGGGCGCAACCAACCACAAAAAGGGAGGAAGAATATTTTATGGAATGGAAAGAGTTCAAGAAAATATTTTTCACTAATTATTTTCTTAGATTCATCACAAAAAAAAATGAATGGGAATTATTGTAATTGAAGAAAAAATGGGATGAATCTATTGTATGTTATGAAGAAAATTTCGTAAGACTCACAATATATACCTTTGGTTTCATCTCTAATACTGAGAGAAAAATTAAATGCTTATTTACTATATTAAAGGCTAGAATTAAATGGTAATTATATATAAGAGAATTAATTATGTAAGAATATATCACTCTATGTGATCTTAAGGTAGAGATGGAAAACAAAAACTCTAAATATTTTTGGGAAAAGAAAAGGAAATTAGAGTATCTAGAAAGATATAATGATAAGACACTTGGTAGGAGGAAAGTATAATTTGTTAAATGAAATAATTTTTTGGAGAAAGAACCCAAGAAATTACCTCATGGGATTATGGAAGTGTTTCAAGTGTAGTAAATAGGGACATTGAGACCATAAATATCAAAGTAAGGATAAGAGGAAAATTAACAGAACAAAAGAGAATAAGGTCCTGACTAATGATCCACCCACACTATAATGTTTCATGCGCAAAGAGTTCATTAATCATGTGAATAAATTCCTCAAACTTTAGTCCATTAAAGAAAATAGGGCCCAATAACCTAACAATTTTAGGGAATAGGGAATATCATTCATGATCCCTATCGTAGAGTTAGATCATGATAATGAAGTGATGTGAGGTACACTTGATCACTTTTTTAGATCTTATAATACCTTATTTAATTCTGGTTTATCACATTATTTTATATCACACAAGTTTTTCAAGAATGGGGAATCACCTCCCAATGCAATGGAAATTGAACTATCTGTTAAAACCCCTGGTGGAACAATGATAACATCTAAGATATATAAATCCACACTAATTGGGAGTTGTGGGAAGACACTCCCTTTAGATATAATTCTTCTTCCTTTAGTTGAATTTGAAATTATTTTGGGTATGTATTAGTTTTCCTTACATAAATTACATATTAACTATCAGGATAAAAAAATATCATTTCATATCCTAAATTATCCAATTATAAAGTATCAATACAATGATGATTATGAAATCCCTATGGATAAAAATTATATAATGTGGGTTATAATACCCAATAATGAGGGAATCTTGAATAAAATGATCAGGGATGAAGTCAACATTGATAACATTCCTCTTATACATTGGTATACTAATGTATTTCTAGAAGAACCTCTTGGACTTCCCCTAGAGCATAAGGTTGATTTTTCAATTGAACTCATACATGGATCCATGCCTATCATTAAAAGTCAATATAAAATGGCTCCCATTTAATTAGATTAATTAAAGAAGAAATTATAAGATAAACTAGCCAAGTGTTTTATACGTCCCAGTGTTTCATCATGGGGTGCACCGGTTCTATTCTTCAAAAAGAAGGATGTATCAATTTTTATTTTCATTGTTTATGGAGAGCTTAATAAAATCATAATCAATAAGAAGTATCCTCTAGCCCATATCGATTATCCATTTGATCAAATTATAGGAGCTTGATTATTCCCAATGATTGAACTTTAATATGGATACTCATAATTGAGGGTCAAAAGGGAGGCTATTTCCAAGACAACTTGCCATAAAAGGGTTGGAAACTATGAATTTATTGTGACACCCTTTGGACTTATAAATTCTCCCACTATATTCATGAGTCTAATTAATAATATCGTTAGAGACTACCTTGATCAATTTTTAGTTTTCTTTATAGATGATATTCTTATATATTCAAATAACAAGGAAGAGCATAATGATCATTTAATTTTTTTAAAAAACCTTGAGAAAAGAGAAACTACATGATAAATTTAGAAAGTGTAAATTCTATTTCGAAAAGTATCATTCTTGGGTCATGTAATCACAAACATGATAATGTTAAAAGATCCATCAAATATGAAAGTTATCAAGAAATAGTCCAGACTAGACACTATAATTGAGATCTTTAGTTTTCTTGGGTTAGCAGGATATTAGAAATGGTCTATGAGAAAGTTATCATGTATATAAAATCCAGTAACCACATTAACATAGACGGTAGTGATGTTCCCTTAGACAAAGGAATGTGAAGAACATTTGAAGGAACTAAAACATATGTTGTCCACTACTTTTGTACTTATATTACCCTATAATGGGGAAGTGATATTAATATTTAGTGATGGTTCAAAAAATGGATTAGGTTTTATCCTTAAAGAGAATAATAATGTAATTTCTTATGCCATACACCAAGAATCATGAGAAAAAATAACTGACACATGATTTGGATTTGGCGTTAGTGATCATTTCATTAAATATTTGGTAGTATTATCTCTAAAAAGAAAAGTTTAATTTATATGTTGATCATAAAAGTTTTAAATATATATTCACATAGAAGGAGTTGAACATTATTTAAAGGATATGGTTGGAATTGATAAAATATTATGACTGCTTGATACATTACCATTCAAGGAAGGAAAATAAGGTGGCCAATTACTTGATCAGGAAAGACTACGCTTCTCTATCTATAAATAGGATTGAAAAAGTCTTAAAACCCATGGATTTATATAGAATGAATCTTGAAGCCATAATGGGAGGTGATACATCTTATCTTTCCCAATTGACTACACAACCTTCCATCTACATGAAGATCATAGAAGTCCAAAATGATGATGTAGTGCTATAAAAGGTAATAAATATTCCATAGTTCACCTTTGAAAAGATGAAGTTATAAGGTGTGGAACCTTCATACGTGTCCCATCAAATCCAAAATTTAAGAAGTAATATTTGGATCATTCACATAACTCATATTTCTCTACACATCTTGGAGATATGAATATGTTTGGATATCTAAGACAAAACATCTAGTGGGACATTATGAATATAGAAATTACAAACTACGTATCTTGATGCTTGGTAAGCCAATAAGTTAAGGTTGATAAAAAAAAGTCTAAGGGTATGTTGAAACCATTACCCTTACTAGTATGTAAATTAGAAAACATAACCATGGATTTCATCATAGGAATCCTTAAAATGTCTAAAGACCATACTGCTATTTGGGTTTTATTTGATTTCCTTACAAATTCAACACATTTTATTACCATTAAAGAAGATTATATCTTGAAGAATTCATCATTATATACATAAGAGATAAGGTAAGATTTCATAGAGTTCCACTAACAATATCTCTGACTGGGATATAAGGTTTACCTCTAGGTTATAGAGAAGTCATTAAAAAGCATTGGAGATAGTGCTAAGTTTCAATGATACTTATCATCCCAAGATGGATGGTTAGTTTAAGAGGACCATTAAAAATCTAGATGATATGATAATATAGTGTTCAATGGATTTATAAGGATATTTGGATCAACACATCCCCTTATAGAGTTCTCATATAACAAAATTTCCATTCTAGCATTCAGATGACATAATATGGGGATCTTTATGGTAATAGATGTAGTACTCCAACATGCTGGGATGAATTTAGAAATATGAAGCTGATAGGTCCGTAACTTAACAAAGGAATTATGGAGAAGCTTTAAATAATCCAATGACATATGAAAATTATACAAAGATAAAAGAAGAGTTATGAAAATAATCATTGATGAGATCTAGAGTTTGAAGATGGTGACAAGATGTTCCTTGAATATCTCCTTGGAAGTGGGTTATTAGTTTTGAGAAGAAAGGGAAGCTGATCCCTAGATACATCAGTTCCTTCAAGGTCTTTAACTGTTTAAAGGTCATAGCCTATTTATTAACACTCCCTCCACACTTTTATTATGTTCATGATGTGTTCCACATATCACTTTTTAGGAAGTACATACTAGATTCATCACATATACTATACTTGGAAGATGTATAGTTGGAGCATGAACTTACATATAAATAATAACCTATGGAAATATTAAATTGAAGAGAAAATATTCTAAGGATAAATACCACCCATATAGTCAAAGTTCTATGGAATAATCATAAATTTGAGGAGGCTACATGAGAAACTAAGGATGTGATGAGAGAAGTCCCCAAATTATTTTCCTCCATGTAATAAAATTTCAAGGATAAAATTATTTTTTAAGAGGGATAGAATGTAAATACCCATGATTTTTGTAATTAATTTTCGTTAAATAAATACCTTGTGAGTATCTTGTCTTACATGAAACACTAAACTAAAAAAACCACGTTACCTTAATAAAATCATCAAATATTACTGTTATATTATAGCCATTAAATTGGTGGGTGATGTGGCCTGTGTCTGCAAAATTTTAAACATATGTTTTGGTATAATAATTGATATTTTTTATTAATGTTATCCATAATTGGGAAATATTTTACATTTGATGATTTTCTCATTAAAATCTACATTCTTTGAATATCTTATTAAAATTGTGTGTTTTGGTACTTGAATTGTTGAAATGTTTGGATCTTTATTTTCATGTGATTTATGGACAAACATTTTTTGTGGCCTTGAAGTTTTTTATAAATTCATATGAAATCAATTATTTCAAAAATTCTATGTTTTTATTAAAAAAATTATGGAATTATTTTCATTTTTTCTAGAATTAAATTTTTAACTTGAAAATTTTTAAGAGATGATTTTTTATTGGAAATAATTTTATTAGGATATTACTAAAATATTTATTTTCTTGAATTTTAGGTACTTATTCAATAGGTGGAACCATTTCCTACTACCTATCTCCCTTTTTATTGTAAGTTTGTGCTACCAACAAAATCCCTTACTACCACCAGTTCATGCTACCACCACATACCCCACTACTGCTAACCATCAGACACTTTCTAAAAAATATTCACCACCGACCTATGTCCACTTCCCAAAATTTCAACCAACAATAATTCTATCCTACCCACATTATCTACCACAACCATAGCTATCGTTAACCACCAGATACTTTTCCATTCAGTTACCACCATCACTAAAAAATTCTACTACCACTATACCTTATGTCATCCCCCTATTTCCCTTCTACCACGACCATTCCTTATAAAAAATCTATAGATATACCACCATAGACCAAAGAAAACCTCTCACCACCATTGAATAATACCCTCAAACATGAGACCCACTAGAGATAGAATAACAATCCAAATCCACTGTGTATACTAGATAAGCTAACCAATCTGAGACCAAGCTTGCTGAAGAAGGAACCACTGAAAAATCAATTCCTCATATTGATAATAAATCCAATTTCATCCAAATATTGATAGAGACCCTAATTCTAACTCACCATTTAACTAGAGAATCGAGGGGATTTCCAAAGTAGGAGGTCGTCTAATCTTACACATGACTATTCTATACCTGGTAAATTAATTTCTTTCATTAGTGATTTATTTTTTTGATTTAATTATAGGTATGAAAATAATGGTAACTCTATATCCCCAACCAAGTGGCTACGATCATGTATGGAGCTAAATTTTATATTCTCAATCAAATGTGATAATGAATTTTAATTCATATTTAATACATTCATTGTATTATGGAACCAAAATCATAGAACATTGTGTGTTTCTACCAAAGAAATCAAGTTTGAGCTTCAGAATTTCAATGCTAGAAAGACTTGATGATCTCATGAATATCACATGATGATTAAAATTAAAACATAGGGAACAATTATTTAATTATGAAATGGAAAATTGATGAAGTTGAGCTTGAACATGAGTGAAGATTCTAGAATATTCCAAAGTTTTCTAGATTCCTGAGAAAATATTACAGGGACTGAAGTTTGAGTAGGTGTTGTTTTTTATCAGGGTGGAAATCCCACATGCGAGGAGAAAAATTTCTTAGAGTATCATTACTCGAGTCACTGGTGGATAAAGATATATAGTGAAGGAATTCCACATAGAAGATAGTGAAATTGGTTACCGAGTAGTGGTCGTGAGTGCACAATTGAGATTAGTGTGAATTTTCTATTAAAAAGATAAGGGAAAATAGAACCTAAGGGGGAAAAGTGATCTATCATCCAGTTGGGGATCACACAGAGGGAGTAGAAATCCAGGCTTGGAGTAGAACTCGATCCGAAGCTAGAACCTGAGGAAGGAGGAGATATCATAAGAGATGTTTTCTATTATGTTTCTTATTTTTTTTTAATTTTTTTCTGCCATGAATAACTAAGTTTTATAGGGGACTCAAACTAAAATGTTTTGAAATAAAATTAATTTATTCTACTCTAATTATTTCAATTGTTTCAATGTGATTTAATATCAATGTTCTCAATTTCATTCATTATGAGTATCTATTTTACACTACAATATAAACCAATATGATATGGTAGTGGATACTTAGGTCTTGTGAATCTGTAAAAGTATAAAAAATTTAGAATATATATGTCTCTCTTATCTATTTTGAACATATAAATCCCTAATGGTTTATTATCAAATCATCAATAAGGTTGAACAATTGAACTATGTTTTACATTGAGTGAAAACACAGTGAATCAACACCTTTTCTTCAGGTCACTATTTAGTTGCAATTAATTTGAGTACAAATGGATAACATCATTAATAAATTCAGGACATTATGATACCCTTGTTTTTATCCTTTGGATAGTTTCATTTGCTTTAGTTTTTTGTTCATACAACACTTCCTTTTAAAAATTTATTTTCATACACTATATTTCATCATTTCATCCCCTTCTTATTTGTATTTAATGTTTTATTTTGTTTGCTTTTTTTAAATTTGGTTTTTCACAAACATCATTTTCCTTCCCTATGGAATCAATACCCTTACTCACCATTTTCTAGATCTAATTTATAAGTAGGTTTATATAGATTTTATATTTTCAATTTCACATCAACAACTACACTTGATATCAAATTTTGGAACAATTGTCAATGAAAGCATGATGAAACATTAAAAAAAACATTAAAAAGTGAATATAAAACAAATTAAAAAACACATAAAAAATTGTAAAAAATTCTTAAATAAAAAAATCTATTAAAAAAATAAAAAATGTTTGGTGTGATATGATTACAAGTTTGTTCCATCTAAAACTATATGTATAAAAGAACTTATAAGGTTGAGCATGAAACTCCAATACTTGAAATAAATAATAACTTATCTTGCTTAAATAAAAACAAAATAAAAATGGAAAATATAGAAAATAGAATTGAAAATAAAGACATGAATATTTCATAGCCTTTTGTTTCTGCCACTAGGATAGCTAAACTTAGGGAGTTTCAACTTCCAATAGTTTCAAGTAATCCTTCTTGCATCATGTTGTCTCCTAGGTTTAGGAACTATTAGATTAAGAAGTCTCACCTCTATATGCTATCTTCATTCAATAGACTGCCTGCTGAATAATCACTTGATTTTATTAGATATTTTTATGGTATTATACCATAATTTCCTCTGATAGGTCTTAGTGAGGAATAGACGAGGTTGAGGTTGTTCCCATTTTATCTTAAGGGGAGGCCTATGACATGGTTCCAAAACCTGGATGATTTTTTTTTGAAACATGGGATGAGTTTTCCAATGACTTTGTCTCTTAATTCTATTATAGTAACATTTCCATCAAGGTTAGACATAAGATAATAGGGCTTGTCTTCGATAAAGTAGAGTTTTATCATGTGGCATGAGATAGGTTTAGAAGCCTTCTTAGGTAGAGTCCCAACCATCAATTAGATTACCATCTACTCATGTATACATTTTACAATTCCCTTACCCCTTACAATTAAAATTGAGTTGATTAATCATGTGGGGGTGACTTACTTGATATGAAAAAATATGATCATAAGAAAATAATTAATATTTTAGTCTAAAAATATCACAAAAAGTGAATAATAAGGATATTCATTCATATATGTGAAACAAACACCCAATCTACTATTGTTGATGATAGAGTTCTTAGGGAGTATTGCTGTCATTGTGGGATGTATGGTCACACTCAAAAATGTTGTCCCATATTTTACCTCACTATCCAATCTAAATAGAGTTCCCAATTCATTTATTATAGTACTAGAAATAAATGGGACAATGATCCATTTTCAAACCAATAAAATGTAGGAAAAAAAATCACCCCAACCTGTCTTGGAAAGACCAAAGATTGATAAAACAACCCACTGCCTCAAATTACCCAACACAACCAAAATAATATATACAAAAATAATATGGGGTTGATTATTTTAATTATAAATGAGAGATTAAGGGTATGTTTCAATAGGTTTTGGGTGTTATTGGTTCACTAAGGAAAGATAATAAAACTTGGATTCATAGTATGAAACTTCAAATGGGTCAAATAGTTAGAGATCTAGGTGGTAGATACAATGAAAAGATTCCCAGCACAATAGTTCCAAACCCAAGATATAATTTTATATATGTTAACACTATATTAGGAATTTAAACTCAAGAAAAAGTCAAAGCATAACCAAGTGAAGTTTAAACTTATGAAAAGTCTAAATCTAAAAATAAAAATTTGGGAAACATAAAATCCAGAAATATGGACAGTAAGGTCCAACATAAAAAATAGTGAATCTTTATCTCAAAAAGACAAAAAACAAAGTAAAATGAATTGGTAACTAGTCAAGGAGGGAAAGAATAAAGTATGGTTTTAATAATAGGAGAATAATCTACCCATTTTTTATAATTATTCCCCAATCATCCCTTTTCCCAATAGAGTTAAAAAGATTAATGAACCTGAATAATCGAGATTCATGAAAATGATTTGAACCTTCAGCATCAAAATACCATTTTTGGAAGCCTTATATAAATTTCATCTTATTTAAAATTCAACGAGAGGTTTCTAGGTAACAAAAATGATTAGAGGAAATTAGATACAATCAATATTAATAAGGTGTACAATGTTGTTATTTTGAGGAAGATACCTTCAAAGTTGAAGGACCTTGGTAGTTTTTTTATTTAATACTGAATTAATAAAAGTGGGAAACTTAATTTTTTGTGTGATTTTGAAGTAATTATTATTTTTATTCCTTAATCCTTGTTCTAAATGACAGACCTTATGGATTTTCAACCAATTTCTATGTGTATTCAACTTGCTAATACATCACTCACTCATCCTTATGTAAAGGTGGATGACTTATTTATCAAAGTAAGGAAGCTCAATTTTCCTATATATTTTATTATTCTTGACATGGAGTACGATGAAAAGGTCCCAATCATCTTATGAAGACTATTCCTTGTTACCAGAGGTGCTATCATTGATGTGTCCAAAGGAATACTTACCTTCCAATCTGTGGATGATGTGGAGGAGATTTTGGTTTTTGAAAATCCTAAACATGTGGTCAGCTATAAAATGATTTATGTTGTTGATAATGAGTTATTTCAAACTAAGGTTAGATCTGAGTATGGTTCTTTCCCTCTTGAGGTTTTAGAGATTAGAATTCACTATCCCATTGAAGGTATCACTCGAGAATATGTTACATACTTTCAACCATTTTTTGAATAGGATATTAACTTTCTTGATCCAATTATACTATCAAGACCAAAAACCATTTTTCCTAAGATGTATGAACCTATCTACGAGAGTTTCCCATATGAGGTGTAAATTATTTAAATCCTTGATGTTGGGAATGTTCTGGTTTAATTCCTTCTAAAAACAAGATAGTTTTCAATATGAACAAGTGTACTTCATTGATATTATTTTCCTTGTTGAGTTGGAAGTTGTGTGCGATGAATTACAACATAAATTTGAATGGTTAACCTCATTTAAGTATTATATGGATAAAAATATATTTTTTATATTGAATTTGAATGTTTCCAATTGGATTTTTTGATTGTCTTCAATTTACAAGTTTTTTTTGGAATATTTTCTAAAAATATGGTGGTTATTGTTGTTAGTTTACTTCTATTTATGAGTTTTCGTAATCCTATAAGTGTGGGATAAGATGGGATAAGGATTTTTTGTCTAATAGGTGATATTTCTGAGCTACTGTTAACTATTTTGAGAGATGAGTGTGTAACATCCCGACCCAGGTACCATATGTCGGTACCCCAAGCTGGTTGGTTATGTGGCCTCAGGTGTGACTCAACGTATGCTAGAGGTTTCTGATTAGAGGACATGGTGTAATATATATATCATGGGTATAATATACCCTCATTATGAAAGTATCATAATAGAAAAAATAAATAAATAATATCCCAATAATAATAATAATAATAACTAGAATAATCTCATAACCAACAAAGGATGACATCACATGACAATACCAACACATGGATAAATGAATATAAACCAATGTTGTATACATGTTATTCCATATAATTTTTAAGTTTCAAATGCAAACAAAAAAGTAAAGACACGCTCACAACTCCCCAAGTGGGTCCCGATATCACATCCAGTTCCCTCATCAAAGCTCCATCCCAACTTAGCTATCTAACACATGGATATTTCCCTTTTCTTTTCCATCATACATGAAGTCAATTTGGGTACCGATCAGGCAGTTTGAGTAGGGTGTGAGAAAAAAATCTTTATTACAACACCAATGGTGTCTAAAACAACATCCAGTCTATAACAGTGTATATAGTTGTATAAAGAACAAAGTAAAAAGATAAAGTAAAAAAGTTTCACATTAAATTATTCTTTAATTAACCACATGAATCCCTAGGTTCATGGTGATACCCGAAAAAAAATACCTACCTCGGACCATGTCAGAGTATGAACAATCCACCAAGGGATATCAAATTTCATTCCATAATGGGTTTCTATTATTCATTTAATTCCAATTTCACATTCAAACGTTAGGGGCCTAGAGTAGCATTCTGGAACCCCTTGGGTATTTGGAGAAACAATACCCATCCCATAACTTGGTGAACACATATAATATAGATATATAATGGGGGCCTAGAGTGCTAGTCTAGAACCCCTTGAGAAGCACTCCATATCCCATAACTCAATCACAACAACACATCTCATGGTTCCATCTTTCCAACCATTTGTAAACCATTTCAATAATTCATTATTCAACCCATTTCATAAATCCATTTATCAACATTCATAATTTATACATAATAATTTCAAACATATTAACACACCCCATGGGTTACCATCAATTCATAATCTCATAAATCAATCAATTTCCTAAAATGGTTATTCTATCAATTTCATAATCAGATCATTTACCAATTTTCATTAACAAATGGGAAAAAATAAATAAATTAATTCATTTATGAATGAAATTTCCTATAATAGAAATTTAAATTTCACAATTACATACATGAAAATATAATCGAGACCATGGGATTTGAAAATTTGATCACCTACATCAAGATCATTGATGAATATTCACCAAAATAAAATCCCCAAATTGATGTGGAAAGATCCAAACCATAATGGAGTGAAAGATATAGGACCAAAAACTAGCATAAAGATCCAAAAAAACACGATACATCAAAACCTAGATCTAAAAACATCACCAACATAAGTTATCATCCTTCCAAAATAGGAGAGAAAGATTAGAGAGAGAAAGGAAACAAAACAAGAAGAGATTACATACCAGAAGAGGTTCTGATCCTTCAATATGATCTTCAATTTGCACTAGAAGGTGTTAGAGGAGCCTTATAATCCTCTCAAGGACCTCCAAAAACATTGGAAATTGTGTTATGATGAATAGGGGTGTTTTGGGTAAAAAACTAGGGGGTTTGTATTTTTTTTTAAAGTTTAGAGGAATTAAATTTGCATTAATGGTTTCCTAGGATGTGGTGAATAGTTTTCTAAGTCATGTTCCTTAACCATGATCCTATACTTAGGGGGCGCATGGTTTTAAAATCATGGTTAAAACCGTAAAACCCCCACAATTTGGGGGTGCACTATTTGTAGGGGTGGCCAAATGGTTTGGCCAAATCATGCACCAACCGTTCACCACCACCTATCTCTCCAAATAGGATGCACAGTTTCCTAGGGCAAGTATTATAGTATTCCCTAACTATGATCCAAACATGAAAAACCCCTTAGGATTCCAAACTTCTCTAATTTCACTTTAAGCAACCCCAAAATAAAAACCCAATCATTATATAACCAAAATAAGGTAAAATAGTACTTGAAAATGAACACGAGACATCTCCAAAAAGGCTAGGATCCTATAATCTCCCCAACATATAACAAGTAATCTTTGAGCTGTACTCCCAAGAATATATATGATTTTAAGGTGAAAATGTCGGTCCACTAAGCCTACATATCCTTTTATCTCTCCCAAGTTTCCTCCTAAACACTTCCATGCTGCCACTATACTTTTACTATCGACATGGTCTTCCCCCGAAACACTTTATCACTGTGATCCATAACATGGATTCGATGCTACTCAATGGAAACATCTCCCTAAATCTCAAAATCATCAACCTAGATCACAAGATAGGTGTTGGGGTAATACCTTAGAAGTTTTAATACATAAAAAACATCATTCATGGAACTATACCTTAGTGTAAGAGCCAATCAGTATGCCACTGGTCCGATCCTCTCCACAATCTCTAAAGCTCCAAAAAACCTAGGAACCAACTTTCAATGTCTTCAAATACTATAGAGACCCAATCTAGGAGACACTCAAAGGAAAAAATCATCACCCAATGTAAACTCAAGGGGTCATTGATGTTGATCAACATATGAATTTTGTCTACTCTAAGATGTAGCCGTATGTTTTCAAATCAACTGAACCTGCTCCAACGTCTCTTTCATGAGACTCAATCCCAACTAATCAGACTCACCTGCCTCCATCCACTATAAAGGAAATATTCATGACCTAACATAAAGTGCCTCATATGGTACCATATAAATAGTCTCGTTATAACTATTATTATAGAAAAACTCAACGAGTGCTAAATACTTCTCCTAAGACCCGCCAAAGTCTATAACACACGCCCGTAGCATATCCTCCAACACTAGTATAATACTTTCTAATTTTCCATTTTTTATGGGTGAAATTATATACTCAGAAATAACTACATACCAAGAACCTCATGTAATCCTTTCCAGAAGCATGAAGTGTAATGTGAGTCATGTTTAGAAAAAAATACTCCATATCACCTCATACAGGCAGACTATCTCCCGAACATAAATCTCCCCCAACTAATCCACTGAGAAAGTCTCTAAGATAGGCAAGAAATGGGCTACTTTCAATAATCAATCCAACATTACCCATATAACATAATTATTTTGAGGTTTACTTAGAATAACCTCCATGAAAACCATAGTAACATTGTCCCACTTCCATTCCAAAATGAGAAATGACTTTAGTAAACCACCAGGTCATTGATTCTTGGCCTTCACCTATTGATAGGTGTATAATAGTGTCAAAAACACTCAAATATCCTTTTTCATGCCCAAACTATAATACTCTCAATGTAGGCCACAATAAGTTTTTGTCAAACCAAGATTCACTTCCCACTTAGAGGTATGAAATTCACACATCATCTCCTCCCATATACACATAAGCACAACAACATGGTTTAAACCATAGATGATCTCATACTCATCTACATTATAATCAGAAGGTGACTCCTCACATTCAAGGATTTCCCTCAAGGTCAAACACTACAGATCCTCATACCATCTCTTTCTGATTCAGATTAGAATCATGGACTCAACTGATATTGATATAAGGGTTATCATGTAATGTCTCAGTTCTGAGTGCCGACCAAAGGTGCCCCTAACCCGGTCGGTCACATAACCTTAAGCGTATTTCCCCAAACACTAGAGGCTGACAAATATCAATGAAGAAAAAGGTATGATAATGGGGAAACTATGACCTCATTGGAAGAGTACACATACTGGAATAACAAATAGTAAACAATAAAGAAATCAGTAATACCATACAACAGAATACTGATATAAAATAAGTAACTGGAGCATATATATTAATAAATGATGCATGCCACATGTATCTAGGAAAGAAGCTAAGCAAGTCACAATGCTGGAAATACAATACTAAAACCAAAGTAGAGAAATCACTAAACTCCAACAACATCACAAGCCTCATCTTGGTCCCATTCTCTCTAGCTCTAACAACAATAAAGTACCTAATGAAGAAGGGAACTTTACCTTATCTATACTTGAAACCATATAATCTGTTTGGGTCTAAAATCATGACCCAAATAGGATTTGAGATGAATCCCCATAGGCAATCACCAAAATATATGTTCCAAACAATTAGTGAATATATACAGCAGACAATATGCAAAAATGAAGCAATAAACTAGGAAGTACTCAAAAGTAAACAATCCTATAATTTTCAATTACATTAATTTTCATTTATAAATTATTCAAATTGTTGAATAATGTAACCTCAGGATCTAGCCTAAGTTCTGTATCCCCTGATAATATAACAAACAAACATCTCATAAGACCATCTAAACAATCTAGTAATACCGAGTCCAAGCTTTTTCTTTGTCTTGGTAGACTCGTCACAATAATTCAAATATTCGTAGAAACCTTCTGGGAGCATTCTCACAGTCTAACCCCTCTAGTTCAATATATTAACAATTCAAGAAATAATGCCCCTCTAAGAAATCTCACATAGTCTAACCCCTTCAGCCCCACATTGCACTAATCATTTACAAACAACCTCCTGGGTAGCACCCACGGTCAATGCCCCCTTGGTCTGCATAAAAACAAAATAATATAATGACCCCCTGACATCTCTCACATTAAATTCCCTATGGTCTAGAATTAATTTAATAATTCCCCTCTAGGTAGCTCTCACAGTCTAATCGCTCTGGTCAATGACCACCCAGAAGCACTCACAGTCAATACCTCTGGGTCAACACAAAAAAAATTCATACATAAATAACCCTATATAAGGAAGCCGTCACAATCAATTCCCCTTGCTCAAATTTCACAATGCGAAACACATGCATCTCAAAATAAATAGTAACTCCATCCTAACAACATGATTCATGGAAACAAATCAATCCTAATAGTCATTTATAGACCAAACGATCATAAACAATCTAACATGGGAAACAAATCCATAATCAAGGTAATGAACCATATTCATAATCAATAACCCTAACTCAATCAAACACACCATTACAGGTCTTAAACAGGGTTAAATTCCATAACATGCAATACCCTAAACATGGATATTCGACACTTTTAGCATATATAATCCAAAGAAAATCAAAGAAAGGAACAAACCACCTACCTTGATATTGTATGATTAACACTCTCAAATGTCAGCCCTTGAATCATCCTAGAACATCATAGATCTACAAAAAGTTCAAAAACGTTCAACCTTGAGTAACTCACAAGAGAGTAGAAATCAGGAAGAGAGGCTCTAGGGGAAGAGATAAATCACTGGTGGGAATCCAATGCACCTGACGAGGTCTCAATCAAAGCTCAGACAGAGGAATAGGAGGATCTCGAAGTTTCTCAGACATTCATCACTCTCATATACAAGATGAGGGGAGAAGAAGAGCATTATGGAGATTAGACGTGACCCCACTCAGATTAATCAAATAAAAAGAAAAGTATACGACGTGTTCATTTAATGTACATGCCATTTAATATCCTCAACTGACTCCTACTTTAAGCAATATTCCTAGTCACCTACATGGCCATGTACTTGGCCATTACATAACTAGTACAAGGCTACCCACAGAAACCAGGTACACGATGTTTACTCCAAAGTTAACGGTGTGTACTTAGAAAATTTCCTAATTCTTCCTTTTTCCTAAAAAACAACCCAAAATAAATATCCATACAAGAAATGAAGATATAGGTTCTTAAAAACTTCCCCCCTTAAATACATTTGTCCCCAAATTTCCCTTCCATGGTTGTAGAAGAAGAAACTTCAAACAACTCTGGCCACTGTGATCGTACATCGATGTCCCTCTCCCAAGTATCATCCTGTACTCGCCCGTGCTGCCATAACACCCATACTAGAGGAATAGATCGTCCACAAAGAACCTTTGTGCTGCAATCCAAAATCCGAATAGGGTGGTTCTCGATGGATTCATACACCTCTAACTCAACCTCCTCGGGTTGAAAAAATGTGAGACGGTTCCAAAAAGTAACATCATAGATGAGCAACATGAAATACGTTGTTCATAGCCTGATACCTCTGAGGTAACTGCAACCGATATGCAACTAGACCGACTCTCTCTAGAACCTCAAACGAACCGAAATATCTCCATGAAAGATTTCCCTGTATCCTAATCCTCATGTGTCCCAACCTCAGTGTGACATATAAGAAAACTTGATCTCATACCTCGAACTCCAGAGGTCTTCTCCATTGTTCAGTATAAGATTTATACCGAGACTGTGTTGTAGACATCCTCTTCCAAATCAACTCCACCTGCTCAGTGGTCTCCTAGACAAGACGAGGTCCCAACATAGCTTCCTATCCTACCTCCGGCAAACATAGGGGTGATCATCATGGCCTACCATAAAAAACCCTTATAAGGTGCCATCTGAATCATTGCCTAGAAACTGTTATTGTAGGAAAATTCCACTTGGGGTATGCATATCTCCCAAGAACCCCTAAAATATAAGACACATTCTCTAATAATGTCCTCCAACACATGAATTGTGTGCTCAAACATTCCATCTATCTGGGGATGGTATGCTATACTTATAAGTATCTGTGTACCCAAATCCCTCTGTAGTCCTTTCCAAAAATGAAAAGTAAACCAGAAATCCTTATCTGAAACAATCGAGTGAGGAACCGCATGCAAACATACAATCTCTCAAATGTAAAACCTTCCAAGCTAATCAACACTGAAGGTTTCCTTAATCGGAATGAAATTTTCAACCTTAGTGATTCTATAAAAAACCACCCAAACCAAATTATTCCCTCAAGGAAACCTTAGTAAGACTGTCATGAAATCCATCGCGACATCATTCCACTTCCATTCGAGAATGGGTAACAACTATAAAAGCCCTGTCAGTCGCTGATGCTCTGACTTCACCAACTGAATGGTGAAACATCTCATAACAAAACCAACAATATCTCTCTTCATACTTGGACACCAATACTAATGGTGTAGATCTTGATACATCTGGATGACACTAGGATGAACTTCCCAAACTGAGGAATTAAAATCTTGCATCAACTCCTCACATATGTCTGCTGACACCCATACACGTCCATGAAAACACAAGATCTCATCATCATCTAACATCCACCTAGGAGTAGGGTACTCTCTTGACACACTCTCCCATAGGAATATGCCTTTAGAATCTGAGAGCTTCCTCATTCACACTCGATATAGAAGAGTATAGGTAACAACTACAGAAGAAAGAAACATCTCCCCTATCTTTCGTGCACCTCCAAATGCATCTCAGAGAACAGATCCATAAGATAACACTCACTACTGGCCTCCTGATCTACCTGTATATGAGTCCTCCTACTCAATGCATCAACCACTACATTTCCTTTCCCAAGTGTATAGGAAAGATCAAAGTTAAAAGACTGAAGGTACTCAACCCACCTTCACTGTCTCAAATTCAGATCACACTGATTAAAGATATACTTGAGACTTTTGTGGTTAGTGTATACCACAAAATTATCTCCCAAAATATAGTTTCTCAAACAGTATAAAGCATGTACAACTACAACTAACTCCAGACCATGCATCGAGTGATTCCTATCATGTGGTCTCAACTATTGAGACTCATACACAACGACTCCTTCCCCCTACATTAGCACTACTCCCAACCCGATACCTAATGCATCATAGTAAATAGTTTAAATCTTTCCCGAATATTTCAAAATAAGTATCGGTGCTGAAGTCAATCTCCCTTTCAGCTAATGAAAGGCTGAATCACATGAATATGTCCACAAGTACTTTGCACCCTTCTTAGTCAGGCCCGTCAATGGCGCTGCTAAGCATGAAAAGACCTATATAAAGTGTCTGTAGTAATCGACCATCCCCAAAAAACTCCACACCTCAAAGACGTTCTTCAGATGCTCCCAGTAAACTACTGATCTCACTTTCTCTGGGTATACTGACACTCTTTTCTTTAAGATAACATCACCCAAGAAGTTAATCTCGTCCATCCAAAATTGAAATTTTGAGAGATTAGTATATAATTGATGATCTATCAGTGTACTCAAAATGATCTCAAGATGGGTGGCATGGTCATGTTGAGTTTGATATTACACCAAGATATTTTCCATGAAAATAACCAAAAAATAATCCAAGTAAGGATGGAACACTCGGTTCATCAGTCCCATATAAACTGTTGGTGAATTCATGAGACTGAACGAAAAAAACAAATAATCGTGTAGACCATACCTGCTATGAAAGGCTGTAAGATTTATATATGATGGTATAACACATAAATGATGATAAACAGATCTCAAGTCAATATTTGAGAACACCTGGTCTCCTCGAAGCTGATCAAAGTGATCATTAATCCTTAGTAAGGGATATTGGTTCTTGACCATCAACTGGTTCAGATTCCAATAATCCACACAAAGTATGAGGGTACCACCCACCTTCTTCACAAAAAGGAGAGGTGAACCCTAAGGATAAGTATAGGGTTGGATTAAACCCTTTGCATGAAATTCCTCTAACTGCTTCTTGAGCTCCAGTAACTCAGGTGTAGCCATCCTATAAGGAGGAATGAACACTGGTGTCACTCCCAACACAAGATCAATAGAGAAATATACCTCTCGCATTGGAGTTAAACCTGATAATTCATTTGGAAATACATCTATGAAACGATCCACTGCTGGAGGAAAGTCCATCTGTGAAGTCCCCTGGTCATCAAAATATACACTAGAAATCTGGGTTGTAATTCCTCCAAACCCATGATTTTCGGGCCCCTATATGCTCTGCTGGACATCCCATTTTCCCTTTTGTAGAAAATACCCACCCTCTAGTGATGTGAAACTCACCCTATGGTGATAGTAGTCAAAAAAGGCCTGAAAAGAGACTAACCAGTCCATTCCAAGAATGAAATCAAATCCTATCATCTATAAGACATAGAGCTCCCATAAGAAGTGACACACACCAACCTCAAGAGGGAACTCCTTGTACTTACATACACTAACCATCCTAATCCCCACCAGAGTTTCTACCATCATAACATCCTTAGAATTAAATATACAGAGGCCAAGTCTCTCTAAAAAAGAAACATATATAAAACTATGGGAAGCCCCTGTATCAAAAAGAGTAAAAGCTAAAACTGAGGTAACTAGAATCATACCTCTAACTATAGAGGGTTCGAGATCCTGCTCCTACTGGGTCTATTCCACTACAAAAGTATGACCTGTACCGTGGCCTTGTGACCATTTTTGAATACACTGAGCTGATCCACCCTATTATCAATAAAAACCTGTAGCCTGACTACCATGTCCACGACCACCTCCTTAGCCTGAAAAACTTGACGACTCCTGTTCCCTGACTGATGACAAACTAATGGTCCTACTCCAAAATATGGAGTCATAACAGAACCCCTATTACCCACTACTGGTGAAAATACCCAGCAAAAACACTAAATGTGACCCATCTTTCCACAATATCGGTACTCGATTGGGTCCTTTGGTAAATGTGGTCTTGTATTCCCACTCTTCCTGGACTGGTATCATACCAACTGGCTATCTAAATAAACATCATGTGAAATCTCCCTATGGCACTTTCTACTATCTTTAGAAGGAGTACGAGCTATGGATACTGAACCATCCTAGATTAAAACTCCCAAATCCGTTAGATTATGATCTATAATTAGAACCTAATTTACTATAGAAGTCAATGAAGTTATCTTGAAAACATTCACCTATGACCGAATGTCATACCTGAGACCATCCTCAAATCACCTAGCCAAATAAAACTCATCACCTCTTAGAACATGTCTGAAGCACTGAATATATGTAAAATGAGATGAGTAATCCATCATTGAAAGAGTTTCCTGCTCCAAATGCATGAACCCTCGATCTTGATTGACCCTCAATGTCTCGGGATAGAAGTAATAATAAAAGGTTATATGAAACTCTTCCCAAGCCATATCCCGATGGTGTCTTACCTGTGTGATAACATCCCACCATCTCTTAGTAGAATCACATAACATGTACGTCACAAGATTCACCCTCCTCTCTGGAGGCACCTCCAGATGCTCAAACATATCAAGCATGGACGCCAACCATGACTCTACATCCTGTGGTCCTCCATCCCTAGAAAAAGTGGGAGGATGCTGCTGCTGGAATACCCGCATTAATTATTCCATAGACGAGGTATGATGTGGTGCTCCCTGGAAAGTCTGTAACATCCTCATAAAGCCTTCATGGAACTATGCATTAGCACCTGTGTATGGTATAACAGATAGTGCCAAGATGGGCATAACAGGAGGATATATTGGTAATCCCAGATCTATCCTTTACAGTGTATGGTCATCACACTACACTTGGCGTACAACCAGAGGACATCTTGGTGGCATGACTCTGCAAGGTCAAGTGCACACCTCAGTTCAATATTATCAAGGAAAACAACTTAGAAGTGAAAGAAAGGAACATGATAATAAACATTCAAGTTTTACAAGACACGATTACACGGAGTGTATAAACCCTACACGGTGTGTACCCTTAAGCTTTTAACATGGCGTGTACCTCTGCCAAACCTGGCCATGTAACACCCATACACACAGCATGTTCCTCATGAGACATGATGTGTACTTGAATTTTCCCTCCTTCCCAGGTTCCTCTAAATGGCTAGAACTACACTGTTCTCTCCTAGGTAACACTACATGACGTGTTCACCCTAGACACAACATGTACTAATTATGTTCTAACTGTCAGTGTCGTTAGTCACACATTCAGATACACGATTGACTTTACATAGCATGCATAAATGGGACACAACATGTACAACCTATGTTTCGTCCACCTATGTTATTGGTCACATGACCGGATACATGGTTCTATACAACATGTCATGCACAATTCATACATGACAAGTTTTACCAATAAGTTTCCCAACCCCTTCTCTCTACTCACACAATTAGTCACATGGTCAAGCATTATAAGGCATTTACATATGGTACATGGAATGCACTTAAGAAAATTTTTTTCTTACAGAACATAAGAACACACAGTGTGTGTTTATAACATCACACACCATGTTGTATGGGTTTCCGAATAGTAGGCCTCTAAAACTCCTCCAGAACCCTTTACAACTTAGAATTTTTTCCAAGGCATGATAAATTATGACCCATGAGAGCCCACATAGCCAAGAATCAAAGTTTGGCATCATTATTAATATCATAACTTGAAAAAATTTAATTTAAAGTTCAAACATGATCCACCAAATTCCGATCCAAGAGGGCCCATAACACCTTAGGGACCGAAGTTTGGAATATATCCAAATAAAACTTTATATATTCAAATACCCTATCAAAATAGCAGGTATTCTATCACAACAACATGTATATCTAGCACAAAATCTATCACAATAGCATGTAATCAGTAATGCACCCTAAATGGAATGACAAGAATGCATGATATATGATCTCTATCATGTTATAATATGATGCATGAGATGGAATAACCTCATATCATCGTGTTACAACATAAATAGAAACTCAATAATATGAATGATAATATCACAAAACAAGTGAGTCACCTAACGATGAAATCAAATCAACTGTAACATTTGAAAAACCAGAAAATTGCAATATTTGAGGTAACTTGGCTTTTCCCTGTACACGGGTTAGCTACTCCTAGGCACATATTGTTACCAAATACATATTCCTTCCTATACCTATATATAGGCTCTAAAAATTAAGAAAAAGCATAAAAGAAACTCATATGATACCACTGTGTAATGTCTCGGTTCCTGGTGCTGACCAAAGGTTCCCCGAACCCAGTCGGTCACATAACCTCAAGTGTATTTCCCCAAACTCTAGAGGATTCCGACTAGTAGTAAGGGACAAGGTTTGATAATGGGGAAACTATTCCCTCATTGGCAGAGTATACACAAAATAATAACAAATAGTAAACAGTAACATAAGCAGTAATACCATACAATAGAAGTAAACAGCAGAAGACTGATAGAAAATAAGAAATTAGAGCATATATATAAATAAATGATGCATGTCACATGTATCTAGGAAAGCATCCAAACAAGTCACAATACTAGAAATACAACACTGAAACCAATGTACAGAAATAGTAAACTCTAACAGCATTGCAAGCCTCATCTTGGTCCCATGCTCTCCATCTCCAACAACAATCAAGTACTTGATGAAGAAGGGCGCTTGTACTTATCTATACCTACAACCATATAATAAGTTTGGGTCCAAAATCATGACCCAAATAGGGTGTGAGAATAATCCTTGTCGGAAACCGACAAAATATTTGTGCCTAATAGTCAGTGAATATATATAGCAAGTAATATGCAGAAATGAATCAATAAACTAGGAAGTACTCAAAAGTAAACATCCTACAGTTTTCAATTACATTCATTTTCATTTATAAATTATTCAAACCGTTGAATAATGTGACATCAGGATCTAGAAAAATATCTATATCCCCTGTATAATATAACAAAAATGAATCTCAGAATACCATCTAAACAAACCTGTAAGACTGAATCCAAGCTTTTGATTTATCTTGGAAGACTCGTCAAAATAATTAAAATATTCAAAACAACCCCCTAGGAAAGTTCTCACAGTTTAACCCCTCTAGTTCAACATATTATCAATTCAAGAAACAATAACCCTCTAGAAAATCTCACACAGTCTATCCCCTTTGGCTCCACATAGCACTAATCATTTACAAACTACCTCCTAGGTAGCACTCACTGTCAATACCCCTTGGTCTTCATTGAAACAATATAATATCATGACCTCCTCATATCTCTCACAGTTAATTACCTATGGTCCAACATTAATTTAATAACTACCCTCTAGGCAGCTCTCATGGTCTAACCCCTATGATCAATGACCACTTGATAGCTCTCATAGTCAATACCTCTGGGTTAACACAACAACAATTCATACACAAATGACCCTATCTTGGGAAGCCCTCACAGTCAATTCCCCTTGGTCAACTTTCACAATGTGAAACACATGCATATAAAAATAAATAGTAACTCCATCCTAATAACATGAGGCATGGAAAAAAAGAAATACTAAAAGGCATTTTTAGACTAAATAGTCATAAACAATCAAATATGGGAAACACAATAATAATCAAGGTAATGAACCTTATTCATGATCAATAACCCTTCCTCAATCAAACACACCATTACAGGTCTTAAATAGGGTTAAATTCCATAACACATAGTACCCTAAACATGGGTATTCAGAAAATTTAGCATATATAATCCAAATACAATCAAAGATTGGAACAAACCACCTAACTTGTTGTTTTACGATGAAAACTCTTTAACATAGGCCCTTGAATCAGCCAAGAATGTCATAGATCCACAAAAAGGTAAAAAATGTTCAACCTTGAATAACTCATGAGAGAGGAGAAATCAAGAAGAGAGACTCTAGGGGAAGAGAGAACTCACTGTTGGGAATCCAACACACCCAACAACGTCTGAATTGGAGCTCGGATAGAGGAACATGAGGATATCAAAGTTTCTCGGCCGTTTATCACTCTCCTGTATGAGATGAGGGGAGAAGAAGAGCGTTTTGGAGATTAGAAGTGACCCCACTCTGATTAATAAAATAAAAAGAAAAGTACAGGGTGTGTTCATTTAATGTACACGTTATGTACTAGCCTCAAACAGCTCCTGCTTTAGGCGGTCTTCTAGGTCACCTGCATGGCTATGTACTCGGCCATTACACGACTAGTATACGACTACCCGCAACAACTGGGTATGAAACGTGTACTCTAAAGTACACGGTGCATACTTAGAAAATTTCCCAAGTCTTTATTTTTATTAAGAACTAACCCTAAATAATGAGCCATACTTGAAATGAAGATCTGGGTTCTTAAAAATAATCTCTTGGCCCTCCTGAACCAAAATATGTATCTCAACTAGAAAATTCATCATCTTCCACTTAGAACTAGACTCATGAACTACTGGAGTCTGTGTCTTCCTATTCAAAGAATCAGAAACACTGTTTCCTTTCTAGGTGTATATTCTTAGTCTAAATAAAATGATTTCATATAATCAACCCACCTCCACTATCAAAGATTCAAATCTTGTTGAAAAAATATATACTTCAAGCTATTGTGGTTAGTATACACTATAAAATTTTCTCTTAACAGATAATGCCACTAACATTTTAAGTCATAAACCAGCATATCTAAATCGAGGTTGTGAATAGGGTATTTCTATTTATGTTTCCTCAACTATCTTGAGCCATATTCCACCACTTTATCTCCTTTCATCAACACTACTCCAAGTCCGATCCCGTATGCATCAGAAAACACAGTATACTCCTCACCTAGATCAAGTAGGATCAAGATCAGTGTGGTAGTAAAATGATTCTTCAACTCCTAGAAAAAATCCTCACACTCCCCAAACCATTCAAACATGATCCCCTTCTTGATCAAGACAAAAATTGGTTCTTCCATGTGGGAGAATTCCTAGATGAACCTCCAATAATAAACCGCTAAACCTAAAAATCTATGGATTTCAAAAAACTTATTGGGATGATTCCAAAAAACTAGTGCTTGAAATTTCTCTAGGTCTACTGAATCACCTTCCTCAAAGATGATGCGACCCAAGAAATGTAATCCGTTGATACTAAATTGAAACTTATATTTCTTGGTGTATAGTGGATAATCACTCAATGTACTCAATATGATGTAAAGATTTTGGGAATCATCACCATGATTCTTAGATCACATAGAGATGCCATCCACAGAACAACCAAAAAATAATCTAGGTACGGGTAGAAGATTCATTTCATCGAGGACATAAACAGAACTGGATAATTTTTCATACCAAATGGCATCAAAATGAACTCATACAGGCCATACATGCATATGAAAATAGTCCATGGTATATTAACAGACCTAACTCTTAATTGATGATACCCCAATATCAAGTCAATATTTTAAAAAACACAATATCCTCTCAAATAGTCAAAGAGATCATCGATGCATAAAATAGGATACCAGTTCCTCATTATCATCCGATTAAATTTTTGGTAATCAACACATAAATTCAAGGTTCTGTTGGCCTTCTTATAAAAAATGATAGGAGAACCTCAAGGTGATGTACTCTAATGGATAAATCCCTTATCCATAAACACCTCCAGTTTAGTATTAAGATCTTGAAGATATGTTGGTTCCATTATATAAGGTGGAATAGATACTGGTTCAGCTCAAGGGATGATCTCAATTGTAAACTCAACATCCCTCGCAGGTGATAGCCTTGAGAGGTCTTTAGGAAACACATCTTGGAATTGGTCCACTATGGGTGGAAATAAAACATTTTTTACACCACCTACATATAGAAAAAGACTTGTAACTTGGGAATTAATCTCTTACAATTACCAATGAACTAGCCTAGCATGAACTTCCTGGATATCCCACTCTCCATGATTAATATAACATTTACCCTCATGAGATGTAAAGTCTACTCTTCTATGATAATATTTGATATGGGATCAATATGATACCATCCATTCCATACCCAAAATCAAGTCAAATCCCACCATATCATGTATTTAAAGATCCCAACATATATGATATTCACCAAACTAGAGGGAACACCCCTTTCACAAACAAATGTTCCTCAACTGCACTCCCAATGGTGTGTCAATCTTCATCACCCCACTCAAGAACTCCAACACTAGACTCAAACCATTCATAAGTTTTTTAGATATAAAATAATGTGAGGATCCTATATCAAATAAGGAATTAGAAATCATATATGCTACAAGTATATTACCTATGAATATTAGTGGCCCATCCTTGCTATCCACAAGTGTAGGCTAAACTACATGCAAATTTCCTTCCCCTCTACCCAGTTTTGTAGTCTGAGTCCCCTATTCTGCACCACTCTACTAATATTGGTGCTATTATCCCAATATATCTCATCAACTACCTTGAACTCCATTATTAGAAGAACCCGAACTTCTCGACTGATATAGGGTAGAGTAACCCCTTCCCGTACTCTAATTCAACATGGTTCCTCCATCACTACAGATCTGTTGAGGATTTCTATAATACCTCTGCAAGTGACCAATCCTACCATAGGCTGAGAACTCCACTGGTGGTTGGGGACAATGGATATAAATGTGACATGTACTTCCACACTGGTGTTAGTATATTTAGTTACTACTGTAAGTAACTTATCCTTACCCCTAATAACTTTGGTTTCTATTCTGTTGGTTGACATTCTCATAATGATTCTTCCCACTCTTAGAAGATGTATATCCTAGACATCCAAAAGAAACCACCTGCATTATACTAGAATCCCCTTCAGATTACCCTTAGAAAATAAAGCTGGATTCACTAATTCTAAAAACTTCTTTAGGGGAAAGATGTTAACCTAATATTGAATGTCACATTTAAGTCCATCCTAAAAATGTTTCACCGTAGTGGCCTCATCTCCTACAAATTCTAGAATAGAGTGATGAAAATAAATGAAGTGACCAACATAGTCCATCACAGACATACTCCCTAAGTTAACCCACATAAAATCATCTTCCCTCTCCCACATGAGCATCACAAGATAAAAGTTCTCCAATAAATTCTCCTAAAAGTATTTCTATATCATATTATCTAGCTTACCACCCTGAGTCTAAATGACCCACCAATGCTGCACTTGACCATGTAACATATAAGCAACCAACTTGAATCTATTCTTAGTAGGAGTATCTTAATGTTCAAGGATCATCCAGATATACTCAATCCAGAACTGAGCTACCACAAGCCCACCCTCTCTGGTGAAGGTCATAGGGTACTACAAATGAAGCTCCCATGTCAATTTGGACATATTTTTCACCAGAAACCCTAGGACACTTTACATAAATTCCATAAAGATAGAAAATTTCTCAAGTAACTACTCCCCCATCTCCTTCAATTATAACTATCAGAGCCTCTAGTTCAACTTTTAGAGGATCATTTACATCCATGTACTCCTTCCATCCTATCAATAAGTTTCATCATGGAGGTGTATATGTATATCAGCTAGAAAAAATATTATAAAACATAACTCATCATTAAATCATTTCAATAATAATAATTTACATAAATATATAACAATTTATCCCCCATACCCACCACATGGTCAAAACCAAGGAACTATCACCACCATCAACCATCTCTCACATGGGTCATGGTTAACGTAGGGGAAAGATTCTCATATTTCAAATTTTACCAATAGATACCCATTTCAACCATTTCAATTTCCAATTTCAGCATCTTTTTTACCCATTTAAATATATCATTAAGCACCTTTTCATTTAAATTACACAATTAAGAAAACAAATTTTCATTTAAACATATTACCCAAAACTTGATTTTTTTGTGCATACCTAAAATGATACATGTCACATAAAATCCCGAGGGCCTAGAGTGATTCATGTATTCTCAACTTCCATTCCACACTATTCTAAAATAAAAATCTTAGAAAATAATAATACCACACAATAAGTGCATCACCCAAGGTTAAATAACATCCAAATGTAATGACAAGCATCAATAACAACAATCCCACCCTAGGTACTTGTGTTTCCACCCATACATGGGTTAGCTACTCCAATGAATGAGCTCATGACCAAGGCCCAACTCATCCTATTCTTATTTCTACTTTTATCAAATATTAAGAAAATTGAGAGGAAAATAAAACTCCTTTGATACCACTTTGTAATGTCCCGACACAGGTGCCACATGCTCGTGCCCTGAACCAATTAGTTACATGACCTTAGGTGAGCCTCCCCATATGCTAGAGGCTACTGACTACAAGCAAGGGTCTAATATATATATCATGGGGATACTATACCCTCTTTTTCAAAGAATCACAATAACGAAAATAAATAAAAATATCCGAATAAAAATAAGAACAATAACCAGAATAATATCATAACCAACAAAGACAAACATCACATGATAATACCAATACATGGATAAATAACTATAAATCAAAGATGTAGACATGTTAGGCCATATAAGTTTCAAGTTTCAAATTCAAACCAATAAGTAATGACACACCAATAACTCCCCAAGTAAGTCCCAAAATCATGTCTAGTTCCCTCATACATGATCCATACCAACCCATACATCTAACATAAGGATCTTTCCCATGTCCTATCTTGCATATATGAAGTCTATTTAGGTACCAATCAGGCAGTCCGAGTAGGGTGTGAGTACAAATAAGAATGCCACTAGCAATTATGTCTAAAAAAATATCCAGTATACAAGAATATATGCATTTGTATAAATAATAAAGTAAAAGGATAAAGTAAAAAGTTTTCATATTAAACTATTATTTAATTAACCACATGAATCCCCAAGTTCATGATGACACCCAAACCAACAATATTTGCTTTAGATAGTGATGGATTCTGAACCATTCACCAAGGGATATCACATTTTATTACATCATGGGTTTCCATTATTCATTTAATTCTAATTTCACATTCAAACATTGTGGGCCTAGAGCAGTAGTTTGGCACCTCATGGGTATTTGGAGAAGTAGTCCTTATCCCACAACTCAGTGATCACATGCATTATAGATATATAATGGGGGACTAGAGCACCATTCTAGTGCCCCGTGGGTATTTGGACTATTTGTCCTTATCCCATAACTCAATCACCATATGAAATATCATTGTTCCATCTTTCGAACCATTTATCAACCATTTAAATAATTCATTATTCAAACCATTTAATAATTTTTTTATCAACATTAGTAATTTATACATCATCATTTCAAACATATTGGAACACCCCGTGGGTCACCATCAATTTATAATCCCGTCAATCAATCAATTTCATTAACCAATTATCCCATCAATTTCATAATCACATAATTTTACAATTTTCATTATCATATAGGGGAAACACTCAGTTAATTAATTCAAATTAAAATGTAATTTCCCAATATGAAAATTTAAATCTCACAATTATATACACACAAATATAATCAAGACTATGGGAATTGACAATTAGACCACCTACCTCATGATCATGATTGGATGTTAACCAAACCAAAATCCACAAATTGATTTGGTAAGATCAAAACCACAAAGGTGTGAAATATCTTGGACCTAAACCTAGTATCAAGATCCAATGAAACATGATCCATAAAAACCTAGATCTAAACCCATCATTAATGGAGGAAATCACCATTCCAAAAGATGAGAGAAAGACCAAAGAGAGAAATGAAACTAAACAAGAAGAGATTAAATACTAGGAGATGAGTCAATCCTTTAATCATATCTTTAATTCACACAAGAAGGGATTTTAAGAGCCTAGGAATCCTCTCAAGGAGCTCTAAAACTATTGGAAATCATGTTAGGCTGAATATGGGTGTTTAGTGTTAGAAACCAGGGGGTTTTGGATTTTTTTAAAAAAATTTAGAGGAATTAAATCGTGATTATACGGTTTCCTAGGAAGGGTTGTATAGTTTTTCATACTTTACACCTTAACCACGTGCCTCAACTTAGTGGGAGCACAATTTCACCTAAGTGGAACATTATTTGACAAAACAAGCACTAACCTTGAAAACCATCATTATTTTAGGGTTCATGATTTCTGAGGGTAGCTGCACGAATTGGAAAAACCGTGCACCAACCGTGTTCCATTGTCTATCTCTCTAAATAGGGTGCACTATTCTTGGGGTAAACCGAATAGTTCTCCCTAACAATGTGCCAACCATGAATAGCCCACTGGGATTCCAAACTTCTCTAATTTCACCTGAAAAAGCCCCAAATAAAAACCCAACCAAGATATACCAAAAATAGGGTAAATGAGTACCTAAAAATGAGCATGTGACATATCCAGAAAGGTTGGTATCTTATAGAGATGAAGGTTATAAGGAGTTATGTTGAGTTGGATAACATGTTACCTACTTCTGTTTCAGAAATTTTTTAGAGAATTTTTCTTTTTGAAAAAGATAGAAAAATGTTGTTAGAGCCTATTGATTCTTCCTTAGACAATAATTGAGTGTAAAAAAATAATTAATCTTACCCATCGAATGATCACTGATAGAATATTTTAGGGGATTGAGTTTGGATGAAGACAATAAAGTCAGTATTTCATGGAATGAAACACATGACTTTTCTCATTTTCATATTTTTTATTTTTTAAAATAAATTATTCTCACTCTATTGTGTGTATACCTGATTTTTTGAACCAGGGTTTCTAGAGTTTCATTGAAATATTCTTACTTATGATATGTTTCTTCTTGTTTGAAATTGGCTTGGTCGACTGGCCATGAGGTGGAGTTGTTTTGTAGTAGGTGAAGTGACCATGAAAATTGGTTGTGTAGAATGTCAAGTGACTATAGTAAGATGGAATAGTTGGTTTTGAAATTTTATCACACATGGAAGAGTAATTATTAACTTCAATTATAGAAGAAAATACTATGAGAGGAATAAAAATTTTACTTTCTTAAACTCTAAATCTGTTTATTCTTAATTTTTGGAAACTCATTGTGATCTTTTCATCTCACAGGGAATAGAACTAGGAATCCAAAGGGATATTTTAAAAGAAAAAAAGGGGGATTCTTTTGAGTAAACTAAAATGAAAAGATTCTATAAAAGGTGAGTTTTACTTTTAATTCTGAAAAATTTAATTACGATCATTCATTCTACTTGTTTTTGTGAATTAAATATGGGGTTTTTGGAAATTATGAATCCATTTTATTTCTTGGGTGTTAGATTGTTTAATTCTAGAGACTTGAAAATTTAGTTGATATGCACACATAAAAAATACTTTCATTAAACCATTACATTACACCATTATTTATCATGATTATTTATAATTGAAATTTAAAATTATTTTGTCTATTTACAATAAAAAAATAATGAACCTTTCAAAAAAATACTCATAAATGGATGTGGAAATCTGGAAAAAGTGATTATTGAACTTTCTTTTTACACCTTCAACATTATTTGAATCATTGAAATTCTAATCTTTTGTGAATTTAACTATCTCCCACACTAGGATTCAATATTTGGGAAAATGTTGAGTTTTAAGTGTAGGGTAGAGGGGCCCTTTTCAATGCTAAGCTATTATTTAAAGACTCGAAAAACTAAAATACCCCTTTATTCTTTTCAAAAAATAAAAAAAATAAAAAGGTCAATTTTTTTCAAAATATTTAAAACTGAGGTTCTTTGGGATATAATTTTCTCCTTAATATTGTCTTTACAAGTGGATAATAAAATCATTGTTACTTAGTTTTACATTTATTCTGAAATTTTTGTGGTTGTATGATTGCTGAGTGATGTTACATACTATTTGTTTTGGATATTCTATTTTGGAACTGGGAATGTGACTGAGATATGAAAGATATTTTTAAAATCATGATTATAACTTGTGGAAACTATATTTTTGAACATTAACCTAGAGGACACAACTTTTTGAAAATTAAGCACTATAGAGATCAAACTCAAATGATAATAAGATAAGTCTTCTGAATCTAGAGTAAAATGGGTAATTGGGATTGTACAGTGAGTCTCTAAGAAAAGGGAATTGGGTTTATTTTATAAATAAATCCATTTTGAAACATAATAAATTCTTTTCACATTACTATTCAAAAACTCATGGTTGTAAAAAATTCAAAGAAAGGGCCTTGTCAAAATGAGTTTATTTAGGTGAGGGAAATATTCAACCCAAATGAAGAAAGGTACAATTGACTTATAAATAAATATTTTTGGGTTGTATTAATGAAGTGATCATTGGATATTTGATTTTTTTGGAACTTATAAGAGGGTTAAAATTTAAGGTTTCACTTTCTAAGGTTTTATTTCCACTTAAATATAACCTATTATCACTCTTAGAATTATAACTTAGATGAGAATTGAATTAGGGTAGTGAGTGACTTATATAGGAGGCATGGAATTTTCAATAGAGAATGAATATATGTTCCCTTTAATTCTATTGTGTATTTTAATTTAAGTAGTAATTACTATGAAAACTCTTTGAAAATCCAAACCCACCTCAAAATTTTGTTCCTCTTTAAGTAAATGTCTCAACATGCTTTATTTCTACCTAATTATAAAATATATGTTTTTTACAAATATAATAAAAATAATAGAATTGATTTAGAAATAATAAACATATAATTTTGGGGGATTTTTATGTGGCTTATGTCAACACACTTTTCCACATCTATTTTGGTAGAATAGTTGAGAATTTTATATGAATATGAGATTTAATTGGGAAATTTTTTAGATTTGATTATTTTCTCATTAAAATCTACATTATTTGAATATTTTATTAAAATCCTATGATTTGGCTCTTAAATTACTGAAATGTTTATCTCTTTATTCTCATGTGATTTCTGAACAAATATTTTTTTTAAGACCTTGATTTTTTTTCAATTTGGATGAAATAAATTCTTTTAAAAATTCCATGTTTTTATTAAAACAATTTCTATAGAATTATTTTCATTTTGAATAGAAATAATTTTTTAGCTTGATAAATTATTATGTGATAAGTTTTTATTGGAAATAATTTTTTAGGACATCACTAAATTCCTATTTTTTTTCAATTTTAGGTGATAAAGCCATAGGTATGACTGCTACATACTACCATTCTCACTTTCTACTACCAGTTCATGCTACCACCCACATCCCATACTACCACCAATTTGTTCTACCTACACATCCACCAATACTTCCAACCATCTTCCACCACCATAAAATCTCAACCACCACTTCCAAAATTTTCTACCACCAGTAAGACTCTCCTACCATAGGCATCTACCAAAACCACTGCTATTGTTAACCACCTACTACCACTCCTTTAAGCTACCACCACTTCTAAAATAACCTTCTACAACCACTATAAACTATTTTCACCCCCATTTCCCTTCCCACTTACACAATTCCTTCTACAAATTCCACGGAGCTACGACCATAGACCACATACAACCTCTCTCTATTGTTGAAGAAAACCCATAAATCTGAGACCCATTAGATATTGAAGTTAAATCCAAATTTTCTATGTGCATTGGATAACATAATAAACCAAAGTACAAGATTTATAATGAAGGAACCACCAATGAACCAATGCCTCCCATTGGAAATGAATTTAGTTCTGACCAAAGATTGATGGTGGCCCTGAACCCAACCCATAATTAAAGCTAAGAATCAAGGGGCTCGCTAAAGAAGGTGGCCATCTGACCTTGCACATGACTATGTTCAAGATGGTAAATTAATTTGTGTCATTGTTTATTTTTAATGTGTTTTAATTACATGTGGGAAAATAATGGTAACTCTAGATCCCCAACCAAGTAGCTACACTCATCTATGGAGATTCATTTCAGATGCTCAATCAAATTCTGCAATGAATATTATTTCATGCTTATGATAGTTGATGTCTTATAGAAGTATAATCATGTAACTTGTGTGTTTCTATTGGACCCTAATAATTAGTTACAAGACCAAAGAAATCAAGTTTAAGATTGGGAAATTCAATGCTCCCAATATTTCATGATCAATTCTAGATTACATGTTGATTAAAATTAAAATACATATAATAATTCTTCAATTGAGAAATTGAAAAAAGAGTAACTCATGATTGAGCATGATTAAAGATTCTGTAAGATTATAGAGTTTTCTAGAGTCCCAAGAGAATGTTTCTAGGAATAATGTTTAAGCAGGTTTTGTGTCTTTCTAGGGTAGAAATACCACATGTGGGGAGTACATTTTTTTAGAGGATCATTGCTATTGAGCAGTGACCATGAGTGAGTAATTGATATTGGTATGAAATTTATGTCAAAATAAGGCGAAACTGAATCCCAAGGGGTATAAGGGATCCATAATCCAACTAGGGATCACATAGAGGAATTATAAGACTAGTATTTTAGAAGATCTTGATTTAAATATGGTGTTTGTGGAAGGATTAAATCTCACGAAAGATGTTTTCAATTCTATTTCTTTTTTTTTGGTTTTTTGTTTCTCTCATGTGTAACTAAGTTTCATCAAGGAATAATACTGAAATGTTTTGAAATAAACTTAATCAATTCCACTCTCATTATTGTAACTATTTTAGCGTGATTTAAGTTTAATGTTATCATTTTCATTCATTATGAGTATCTCTCTTATGCTACACTTTGAACTGATAGGAGATGGTAGTGAATACTTAGCTCTTGAGCATCTATCAAAGTACTGAAAATGGAAAAGATAGATGTATATAATCTCTATTTTTTTCACATCAATCCCTAAGTGTTTATCAGCTGATCATCACTATTGTAAAATAATTGAACTATGTTTTACATTGACAAAAAAATTTGTGAATCAATACCTTTTACTCTAGTTACTATTTAGTTACAATTAACTTGAGTAAAAAAATATAACATAATTAATCAATTTTGGATAGTATGATACCCCTATTTTCATCATATGGTCAGTTCCATTTACTTTAGTTTATTCTCCCCACACAAATTCCATTTCAAACTTTATTTTCACACACTCCATTTAATCATTTCACAACCTTATTATTTTTTTGTTAGTTTTTTTGTTAGTTTTTATTTTTATTTGGTTTCTCACAAAAATAATTTTCTTTCCCTATGGAATCAAAACCCATAATCACTATTTTTCTAATTGTAATTCATAATTAGGTTTATATAAATTTTAAATTTTTTACTTTGGAATCAACAACCATGATTTATGTTAATTTTGTTGACCAGTGGGTGTTAATAGAATCAACCAATTTATAAAAACGAAATAAAAAGGTATAATAAAACAAAGGTTATTTTATTTTTAGAAGATACATGTTTCTTCAAATTATTTTTATGCCTTATGAATGCTTATATTAAAATTTATTTTACCAATTTTAGAATTTGAATTAAATAAAATAATTTGAATATTTTTAATCATCATGATAAAATTATGTAATGGGGTCAATTTCATTTTAAGTATAAAATTAAGTTACCAAGGTAAATATTAGTTACCGTGACAAAAAATTTATTTTTCAAAGAATGATACTTTTCTAAATATTATGTGTTTTTTAAATTAAATTGATCTATTTTAAATTAATTCTATAATATAATGTTTAAACATATATAAAAATTTGTTAACAATAATTTAATTTGTAATAAAAATTAAATAATATTAAGAACACATAATTATTAAAACAACATTTCTTTACAAAAATAGTTTTTCAACACATTAAATATTTTAATTTAAAGGTTACTTTTTTTATATTTAGATATTGTATTAGATTAAATAGATTCAAAATTTAGATTTAGAACATAAAAATTTGGTAATAATCCTCATGTTATATTTTTAGTGATAAAATAATTACCATGGTTATATTTTAATGAAGATTGATAAGTGATAAAATGGGTAATCTAACGTGGATAAAATTTTAATAAATAAATTTAACAGTTAAACCATATATAATTCATTTTTTAGGTTTCAAAGTTTTACCTAAATGTATCACCAAAATATTCCCTACCCCTAACTCACCTAACTATCATGAAATTCTATTCTTACCCCTTACTTAAAATTCATTTTGAAATATTTTTCTCTCGTTTAACAACAATAATTTTTATTTTATTAAAAAATCTAGTGCAAGGTCACACAATAAATATAAAAAAAGAGAAAACCAAGAGAAAACCAAAATCATCCTCCTGAATGAGATCAAAAAATTCTAGATAAAGACTACCCATATTAGAGAAGATAGAGCCTTGTTCATTTTGAGTTCTCCTAGAGGCTAAAAAATATTCCAATTTTTTTCCTTCACACCATGTATGTTGGAAAATCACACCATTAAGAATATATCAGATACAAATTTTTATATATTAATAAATAGACCAAGGGATATTTTTCTTGCCTTTTATGGAGTTATAAATCACTACAGGGTTCATTTCAATCAATGAAGGATATAAATTGAAGTCGCGACAGACTTCCAGCCCCTCAAGAAGAGACATGTCCTCTTCTTTCGTAGAGTCTCTTTTGCTGTAATATCTACTGAAAGTAGTTAGAATAAATCCATTGATATCTCTAATCACTGCCCCTCCTCACATCACACCAAGAGTGCACAACCAATTAACATTTAGTTTAGTAACTTTGATAGGTGGCTTCCACCCTACCCATATTCCTTATTTGTGAATTCCATGATCGTCCTGAGTAGAAGAAGACCCCTTAGTGGAAGTAAAAAACATCCTCATGATTTTACTTTCATTCCATTGTCTTATCCAGAGATCCCAAATCCACCACCAGACACTTTAACCGAACCTTCATGGAATGTGAGGAAATCTATAAACCTTCATGAAAAGATTTATTTCTTGCACTCCACAACATCCATCATACCGCAACCATGATCACCAAGTGGGCCTTACGTTCGTTTTTAGTTGAGAAAACATTGAGAGTATCATTAAGAAGGAATTAAAAACCATTTCCATAATAGATATCAATTCTAATGATAGTACTGAAGCATCCCTACACCATTGAGGCCCAATCACCTACAAAGAATAAATGTTCCGTCATTTATGTACTAGAGGACCTACACCACCAGCATTTTGATGCCATATGTACACCCCTTCTATTAAAAAAATCATCCATTTGAATACATTTTTTATTAATACTCCATAAAAGGAAATTATATTTTATATTCATCTCTTTACACCAATAAAAATCCATAAAATTATTTCCCTCACTGAAATAAGGATGAATCTATCTGTAACTATTAGCTGAGAAGATCCCTGCAAGTAATTTTGTTTAAACCATATGATCAGAATTCAAGGTGAGGTTAATGATATTAAATAATTTTTATTTCTATTGTTTGAGAATAGAATGTATGAAATATAGGTAGTTAATCTCTTAGGAAAAAGAAAAATCAAGTATTGGAAATCTCGGAAAACCGAGGATAGAATCGGCCCAATTGCTTTACCAAAAATTAATATCACCATTTTCCATGATCCACCGTAAATGCTAATTGAGGATCAGGATGTGCTCATGTAGTGATTGAAATAGCAAAGAGATATTACCCGTCAGAGCATCCAGGTTCATTACATATTTATTTTTAATAAAATTACCCCACAAGGAGAGACCCTAAAGGACATCCTAGACCAACTATTCTTGGAGACAGACTATAGAACCTTCCACACTGTGGATATTGATACCCCCATTATTCACTGGCCCTTCCATTTTTTCCTAGATGCTCATTGGTTCCTTACTTCCACATGAGAGTCCCAGATAAAATATTTCAAAGTCTTTTTAATATGTTTCAAAACTTCATTGGAAAATTTAAGTGTAGATAAAATGTGCATAGGGATCGAAGTGAGAACATAGTTAACCAAGGTATTTCGGACACCAAAGGAAAGAAAAAAGTTCTTCTATTTGTTAACCCTACTCATGATTTTATTAACAATCCCTTCACAATGTCTAATTATCAATCTACTCATGATTTTATTAACAATACCCTCTATACGTTTGATATCACCCAACCTCAACAAAGTTACTCAAGTCCTTCATTTCTAAAGGATACTTCAAGAGAGGATCTGAATCTCCAATGTATGTATTACTTAAAATTTTACTTCATTTATCATTATAATCCACCAAAATAAAAAATATTCTAACCATATTTATATAATGGAATAAATATAAATAATATACTTAAATATTATCATTTTTATTATATAACCATTATATATTCCCCCCATTAAATAAAAAAAATGAAAATTTTTATCATGTGTGTGTGCGGACTACTACCTCCCTGAACGACACTTTTTTTTAGTCATAACTTTTCAAGGTCAGTTTTATAAATGGGTTTTATGAATTGGTATGTTATTTATTCCAGGATTTATATTATGGAAATATAAATTAGTTATTCTACATGTAATATTTTCAATAAATGATCATTGTAAAAGTAACTTCCTAAAACGAATATACCAATAGGAAAAGCGGTTTATTTATAAGTGATGACTAAATTTTTATTTTACTTATTATAGATCTTATAAATATGGATTAATCACCATAACCACATATAAATAATTTCATTATCATTTTCTTATAGTGATATTATAACAAAAATAATTTCTTCTATAGCAATACTCACACAATGTTTGGTGCTTATTCTTGTTGGATCGGTTTAACGATCAACATGAAAATCGATACAAATTTCTATCAATAATGGAATTTAAAAATTATTATTGGATATTAATAATTAAATAATTATTATTTTTGTTTCATATTGGTAATATAAACATTAAACTCATTAATTAAGATACCATCATCCATTTTTTAAAAATCACCGAAATATGCTTGTCGCCAACTTCATATAAAAAAACCATAACTAAAACTATAATAAAATGAAAATATAAATTTTAAAAACATGATAAAAAATTATATTACATTTTATGATATTATTTTGATGTAATTTTGGAGAATAATTAAGGACAACACTGCTAATTATGAAACTAGTCAAAAATGATCAAGATTACTCACACCCGATTTTGAAAATAGATAATAACAAACTAATATAAATGTAGAGAATAATTATAAATAAATTTTAAAAATTTTATGGATATGAATAAGGTTATAAAATAGGCGATTAATATAGTTATTTTTTTATATATGAGGTTAGGGTGTGATTAACTAAGCGGGAATCCAAGGTAAGAGTTTCATCGACTCAATTTACGATTCATTGAGTCATAGTCTTTATTACTTGAATATAATTTTACTAGAATTATTTAATAATACCATTACCCCATTTTATATTTTATTTTAACTTATTCTCTTGGTAAATTTATTCTCATCATCAATAACCACTTATTTGATAAATGTTTTTCCAAAATAAATGTTTAACATTACTAAGAATAACTCCCAATATTACCAATGAATCTTATCTTTCATGTCCATGTTTTTCCAATCAAAAGTGTTTTCATTAAGAAAATAAAAGTATTTATTGAATTTTATATTCTTCAAATTTACCGTTATGTATTTTATGAAATTAAAGTCTCTAAATTTTCCCTATTTTTTTAAAATGGCCTAAAAAGAATAATAAAGGAATTTCTTCCATTATTTACCACTTTGGATTTATTAGATTTATTTTTGTTTCTTTTAAATAATATATTATTTTTAATTCTTTATAACAATATTTTCGAAATTATTCTCTTTTCTTATCAATTTTTTTGAAATTAATTTTCACTTTATCTTTTGTAACAATGTTTAAAAGTTTTTGTGAAATGTTTTGTATTTTCAATTATATTTTTCCTCCAAGATTTATCTATCATGAAGTGATTATTTGATCAATTTATATATTTTGTTATGATATGATTCCTTTTATAAAATTATATTTTTATATCTTGCAATTTCCTAAGCTCATGTTATGTGGTGTTTTTTGAATTGTTTAAGAAACCCATTCTTTTTTCCATGGGTTCTTTATGATATGATGATGATTGATTTTAAGTGCCACACATATTAATGGATGATGATGTGTGGGGTCATATTTCACTATAAAATGAATTAGGTTAAGTTTAAATCTCATGAGATAGTTAGGTGTGGACATAATGAGTTTTTTCACATAGGCATGGGTACAATGGGTTTGCTCATATTTTAAAATGTGGACATAATGAGTTTGTTCACATAGGTGTGGGAATAATGAGTTTTATCACAAATGTTTTCTTTTGTTTATGGTTGTTCCACATTTACATGTTGTTTATCAAGTTATTACATATTTTAAATATTCTTTTAATTTTCATTAAATTCTAATTTTTCATGATTATCCCCTTTTTTAAAGTATTCCACATTTTTTTCATGATCACATGTTTTATTATTATTGAGATATATTTTGAGCTATTTAATAATTTTTATTCTCCCTTAATGATCATTTTATTATGTAATGTTTCTATAACATGTTTTATGATTATGATATATGGTATTATAATATTTTAATAATATATTTATCCTATTCCTCATGTTTTTTTTCATGTTTATGATTTGATACATTATGACATGTTTTTCCCTTTCTGGGTGTCTGATCTGATAGATTTATTATATTTATAATACCGATGTTATAAAGATGATTATAACATATGAGATGTTTAGAAAAGGTTACAGAGGAGTTTTATTAAGAATAAAAGTTCTATAAAATAAGATTTTTATATATCTAATCTTCAAGACAATGAACCTTTTGGTCCTTAGGTTATGTGACTATTTGTGCGATGTATTGTTTAAATCCTGAAATTAATGTATCATTTAATTTATGTATATCTTGGATTTATTTATTTTCAAAAGCTATTACCTATATTGTGATATATAATTAAAGTATATTAAGTCTGTGAGGCTTTAGTGTAACTGGGATATTGATAAAAATATTCCCTAAAGAAAAACCATGATGTGGATATATTAACCACATCATGGTTTTTATTATAGTAAACCTTGTTATAATAAAGTCCACCAAACCATGGTTTAGTACATGGAAATTCATGTGTTATGATATAACACACAACTCAAACATTACTTCTATGTAATCTATCATATATTATCTAAAACATAATTGGATGAAATTAAAGGTTTTTAAGTGCCCATAAATATTTTTAAACATTAAACCATTAAACATAATGATGATATTCATGTTATAAAGATTTATAATGTTATTAAATTATTTAATTTTAATCATGGTTGAAAATTTATGAAAGATTTAAAGTTATAAGTAGTGTCCTTGAAGAGATATAATGACCATTTCATGGGGTTTAAAATGGATAGACGAGTGTTCATGTAAGTTTTGTTTGATAATTCTATGGCGCTCTTTGAATCAAAGCTCTATTTTCTTTCCACCATTAACCAAAGGTTCTATAAGTCCATGGCTGAATAAGATCTTTCCTAAACATTATAATATTTCTAAAACTTGTGGATTATCCTTGGAATATGGATAATTTTTTCCTCCTAGTGATCTTTATCAATCTTTTTTAGTTTATCTTATATGGGTCAACTTCACAATGAAAATGTATATTTTTTATTTATGATATATTCAATTAAAAAAATGTCCATATCTTGTGAAAAAAGGATTTTAGTGGTTTTTTTATTCTATGTTTGGAATCATGTTATATCTATTAAACCCCATCAATAAAAACATATAATATGAATATAAGATAATAAATACACTATAAAAAATGTTATTCATGATTTGTTAAATATCCTCCCTCTTGTGGTTCTTCTTTATCTCAAACAAACATAATGTTTTCTCTCTTCTCTTTTCCTTAGTTATTGTTTCTTATTTTTATGTTGAGTTCTAAAAAATATGTAAATTATCTAAACAAAAATATTTTATTTATATTTATTTATATTAAAAATATGTTTAATTTTGACCTAAAATTAATTATCAAAACATACTATCATCTCAACTATCTTAATATAGTTTTACATAACCCATCACCCCTTTTAATGCATGAAAAACCTCCAAATTTGTCAAAAAATAAATCTATAGACACATTTATCCTATAAATATGATTCAAGTTAAATTTAAGTAAATTTAGTTTAGTTTATATATTGGTTTTATGATCTCTCAAATATGTTAAGAAGCGGGGTGAATCAGAGTGTTCATTTATTATAACATTTAATTTCAATTATATACTTAAATCAAATCTTATTCCCAGGTTAGTCAAAATTTATATTTAATCTATCAATTATTATCATGTGAATTCCAATAAAAATTAAATAAAGCATAAAAAGTGTAACTACTAATTTTTTTTACTTGTTTCTCACAGATATGATATATTCAAGGTGTATACCACCAACAGTGTACTCGTATACCGATATCCACTAACTTTTTATTGTGAATAAAATTTTTAGGTTATGGTGACTCCATGATAAGGATCATTGCATCTACATGGGTTTAGGTATTTATCACTTGACCTGTATATAAGCTAAATTTATTGAGATTGGGTCAGAGAAAACTGACCCATTTATTAATCAGACCTGTCCGACTTGAACCAAGTATGGCCCAATTATTAACCAAGTCTTGAAAAAAGTCCAATTAAAGGTACGTTTAAATTTTTTAAACCTATTTATTATTCATGGATTAAAAAATTATTAAATTTGATAAAAATTATATAATGACCATTAATTATAAATAGTAAATATATGATATTATAGTTTTTTTAAAATATCATTATTGTATAACATATTTGGGTTAGGAAGGTCATGTACAGAGTCACATAGTAAATCATGATAAAAACTCTATTATTAATTGGTCTTTAAAAATAATATTGTTTAACATTCAAGATAAGAAAATGAGGCCCAATAAAACCTTTTTATTAGGTTGGGTGGGTCACCTGAACCGTGTGTAGGTCTACTCACTACCACCCAAAGGTCACTCCCTCTTCCCATCTCTCTCCACCCAATTATTTACAGAGGATATTAAATAATTTATAGATGAAAATATATTTTCGAAATAAATATAAAGAAACTACTAAATGATATACCATAACTCTAGTTTTAGTGATTTAATGAAATCCACTTTACTGCTCTAGTTTTTAAAAAATTGATTTAAATAACTTTGATAAAGGTGTTAATTTCTTATCTTCCATGAATCACCATAAGAAATTTATCTTACTTTAATAAAAAACCAAAATTTAATAGTTTAATGTTAATATAATAGATATTTAAGAATTTCATTTAGATCTTCTATCTCAAGATATATCATTGATACATAATTCCTCTCCAATGATCTTCCTTCGATATACTAGATATATCAATGATATAAATGTTTTATTATTTATATTATTATCTCTCTCTCTCTCTCACACACATATCTCTCTCTTTATATGTGTTTATTATAAAAGTATTCTTTCTTCATTAATAAATATTCCTTTATCTCTGATTGAATATTATTAAATATATGGAAATAATATATCCATTAAATAAAGAGAAATTATTTGTTTAAAATACCTCATTAAAATCATATGTTCAAACTTCATTTTTAGAAACAAATATTCTTATTTAAACCTCCGTAAAATTTCATTCCAATATTTCTTTAAATATTTATTTTTTTCTATGTTTAATTATTCCAAAAAATTAGTCAATAAAAACTCAAATTAATTAAATAAATTTAATTATAAAACACTTAAATAAACTCCAAACTTTGGAACTCACTTATATCTACTTTGAAAAACTCATCCCATTATTACATAAAATAAAATCCATCTCATCAGCACCAAATCTCCCTTACAAGAGATTTGAAAAATCCATTTCATTTTTATATAACTTCACTTATGAATCATTGAAACTTATATATCTAGTCAAGATTTTAAGCCTCACATATGTCGCTACTCTTATATTCTGTTTTCACTTACATGAATAGTTAAAAAACCAAATATCACATTCTCATAAACTCTTCCACAACTTCAAATTTACACAATTAGTTGAAAATAAAGTCTCACTTACAAAAATTTAAAATCATTCTTACATGGATATGATATTTCTATATTTTTACTTATATATATTCAACATCATTCTTACAGAATACCTCCAAACTTAACAAAAATTATTCAAGACTTATCTAAAAAATCACCCATTGAATAATACTTGAATTATCCAAAATGAATATTTACCTTCTTCACTTAGATATAAAATTTCATCATATCTTCTAAAAATTTTATTTAACCTATTTTTACCAAGATATTTCAATATTTAAACCTTATTTTATACAATTTATTTTATCTTTAATATTTATGCTATTAATAAGTTCTTTGTGCCTGTATCTTTGACAAACTAAAACTCCCTTTTTCACTTAACCGAAAATATTTAATTTTACTCAACCATCATCAAGCATCTTATAAGTATTTATATGGCTTCCAACTTATATAATTTACTTATAATGTAGAACACACACCTTTTCAATTCATTTGATTTTCCTTAATAACAACACTCAGCCATTTGTGATTCATCATTATCACTTATCTATGATTGTGAATACAACCAACATGAAACCTATGATTTGATTTAATATATTGACACCATAATGAAACCTATTGTTTTCTAAAAATTGATACCATAGATCAACAAACATTATATCTTTAGACTAATAAAATATCCAAAATGAATCCTCTGGTAGCAATAATCTCCCATTTGTATTTTTTTTCAATTATTCCATAAATTAATCTCCATGAAATATTTTATAATTCTTAGAAACTCATGTACCAATATAGATTTATGTCCCATTATTTTCTCCCCATTTGAAAATAAAATTCTAAAGATCAACTTCACTAAGTTTATAACAAGCCCAAGTATATGAGAAACCATATATGGGGTAATTGAATTCCACCTTTGATATAAATTTCAATGATACAATTTCTCACACTTTTGGTGATATTAATGTTTTTTTCACCCGATGATCTCTATAATAAAATTAATCATATTTTTTAAGTTCACTTATATAGGATAGTATTAAATCCTATTTAACATAAAATTAGGAAAATCCAAGTATTATAGTTAATACCACTTGTTAAACTAATATTCCAAATATGATTTATTTATTCCAAATAATAAGTGATAATCATAATAATCAACTCAGATCCTACTAGAGTCAGGCACAATATAGGTTACATTAGTAATCATTTTTAAATCAAAGATTTCATTTAGATTTATATTTAAACACTTAACCATAACTTTATTTATAATAAAAAATAGAATCAACAAATCTAACACTTACCTACCAATCCATTATTGATAACATTATGAAAAAGTTTAATACCACCCATTAAAATTTCTGGAATCATTTAAAAATTCCAATAAATTAAGCTTCTTACAGCTTTTAATCACACTTGGGATAAATTCACCCTTAATGTCATCGCCTTTACACATACTTGATATATTGATTTTTCTTTTTTTAGGTTAAATTCATCAATATCTAATGATTATCTTTCAATATTAGTCGATACCACTTATTAATTATTGTTTTCAATCCAATACACCATTATTTACTTAAAAATTGCCTCTTATAGATTAAAAATATTCCAAAATAAAGAATTTTTCAATCATTAGTAGATTTTATCCTCTAACAGTTTGATTCCACTTTTTTTAATACCACTTATTGTAACTTCTTCTTGTTATGCATGTGCATGTACTTTGTTGGGTTTTTTTATTACATTAAATATTGTTTGATTATTTTTATTATTGTTTGATTAAAATTTATAGCATAATGTGCTTTAATATGTTATGTAATTTATATCACATGTGTTTATGTGTAAATGTTTTAGCATATTTAATAAGTTTTAATGTTTTATATCACATGTTATATTTTTATTAATGTCTTATACTTCAAGTTATATTTATATTTGCTTAAATATATTAAATATTGTTTAAATATATTAAATATAGTTTACATATATATTTTTATATATATATTTATATCTATTATATATATATACATAATTTATTCATCATAAAAGAAAAAACCCACCCTCATCTTCATGATGGTAGAAACCCTGTTCGCTGGTAGTGGATTTAGATGTATAGTAGCATTCATCATCCTCTTCGTTAACATGACTTAATAGTAGATTGTGTGAATCATGCATTGGTAGCACCGCCCAATATCAGTAGCACCATATTTCATTTAGTGGTAGTAGTGTATTGAATTCTTTTGAATGGTAGCACTATAGTCCAATGGTAGCAGCATCATAACTGTATTAACATCACTTATTACCGATCAATGGAAGAAAAAGATGAATCACATTATGGTAGCAGTACTCCACTTAATTAACAATATAAATTATTTTCTAATGGTATAGGAATTTCCCTATAATGGTAGCGCTATCATAATATTTGTACCACTAGGTAAAAATTTATTCTGCCACCATTTATTCTCCCACCGCTAGTTATTTTTTATTGTACTTCTGGTCTAAATTCTTTATTATACCACTAGTTCAATTTTGCATGACCTTCAACTATTATTTCTTCTAAATTGACTTCAAAATGTATCCAAACTAATGGAAGCGGAAGAAAAATCATGCACCACCACTTATAAAAATTTGTGCGATCAACGATTATTGTTTTGCAAAATTTTACGATGCTCTATTTTATGTTATATTTCAACATTTTAAATACTACACATTTATAATAATTTTTTTACTATTTTAATTATTCTAAAATTATTATTTTTAAATTTTTTAGTCTATGTGAATAGTTATGAAATTTCTAAATATGATTTAAAATCATTTTAAGTTATTCCTCATTGTTCGTAGAAAAATGTAGTATATGTTGAAAATATTTATTATTTCTTAAATACTTGTTTTTAATTGTTTCTAAATTATTTATTTAATATATTTAATATTTTCTATGTGTTTTTAATATATTAAATTCATTTTAAAATTGTTTTTTATATTCTATGAATTTATACAAAAGGTTTTCTGTTACATTATTTACAGTCAATCTGCTTGCGATATTTATAGAATTAATAGACCAAGTTTTATGGAGATAGATTAAATTATTTAATTTGTTTTACTCACTTAAATTTACTTAAATGTTTTATTTAAATTATTTTACTTACCTTAAAATTTATAAAAACTATTTTTTCTCCATGTGATTACTGGATGTCTCTATTTTTATTACACTGAACTATTCTAATCATTTTCTTGAGTTTGTAGTCTAAAAAAAATATGTATTTAAGGGACTCAAGGATTATTTAAATATATAAAACGTGTCACAATATTAAAATACTTTCACATATGTTCATAATATTATGTCAATAAAGTGATCTAGTGATAAACTATTAACATCATTTGTGATAAACTATCAATGAAGGATAAATTCTCCATTAACTTCATAACACCTTGAATAGTTGATCTGTACCATTACTAAAATGACCAAATTATACTATCTACATCATTTAAAATGCATTTCATCAACTATTTCATAACCATAAATATTTATACTTTTATCTAGTTATAATAAATTTTTATCTTTTATGATTGGTTAGAGGTCTACACTTAATCTTTTATCACACAGGTTATACTACATCTGAATGGTATTCCTTTGGTTATTCTCACTAGGACAAAAAGAATAACACTTAGTTTTGTGCCAACTCCTTGTTGAAAATATTGGGGTTTTATCTATTCCTAGAGAAGGCTATGTGTTGTTAGATTTGAGGATGATCCCCACAAAGTCCTAGGTTGGTATTCATCCTATGTAAAAGTCTTAGTTTAGATTTAACCCTTGTAAAATTATCTATCTCTTTTATAGTGGATACCATACTCCATTGGTTAGGGTGTGATGAGTGGAATAAGACGATTAGACTAAACAACTATAAATTTTTTGGTGTTATCTTTCATTTAATTTTCAACTTTTTTATGATGCTTAATTTTCTTTAATTTGTTAATTTTAATAAAGGTCTATTTACCCCCCTCTATACCTTCTTCCTCCAATGTATCTGACCTAAAATTTCTGATACCAATTTTTATAAAATATTTTTGGTATCAATAGTTTTTAGTATATAATAAAATCCTCCTGATCTTAACTCATTTGAACTAAAAATCCAAATGGTAAAAATTAATCTATTTTTAATAACTATAATTCTAAGGTAAAAGAATCTTGGTCACTTTATCTAGGATCACTTGAGTAAAATATATATGTGAGAAAAAACATAAAAATGAATTTAAAAGATGAGTGAGATTAAATCTTCATTAGTGATAAGTGATTTTTGTATGGGCCTCATTGGATGATGGAGTTATTACTAAAATTCCTTATATTGATATATTTGTTGAAGGATCTCTGAAAAAATGATAGATATATACCCTTTTTGGGAGGTTGATCCTAACCTATCCAAATGAAGTACATTTTGTAAGGAAACAACCTTAAACATTACTTAATCTTGAGATAATCCAAGAATTCACATTGAGGATATTTTCAAGTTTAGAGTTTTAGAGAATTAGGCCATAACTCATACATAAAAAAACAATATAAATACAAAGTTGAAACTTCCAACAGTATCCATTTCTTCTATAAAATAAAAACTTTTAAAAAGAAATGCGGTTTCCTTTCATGCTAAATCATAACTTTTCCTTGATTCTATCCTTGGATCTATTCTTCTTTAAAACCTATGAAAAACATTTCAAAACTTGGGATGAGAATAAAAGGCTCAGTAAGGGATATATAAATAAAGAAAACTGTTAGCCTTGAAAAACCATTTAAACCATGAATAATTTATCATAAATTAATACGTTTGACCTTTATGAAGTAGTAAAATACACTTCACTGAATATAAGTTCATTTCTTACCCTTTTTGTAACCAAAATATTACCATAAACCCATAAAAAGAAACATATAACATATAAAGTTAACTTGGGACATAAACATACTTAAATAGAATAACCATATGATCAACTTCCACACATATTACTAAATGGAATATCCATATGACCGACTTCCATACCCAATGCAATGAAGGTTATGACATAACCACCCGTCCTTTTTTTATCATGGAACCACCCATATTTTGTTTATCAATTAACCAACCATATTTAGTTTATCACGTAATCACCCATCAAATTTCCAAGTACCATTATATAATCATAACACATAAAATATTTTAATTATCAACAATCCACTCATAAAATTTCATTTTCAATCAAAATAAATATATTCAATCCACTTCCAAAAACATTTAAAAAATTTAATAAAGAGAATTTTCAATCAAAGTTTCCCATACCACTTTGAAAATTTTAAAATAAATTAACATTTTAAAACCTTCATTTTCATATAAATAAATTCAAAAAACCATTTTGAAAACATGTACATTAAATACAAGGTTTTAGAAGATTAAATATTTAAACATTAAAAATGATGTTTTAGTTAAATAGGTATTTTCCACTTGAGAAACAATTGAATTAAGGAATAACATTAAAAAAATCTTTAAATATCATGAGATATACTAATTCATGATATACATTGTCATAAAATTTGTACATAAACCTTATAAGATAATAAAGGTGCATAACATCAAGTTATGCCTCAATAAAAGGAGATTGAGATGAAGTCCCTTACAAAGATCGTATAATTAGATTAAAGATAAATATATGACATAATTATGTGTGAAAAGTATAAATAAACCCAATATAAGTGGATATTTAGTGTTAAATAATCACAGTTCATTCAAAAATATTATAGGAAAAACAAAACCAATGACATGGATATTTATCTTAATGAATGTAGATTGTGTTAAGATTTCCCTTACCTTGAGTCGAACTTGTCTCATTAATTCTTTATATCCCTAAATAATAAAATTATTTATATTTATTATTGATTTAGAAAAAATTTCAAGGTTTTTTAGTCCATTTATATCACTTATTACCACGTTATATAAATTAGTTAATTATTTTAGTTCATGTTGGACGTTTTGTCGATATTTAGTACTTAAGTAAAAAATGAACATAGTATGATATAATTTGTTAATGTGGTCATAATTCCATCATCTATAGAATAGTATTCATGAAATATTCATCAATTTTATAAATAAATCATACTTTTTAAATCAAACCATTAATTATAGTTATGAAATACGAACAACGTTATAATCATGGAGATGATATGCCACATATATGCATGAGTAACATTTCCATTTTTCATTGATCATTATGGAAATAAGGTAACTATAATTTTATAATTCTAGAATGGTATATAAATTATTAACATAAAAATAATAATTTAAATATAATTATATATATCATTCTAGTTATATAATGAATCACAATGATTCACACTACTTCGTGGAGGTGATCGTTCACTCGTACGTATGAACAACTTTATCATTTTTATGCATATGAAAGTTAGAACTTAATTAATATATTATTATTTTATAATGATTAATATTTCATTAATATCACATATTAATATTAATTAAATTATTATAACCAATCATGAGATATTATTATGAAAAACAAATTAGATCGGTTTGTGGAGGTGATAGTTCACACATACAAACAAATTATTAATTCCATTCCCATTTAATGGAAGTGGAGATCTATTTAGGTGATGATATTAAAATAATAAAGTACTAGTATATTAAGGATACCAGATTTATTATCTCATAATTATTTTAGTATATTTTAAGAAAGTGGAAGAAGAAATAAAATAGAAAAACTTAAAGAAAATGATACCTATTCTTCGGTGCATTGCCTTTGAAGAAAACCTTAACACCTATAAGAAGGGTGTTATATATAAAATAAGGCTTTTAAAATGTGGGTATGGATTATAGGAATAGGTTTGTATAGTTATTTTCTGAACCTAAAGGCTTTGAAAATGTGAATAAAAGAGAAGGAGAAGTTCCCTTTTATAGGAGAGGTGAGGTGCGCTTTATGAAAGTCTTGAAATATTAATTTATTATAAATTGAATTTCGGTTTATAATGGTAAAAAACTTATTTATTTAAAATATAAGATGATTTTTAGTTGTATCCCAATTATAAAATTAAAATTAGAAATTTTTTGAATATTTTTTAATCCTTATCTTTTGGTTTAACCCTTATTTTTCCTTTTTTAATCTTATCTTGACAACTTGTTATTTACACTTTGTGTGTTAACATAATTACCATAACTTGTCAAACAGAAAAAAAGTTCCATTTAGGATATATTATGACTTATAAAAACAATTATTTTTAATATTATATTTTTATGAATTTTATGACATTTAATAAACCATTTTAAATGTTAAGTTATGAATTATGTCAATTTTGACACTATTCAAACTTGACTTTTTAAAAATTCATAAAAACTTGATTCCTTAAAAAGAAAAATAATAAACAAATGAAAATTTTCATATAAATCCATAAAATATTTGTATGGCATCAAATATTTCAAATAATATCTATTTTAACATTTATAATATCAATTATTTGAATCTTTTACTAATAAAGTAATCACTACATCACCATTGTGTCATAATTAAATTTGTTTATTTAATGTCTCAAATTATAAATAAAATAAAATAATATATTAAATATTTTTATCTTTCTAATTAATATTTATAGTCTAATTTATAATTTATATAAATCCATATTAAAATTGTTTTATTATGAATATTCATGTTTATAACATATTTTCCTTTACTTTAAATTAAAAGTTATAAGTGTCATAATCACACCAAAGTGGATTTCAAATACCAAGTTTTTTTCCAAGGGTTTTAATGGTCAGACATATTTTATCCAATAGAATTATGAAATGTGTTATGGTAGTTATATGTTATTATAATATTATTTTTACCCTTAGTTACCTAATTTATCCATTAAATGTGGTAAATAAAAATAATTACTAAAGTTAATATTCATAATGTCAAAAAATAAAAGGGACCTATTTATATAATTTAGAACTTATGATTCCAAATATGGAATCCATTTTTCTAAATTCAAAACACATAAGTTGTAATAATTAATTTAAAATTAATCCCTGTTGTCAATATGAGAAAATGAGTTTTAAAAAAATAAAAACCATCAAAAGATTGACGAGAGTTTATATCTAATTTCAATGTGAAATTACTTAAAATTACCAAAATTTTATTAAATGATAAGAAATTAATACAATTAGAATTTAAAACCAATTAAAAGGATAATATAACTATATAAAAAAATTATAGGAAAATGCAGTATTTTTCAATATTCATTAAAATATTAATTTTATCATAAAAATACCAAAATTTAGATCAGAGTAAAGTTTTATGTCCCTAAAATAAACAATAAGTTTATTTTTTCAAATATAACATATAAAAGTGTCAAAAAATTGATTTAAAATGGGTTCTCCATCAAAAGGCGGTAAAAATACCTTTTTTTGAAAAATACTTCTTTTATGCATAAAATTGATTTTGTTCTTATATATTGTCTAGAAAACATTTAATATTAATTTTAAACATCATATTAAGTTTATATTTAATTAATATAATCTAAAAATAGTGATATGATTTTTTAAACACAATTATTCTCATTTAAATAGGTTTTTATAAAAACACATCGTTTATATTCAATTGGTTTTTATTTCCATTTCTAATAAATTTGGTAACCAATGAGTCCTTATATAAACACGTGTAAACCATATTTTCATAATTTAGTTTATACTATTCATTCTTTCCATTCCAACGACTAGGTTATATGGTATCATTTAAATAATACTATTTAGTTGTTTGTTCAAGCTCAATGTAGTGTATCATGTACGCTGTTGAACATAGTATTTTATTTCTTAAAACTAGGGATATCAAATACTCCCCCATTTAATAAATTATGTCCTTGAAATTTGTGTTTGGGGTCGGTAACTAGGGTATGACTTGTGAAAATAACTTTATTTCAAACCCACATCGGAAAAAGGGTTAATAAAGCTACTACTTTAAAAGAAAGAAATAGAAGTATAAAGGTGAACCAAGATAACACAAACTAGGATTAAATGTAAAAAAACATGGATATGGAAGAAAAACTAACCATCTTGTTCTAATGGAGAGTGATAGAAAAAATTATCAGGAGAAAGTTAACAATATGAAAACCACAAACTTTTTATGGGTTAAATGATCTTTGATTTTGCAGTAGGAAAAGTAAATGGAATATGTTTTCTTTAATATCCTTTTCATAAATATGAGAAATTTATTTATGATATTGACTAAGAACATAAGTTAAAATAATTACTTATCAAGTAAAGTTTCATCCTTTAATAAATTTCTACCACAAACTCAACTTTTATCCAAGCGATGAGTATTCAAGATGACTTGGTCACAACTGAATCACTATAATCAACTTCTAGAGAATCAAATAATCCACAAAATATGAACTATATATTTACCTTGTCTTTAAAAATCAACAAAAACCAAAATGGTTAGTTCAAGATCATATAATACCCCCAAAATAATAATCCTTTATAAGGATAAGGACTACTTTTAATCTCAAAAATTCTACAGTAATAACCATGTTTTATATAGACCATTCATCAAACAAATGTCCTTATAATTAATCAAAATAATGCAACTAAGATTTAAACCCAAAATTCTGAAGAATTTGACTATATAGTATTCCAAGATAAATTTTAACTTGTATCTCCAAATAAAATTTACCACACTTAAAGTCTCATACAAAAAATTAATTAACCTAATCACATTTTCTTCAAGATAGGTTAATCACTTCCATAAATAACTTGAATCACCATAAGTCCCATATAAAGACCTAGATTCTTCCAATATAAAATTAAACCATTACTCCTAAAATAAAATCCCATAGTATTCTATTTTACATTTGCATGTAGGCTTCCCAAAATAGTGAATGTCTTACAAAATAACATTTATCACGTAATCCCCAAATAATTTTCCAATACCAAAATATATATTTGATAAAATATATTTCTCCCAAAAAAAATTATACTTAATCCATAAAATCATTTAACTAAAAATCATTGTCATACTAACCACATAATTAATGTTGTCTAGTTGTTGATGGTACACCCTTATTGCCATTTAGTTGCGGGTTCGATTCCTACAGTCTTGCCGGACGCGATAGGTTGTAACCTAGACTGTGGGTTGTCCTTTTTCTAAAACTGTATAATTCTTATAAAATTCAAAAAATGAGGTAAAATACTAAAAAATAACTATAAAATATTTTAACCATAAATTTTATTTCATACCTCACATTTTACTTCCCAAAAACTAATAACTCATAATTTCCTCAAAGGTGAGTGTCTCCAAAAATACCATTAGTCACCTTAATATTTTAGATCATAAATCCTCAAAAGGGGTTTCTAAGAAATTGAACCTACGATCAACATTAAAATTATAAAACCATGATTATATTACTAAATCTTAATAAAACATTTTAATCTCCAAAGTTATCTAAACTATTCTATGATACCAACTATAAGGACCCAACCTTAAACATTACTTAATCTTGAGATAAGTCAAAAATTCACATTTAGGATCTTTTAAAGTTTATAGTTTTATAGAGTTTTTAAACAACTTATACATAAAAAACCATATAAATAAAAAGTGGAAACTTCCAATAGTATCCATTTATTCTATTAAACAAAATATTTTAAAAAGAAACATGGTTTCTTTTCATGTTAAATCATACTTTTCCTTGATCCCATCCTTGAATATATTCTTCTTTAAAACCTATGAAAAAACATTTAAAAACATGGGATGAGTATAAAAATCTCAGTAAGGTATACATAAATAAGGAAAACTATTAGTCTTGTAAAAACATGTAAACCATGAATACTTTATCATAAATTAATACTTTCACCTTTATGAAGTAGTAAAATACACTTCAGTGAATAGAAGTTAATTTCTTACCCTTTTTTAACCAAAATATTACCATAAACCCATAGAAAGCAACATAAAAAATATAAATGTAACTTGGGAAATAAACATAATTAAATTGAATAACCATACGATCAAATTCCACACATATCACTAAATTTAAAATCCATACAAACAACTTCCATACCCAATGCATTGAAGGTTATAACGTAACCACCCTTATTTGGTTTATCAGGTAACCACACATATTTTGTTTATCACATAACCACCCATAAAATGTCTAAGTAACATTATATAATCATAAAAAATAAAAGATTGTAATTATCAAAAATCAAATCATAAAATTTCATTTTCAATCAAAAGAAATACATTCAATCTATTTCCAAAACCATTTAAATCATTTAATAAAGAGAATTTTTATTCAAAGTGTCCCATACCACTTTGAAACTTTTAAAATAAATTAAAATTTTATAATATTCATGTACATATAAATAAATTCAAAAAAACATTTTGAAAACATGGACATGAAACAGAAGGTTTTATAATATTAAATATTTAAAACATAAAAAATGATGTTTTAGTTAAAGAGTCATTTTCCACTTGAGAAACAATTAAATTAAGGAATAAAATTAATCAAAACTTTCAATATCATGATATATACTATTTAATGATATATATTGTCAAAAAGGCTATACATACACCTTATTAGATAATAAAGGTTCATAACATTAGGATATGCCTCAGTGAAATGAGATTGAAACAAAGGCCCTTACAAAGATCGTATCATTAGATTAAGGATAAATCAATGACATAAGTATATGTTAAAAATATAAATACACTAAACATAATTTTATATTTAGTGTAAAACAATCAGATTTCATTCACACATATTCTTGGAAAAATAAAACCAATGACATGGATATTTAACTCAATGAATAGAGATTGAGTTAATATTTCCCTTAACTTGAGTCCAAATTATCTCGTTCATTCTTTATATTTCTGAATAATAAACTTAGGTTAATTTATAATTTATTCAGAACATTTTTTTAATTTTTGTAGTTCCTTTATATAACTTATTACCATGTTATATAAATTAGTTAATTCTTTTACTTCATGTCCGACGTTTTGTCGATATTCAGTACTTGAGTTGAAAATGAACATGGTATGATGTAATTTGTCCATGCGGTCATAAGTACATCATATACAGAAAATTATTCATGAAATATTAATCACTTTTATACATTAATCATAATTTTTAAATCAAACCATTATTTATGGTTATGAAAAATGAACAACGTTATAATCATGGAGACAACATGTCGTACTTACGCATGAGTAATGTTTCCATTTTTCATTGATCATTATGGAATTAAGGTAATTATTATTTTATATTTACAGAATTATTGTGATATTTTTAACATCATAATAATAATTTAAATATACTTATATATATCATACAAGGTATATAATGAATCACAATGAGTCACATTGCTTTGTGGAGGTGATATTTCACACTTACGCACGAATGACATTATCATTTTTATGCATATGAAAGTAAGAAAGTAATTTTTATATTATTATTTTATAATGATTAATATTTCATGAATATCACATATTAATATTAATTCCATTATTATAACCAGTCACTAGAGATGGTTATGGAAAACAAATTAGATCGGTTCGTGGAGGCGATAGTTCACACGTATGCACAAACAATTAATTCCTTTCCCATTTAATGGAAGTGAAGATGGTTTAAGGTGATGATATTAAAATAATTAAATAACTATATATTAAGGATAAAAAATTTATTATCTCATTATGGTTGGATGATATTTTAATAATGTGGAAGAAGAAATAAAATAAAAACACCTAATGAAAATGATACATCTTCTTCGGTTGATCGCCATTGAAGAACACCTTAACACCTCTAAGAAGGGTGTTTTGCCTAAAATAAGGCTTTACAAATTTGTTAAGGTATTATAAGAATATGTTTATATAGGTCTTGTATGAACAAAAATTCTTTTAAAGTGTGAATAAAATAGAAGGAGAAGTTCCCTTTTATAGGAGAGATGATGGACTGTAACAGCCCAAGATTTTATAAAAAAATATTCTTTTTAATTTTATTAAAGTCTTGTGTTGTACGCTACACCAAAAGGAGCTTGCACAACACGCATCCTTGACTTGCCTTGCATTACACGCAATCACGACCTTCCTCGATAGCGTGTGTAATACGCAATACCGAGTTTCACTAAACAACGATATGCTATTAAAATATTATTAAAACTAGCCGTTATGAATAGTAATAACCACTTTTTAAAACTCTGTAAATCTTATTTTTCAAAATGAACTTCATTTTTGGATTCGGAGTATCGAATTTAGCCTAAGGTGAAATTTTGGTACTTTTCGGATAACTTTAATATTCTGATGAATAGTGAAAATTACTAAATTATAATTAAAAACAACTTTTTTAATCGAAATAATTAATAGTGATAAATTATTAATTGGAGTAGTTTTAAAGTATATTTAGAATATATTTTTACAATTTAATACAATGTTGGTCATTGGATGTAATTGCACATTTAAACCAGACATAAACAAGTGTCAATCTTTTGATAGATATTGTTTCTTAAAAACACGCTATTTGTTTTAACAGCGGGATTTAATTATAAAATTAATTAATGCAACTTCTATGTTATGAATTTGGTAAAATAGACTTCATTTTTGAATTCGGAATATGAAATATAGCTTAGGATAAAATTTTGGCATTTTTCTGAAAACCTTCATTTTTTGATGAATAGTGAAACTACTAAGTGGTAGTTAAAAAACTGAATTTTTCATAAAACTTAATTTTACCGCTTCTGTGAATGGAATTTCAAAAATCCGAGAGACACGGTTGATGTTAGTAAGTAAAATGTGGTTCAATGAGATGAAAATAATTTTTGGTGAATAGTAACTTTTTACTTTTATTTACCACGGTTAAAAGTAAATAGGGTAATTAAGGGTAAGAATGATATTAATATTACCCTAACACATGTCCAAATTCTATTGGACAATTGTAATTCGACCAAAAACAAACTTAGGAATAAAATATGACCATTTAGGTCCACTTGGATTAGATTAGGACATTTATTATTAATTTATTTAAAGAAGGGTTAAAATAGTTAAAATCAAAGTTTAATAAGTAAATCATTTATAATATGGGGCTATAAATAAGATAAATTCGATTGTAAATATTAATTAGAAAGATAAAAAGATTTCCTACATGATGGTATTTTATTTGTAATTTTTAGACATCAAATAATTTAATTTATTTATGACACAAAGATGATGCAGTAATTATCTTATTAATGAAATATTGACATAATTGATAATATAAATACCAAAATAAATGTAATTTAAGACTTTTTATGAATTCCACTAATTTTCTAGGTTACTATGATTTAATAAACTTGGTTCGAACATATAATTCTGTTATGACTTTCACAAAAATCATATATCAAATAGTGTCAAAATTGACACAAAATAGTTTTTAAATCAAATATTATATTATTAATTGTTATTTTATTCCTAAAAATCTAAGGTTCGGCCAAATGACTTAGATAAGGATATATATATTAATAATAAACAATTTGGGGTTCGTTTTGCATGTTATAGTAAGTTTATTAACCATATAGTGAAAGAAAACAAAAAGACATGGTAAAAGTTAAATTATTTAACTTAGAGTTAAATCTAATTGATAAGGTTAAAATAATACCCTAAACTTGTCTAAATCTTATTGGTTGATAGGATTTCGACCCATCCCCACCTTATATTCGAAATAAGACCCTTTGGAGCCATTATAAACCGATTTTGACTTTAATATAAAATAATATTTTGAGATATTCCTAAGGTGCCCCTCTCCTCCCTTATAAAAGGGCACCTCCTCCCCCTCCTCCTCACACAACTTTGAGACTTCAAGCTCGGCCAACCCCTGACAAAACCTCTTCTCCACTTCCCTAGAATAATCCTAGAGGTTATGGTCTTCTTCAAAGACCAATCTTAGTTCCCTAAGTGAAGGATTCAAAGAGGCGTTTCAAAGAAGAGGTAATATCCATTACCGATCTTTTCAATTTATTTCTTCTTCAACTTATTCTTCTTTAGTTGTTTCATGATAAAGTAATAACATCAGTATTACTTACATACTGACATGTTATTATAAATATGAAACAACTCTAACTAACCTTCTATCCATCCTACGGAAAAAGGAAATCACCGCACGTGCGTACGTACGAAATACCGTCTCCACGCTGTGGTGTAATCTATTTTCCGCCACCACCTTAATTGGATGGGTATAATGATTTAATGAGTAACTATATATGATTATTATAAAGTGATATTGATACTGAAATAATATACATACACTTCAACACAATTCCACGACCATGGGAACGATATCATCGCTCGTGCGTACGTACGGACTACCGTCTCCACGACGCGATGAGATTCATTCTCAATGATTAACCATTCATGAATGATTATAAAGTATATATAATAAGTTCTAATGAAATATATGACATAATAATGATACTGGAATTATTTATATTTATATGTATGTCATATACTTAATTCCATTCAATTCAATAAGGAAACGAAAACAACGTTCATGTGTACGTACGGACTACCGTCTCCATGAACGGTGTATTTCTTTCCATTTACTGATTCATTATATATATGTATATTCTGAATATATATATATATATATCATTTTTTATATTCTGTAATTAAGTAATCATGATCTAAGTAATCATATGAATAATTACAAGTCAAAACACGGACGACAAATGAAACAATTTTACCCAAAATGCTCTTTAACATAAAATTTACAAAAGAAAGGGTAATATAAAGTCATAAGTGAACCATATATGATATCGTAACAATGAATATGATTCTTTAATAAGACAATGACATTATTTAAATCATTATACAGGAGGTTCGGACACTTACGAAGCAAATCAGACTTAAGGTAAGGGAAATATCACAATCTCATTTTAATCCGAGATTGTTTATTCGTAAGTATTTAATGGGGTGTATTTTATCATCCACATCCATGTTTCATCAATATGTAATATTATTTCCATCCACCTACAATTTCTTAAATCCATTTTTACCCTTCGGTGAGTTTTTAGTAATATGTATGAAAGGAATCTTTTGTCGTTTTTCGTACGAGGTACTTTTTGACTCTTCCGACAAAAATACGAAGAATGTTTTTTTAACTTATACAGCATGAATGGATTTTTAAAACATTATTTCCAAGAAACATCCTTTACAAGTTTTCAAGTTTATTTTTAATCAACTTCTTTTATTTTAATGTCATATGACATGTTATGAAAGGAAAAATGTTTTTGAAGTAGAAAGGATATTTTCCTCAAGAATGGATTTCAAGTTTTTTATCAAAATTATTTTCCATCTAAGATAATAAAGGGTTCTGTTTCTATCCCTATTATTACATGGATTTGATTATGTTGTGATGGAAATATTTTTATGAATTCCTTTATCTTATATGAATTGTTTTATGATGTCATGTTGTTTAAGAATCCCATTTTATTTCATGGGTTATGCAATGATGTATGATTTATGATTTTGTGGCACACATAAGAATGGTATCATTATGAGATGGGTGAGACCTATATCTCCCTCCAATGCATTGGGTAAAGATTTTATATCTCATGAGATAGACAGGGCTGGAACGGTAGGTTATACCGGTTCAGTGAAACAGGACTGAAATGAGGGTTACTCGATTCAGAAAGGGACTTTGTCCACTAAGATAGTCTTGGCAATGAGTCTTGACTAACAAGAAATGATTCTCTATGATTATGTGTGAATGCCACAAAGTTTCATGTTTTAAGTTATGATTATTGTGATTACATTTCACTGCCATGATTTACCCCATGTTATGAAATTAGGATCTCTTTTGCAGGTTAAGATTTCCAAAAGTTATGTGCTTATGTATATGATGTGATTTATATTTCTTTTGTTTACCCTTACTGAGCATTTGAGCTCACCCTTTTATGTTTTCTTTTCCCCAGGATATAAAGAAAGGTTTTAGGTAAAAAAAGGGAAGATCTTTATGGGAGATATTGGAGATCTTTCACCACGATTAGAAGATTACGTTCCGAGTTTCCAAAGACACTAAACTATTACGATCCTTGTGTGTGTGTTTTTGTTATGTACTAAGTATTCCGCAAAAGTAATTTAATGTCTATGTACGTCAGGCTTCGGGTCTCTACATGGACACTTTAGGAAAGTCTTGAAATATTAATTTATTATAAATTTATTTTCAGTTTATAATGGTTACAAACTCATTTATTTCAAATATAAGATGATTTTGGGATTTATAAAAATTATCCAATTAAAATTAGACAAGTTTTGAATATTTTTTAGTCCTTATCGTTTTGTTTGAACCCTTATTTTACATTTTTTAATCTTACCATGATAACTGTTATTTACACTTTGTGTGTTAATGTAATTATCATAACATTTCAAGAAGAAAAAAAAGTATCATTTATGAAATATTAGGACTTATAATAACCATTTGGTTGAATATTATATTTTTAAAAAATTTATAACATTTAATAAACTATTTTATATTTTCAGTAATTAATTATGTTAATTTGGACTCTATTCATACTTGAATTTTTCAAAAATTCATAACAACTTGATTATTTCAAAAAAAAATTAAATCAATAATAAAAAGTCATATAAATCAATAAAATTAATTTATGGCATCAAATATTTCAAATAATATTTATTTTGACATTTATAATATCATCTTTTTAATCTTTTATTAATGAAGTAATCATCGCATCACCATTGTGTCATAATTAAATTTATTTATTTAATTTTTAAAAATTATAGATAAACTACCATGATATAGGAAATATTTTTATCTTTATAATTAATATTTATAGTCTAATATAGAATTTATATAAACCCATATTAATTTTTTTAGTAAGAAGATTCATGTTTTTAATATATTTTCCTTTACTTTAAATTAACAGTTATAAGTGTCATAATCACACCCAAGTGGATTAGAAATACCAAATTTTCATCCCAAGGTTTTTTAGTCATCCATATGTCATCCAATAGGATTATTATATGTGTTAGGGTAGTTTTATATTATTATAATATTATTTTTAACCTTATTCACCTAATTTACCCGTGGTAAATAAAAATAATTACTAAGTTACTATTTATATTGTCCAAAAATAAAAGGAACCAATTTAAATAATTTGAAAATTTTGATTGAAAATATGGAATAAATTTTTCCAAATTAAAAACATATAAGTTGCAGTAATTAATTTAAATTTAATCCCCATTGTCAAAATGAGAAAATGAGTTTTTAAAAAGTGAAAACCATAAAAATATTGACACGCATTTATATCTAATTTCAAGGTGCAATTACATAAAATGAAAAAAATTGTATTAAATGATAAAAAATTAATACAATTACACTTTAAAATCAATTAAAATAACAATATAACTATATAAAAAAATTAGATTAAAAGGCAGTTTTGAATTAAAATGCAGTATTTTTCACTATTCATTAAAATATGAATTTTATCATAAAAATACCAAAATTTAAACCAAAGTAAATTTTGTTGACCCTCATCCAAATAATAAGTTTATTTTTTCAAATATAACATATTAAGGCTTCAAAAACTAGATTTAAAATGTTTTTTCCATTAAAAGGTGGTAAACATGCCTTTTTTTGAAAAATACTTCTTTTATACTTAAAATTGATTTTGTTCCTATATATTGTCTAGAAAACATATTATATGAATTTTAAATATAAAATTGAGTTTATATTCCATTAATATAATCCAAAAATGGAGATATGATTTTATAAACACAATTAATCTCATTTAATTTGGTTTTCATAAAAATACATCCTTTATATTCTATTGGTTTTTATTTACATTTGTAATAAATTTGGTAACCAATGAGTCATTATATAAACATGTGTAAATAATATTTTTATAATTCTCTTAATTCTATTCATTCTTTCCATTCCAATTTCAAGGTTATAATGGTAAAATTTTAATAATACTATTTAGTTGTTTTCTTAAGATCGATGTTGCATATCATGTATACTATTGAACATAGTGTTTATTTCTTAAAACTTAGGATGTTACACATTTTTATCTACCCATAATATTTCTATAAATTCTCATGGTGTTAGGGAGTCAATGAATCAATATAACTCCTTAATTAATACTTCAAAGGCTAATGTGGAAGAATGTGGTTATAAAACAATAGTGTATAGAAAAAAGAAAAAGAAAGTCATAGGTAATGGTGTGAATACCCTAGAATCTCATGGAAAAACTTGAAAACTTCTATAATTTCTGTAATCTAAAACACTTAAAACTATTCAATAATTTAGGGAATAAAAGTTTCCAATAAAACTACATAGATAATGAGGATTAATTTTAGGATTTATCATCGAATGATGAAGAGTTTAAAGTAGTGAAATATTTTTTCTATGATAAAAGAAAAGGTAAAAATACTTTGATTGAATCAAGGGGATTTAATATAAATTTGGGGAAAAATTATGGGAATCATAAGGGTCATTACAACTTGGATAAGACAAATATGAAACAGTCATATATTAAATGTAGTGTGTTTTTAGAGTCTATAAAAGTGGTCGCGCATCCACTGGAAGGTTAAGGGTTTCCCCTTTCCTCCTTAATTCACTAAAATAATGAAAATAACCAATAATAAATTTGGTAAGATTTTTTTTGAAGAATTCAGTGAGGAATAATATATTATGTTATATGTGAAAAATGAGAAATTAGACAATGTTAAGGATGCGAGAGAACCTTAAGGCCTCAATGAAATACTTTACCAATGATATATATTACAATTTATTATAATTTTTCTATAATTTAGCATTGTGCCTCTCTCCAAAAATGACTATATAATGGTCTATGAGTTCATAAAATCTATAATTAATGAAAATTGGCATCATTATTCCGACCTTTACATTAGGATCCTAGCTTGAAAATACCAGTATGATTCTCCCAAATCGAATTTTTAGTGTCTTATTTTTGTTGTTATGTACTTATTTTCATGTTATCCATTTCTGATGTTTTGGATCATACTGGAAAAGGGATTTAAGGGTTACCACTCAATATAAAGAAGTTTTCTATCTTTTTAAAATAAAAATGGATTTGTGTTAGTAATATTCAAATAAAATCCTATCAAATTTCGACTAATTGGTTCCACCATAACATCATTCATACTAAGATTTCCTTAAAAAACTCTTAATAATATTCTGTATTTTTCATTTCTTAACTTATTAGACACCATATTAATTTTACCTCCACTTAATCTATTTATATATTCAACAGTTCGTTAAAAAAATAAAAACAAAGATTGATAGAGGGGTATCATCCAATAATATTCAAGTTAATGAATATAGATGGTATTCATAGCCTAACACTTTTATTACAACCCCAACAGTTTTTTCTATAACTTATTTACAATAAAATTTCTTAGAATAATACCACTTTTTAAATTTTTATTATTTAAATTTATGTGCTTTATGTATTATTATACTTTTTTCCTTTCATTATCCTTCAATGTGAGATAAATTCCACTTGTTCAATGCTTTTTCTTATTCTAAATTATGTAACTACCTTTGTTGTTGTATATATCTCCAATATTCTACTTTTTCATATCTGGATTATATAAATTTTTGTTCACATGTTCTCTACTTTCCATGATTAATTCTTCCTTGTTCTTAATCCTCTATTCCCATTTATTCATTTTCTATGATTTTTTCTACAATAATCACCCATTTCTGCGTGATGTCGAATCCTTTTTTGAGCTTAATTACTTTATTCTAAGGTTATGAATATTTTTTCCAAAATAAAAAATATATTTTCATCAAAGATTCATTCATCCTTTTTAGAGGATATATGACTTCCTTTTTATATACTTTATCACTACATCATTATATTTCTATATGTCTAATACTAGTGAAAATAAATAATCTCCAAAAGAAATAAAAACCTATAAGTTATTTTTTTAGGATAATATGCATCAATAGATTTTATTATATTGTATAATTCCATGGCTTCAATACACACATCCATAGTTTATCCTAAGTCTATATTGTTAAATCACATTTTCACAATTCTTTCTTAATAATATTTCATTATATATTTAGAATGAAACATTTTATTATTTTATAATTCAAAATTATTACTTTTATAAGCATTATTAGTTAAAGTCTCTATGTGAGAATATTCATTAGATAAAAAAATTCCCATCCAGATTTAAACTTCTTCTCAAGATCCAAAATATTCAAATATCTCTATTTAAATTACTTAACATCACCTCCAATTTAGAATATTCTTATTTTAAAAATTTTATTCTCTCTTCAAGTTATTTTGTTGAGATAAATAATGTTATCTTTGAGTTCATTCTCATTGATTATTTTATCTTCCAATTCATGAATAGGTTCTTTGAGTATATCATTTTGATCTTATATCATGATATTTACCCATAACATTGATTCTCTAGAATCCATTCCTTCATACATAAATGTATGATTTATATTCTTAATTTTCTTTATAAATATTTAATTTTACTCTTATCTGATTCCAAGAAGATCCATATTTTCTTATATGTTTTAGATAATTTTGTCATTTTATTAAATCACTTCACTAGAAGTGAATTTTTTATGTAAATAACCTATTGGTGTTATTTATTCTTTAGTAGGCTCACCATCTATTTCAATCATAGTTGGAATATCTGTATACTCATATTTTCAAGTTATTTCCATAAACGAGTCAGATTCATATTTATCAATAAAATCAATTTCATTCACCTATATTATAGTTAATTTTATTTAAAAGGATTGTTGTTATTATTTTTAACTCCTTTTCCTTTTAACACTATGTATTTTTATTCAATAGATTATATTTTAATAGAATTTTTAGACGTAGGTCAACATTATTATTTTAAATTATATCCTATTCTATATAGTATTTATAACATCTATATCATATTAACATAGTTCCCACAATATTCACTCTATTTGTATGCTTTTTCAATCAGTTAATCCTTCAAGGATTTTTTTGGAAATAACATAAAACTTAACTTTATTTGATATACTTCACAATTTATTCTTCTAAAAAAAATCAATATAATAAAGTTCAATGTAAAATTTCAATATGAATCTTTAAATATGACATGAAATCTAAAGGTTCTGGGCGTAACAGAAGTGTGTGGGTGGATGTTCCCACTTGAATTTTTGTCATTAGCAATGATCCATTTGGGATCAATACGACGATAAACACCAGTCTCCACGGATCAAATCACAAAAATAGACAAAGAAAAAATATAGTCCCTGAACCACAAACAAGGACCGTTATAGGTTGATTATAATTAATTTAATTAAGTTAAAAGATGTTCCTTTTTGGCGTTCTTTCTTCATTGATATTCTTGATCACGTTCCGATGTGATTCGTCTTTGCATCACAGAAGCAAAGTGTATAATTCCTCTAGCGGTGATCCACATGTGCACCACGTATCTCTGGATGTCGCCAAAGGATTCTCCGGGTGCTAGCGTGGAGAAACCTTTGCTTGCGTTGTCCGCCTTAGATATTCTTGATCTAATGGAGGAGGATCTCTCTTGGTCTTGAGAGCATTCTTAGAGGAAGGAGTTCTCTTGACCTTAAGGGAATTCTCTAGAATTGTTGTGCACAACAATTAAGGAAAAGTGTTGGGGTTGTGAGAATATTTATAATCAAGTTTGAGGTTATAGAGTTATGACAATAAATAAACATGTTACGCGATTTATATATTTCATTAAATCTTATTGAAAAACTCCATGTCAAATCATTAATTCCTTGACATGAACCCACACTGATTATAATAAATATCATTTAATAAAACAATATTATTTCCTCAAAATCCCGACTGGAAAAACTACACGACATGTAATTATTAATACACGGCGTGTACTTGTTTTTCATAAAACTACACAACGTGTAATCATTAATACACAATGTGAACTTGTTTTTCTTTTCCTTTCCAAAATGAAAACTACACGGCGTGTAATCATTAATACATGGTGTGTACTTGTTTTGAAAATAAAAACTACACGACGTTTAATGATTAATACACAACGTGTACTTGTTTTCATTTTATTCTTACTCTAACATTAAAATGATTTAGGCTTCCTTGAATAATTATTAAATGACGTACAAGAATAATCTTTATTCTACTTGAGATACTTGGCTACACTAAGTGTGTGACCCTCTAGGCCTCTTTCTCATTGGCATTAGGCCAGCTTGCCTAAAGTCCAAGATTACTGTCTAGAAATGGGTCAAGGAACCTAAGAGAAAGAAGTTGACGTTGAAATGACATGTCACCTCATATGAACGCTTATCGTGTAATTTAATCCCTTTATCTCAATATTTCATCAAGCAGGTTTCATGGAAGTTTCATAAACCTATATGCTTGATCTTTCATTCATTGACTTCCAGAAATAAACTCGTCGTTACACCATGGCCATGGAATTGGGGCGATATTTTTATTTCAATCAAAGGGCCTGAGATATCTTATTCCATAAATATGGAAGGGATAAATCCTTCCTCAACTTATCCATTAACAACATGTCATTAGTGATGCACCCAACATACCCTAATTCCCACCAACTTTCTACGTGATGGTTTTCGTTAGCAAATCTAAGTGCACGAGTCATGACATGAGTTAATGATAATCTTCCAGTCTAAGGACCATTACACACTCTCATAGATAGGAATATCCGATGACACCAAGACATGCTGAATTACTACTGGCATGTCTGTTCTCAAAATCTCCCATATTGGAGATTACCAAGTGTGAACTCCATGAGAGAGAATCTCATCTTCTTACGAGTACTCACACATGACAGTCTATATACTATGTATCCTATCATAGTATGTCATCCAACCGTAGAACTTTATTTAAGAATATTGTTATAGAATTTCAAGGTTCTCATCATAGTGGGGATCTACCATGACCTTATTAATGCAACAAATATTCCAGGTCATTATTATATTATAATCATGCAGAACAATGAACAATATATAATAAGTGTACATTCATGTAATAAATTTAAAAACAATTGGTTCTCATGAAACCAACTCTAAAAAACTCCGAATTGGACTAGAGCCAACTTCCTACGACTTTTAGTTCGCTAGACCTCACATGATGATCATGTTTCTGCTGAGTCAAGGATTTAGTCAAGGGGTCCGCCATGGTGTCTTCTATGGAAATACTGCTCACTAAAACTTCACCTCTCTGAGAAAAATTCCTCAACAGATGATACTTCCTAAGTATGTGCTTTGTCTGCTGATGTGACCTTGGCTATTTTTCAAGTGACACTGCTGTAGTATTATCACAATAGAGTGTGTTAGGATCTTTATTGCTAGGTACTAAATCTAGCTCTTGGATAAAGCTTCACATCCATACTTCTTCCTTAGCTGCCTCAGAAGCTGTGATATACTCGGACTCTGCTGTAGAATCTACCACCACACCTTGCTTTGAGCTCTTCCAGCTCACTGCACCTTCATTCAAACTAAAGATGTGTCCAGTTTGCGACTTCATGTCATCTTGATTAGTATTAAGACTAGAATCTACATGTCCTTTGATGACTAGTTCCTCATCTCCTCCATAAACTAGGAAAATATCCTTAGTACGCCTCAGATACTCAAGGATAGTCTTGACTGCCATCCAATTTCAGTCTCTTGGATCAGCTTGATATCTTCCTACCGAAATTAATGCATAAGTAACATCTAGCCTAGTACATAGCATAGAAAAGATGAATAACCCAATCGTGGATGCGTAAGGGATCTTTTCCATTTTATTTCTTTCCTCATGTGGCTGAGGACACATTTTCTTGGAAAGATGAATGCGATGTGACACTGGAAACAACCCCCTCTTGGAATGTTCCATACTGAATCTCTTTAGTATATTGTCAATGTATGTACTTTAACTTAGGCTCAGCATTCTCTTGGATCTATCATGATGGATCTTGATCCCAAGAATATATGCTGCCATGCCCAAGTCTTTCATGGAGAAGCATTTATCCAACCACGCCTTAACTGGCTGTAAGATAGGCACTTCGTTTCTAATTAGTAATATGTCATCAACATATACTATTAGGAAAACAATTTCACTTACACTAAACCTTCTATAGACACAAGGCTCACATTCATTCTTAACAAAGCCAAATTCTGTTATGGCTTCAAAAAAATGAATGTTCCAATACCTTGATCCTTACATTAATCCATAAATGGATTTTTTCAACTTGCATACCTTGTTGGCATCCTTTGGAGTCACAAACCATTCAGGTTGTGTCATGTAGACATCTTATTGGAGGTTCCTGTTAAGTAATTCTATTTTGACATCCATTTTCGAAATTTCAAAGTCATGGTAAGTGGAAACGGCCAATAGGATTCTGATGGATTTTAACATCATAACCATTGAAAAGGTTTCATTATAGCCAATTCCTTGACGCTGTCTAAAACCTTTTGCAACCAGTTGTGCTTTATAGGTGCTGACTTGTATCTCCATGTCCAGTTTCTTCCTGAATACCCATTTATTACCAATAGGCTTTACATCAACTGGAGGATCTACCAAAATCTAGATGTTGTTTTGGTACATGGAATCCATTTTAGAATTCATGGCTTCTTGTCACTTGGTAATGTTTGTGCCTTCTACTACTTCCTTGTAGGTAAGATGATCATCATTTTCAACCAATAATGATTCACCATCCTTGGTGACAAGAAAACCATATCGTTCCGGTTCTCTCACCTCTCTCATGCTACTACGTAGTTCTTGTGTCCCTGGAACAGATTGTTCTTCCATGGGGATTTGTGGAATCTATTCTTGTACCAACTCCCGTGTATCTTGAGCCTCGACTTCATCGAAGTCTATCTCACTCCCACTATCTCTTTTGGAGATGTGCTCCCTCTCAAGGAATATGGCGTGTCTTTCCACTGTAACCCTTTTATTTGAGGGGTTGTATAAGTAATATCCCCTTGTTTCTTTAGGATATCTTATAAAGATACACTTTGTACCTTGGGGTGCAAGTTTGTTACCTAAAGAGGCCTTAACAAATGCTTCTCTACCCCACACATGTAAATTCAATAACATGGATTTCCGTGCACACCATAACTCATATAGAATACCATTTATCGATTTAGTTGGTACTTGGTTTAGTATGTGTGCTGGTGTTTGTAATGAATACCCCCAAAAGGATAATGGAAGACTCGCATGGCTCATCATTGATCTCACCATGTCCAACAGGGTGTGGTTCCTCCTTTCACTTACACTATTCCACTGAGGCGTGTAAGGAGGAGTGAGTTGAGATAGAATCCTAAACTTCCGTAAGAAATCAATGAAGTCTTGATTAAGACATTCTCCTCCTCTATCAGAGAGGAGTTTCTTAATCTTATTTCCAAGATGGTTCTCAACTTCATTCATGTATTCTTTGAACTGATCAAAATAATCTGACTTATACCTCATTAATTAAATATATCCATATCTACTAAAATCATCAGTAAAATTTAATTACAAGAACCCACCCCTTTCTTCAACTGGAAATGGTCCACACACATCTATGTGAACTAATTCTAGAATCTCTTTAGCCCTTTCACCTTTCCCACTAAATGGGGCTTTGGTCATTTTGCCTTGTAGACACGCATGACCTACACCAAGTGGTTTTAGATCAAAAGAATCTAAATACCCATATTGATGTATTTTTTTCAAACGTTTCTCATTGACATGACCTATCCAGTGATGCCAAAGTTGGGTGTGGTATGAGTCATGTGACTTAACTTTGTCATTGATTTCCATTACTTGGTTTGTGTAGTCTAAAACATAAAAGCCATTATATAAATGTGCCCTACCAAAATAAATGCTGTCTTTATAAAAGTAGCAACATTAATTTCCAAACATGAAGATGAATCCATCAGTATCTAATCTGGATACCGAAATAATGTTTTTGGTTACAGAGGGTACATAATAACATCCTTTCAATACCAAGACCATCCCAGCTGGCAATGTGAGGTGGAAGTCCTCGACAGCCACAACAGCAAGTCTGGCTCTGTTGGCTGCTCGTAGATCTACCTCCCCTCGATCAATCTTTTTGAATCTACTTGGTTCCTATATTTGGATACATATGTGAGAACCAAAATCTGTATCTAATACCCAATTTTTAGAAATAGATAGATTTCATTCGATAAAAAACGCACCTGAAGCTTCCCCTTGCTTCCTTGGCTGGGTGTAGTTTTTCTTCCAATGGCCCTTCTTGCCACCTGTGAAACAAACAACCTCATGTTCTCTTGCATCCCCATTGATCATCCTTTTCTTGGAAGGCCATGAAGAATTTTTGGGCTTAAAGATATTCTCCTTCCCTTTCCTTTTATTCACCATAAGGACATAAGGCTTTTCACTCTTCATATCATTGTCCACTTGGTGAATTAGGATAAGAAGATCAGACAGAGATTTCTCTATGTTGTTCATGTTGAAATTTAAAAAAAAGTTAGAGAATATTTGGGGGATTGATGAAAGAATGAGATTGGTACCTAGTTATTTGGAGTGTTTAAACCCCAAAACCTCTAAGCGCTCAATGTAACTAATGATCTTGACTACATGAGGCCTAGCTGGGGAACCCTATCCAAGATTTCTCTGTAATAGAGCCTTGAAGATCTCAAACCTTTCCTGTCTTGCTATCTCCTGGTATAGAGCACGGAGGTGATTGAGCATGCTATAGGCATCCACGTCTTCATGAGAATTCATGAGCTCACTAGACATTGATGATATCATCAAACATTTAACGTCGAGTGCATTGTTAAAATGCTGATCATAGACCAGGAAATCTTCATCACTCGACCCTTAGGCAGACGAATCAGGAAGTAAGGACTCCAACACATAAAACTTTCGTTCATGGAGTAGGATAACCTGAAGGCACCTAAACCATTCCTGAAAGTTACTGCCGGTGAGGATATTGTCTTTATCAAGGATTGATCACAGAGAAAATGTAGTTGATGAGTTTTTCATATTGATTCTACAAATTAAAAGAGCAGATTTATCAGTACCTTTTGATTACATTTTGTGAAAAATAATATTTGAATTAATTAATTTTCCCACTATTTTATCAAGTCCTAATGTCCCTCACCATTGAACATGGAATTTCTAGTTTCCATGACATTCTAGTGGCAAGGATCCATATTCCCATTCGCATAACACCAACTAGGGTTGGTCAAGCTATTTGAAGGTATTTAGGTAGGCAAGTCTTTTCCAACTATGATCTTACAGTTCCTTGATCTGTTGAGTGGACTCCCCAATCCTAAAATCCTAACTTGGATTTCCTCAACACTTGCATCCATTTTAAAAAAAGTCTATCAAGGGCTACTCCTCTTGAGGTAAAATGTTTAAGTCAACCTGAAACTTTCATATGAGATTTCTTTATAAAAGTAAGTGTCCCAACATGGGTTGGTCAAATAGATAGTTTTATTGATTCTTTCCCTTAATAAAGTAACAGAAGGCTTGGTCTGACTTAATATGTTATTTGAGGGATTTTATTCTTTATGCATAGTTTTGCATTATCACATGCTTGTTAATATTAAGTGTTGCCTGCTTAAGTGATTAAAAATGTTCTGACAATGTCTATGCATAGTTCGGCTTTTATTTTATTACATCTTTTCATGCTTGTTTATTTCATTAATTATGTGATCGTGACAACACATACATAATAAATAAACCATGCAATCAGACAGAAATAAAATAAGATGTCATGATCACGAGCTTCTATTGGTTAGCTTATCTAGCAGTTTTGATAAGCTAACCCTACCCTAAGGAAAAAAACCTTGAACCTGATGGTTCATGTTTTGCAGCTCCCACCTATCCACCTTTGTATCTTCTTGGGTTGGTTTCACCTCAGATTTGGGTTTTGAACCATCTCCTCTGACTTGGGTGATCCTCCATTACATGGGGTATACATTAAAAAAACAATGGGCACACATTCCCTACATATTATTGGAAGAAGGATCGAAGGTCAACGAATTTAATTTAAATAAATTTAAATTAAACCATACAAACAAAAAGGGTCTTTGGTCTAGCTCATGATCATCCATAGCATGTAATGACATTTACACATATTTATAATTCAAATTATTTTAATCGTTCTTTCATTTAAGAAAAGTCGTGCTTGAATTCAATTAATTATGATCTTATAATTAATCAATTCTTTATCTTAAATCCATTTATGAATTTCCTTGATATTATTCTCATCCATATTCCTTGTATAGGTCTTTGTAATTTGGAGGAAACCTGGTGAAATTCCATTTCTGGAAATTACACGGCGTGTATTTTTAACCCTTTATCCAAAGTACACGTCGGGGGATTTGGCGTGTTTTATGTACTTTGGAAATTCTGGAGTACACGACATGTAGATTAATCTAACACAATGTGTACTTACTTGTTATGCGGTTACTGACCTGGAAATATCGTGTACGTGGTACATGGATTCTCCTTGTACACGGTTTCACCTGGGCCGGATTGGACTACACGATGTGTTAATTCAACATACACACCGTGTTTTCTGGTTTCCATGAACCGTTCAGTTCTGGTTAACACGGTGTAATAAATACTTAGGCATGCTCAATTCACATGACGTGGTTTGGTAGACCAGTAACGGTTCATTGAACCTAAGTACACGGTGTGTAGTTTTCACTACACGCCGTGTATTCTTATGTTGTACATAAAGAAAGAGCGGCTCATCTGCATGAGTTCCTCATTTTTATTTTAATCAAATTTAAAATTAAAATGTCATTTCTATGATGTTAATCGAGAAATGAAAGAAGAAGAACATATCTCGTTCATTTATTTTTATAGAACAATTTATCTTGAATTGAATCAAATATAAATATGTAAATTATCAACGAAAATTAAATAACTATAATCAACATTGTAACCTCGTTCTGATATCATTTCAAGGTTCCAGGGACATTGGAAGTGTGTGGGTGGATGTGCCCACTTCGATTTTTTCCATTATCAATGATCAATCCAGGATCAATACGACGATTAACGCCAGTATCCATGGATCAAATCACAGAAAAATACAAAGAATAAAGATAGTCCTGGAACCACAAACAAGGACCATTACAGGTTGATTATAATTAATTTAATTAATTGACAAGAAGTACCTTTAGGGTGTTCTTTCTTCATTGATATTCTTGATCACGTTCCGATGTGATTCGTCATTGCATCGCAGCAGCCAAGTTACACTTCCTCTAGCGGTGATCTACACGTGCACCACGTATCTCTGGACGTCACCAAAGGATTCTCTGGGTGCTAGCACGGAGAAACCTTTGCTTGCATTTTCCACCTTAGATCGTCTTGATCCTATGGAGGAGGATCTCTCTCGGTCTTGAGAGAATTTTTCGAGGAAGGCATTCTCTCGGCCTTGAAGGAATTCTTCAAAATTGTTGTACACAATGATTAAGGAAAAGTGTTGGGGTTATGAGGATATTTATAATCGGGTTTGAGTTTATAGAGTTATGATAATAAATAAACGTGTTACACATTTTATTTATTTTATTAAATCTTATTGAAAACCCCCATGTTGAATCATTAATTCCTTAACATGCACCCACACTAATTATAATAAATATCATTTAATAAAACAATATCATTTCCTCAAAATCCAGACTAGAAAAACTACACGGTGTGTAATTATTAATACACAATGTGTACTTGTTTTTCATAAAACTACACAGTGTGTAATCATTAATAAATGGAGTGTACTTTTTTTTATTTTCCTTTCCAAAATAAAAATTACATGGCGTGTAATCCTTAATACACAAAATGTACTTTTTTTCAAAATAAGAACTACACGACGTGTAATCATTAATACAATACATATACTTGTTTTCATTTTATTCTTCCTCCAACATTAAAATGATTTAGGCTTCCTTGAATAATTATTAAACCACATATGGGAATAATCTTTATTGTACTTGAGATACTTGGATACACTAAGTGTGTGACCCTCTAGGCCTCTTTCGTGTTGGCATTAGGTGGGCTTGCCTAAAGTCCAAGATTACTGTCTAGCAACAGGTCAAGGCACCTAAGAGAAAGAAGTTGATGTCGCATTGACGTCTCACCTCATACAAATGCTTTCTGTATAATTTAATCCATTTTTCTCAATATCTCATCAAGAAGGTTTCATGGCAGTGTCATAAACCTATATGTTTGATATATCATTCTTTGACTTCCAGAAATAAACTCGTCGTTACACCATGGCCATGGAATTTGGGCAACAGTTCTATTTCAATCAAAGGGCCCGAGATATCTGCTTCCATAAATATGGAAGGGAAAAATCCTTCCTCTACTTAGCCATTAACAACATGTCATTTGTGACGCACCCAATGTACCCTACTTCCCACCAACTATCTACACGATGGTTTTCGTTAGCAAATCTAAGAGTGTGAGTCATGACATGAGTTAATGATAATATTCCAGTCTAAGGACTATTACACATGCTCGCAGATAGCAATATCCGATGACACAAAGACATGCAGAATTACTAGTGGAGGGTCTGTTCTCATAATCTCCCATCTTGAAGATTACTAAGTGCGAACTCTATGTGAGAGATTCTCGTCTTTTTACGAGTACTCGCACATGACGGTCTGTATACTATGTGTCCTATCATAGTATGTCATCCAACCGTAAAAATTTATTTAAGAATATTATTATATCATTTTAAGGATCTCATCATAGCAGGGATCTACCATGAACTTATTAATGCAACAAATATTCCACGAAATTATTATATTATTGTTATGCAGAACAATGAAAAAAATATAATAAGTGTACATTCATGTAATTAAAGTACAAACAATTGGTTATCAGGACACCAACTCTAACAAAATCATATTCCCATACTAAAAAAAATTCCCATAAAAAATATATACATCCATACTCTAATATGTAAAATCTATATACAACTTTGAATTCCAAAAAAATGGATAGTAGATAGATTATTATAAAGAACAAAATTTAGGATTTGACACTAGTTATTTTTACAATCCTGAAAACATACATGGGGGGGGGGGTAGATCTAGGCATGATTTGGTTGAAACTCTTACATTAAATTATATTCAATAACTATATCATATCCTAGGTTTATAGGAACATATGTTTAATATGTAATTTATTATAATGTCAATCCAAATGAAAAAACAAGGTATAAAAAGATGAAATATAAAATGTTTTTTACTTAGTTCAAACAAATGGTCTATATCCAAGGTGTATACAACTGAAATTGTATCAATGTACCAATATCAACTATCTCACTACAATGGATACAAGATTTATGATATGGTCACTCCATAATAAGGATTATTTCTAGTATAAATGTTTAGGTATCGTTCAATTCTACCAAAGGGACACTCCCTCTTCCCTTGTCTCGACTAATTTTTTTGAGGATTGACCTTAATAGTTTATAAACATGAAGGCCTTATTTGTATTGGTATAAAGAAAAAGATAAATAACACACATAAACCCAATATTTAGTGCTTCAATAGAACCCAAATTGCTGCTCCATTCTTCAAAAACCATGTTCAAATAATATAGATTATTGAGTTATTTTATTTTCTTCCATAAATCAATATGTCAGATTTAAATTCCTTTAATGATAAACTAGAATAAAATAGTTCTATACTAAAATAAAAAATATTCAAAATATTCATATTTTTTTAGATATATTGATGCCATGAAATCACTCTATAATAATCTTCATCACATACACCAAATATATCAATGATATACAAATCCCCATTTTTTAGATTCTTCAACAAGATATATATAAATATATTAACTCTTATTTTTTATTTTAGAAATATTCTATTTTCCCATTTAATATTTCTAAATATGTGGAAATAAGAACTCTATAAAATCAAGATATATTCTCTATTTGAAATACCCCTTACATCGTGTAGCTTAAAACATTAGTTTTGAAAAAAAATATTCTTATTCAAATCTCTAAAAATATTATTTCATTTTTTTAAATCTTAACTATTTTTATTCATGTAATTGTCCCAAAAAAATGAATTAAGAATATAACATACTAGTAAAAAGGTAGAATTCATTTTATTTTTAATAGATTACTTATTTGGTTCGGAGGGCTTCAAATAGTTCTGGGAGTTTCCTATAGAACTGTTGTGATTCATTTAGGGAACATTTATACTGTGAATATGATTCATGACATGAATATATCACTAGGTAGATGCCATAATTTTGGTTCAGGGTGTGAAAAAAGTTTTGGGAATGAATTGAATTCACAACGTGAATTCATCGATCAAACTTTTTAAACTGATCCTATAACACTCCGACCCCAATTACCCAGAGCCGGTGCATTATTTTAATTCATTGGCACGATTACAAGGAATCATGTCCTGAAGGACCGATCAGTTTAGCAGTCTTGGAAAATAGATTACATACATTAACTTTAAATTATAATTTGATACATAAAACACATCATAGATAGTTCTTTGAGAATTCCATTTTTCCTTTTATCTTAACCCTGCATATCAATCATAATACAATTCTTGGAATCCTGGGAAAATAAAACATAAGAAAGGGGTGATCTCAGATGCTCAGTAAGGGTAAATAATTTAGTGGAAGCTATAAAATTTTAAGGCAAGATGTGTAATAAAAACAAAAGCCTTTTAAAAATAAACTTGAACATAATATTGTAAAAATAAATGAAAAATTACCATATAAACACGCACATGGATATTCTACTAGTCGAATAATCTCATGTAATAACTAATTTCACAATGAGGGATGCCTAATACCGAACATCATTACCACATAGTCAAGACCTCGTGCCAAGAATAAAAATATTTTTTTTTCAAGGCCTTGTTCCGAGACACTAGTTTGTCTCATGAGACCTACCTATGCATCGAGGAGCTATAGAGGGCTCCACCCATCACTTACTAAGTCCATTTCATTCCTCATATGAATAGTTGAAACATAACATAAACATTCGTATTAAAACTAGCATACAAAATGTCAATACATTAACCATAAACCATGAATGGTATAAAAATAGAACAACCACAATCAAACATATCATAACTCATTCAATACAATATGGAATATTGTATTTTAATAAATCAATCTCAATCAAAAATAATATCCAGTAAAGGATGCTGACATAGTTGAAAATGATGAGTAAAACTTTTTGAGGGAAATATCCTTTTTTTGTAAAATCATTTAAAATTCACACATTTATAAAGGAAGTAATTTAAAATAGATTTTTGAATCAAAGTGTCCCATACCACTTTGAAACTTTTGAAAAGAATTATCATTTCAAAACATTCATGTCTATATAAATAAATCCTTAAAAATAATTTTGAAAAAATGGACATTAATTAAAAATATTTAGAAAGATAAATCATTAAAAAATTTAAAATTAAAATCTTGATAAAGATTACCTTTCAAAAATACTTATAATATTCATTTTGAAATCATTTTTATGAAAAATGGACATGGATGATAAAAATTTCCCAGTAAATACTTACACATAAACAATCTCAGATAATAATGAGATTGAGGAATTAAACCTTACCAATTTCATAACTTACGAAACACACACCCCATGAAAGGAGTATCGTAAAATGAATATGTAAATAAACATAAATTAAAGTTTATTACACAATGAACACAATTATGGGTAGTACATACACCACACAAAAGGTAATAGTGGAAATATGGCATGAATCTCACAGGAATAAGGAGTGAGATGAAAACCCCTTACCTTGAACTTTCCTTTAGTCGAGGGTACGCTTAACCTCCTATATGAAGACTATAGTATGTTATTAAATTGCATCAGAACCATATTAATATTTATGATATCATACATTATTCATTTATGACTTTATACTACCCATTTAATAATAATTTCCATGTTATATTAATATTTCGGGTAATAATCGCTTTCTTTATCGTACGTGTTTTAACTTGTTACTCATGATTGTATCACTTAGATCATGATTTAAATACTTCCATAATATTAAAAATTATTTATATATAATATATATTTAGAATATAAATATTTATAATAGACATATATATGAAATGGAAAACACCGTTTATAGAGACGGTAGTCCGTACATATGCATAAACACTGTTTCCGTTTTCATATAGTATTGAACAGATGTAAGTGAATAAGATATATGTAAGTACATAAATACTTATATATATATAAATATATATATATATATATATATATCTCCAGTATAATTATTATGTCATATATTACATACTTATTAGTAATATATATTTTTATAATCGTCGATGAATGGTGAACTTGGAAGTGAATCTCATCGCATCGTGGAGACGGTAATTCGTACGTACTCACGAGAAAAAATATAATTCTTTATATATTAAAATAATATATAATTGGATTTTATATCATATATACAGAATCCTTATCATGTTATATTTATTATTTACATCAAATACACATCATTATTATACCCATCCAAATAATAATGTATTGAATAACCATTACACCACGACGTGGAGACGGTAAGTCGTACGTACGCACGTATGGTGACATGTCATTCAAAGGGTGGATAGAATAATGAATTTGGTTGTACCATAATTATAATATCATCATATTGTATAGAATATACTGTAGTTATTATTTTATAATGGAAACAACAAAGAAAAAGGAAGTGGAAGAAGAAAGGAACTTGAAAGAGGGTGGTGAAATCATTACTTATTCTTCAGATTTTTCCTTTTGATTTGATCAAAAGGGATTCTTATGTTGGATTTAAGATCAAACTAAGGAATCTAGGTTGAAGTGAGGGAATTTTAGAGAATATTTGGGAAGGGTTTGGCCGAACCAAAAGGCTTTGAAGGTGTGAATTAGAGTGAAGGGGGGAGTGCCCTTTTATAAGAGGGGTGAAGGACACCTTAGGAAAAACTTAAAATATTATTTTATAATAAATTAATATTCAGTTTATAATGGCTCCAAATTAATTTATTTCTAGGATAAGGTGGGGAGGGGTCAAAATAAACTCAAAAAATAGGTTTTAGATAGGTTTGGGTCATTTTATTAACCTTATCTTTTAGTTTTAACTCTTAGTTAATTAGTTTGACATTTACCATGTCTCTTTGTATTTTTATATTATATGGTTAATAAACTTACTATAAACTTACAATCAACCACCAAGTGGTCCATTAATGATATGACTATCATGATATAAGTCCTTTGGCCGAACCTTAGATTTTTAGGAATAGAATATCAATTAATAATATAATATTTGTTTTAAAAACTCTTTTATGTCAATTTTGGCACTATTGGGTATTTTGTTTTTGATAAATTCATAACAGCATTACTAATTCGAAAGAAATTCATATAATAAATCTTAATATGTCCTATTAACCTAGAAAATTATTGTAATTAATAAAATGTCTCAAATTACATTTATTTGGGTATTTATAATATCAATTATCTTAATCTTTCATTAATACGGTAATTATTGCATCATCATTGTGTCATAAATAAATTAAATTATTTAATGTCTAAAAATTATAAATAAAATACAATTATGTATGAAATCTTTTTATATTTCTAATTAATATTTATATAAAAAATATTACTTATATAGAACCATATAAAAATTAATTACTAAAAGGATTTTGTTTTTACCAATTTTTCCTTTACATTAAATTAATTAATCTAAAATGTCATTATCATTCATAAGTGGCTCCATGGGATCCCAAAATCTACCCAAAGATGCCCATGGTCGGAAATTACTCATCCAATAAGGTTAGGACATGATTTAAGGTAATTTGGAATTATTACAATATTTTTTTTACCTTGAATTACCCTATTTACCTTTAACCGCAGTAAATAAAAGTAAAAAGTTACTATTCACCAAAAACTATTTTTATCTTATTGAGCCAAATTTTACTCCTTGATATTAACCGTGTCACTCGGATTTTTGAAATTCAACTAACAGAAGTGGTAAAATTAAGTTTTATGTGAATTTTCAAATTCTCCTAGGAGGTGGTTAAAAGACGGTGAAAAGTTCAATAAACATTTTATATATCTAAAATTATTATAAAATGACTCCAATGAAATAAAATGAACTTATATAAGTATTATGTGTCTATTTTGACATAAATTAATTTAAATAAAATAAATAATTATTTAAATAAAAAAATCGGTTTTAACCAATAACTCAGTGTTTTCCACTATTCATCAAAAATTGATGTTTCTCAGAAAAATACCAAAAATTTGGCAAAAATATATATTTGATATTTTGAATTCAAATTTTTTGTCTATTTTACCAAATTCAAAACATATAAGTTGTGTTAATTAATTTAAAAATTAATTCCCGTTGTCAAAACAAATATCTTGTTTTTAAGAAAAAATAAATATCAAAAGATTGACACATGCCTATGTCTAGTTTAAATGTGAAATTATGTCCAATGACCAACATTGGATTAAATGGTAAAAATATAATCTAATTATACTTTAAAATCACTCAAATGCATAATTTATCACTATTAATTATTTTGATTAAAAAAGTTGTTTTTAATTAAAATTTAATAATTTTCACCATTCATCAAAATATGAAAGCTATCAGAAAAGTACCAAAAATTCACCCTAAACTAATTTAGATATTTAAAATCCAAAAATGAAGTTCATTTTGAAAGATAAAATGTATAAATTTTCAAAAAGTAGGTATTACTATTCTTAACGGCTAGTTTGATTGATTGTGGTGTGTTAGAACTCGAAGTTGTGTATAACACACGCTATTGTATTATTCAAAGAGAAGCGTACCCTGAAATATTGGGGTGTTACATTATCCCCTCCTTCAATAAATTTTGTCCTCGCAATTTGAAAATTTTCTTTGAAAATAAAAGGTTTAAAATAGAAAATACCCTTGTGGAAAACCCATATCGGAAATAGGGTTAATAAAAATATAACATTAAAAGAAAGAAAGAGAAATACAAAGGTCACCTGAGATAGCCCATACTAGGATTCTATGAAAACATGGATATGGAAGAGAAACATACCATCAAGGTCTGATGAAGAGTTGTAGAAAACAGTATTAGGAGAAACTTAACTATAAGAAAATCACAAACTTGTGATTGGTTAAAGGGTCTTTGATTCCCCAATAGGAAAAGTTAACCGACAACGTTTTTGTTTTAAGTTACCTTTCATAAAGTTGTGGAATTTATTTAGGAAATTTACTAAGAACGTAAGGAAATATACTTACTTATCATGTAGACTTTCATTCATTAAATATTTTTTACCAAAAACCGATCTTTCACTCCAAAAGTTAATATAACTCAAAAATATTCTATTTATCCTAACCGTATCGTGTTCCAAAAATAAATTTATAATTCATCTATCAGAACTTAAAAAAACTACATTATACACTCCAGGGACTTCACGTAGTCTAGTGGTAGGTGATAAATCCCAATTTCACTACATTTGTGGGTTCGATTCCCGCAGCTTTGTCCGATGCGACGGGTTGTCACACGGTCTGCATGTTGTCCTTTTTATAAATATCCAAAAATAACTTTAACAATAGTATACAAGGTAAAATATAATCCATTCCAACCTTTATAATTATCCAAAATACTTCTGTAAACTCTCAGTCCAAAATTTATATTAAAGGTAAACATAATGTAGATCCTTTTTACCCTGTAATAGCATGTGAATACCTTCATCATGTACTATTTTAAAACACTAAAACTTTTTGAATTACCATAAAACCTTATTGATTACATTCATGCTCCCTTATTACTTATAGAATACTAGATATACTTCATCCATCCAAAAATATTGTAAACTCCAAAAATGATGGAATATACAAATCTTTAATCAGTTTCATGGCAGTCAATAATATTCAATATAATTTACCCAAATCAACCATATCATATTCCAAAATCAGTACCTCAATATCAGGACCATATTAAGGTTTATCTTTCCTTCAACCATGTAATTTCCAAAAAGTTTAACTCGTTGTAGAGTCACTTTTCTTAGTACCATAAAATCTCAAATCCTCAATGAAATAGTACTATAGTACAATCCTTATATACTCTATAATTATTATAACATGTACATCATTAATACAATACTCAAATGAAACAATACATTAATAACAACGTAAGAAATCTAATCATTACACTTCATCTTCGGTAGTATAATAACTTTATTATTATCCAATAGCAGAATTTGGGGTATACTCTGGTGATTTAGACATTGATTTGTGTAGTGTCCCAACACCTTGCAGATGAAGCATTGTACATTGGAAACTATTTTCTTACCCTTGAAGTCACATACTTGGTGTCCTTTTTCTCCACACTTATAACATAATCCTATTCCCATCAAGAATTTTCCAAGGTGATTCTTTCCACAGTTATCACATATGGGAAAATCCTTCTTTACCTTCTTCCCTTTATCTGTCTTTCTCTCTACCATCCTTTCCCTCTCTGGCTTCCCTTCAAAGCCATAGAACTCTGAGAATTATTTACTTATCTTATGAACACATGATACTATTTCTTCATATGATTATAATACATGGGAGACTATTTCCCTTCTAAATTCTGGCTTAAGACCATGAAATATATGATCTTTATTACTCTTTGGATCATGCATATTACTAGAGTTCTCATTCCTTCTATTGGGAGCCATTTCTAATTAATGGCATACACCAGATTAGTTTATGAATAAAAATACCTAATCCCAAACTTGTAAAACACTTCACATTAATTAAACAGTTTATGGATATAATCCATAATCATAAAAATGTATTCTTTGAGGAAGTATATACTCATAAACCCTTCATAATGGTTTGTAAAGAAAATGAGAATTATCCTATGCATATTCCTCAGGAGTGTCGTATCCAAGAGTGTAGCAAGGCCCATTGTTGTCCACTAGTTCCCGTTCGAGTCTAGATTAAAGTGGTGTTTTCAAGTTTTACCCCTAGGTACATCTGTTCTAGAGCCGCCTCTACCTGCTCGTATCCAGATAGGGATGAATTGCTTGGAAAACTCACAAAATATCTAAAATATCAAAGGTCTAGGAAGTTCTTCTATACTAATCCTCAAAGTCTATCTTAGGGCTATGTGCTCTAATCAGAGTTTATATAAATATATCTTCCAAGGTTATTACTAAACCTCCCTCTGATACCAACTGTAACGCCCCCACCCCAGTTACCTAGAGCTGGTGCATTATTTTAATACAATGGCACGATTACAAGGAATCATGTCCCGAAGGACTGATCAGTTTAGCAGCCTTGGAAAATAGATTACATACATTAACATTATATTATAACTTGAAACATAAAACACAACATAGATAGTTCTTTGAGAATTCCATTTTTTCCTTTATCTTAACCCTGCATATCAATCATAATACACTTCTTGGAATCCTGGGAAAATAAAACATAAGAAAGGGTTGAGCTCAGATGCTCAGTAAGGGTAAATAATTTATCAGAATCTATAAAATTTTAAAGCAAGATGTGTAATAAAAACAAAAGCCTTTTAAACATAATACTAAACATAATATGGTAAAAATAAATGAAACATTACCATATAAACATGCACATGGATATTCTACTAGTCGAATAATCACATGTAATAACTAATTTCACAATGAGGGAATGCCTAATACATCATTACCACATAGTCAAGGCCCCGTGCCAAGACTAGAAATAAATTTTTTTTCAAGGCCTTGTGCCGAGACACTAGTTTGTCTCATGAGACCTACCGATGCATCGAGGAGCTATAGCAGGCTCCACCTGTCACTTACTAAGTCCACTGCATTCCTCATATGAATAATTGAAACATAACATAAACATTCGTATTAAAACTAGAGTAAAAAATGTCAATACATTAACCATAAACCATGAATGGTATAAAAATTGAACATCCATAGTCAAACATATCATAACTCATTCAATAAAATATGGAATATTGTATTTTAATAAATCAACCTCAATCAAAAATAATATCCATTAAAGGATGCTGACATAGTTGAAAATGATGAGTAAAACTTTTTGATAGAAATATCCATTTTTTGTAAAATCATTTAAAAGTCACACATTTATAAAGGAAGTAATTTAAAAGATATTTTTGAATCAAATGTCCCATACCACTTTGAAACTTTTGAAAATAATTATCATTTCAAAACATTCATGTCTATATAAATAAATCCTTAAAAATCATTTTGAAAATGTGGACACTAATTAAAAATATTTAAAAGATAAATCTTTAAAACATTTAAAATTATAATCTTGATAAAGAGTACCTTTCAAAAATCCTTAAAATATTCTTTTTGAAATCATTTTTATGAAAAATGGACATGGATGATAAAAATGTCCCAGTAAATACTTACACATAAACAATCTCGGATAATAATGAGATTGAGGAATTAACCCTTACCAATTTGGTAACTTATGAAACACACACCCCGTGAAAGGAGTATCATACAATGAATATGTAAATACAAATAAATTAATTTTTATTACACAATGAATACAATTATTGTTAGTACATACACCACACAAAAGGTAATAGTGGAAATATGGCATGAATCTCATAGGAATAAGGAGTGAGATGAAAACCCCTTACCTTGCACTTTCCTTTAGTTGAGGGTACGTTTAACCTCCTGTATAAAGAGTATAGTATGTTATTAAATTGTACTAGAAACATATTAATATTTATGATATCATACATTATTCATTCATGAGTTTATACTACCCATTTAATAATAATTTCCATGTTATATTAATATTTCGGGTAATAATTGCTTTCTTTATCGTACATGTTTTAACTTTTTACTCATGATTGTATCACATAGATCATGATTTAAATACTTCTAGAATAAAAAATTATTTATATATCATATATATTTTGAATATAAATATTTATAATAGACATATATATGAAATGGAAAACACCATTTATGGAGACAGTAGTCCGTACGTACGCATAAACGCTGTTTCTGTTTTTATATAGTATTCAACGAAAGTAAGTGAATAAGATATATGTAAGTAAATAAATACTTATATATATAAATATATATATATATCCAGAAGAATTATTACATCATATATAACATACTTATCAGTAATATATATTTTTATAATCGTCGATGAATGATGAACTTGGAAATGAATCTCATCGCGTCGTAGAAGGTAATCCGTATGTACGCACGAGCGAAAATATCATTATTTTGATATTAAAATAATATATAATTGGGTTTTATATCATATATACCGAATTTTTATCAAGTTATATTTATTATTTACATCAAATACACATCATTCTTGGGTGGTTGCAACTCGAATTTGTGGTTGGCGGTTTCATCTCTAGACTATATTGAATGAACCATATTTTCTCTTGGTTTATAAATATTTTTATAAATAAATTTTCACGATTGATTGATTTGTGTGTGTAAATGGGTTTTTAAGAAAATATGGCTTCCCCCTTGTTTTGGTAAAATAAATGTATTTTTTCAATGAATTATAAAATGTATTGTGAAATGGGATTTCATTATAGGATTTGATGAAAAAAGTGTGTTTTAAATTGTATTGTGTAATGTGTAAAACCTTTGAAATGATTTGATTAATGCGTCACATGGAAGCCTTGGTTACTTAGGTGGAAGGTGTAGTAGAGTGACTCATATTTTGATACAACAAGGGAGTTCACTTTCTGGGGTGTTATTTCATCCCTAGATTGAGATACATTTGGATCTATGACTTTATTGACATGGTAGGAGTATTCACTTTTAGGGTGTTCCTCTATTCTATGGAACTTGATGCATGAGTTCTAGGGGCTTGTAGTCTGCACTAGTTATAACTGATGTACGAGTGACCTTTATAGACAGAATGTAAGTTATAAATGACATGTTTTTCCATTATTCAAGGGATTTTATAGTTTTGGATTTGATATAACTATTTTTGATAAATGTAACTAGTTTATGTGAATTGCGATATGAACTGTTTTACCTAGATTTGTTTTGGAATTGTAGATAAAGGGGAGCTATTTACCCAGATTTTGATATAAAATTGTTTATTTTTTTTATCATGACTTGTTTCTATAAATCAATCATTTTGGTATTGTTTTATAGGGACTTGATATAGAAAACCTTGGTGGGATCCTAATAATACTATTTATATCACACCCTTTATACCCCTTAGTCAGTGTGTAGATCTCATATTGTCATATGATATAGCACAAAACAATTTTCATCATGAGGTGGTGAGGTTTATGTCGGATGGGTATGAGTAGACAATGGTGATATGGTCATATGTTTCCTACATATCATAGGGAGTAACTATTTCTGGTTTTAATTGTCCTTTGGATATTGGACTTATACCTTGGAGTTTTATTTTGCTGCTTTTAAGTTGTATCACTATCGCTGTCACTTCTTTGATTATAGTATATATTTATTTTAATCTTGTTCCACTATTTATTTCCACTATATATATAGATGTATTTCATGTATCTTGTTTTAGGTTTTATGAAACTTTCCCTCTAGTTTGTGTTTTATGACTAAGTTCTAGTCACCAGCCCATGTGTATTGGAAATTTCCTTCAGGTTAGTAGAAAATTGGTTCAGGTACTAGTCTTTGAAGGGTATCCTTGGTAAGTTTTTTACAAAATGGTATCTTAGGATGGTTGATTGTTAGTCTTGGGAAGTCAGTATATAAGATATAATATTTTTGGGACTTGAGGGGTAGGTTGTGGTGAGTTCCTATCCATCTCTTGTATTGATAAGCCTCAAGTTACCATGGGGTGTTTAGATGTGTGACTTCTTTATTGGGTTTTTTGATTTAGATCTCAATTTCTTCTTTTGTTTATCTGATTTGAACTGAGTTTTTTATATTTTCTAGACATTTTATTCTATTTTGGTATGTATTAACATGACTCTAAGATGTCTTGCATAGATCCAATAGGAGGGTGACATAAGAGATTCTCCTTAAGGGAACCCTAATTTAGATCATAATATTATAGAGGCTATCATGTTGGAAATTCATGTCTTGGACCAGAATATACTATTAGTTCAAAACCTAGTAATTAAGGTGCATATAAGAGAAGGTGGATATAGGGAATGATCACGAGTGTTCCTATGTGAGAAACCCCCATCATTTAGTGTTACAAATGAACCTCAAGAGTCAGAGGACTGGATGGACAAGATAAATCAGTTCTTAGACTTCCAGGGTACACTTGAGGCTATTAAGGTGAAGTGTACAATGTTTAGGCTTGAGGGTCCTAGAAATTGGTGGTGGATTCCATGGTATTGTATTATAGACACATTGAAATGTATGAAATGTGTTTTAAGTATATATTCTTTCATTACTTCTACCATGAGTCTCTAATAATAGAAAAGTCTCTTAAGTTCCTCTCTTTACAGCTGAGAGAGCATTCAGTGTCAGAATACACCAATATTTTTGTATATATAGTTCATTTTTCTCTAGATATAGTAATGAATAATCAAATAATAGCTCAAAAATACCATTATAGTTTGCACCAAGATATCTGATCATTGATTTACATACTAAATTTTATGACCTATTCTAACAAAGTAGATAGGGAAATGATATAAGGGATGAATATGGTCGAAAATATTATCACTTATAGTTCTTATATTCCTCCTAATGGTATTTTCAACAATTCTTATAGGAATATATGATGTGCCACAATAATCACAGGGGTGGTAGAGGTGGTTTTCAGAAACAAGCCTCCTATACACAATTAGATGCATCCAGTGGTGTGACATTGAATTTATATCAGTGTGGAAAGGTAGGGCACACCCATAATTATTATCCTTAACCACAAATATATGTAGTGATTATGGGTTCCAAGTCCTATTTTATAGGTTCTTCTAGACCATGTTTATGCCTCGTTATAGTCATGGATATTTGGCTCCAAAGGCCACAATTACACAATCAGAAGCTTCAAAGTACATAGAGATCCATTCACATGACTTATGAGTAAATAACCTACATAGAGTGGATTAATTCCCAATTAATATTGAAGTGGAATCAACTATAGTGATAGGTACCATCTTTATTACATATTCTATAGAAACTACATTATTTGATACTGGTTCCTTACACTCATTTATATCGCCCCATTTTTTTGATGTGATAAAACATCCAAAATAGCTCACATAATCTTTTATGGAGCTGGAGATGCCTCTTGGAAAGAGGAAAGAGTGGGGGTTTCAACGTATATATTGTTATTATTCAATTTCTTATGGAAAAAAATTATTGGATTTCTTGGTTCTAGATATGGATCCATACGATGTCATCATCGGGATGAATTTTTTGGTTTCTCAAAGTGATGAGATTGATTGTTATTGTGAACATGATTCATTATTTGATAATGAAATGAGATATTTGATGATTTAGGAATTTTGTTATCTAAGATCTAGTAACATGGTACATTCCCTCCCAGATCCCAGGAGTTTGTTATCTACTACCACAATTGATCCTAATGATGTTTCCTCTCTTATTGATCTTCCCGCAGTTGTTTAGGATTTCCCCGATGTATTCCCATATGTATTATATAGTATTCCTCTAGATAGGTAGGTATAATTCATGATCAATATATTTATTGTTATATATCTAATTTCCACACCCTCTTATCTTGTGACACATGTTGAGATGAAATACCTTAAGATATATTTGGAATATTTGATAGAGAAATTTTTTATTCCCCCTAGTGTTTCACCGTGGATACCACCATGCTCTTTTCCAAGAAGGTTGATGGTTAAATTAATTTTTTCATGGAATATAATAAGTTTAACCAAGTGACAGTTAAGAATAAGCACCCTTTTAATTGTTTGGATGACTTGTTTGATCAGTTAAAGGGAAAGAAGTGGTTTTCAAAAATGAATCTTTGTATGGGTTATCATCAGATTTGGGTTTGGGTGTCTAATATTATAAAGACCAATTAATGAAGAATGTATGGACATTATTAATACCTTTTGATTAATTTTAGTTTGTCTAATGATCCTACAATTTTCATGGCTTTGATGAGCTGGATTTTCCATTAGTATATCAACACCATTGTCATAGTGTTTTTGGGTGATATCTTGGTTTATTCACGATCTGAGCATGAGAATTATAACCACCTGAATTTGGTTTTGTAAATCATGGAGAGCCACCAAATTTATGTAAATATTTCAAAATAAAATTTATAGATCTAATAAATTAATTTCCCGGGGCACAATATTTCTAAACAGGGCCTATTGGTCGATCCCAAGAAGGTAAAAGCTATCTTTTCATGGGAGTATCCATATAATATCTTCAAGATATGAAGCTTCTTAGTTTTTGATAGATACTATCAATGGTTCATCAAGGATTTATCAATTTTAGAATAAATTTTTACAATTCATAAAAATAAAGTAGTAAAGCTCACATGGGATTCAAAATTTCATACTTCTTTTGATGAGTTGAAATAACTTCTAACACAAACTCCTATTTTTATCTTACCTGAGCCAGGTAATGGGTATGTGGTGTACAACAATGCTTATGGTGATGGTCTGGGTTTCATGCTTATATAGGATGATCACATTGTTTCCTACAAATCTATTCATCTTTAGCCTCATGAGAATAATTTACCCACTCATTATTTGAATCTTTTTGCAGTTATTCTTGCAATTAAATGTTCGAAACACTATATTTTTGGTGAAAGGTTCACAATATTTTCTTATAATAAGAGACTGATATATATCTCCTCTCAAAAGGACTTGAATTTAAGATAGATAGGGTGGGTGGACTACCTCCAGACATTTGACTTTGACATTTCCAACACCATGAGGAAGGGGAATGTCATCATAGATGCTCTCAATTGGAAAGTTATACCACTAGTTATTTTGGAGTCAAAGGGCGACTGGAACCTGATGGAGATTTTTTCATAGTTACATTTAGATTCTCAGGGGGATGATTCATATATGGGTTTAAATAGTGTTCAGTTATCATTATCTCTCCTTAAGTCCATTCTGTATGGTCCACAGTAGGATGACGAGGTTAGTGGAATCATGGAAAACTTTTACGGTGGGGATACTATTTCTAGTTGGTCATTCCCTTCTAATGGTATTCTTAATTTTTAGGATCTTATTTCCATTCCATTATCTATAAGGAATTCCGTATTTCATGATTTCCTTAGTTATTCATGGTCTATTCACTATGGAACTATGAAGATTTATTATGACATGAGACAACGTTTCTAGTGGTCAGGTATGAAGAGAAAAAACTATGATTACATGACCCGCTATTACACCAAACGGTAGTTTAAGGTAGATCACCTAATGACTTTTGGTTTTCTACAACCACTTCTGGTGAAAATTTATAAATTGTATAAGGTTTCCATATACTTTTTTGTTGGATTAACATTAACTCCCCAATGAAATAACACTATTTGGGTGTTGGTTTATCTATTAGAGAAATATGCTCATTTTATTATGATTAAGGTCACCTCTAAATTTTTTCATATGGGTAAGATTTATGTGTAAGAAATTTCATTGTTTCATGGGAATACCTATTCCATTATATCATTCATAAATCTAAGGTTTACTTTAAGGTTCTGGAAGGGTCACCGAGAGGTGATGGGGACTCAGATCAGGTTGATGAAAACTTACCATACATAGATGTATGGTTATATGGAGAATGTACTAAGATAATGAAGTAAATGATATATATATCCATATTGGATTTTTATAGATCATGGGATATCCATCTATGATTGGTTGAGTTTTCATATAACAATAGTTACCATTATTCGATCAAAATGGATCCATTCAAGGCTTTGTATGGTTTCCCATGCAGGTCTCTTATTTATTGGGAAGATGTGGGTGATGAATCTATTTTGGGACCAAGTCTAGTTTAGGATATGTTGTAAAGGATCCATGATATATGTCAACAATTGGCTGTAACTCATATTCAAAAGAAATATTATGCAGATCATCAATGTTTTAATTTGGATTTTTCTATTGGTGATTGGGTTTTCTTGAAGGTTTATCTTTGGTTGGGTCACCATTAGCATAAGAAATAGGGGAATATGGTTTTGATATTATTTTTACCATTTTAGGTCACTAGGGATTGGGTAGGTTTCTTATTAGTTAGAATTTCCTACATAGTTGATAGGTATCCATGATTTTTTCTATATATCATAGCTCAGAAAGTACCATCCTGATCCCTCTCATGTTTTTATTGGGAAGATATTGATTTGGATCAATATGTTTTTTTGGAGTAAAAATTGGAGATCATTGATTCTTAGGAGAAATAATTCCATGTGAATTCTATTCCATTGGTCAAAGTGTTATAATGGCACAAATCAGATTCTCACAAGACTTGGGAGCATGAATCATTGGCGAGGGAGTAGTGGCCTCACCTATTTTCAAAGCATTATTATTCCATTTAATTTCTTGGGGATTAACATTACTATAGTGTGGAGATTGTAACATACTAGTAAAAATTTACACTCTCTTTTATGTTTAAGAGATTTCTTCCCAGGCTTAGAGGGCTTTGAGGAGTTGTGGGGGTTTTCTGCAGAACTTAGGTAATACCAACATGACACATTTATGATGACCTAGTATTTTTATACATAGAAAATACATAATAATTTAGTAATATTTCATAAATTACACAAACATACTCCAAAATACCATATTTGTTTAGTGCCTTTGGAAACTTGGAAACATAAACAACTGGTTCACAATACATCTACATATTCTCCTACCTATTTCTTCATAACTAAAACCATTTTTTAAATATCATACTTAATATATTTCTTCACATTCTGGAGAAAATAAATATAAGAAATGGAGATATTAGATGCTCAGTAAGGGTAAATAGGGGAGATACATATGCATAACATGAAAATAAGGGTATGTGAACATAATCATAACATTTAAAGATCATACCCTACATATCAAAGATTATATACATGAGTCATGACATAAATATTGGAAGTTCATAAGACATGAATCATAAGGGAGTAAAAATACTAAATAATGAAAGAATAACATAGAAATAAGACATGTAATTGTGGTTGACCCATAGATATATAAAATTATTTCCATAGTAGTCATGGATCATGGACAAATCTATCATAGTGGAATGGGTTCACATCCCAAACCATATTAGTAGTTAAGGTTCACTCCTAAGACCATCTTAGTTGTCAAGGTTCACTCCCAAGACCATATTAGTATTCAAGTTCACTCCAAAGACCCTCTTAGTAGTCAATGTTCACTCCCAAGACCATATTAGTGGAAAAATTCTTTTACTACACTAGGTTCACTCTCCATTTCAACCATTAATATCTCATGAGATATAAATCATTACCCAATGCATTAAAGGGAGATATAGGTCCCACCCATAATATAATTAAAACCATAAATATATGTTCCACAAGAACATAAATCATTCAAAATAAACATAAAATAATAGTATACATAATAAGGATAATATCCTTGAATCAAAACCCCATTAAATCATAAGTAACATCAATAGAAGTCATCTTATATAGAAAATAATTTTGAATGATATTTTTAAAATCTTTCTTAAGGAAAATATTCTTTCTAATTTAAAAAATGATTTTAAAAAAATAAATCATTTAACAAAACATTTTCTTTGAAAATAACATTAAAAAATTATAAAGGAATATTTTAAAACCATTTTAAAAATATTTTAAATCCTTTTCCTTGAAAATTCTTAAAAACTAATTTAAAAATATATTTTTTGAAAACATGTTTTTTGAATAAAAACATTTATGACCAAAGAGAGAATACCATTATATGAAACTTATAATATCATTAAAATAAGGATATTAATGATCCAAAATTTTAAATATCACTATATACACCACATAAAATAATATAGGTTCATAACATAAGATGTGTCTCAAAGAAGGCAATTTGAGGCAAAATTACCTTGCGGATTTGGTAACTTTTGAACCACAAAACCCATGAAAGATAGATCATAAAATGGATATGTAAAAAATAATAAATATAATTACAAAGATCATATATTACATTCATGGGTAGTATACACACTAAAAAAAATAAACAAGAGGTCAATATGGTATAAGTCTCGCAAAAATAAAAGTGAGACTAGAAATCAGCTTACCTTAAATCATGACTTCCTTTGTATACGTTCAAACCTCCTTTATAATAAATATAATTTTATTATAAATCTACCATAGAACCATATTCATATAAATATATATTATTTACTTATGAATTTATATTACCCACTTATTATTAATTCCATGTTAATGTTATGTTTCAGGTAATAAAAGCTTTGTTTTTCATACATGTTTTGTCTTGTCATTCTTAGTAATATTACTTAGAACATGATTTAACCATATAAAAATGATAACCATACTATAAATAATATATATATACATATTTATTTATTTATAGGTATTCATAAAAGTTATAGGTAGAAAAAAAAACACAGTTCATGGAAACGGTAGTCCGTACGTACACATGAATGCTATTTTCATTTTCTTGTTATATTAAAATAAAGTGATGTATATGATATATTATCATTACATAATAATTATTAGTTAATATTTATCAAATATATTTATTAAAACCATTTTTAATACATTCCATGTAAATCATTAATGAATCACATCGCTTCACGAGGCGGTAGTTCGCCATACACACGAACGACGTTATCATATTCCCACAAAATGGAAAGCATGACGGTATGTGTGATATAACTATTATAGAATCATAATAACATCAAAAAAATCAAAAAAATCACATATAAAATCTAAATAAATCATTATTCACAACCATTAAATAAAAAAATGAAATAACGAACAACATCAATTCTCTTGGTGGTAGAACATCGTACACACGAACAATGATTTCATATCCCCTTGAATGGAAGTGTGTGAATTTTTAGGAATTAACCTGACCATAAAAACATATAAGTATATTTAATACACTTATATTATCATATAAAAATTATATAAAAATAGTTTAAGGGGTTTAATAAATAAATAAAACAAAAATGTTCATTGATGAACATTACCTCTTCTTCGGGTATCTTCTTTTGGTTTGTACTAAAGGACATCATTAGTTGGATTTATACCCAATAAAATGATTATATGAAAGGGGGGGGGGGTGTTTTGAGGATATTTAGATAGGGTTTTACTAAACCAAATAGGTTTATAAGTGTGAATAAAAGAGAAAAAGTGGTTCCCTTTTTTAAGAGAGGGGAGGGTCACTTTTGGAATTTCTCAAAAGATTAATTTATAATAAATTAAATATTTATCCAAATACCTTCAAAAGTAAATGGATTAAAATTTAATATAATATGATTCTTTAATATAATAAAACAATATATTTTAGTAATGTTTTTGATTTATTTTAAACCTTATTATTTTTATTAACCCTTAGCTTACCTATTTTAATTTTAACTATGGTAACAACTTTTACAATTTTAAAAGGTTATAAATTTTAAATATAAAGTGTAAATTGGACCATAAATGAAAAATTTGTAATATTTTAGACCATATCTCATACCCTTTATCATTATTTAATATTTTTATGATTTATTAATAATTTAATAAAATATTATTTTCATAAAATATCATTAGTGTCAATTTTGGCACAATTCATTACTTTGACTTTAGGAAAATCAATACAGTAAGTTAAATTTTAAAAAAAATCATTTAATATACCCATAATATTTCATATTCATCTAAAAATTCGTGTTTCACCTTAATTAATTCAAATTATATATATTTCCATATTTGTAATATCATTTAATTGTTTTTTCATTAATTAAATAATTACGACATCATCATTATGTAATTATTTATGATAATTATTTCTTAAATAAAAATTAAAAATAAATTTACATGATATAGATAAACCTTTTATATTTAATAATAATATTTATAGTATAGAATATATTCAATTTAATTGTATATTTAATATATTATACTTATTAAAATCAAGAGTGTGACATTTTGTCACTCTCTTTGATTTTAATAATACCAAAGTAATTTTCAAGGAAAAGTGTATATTAAATAATTCAATTTCAAACATTTGGAGTTAAGGGTCCAATTAATCTCATCTAATAACATTTTGGAATGTTTTAGGGTAATTTACTAATATTTATAATATTATTTTTTTCCATTAATTACCAAATTTACCCTTAACCGTGATAATAAAATTAAACATTTTACTATTCATATGGTCGAAAAATTAAAGGGAAATATTCACTAAATTTGGAAAGTATGATTGAAAATATTGATTCCATTCTTCAAAATAAAAAACATATAAGTGGATAAAATTAATTTAAAATTTACCCCATAGACGGGGCGATAAAACAAGTTTTCAAATTGAAAATGTTCAAAAGTTCCCTAAGTTTGTATATCTAGATTCAATATAAAAATGATTCCAATGAACTAAATTTTATTAATGTATTCATAATTGAACTATTTTAAGTTTAAAACCAATATAAAATATAATTTATCATTACAAATTATTTAGATGAAAATACCATTTTTAATTAAAATTCAGTATTTTTACTATTCATCAATTGATGAAACTTTTCAAAAAAATCCAAAATTTTACCCTAAGATAATTTTGAAATTATGATTTAAAAAAATAAGTTTATATTTTCAAATAAAATTTATAAAAGTATCAATTTTTTAAAACAATTTTTCCATTAAAAGGTGACAAAACTGCCTTTATAAAAATATAACATTTTTTGCTTAAATTTGTTTTCTTATTTTATGACTCTAAAACATATTGTATGAATTACAAAAAAAATAATTAAATATAAAACATATAAATTTCATTAATATAGTTCAATAATATTAATTAATTTGATTTTTTAAGACGAAACACCTTTGTGGGAATAAAAATATTTTTTCACAGAAACACATCCTTAATTTTAATTTTGTTTTTACCTTCATTTATAATTAATTAATATCCCAATATTTTATTTCATAATTCAGTTAATACTATTAATTCTTATCATTCCTGTAAGACCCTAGGATTTTATGAGAATATATATATATATATATATATATATATATATATATATTATGTCTTATGTTATAAACAACACCAAAGGAATCTATCACTACACACAACACTGGCATAGCTTGTGTTACACGAAAGAGCAACCTTCCTCGATAGCTTGTGTTGTACGTAATTCCAAGTTTCACTAAACAATGATATATTATTATAATGAACTAGATGTTGTGAATAGTATTAACCAAATTTTGAATTTTATAACATTATAATCCATCTTACACATTTTATACAATGAGATATGAAAACAAAATCAAATTTTCAGACAAAAGAAATATTTTTCAAAAAAATGAAGTTTTACCACCTTTTGATGGCTCACACAATTTAAATATATTTTTTGACAAGTTTATAAGTTAAATTTTACAATATAAACTTCTTCCTTTGAATCAGGATATAAAAATGTACATTGGATAAATTTTTGATATTTTTCTGATAACTTTCATATTTTGATGAATAGTAAAAATACGCTAATTTTTTCTTAAAATTTTTTTTTTCATCAAAATACTTTATATTGTTAAATTATAAATTTTAATAGTTTTAAAGTATAAATAGAATATATTTTTACCATTTAATATAATTTATGTCATTTCTATAAATTTTACATTGAATTCATAGGTGAAAACATTTTAATCTTTGACAATATTTTAACTATTAAAACCCGTTTTATTAAGAACGGTATTAATTTTAAATTAATTACAGAAACTTCTATGTTTTGAATTTTAAAAAATGTATTCCATATTTGGATTCATTGGGTCCAAATTATGTTAATAGGTTACTTTTTTTTGATATTATGAATAGTAACTACATTAATTTTTATTTACTACAGTTAAAGGTAAATCGGGTAATTAAGGGTAAAAATAAGATTATAAAATTACCCTAACACCTACCAAAATTATATTTTATGAATAAAAGTAGACCCATATCACCTAAGTTTTGTATTATATTCATTTTATGGACTTTTAACCATGAAAAGTATATAATTATTATTAAAACCAAAGAAAGTGACAATATGTCACTCTCTTATATATCATAAGTGTAATAATTTTCATTTTGTGATAAACTTCATAAAACTTCGAACATGAAAAGTATAAAGAAATATAATAAAATTATATACATCATGTGAATTTATTTATAATTTTTAGGGATTAAATAATTATCATTAATGATGACACAATAGTGATGTTGAAATTATTTTATTGATTGAAATATCAAATAAATGGTTTTAAAAATATTAAAATAAATATTATATGTAGTATTTAATATTCTCCAAGAATTTTATAGAAAAATATGACATTTCATGAATCTATTAAATCTTCTATTTCGAACATAACTTCTGTGTGTATTTTATTTAAATTCAAATAAATGAATAGTTTCAAAATCGACACTATTGTTTTTTTATAAAAATAACATATTATAAAATTGTTTAAAAATCACAAAAATATTTAAAAATTATAAATTGAAATTTATATTGTCTAAAATTTTATAAAATATCCAATTATGGATAATTAAAAACACATAAGTAATTATTTATAACAATTTAAAATTTATAATATTATTACCACAAATAAAATTAAATAGATTAAATAAGGATAAATCATGTTGATAAGGTTTAAAATAAATTCCCAACATGTCTAAATTTTATTGGTTGATTCTATTACAACACTATCTCATCTAATATTCATATTTGAGTCATTTTTGGAGGTTTTTAAGTGGGTTTTGAGTTTATTATAAATTAATATTTTAGAGAGTTCCAAAAGTGCCCCTCTCCTCTCTTATAAAAGGGAACCTCCTACCTATCATCCTGAAAAAATTTTGAGCCTTCATGATCAGCCAAAACCTATCCATTTATCTTCTCGACTTCCTTATCAAAATTATAGAGGTCCTGGTCTTCTTCAAAGACCAACTTTAGTGCACTAAGAGGAGGTTTAGAAGAGGCGCGTCGAAAAAGAGGTAATATCCTTTACTGATCGTTTCAAATTTATTTCTTCTTATACTTCCTCTTATTTATTTTTGTAATTATAAAGAAATAAAAATAGTATCACTCATATACTGATATTTTATTATAAATATGAAACAACCCTATTTCACCTTCTATACATCCTACAGAAAATGAAATCACCGCGCGTGCGTATGTATGGAATACCGTCTCCACGCCGTGATGTAATATGTTTTCCACCACCACCTTAATTGGATGGGTAAAATGGTGTAAATAATAACTATATATGATTATTATAACATGATACTAATTCTAAGACATTCTATCATCCACTCCAAGACCATTCAATAATCATGGGAACGATATCGTCGCTCGTGTGTATGTATGACTTATCGTCTCCACAGTGCGAGGTGATTCGTTCTACATGATCTTAATTAAACCATGATTATATAAAATAATTGAATGAATAAATATGATATATATTATACTAATATAATTCTGTAAATGATGTAGCTATAACCTAAAAATAGGAATAAGAATTTATTCGACAAAACACGCATAAGTACATAAAGCAATGAACACCCGAATAACAACTAACAATGAAATATTACTAATAAGAAGATAATAATATGACCGTATATGATATCATAAAAATTAATATTATTATGGAATAAGTCAATGAAATTATTTAAGTCATTATACAGGAGGTTCGGATACGTATAAAGCATATCGGACCTAAGGTAAGGGAAAATCTCACAATCTCAATTTTTATCCGAGATTGTTTATACTTCGGTATTTATTGGGGCATATTTATCATCCACAACCATGTTTCCTCAATATGTAATATTATTTCTATCCTCCTACAATTGTTTAAATATAATTTTACCTATTGGTGAATTTTTAGTAAAATATATGAAAGGAATATTTTTTCATTTTCAGTACGGGATACTTTTTGACTTTTCTGGCCAAAGTACGAGGAGAATGTTTTTTTAACTTATACAGCATGAATGGATTTTTATGATTTCATAGATCATTATTTAAATGAAGATTATTTACAAATTTTCAAGTTTATTTTCAATTAACTTCTTTTAGTTTAAAATTTTATGACATGTTGAGAAAGGAAAAATGTTTTTGAAGTAGAAAAGATATTTTCCTCAAGAATGGAGTTCAAGTGTTTTATCAAAATTATTTTCCATCTAAGATAATATAGGGTTCTATTTCTATCCCTATTATTAAATTGATTTGATTATGTTATTATGGAATTATTTTTATGAATTCCTTTTATCTTATATGGATTATGTTATGACAGAATGATGTTTAAGAATCCCATTTTTATTACATGGGTTATGTTATGATGTATGATTTATGATTTTGTGGCACACATAAGAATGGTTACATTATGATATGGGTGGGACTTAAATCTCCCTCCAATGAATTGGGTAAATATTTATATCTCATGAGATATACATGGCTAGAACGACAAGTTAATCTGGTTCAGTGATACAGGACTGGAACGAGGAGTGAACTCAGTTCGATAATGGACTTTGTCCACTATGATGGTCTTGGAAATGAGTCTTGACTAATATGAAATTATTTTCTATGATTATGTGTGTATTACACAAAGTTTCATGTCTTATGTTCTGATTTTTGGGATTACATTGCAGTTCTATGATTTATCCCATGACATGATATTTTGACATCTTATACAGGATAAGAATTTTCAAACGTTATGCTCTTAAGAATATGATACGATTGACATTTAATCTGTTTACCCTTACTGAGAATTTGAGCTCCCCCTTTTGTATGTTTCTTTTCCCCAGGCCAGGAAGAAGGGTATTAAATATGATAAGCCAAAAAGGAGTCTAGATATGGTCAAATAAATGGGAGACAACATAGATGCTTTATGAACCAGTTGTTTATGTTTCCCAGTTTATAAAGACACTATACCTATACATTCATATCATGGATTTGTTATATGTTGTAATAAATATACTTCAATTCTGAAGTATTAACAATTTATCTAATGTATGGGTCATTATAGTTGGTATCAGAGGAAATGTATAGTCAACCTTTGGAAACTAGGATGCGAAAGCCTTAGTAAGAACCCTAAGGATATGTCTAAGCATATGACACAATCTGAGTGTTGTAGAAATGGCCATGAATAACCTATTATAAGACCTAAAGTGTGAAATTTTATTCCTGATTATGTGTTTCTCCTATTGTAATTAGTGTTTCTCACACTATTCTTCTTGGTTTTAGTCAATGGATGGAACCCGAATGAACTGTGTTAATGCTGAATGTGACCGGAAATGAAATGAATGCCCCCTGAGAAACCAAACATTATGGGAGATGGAATGAAAAATCTTGTATCCATGATCACACGACTTTCTCAAAATATGAATCATGCAATACTTCCAAATGCACAAAGGAGGGAGCAAAATTCTGGTGAATCCTTCATGAGGCAACATCCACCTTAATTCACCGGTTCTTCTGATCAATTAGTGGCTGAACAATGGATCAATACTGTTGAAAAGATATTTTCAGTCCTTCAATGTTCTGAACATGATAAAGTCATCTTAACAGTATATCGTTTGGAAGGTGAAACCGATCAATGGTGGAATCTAGTCAAGAATACAAGGAAAAGGGATGAAATTGAGTCTATGGAATGGGATGAGTTCAAGAACTTATTTTTTAATAATTACTTCCCTCGTATTCTTCGAACAAAGATGGAGAAGGAGTTTCTTGAACTAAAGCAAAAGGATGATGAATCTGTTGGTACCTATAAAGAAAATTTTACAAGACTTGCAAGGTATGCTTCTGGGATTATTATCCAACCTGAGAGTAATATAGATCGATTCTTTAGTGGCTTAAAACTAAGTATCCAAAGGGAATTATCCATAAGGACTTCAATAGCTATGAGGAAATTTTTCGATGTGCTCTCAATTTTGAGATGTAGATCGGAGTGACCCATCAGTTATATGGGTTTGATATAAAGAGGAAAATGGAATTCAAAGGAAAATCTAAATACCACACTGAAAAGAAGATTAGTTTTTCTTTATGCTCAAAGTATAGAAAGAAACATGGAGGGAATTTTCTTAAAGGGATAAGTAAATATTTTATGTGTGGAAAAGAAGTTCATCGGGAAATTGAATGTCAAAGTAATGGGAATAAGATGTCTAATTATGCGAACAAAGAAATGGATACACAGAATTCACCTCCTACACTTCAATGTTACAAGTTCAAGGAAATGGGGCATTGTGATAATCAATTCCATAATCAAAGGGTTATGGATGATGATCGATGTGAAAATACTCTTAAGTCCATAGACCAAGGAAAGTCACATGCGATTTCTGTCAGTGATTTGGAGTATGATACTGAAGTGGTGAAAGGTACACTTACCATCCACTCTAAAGTATCAAATGTTTTATTTGATTATGAATCCACCCACTCTTTTATTTCTGAATAATTATCTAAGGGTATCGCCATATTACCTCAACAATTAGATATTGAGTTAGTTGTGACAACTCCTAATGGCACAATAGTCGCATAAAAAGTTTACAATTCTTCTCTGATCAAAGTTTGTGGGAAAGTGCTTCCAGCAAATCTTGTGATCCTTCCTATAGTGCAATTTGATGTGATTCTTGGCATGGATTATCTTTCTTTATATGGATCTCATATCAATTTCCAAATAAGGGAAGTCACATTTCATATTCCTGATCAATCTATGATCATTTATCGATGCAAGGATGAATATAACCTTCCAGTGGAAATTTCTTCCATCTTATGGGTCTTGATTCCAATAATTGATGGTTATTTATCTCAAATGGTTGGAGAAAAACTCATGATTAAGAATATGCAAATTGTACGAGAGTTTGATGATGTATTTCCATAGTAATTACCAGGTCTTCCACCAAATCGTGAAGTTGAGTTTTCAATAGAACTCATACTGGGTGCTATGCCCATTTCAAAGAGACCTTATAGAATGGCCCCAATTGAGTTGCAGGAATTGAAGAAGCAACTCCAAGGGAATCTTGATAAGGGATTCATATGCCCTAGTGCATCACCATGGAGAGAACCTATTCTGTTTGTTAAGAAGAAAGATGGATCAATGAGACTTTGCATTTATTATAGAGAACTTAATAAGATCACTATCAAGAACAAATATCCTCTCCCTCACATTGATGACTTATTTGACCAACTACATAGATCTTAATACTTTTCCAAGATTGATCTTCATTCAGGGTATCATCAATTAAGGGTCAAAAAGGAGGATATACCAAATATGGCTTTCCGTTCAAGGTATGGACACTATGAATTTATAGTGATGCCATTTTGTCTTACTAATTCCCCTGCTATCTTCATGGATATAATGAATAGAGTCTTTAGAGACTATCTTGATCAATTTGTGGTAGTCTTTATAGACGATAGTCTTGTCTATTCAAAGAGAAAGGAAGAACATGAAGATCACTTTAGAATTGTATTGAAGACCCTGAGAAAGGATAAGCTTTATGCAAAATTTACCAAGTGTGAATTTTGGATTCAAAAAGTTTCATTTTTGGGTCACATAATCTCAAAAGAGGGGATATCTGTGGATCCAGCAAAAATGAAGGTTCTTGAAAGATGGTCGAGACCAATTACAGTAACTGAAATCCGAAGTTTTCTTGGTTTAGCAGGGTATTATCAATGTTTTGTGAATGAATTTTTAATATTATCTAACCCACTCACCAAATTGACTTGAAAAGGAGTTAAGTTTGTTTGGACAGAGGAATGTGAAGAGAATTTCAAAGAGCTAAAAGATGGTTATCCAGTGCACTTGTGCTCACACTGCCTTTTAGTGGAGAAAGGTTTGTGATCTACAGTGATGCATCCAATAAGGGGCTGGGGTGTGTTCTCATGCAAAATGATATGGTGATAGATTATGCCTCATGATAGTTGGAAATCCATGACCAAAATTACACAACTCATGATTTGGAGTTAGCCGCGGTAATCTTTGCATTAAAAATTTCGAGACATTATCTTTATGGTGAAAGGTGTGATATTTATACTTATCATAAACTTTTAATGTATATTTTCACACAAAAGGAGCTGAATATGCACCAAAGAATATGGTTGGAGCTGATCAAGGATTATGACTGATCAATTCATTACCACCCTGGGAAAGAAAACAAGGAGGCATATGCATTAAGTCGACAAGACCACGATAGATTATCCATGATGAGGATCACAAAAGATCCAATATTTATGGATTTAGAAAGGATGGATCTTGGAGTTTTAATGGAAGGGGAAAAATATAATCTTTATCAAATGAATGTTCAACCATCTATACATGTGAAGATTAAAGAGGCACATAAAGAAGATGTAGAGTTACAAAAAGAAGGTGAGAAATGTTCCTGAATTCCACATGTATTGTGATGAACTAATAAGGTTCAAGAATCAGGTTTGTGTTCCTCCCATCCCAGAATTAAAGAAAGAAATATTGGATGAGGCGCATAGTTCTTCATTCTCTGTTCACCCTGGAAGAACGAAAATGTATACGGACCTGAAAGAGTACTTCTGGTGGGATGGCATGAAAGGAGATGTTGCTGAATATGTCTCTCGATGATTGGTTTGTCAGCATGTTGAAGCTAAGAGATAGAAGTCTAAGGGGATGTTACAGCCATTACCCATTCCAGAATGGAAATGAGAAAATATCACTATGGACTTTGTCACCGGACTTCCCAAAACATCCAAAGGTAATAATTCCATCTGGGTTATAGTTGATCGTCTTACGAATTCGGCACACTTCATTGCTATTAGAGAGGATTTATCTCTTGATCAGCTTGACAAGATATATGTAAAGGAAGTGGTAAGATTTCACTGAGTAACACTTTCCATTATATCGGATCAGGATCAGAGGTTTACCTCAAAGTTTTGGTGAAGTCTTCAGCATAATCTAGATACATAGTTGAGTTTCAGCACTTCTTATTATCCTCATACAGGCGATTAGTCTGAGAGGACAATTCAAACTCTAGAAGAAATGTTGAGAGCTTTCTCTATGGATTTTAAAGGTGGTTGGGATCAACACCTACCTTTGGTGGAATTTTCTTATAACAATAACTTTCACTCCAATATTCAGATGGCTTCTTATGAAGCTCTCTATGGAAATAAATGAATAACTCCCACTTGCTGGGATGAAGTTGGGGAATGAAAGATATTAGGACCAGATCATGTTGATGAGATGGAAGAAAAGGTCAGATCTATTCAACAACATTTAAGAGCAACTTAGAGTTGACAAAAAAGTTCTGCTGACAACCAAAGAAAAGCCCTATATTTTGAAGTGGGTGATAAAGTGTTCTTACGAATATCTCCTTGGAAGTGAGTAATGAGATTTGGAAGGAAGGGAAAGATGAGCCCTAGGTATATTGGCCCTTTCAAAATACTGGATCACGTTGGGAAGGTAGCTTACCGATTGGAGCTTCCATTGAATATCTCTCAAGTTCATGATGTGTTCCATGTATCCCTTCTAATAAAGTATATTCATGATCCTTTACATGTACTAAGCTCAGAAGTTGTACTGCTGGAGCAAGATATTTCTTATGAAGAATAACTGATAGAGATTCTGGATCATAGAGAAAAATTTCTACAAAACCGGACCACTCTCTTGGTTAAAGTTTTATGGAGGAACCAACAATTAGAAGATGCTACATTGGAACTTGAGGATATGATGAAGGAGAGGTATCGTCATCTGTTTGTTACGAAGTGACGAATTTTGAGGGTGAAATTCATTTTACGGGGGGGGGGGGGTAGAATGTAACACCATAAGATTTTATGAGAAATATATATATATATATATATATATATATATATATATATATATATTTTATGTCTTATGTTATAAGAAACACCAAAGTAATCTTTCACTACACACAACAGTGGCTTGGCTTGCGTTACACGCAAGATCAACCTTCCTCGATAGCTTGCATTATACGCAATTCCAAGTTTCACTAAACAATGATATATTATTATAATGAACTAGCTGTTATGAATAGTATTAACAGAATTTTGAATTTTATAACATTATAATTCATCATACACATTTTCTAGAATGAGATATGAAAACAAAATCAATTTTTCAGATAAAGTAAATATTTTTCAAAACAATGCAGTTTTACCACCTTTTGACAGCATGCCCATTTTAAATATAGTTTTTGACAATTTTATATGTTCAATTTTACAAAATAAACTTATTCCTTTTAAGCAGGATATAAAAATTTAAATTGGATAATTTTTTGATATTTTTCTGATAACTTTAATATTTTGATGAATAGTAAAAATATACTAAATTTTTCTTAAAAACAACTTTTTTCATCAAGATAATTTATATGGTTAAATGATAAAATTTAATAGTTTTAAATTACAAATAGAATATATTTTTACCATTTAATATAATTTATTACATTTTCATTAATTTTACATTGAATTCATAGGTAAAAACATTTCAATATTTGACAATGTTTTAACTTTTAAAACCCATTTTCTTAACAACGAGATTAATTTTCAACTAATTACTAAAACTTATGTATTTTGAATTTTGAAAAATTGATTCCATATTTGGATTCAGTGGGTACAAATTATGTTAATAGGTTACTTTCTTTTTGATATTATGAATAGTAACTACGGTAATGTTTATTTACTACAGTTAAAGGTAAATCAGGTAATTAAGGGTAAAAATAAGATTATAAAATTACCCTAACACCTGCCAAAATTATATTGGATGAATAAAAGTTGACCCATATCACTTAAGGGTCGGAATAGATTCATTTCATGGACTTTTGACCATGAAAATTATATAATTATTATTAAAACCAAAGAAAGTGACAACATGTCACTCTCTTATATCTTATAAGTGTAATATTTTAAATTTAGTGATAAAATTCATAAAACTTAAAACATGAATAGTCTCCATAAAGATAACCAAACTATCTACATCATGTGAATTTATTTATAATTTTTAGGGATTAAATAATTATCATTAATGATGACACAATAGTGATGTTGAAATTATTTTATTTATTGAAATATCAAATAAATGGTTTTATAAATATTAAAATAAATATTATATGAACTATTTAATATTCCCCACGAATTTTCTAGGTAAATATGACTTGTTATGAATCTATTAAATCTTTTATTTTGAATATATCTTCTATGTGGATTTTATTTAAATTCAAATAATTAAATAGTGTCAAAATCAACACTATTGTAATTTTATAAAAATAACATATTATAAAATTGATTAAAAATCAAAAAAATATTTAAAAATTATAAATTTAAATTTATATGGTCTAAAATGTCATAAAGTATCCAATTATGGACAATTAAAAACACATAATTACTCATTTATAACAATTTAAATTTTTGAATATTATTACCACAAATAAAATTAAATAGATTAAATAAGGATAAATCATGTTGATAAGGTTTAAAATAAATTCCAAACATGTCCAAAATCTATGGGTTGATGTTATTACAACTCTATATCATCTAATATTCTTATTTGAGTCATTTTTTGAGGTTTTTAAGTGGTTTTTGAGTTTATTATAAATTAATATTTTAGAGAGTTCCAAAAGTGCCCCTCTCCTCTCTTATAAAAGGGCACCTCCTCCCTCTCCTACTAACAACATTTTGAGCCTTCAAGCTCGGAAAAACCCTGTCCATTTTTCTTCTCCACTTCTCTAGAAACATACTATAGGTCCTTGTCTTCTTCAAAACCCAACTTTTGGGCCCTAAGAGGAGGTTTAGAAGAGGCGGGTCGAAGAAGAGGTAATATCCTTTACCGATTCTTTCAAATTATTTCTTCTTCTACATCCTCTTCCTTATTTTTTTAAATATAAAGTAATAAAATTAGTATCACTCATATACTGATATGTTATTATAAATATGAAAAAACCCTTTTACACATTCTATTCATCCTACGGAAAACGAAATCACCGCGCATGCGTACGTACGGAATACCCTCTCCAAGCCATGGTGTAATCTGTTTTCTTCCACCACCTTACTTGGATGGGTATAATAGTGAAAATAATTACTATATATAATTATTATAACATGATAATAATTCTGAGATATTATATCATCCACTCCAAGACCATTCAATAATCATTGGAACAATATCGTCGCTCGTGCGTACGCACGACTTACAGTCTCCACGGTGCGATATGATTCGTTCTACATGTTATTCATTAAACCATGATTATATAAATGAATTTAATGAATATATCGGATATATATTATAATAATACAATTCTTTAAATTATGTAGCTATAACCTAAAAATATGAATAAGAATTTATTCGACAAATCACGCATAATTACATAATGCAATGAACACCCGAATAATAAGTAGCAATGAAATATTACAAAAAAGAAGATAAGAATATGACCATATATGATATCATAACAATGAATATGATTCTAGAATAAGTCAATGAAATTATTTAAATCATTATATAGGAGGTTCAGGTATGTATAAATCATATCGGACCTAAGTTAAGGGAAAATCTCGCAATCTCAATTTTTATCCGAGATTGTTTATACTTCGGTATTTACTGGGGCATATTTATCATCCACATCCATGTTTCCTCAATATGTAATATTATTTCTATCCTCCTAAAATGATTTAAATCCAATTTCCCCTTTGGTTAATTTTTAGTAAAAGATATGAAAGGAATCTTTTGTTATTTTTAGTATGATATACTTTTTGACTTTTCCAGCCAAAGTACGAGAAGAATGTTTTTTAACTTATACGACATGAATGAATTTTTATGATTTCATAGAACATTATTCCATGAAGCTTACTTTACAATTTTTCATGTTTATTTTCAATTAACTTCTTTTAGTTTAAAATTGTATGACATGTTGAGAAAGGAAAAATGTTTTTGAAGTAGAAAGGATATTTTTCTCAAGAATGGAGTTCACGTATTTTATCAAAATTATTTTCCTTACAAGATAATATAGGGTTCTGTTTATATCCTTATTATTACATTGATTTGATTATGTTATGATGAAATTATTTTTATAAAGTCCTTTTATCATTTATGGATTATGTTATGATGGCATGATGTTTAATAATCCCATTTTTATTACATGGGTTATGCTATGATGTATGATTTATGATTTTGTGGAACACATAAGAATGGTTTCATTATGGGATGGGTGTGACCTATATCTACCTATAATGCATTGGGTAAATATTTATATCTCATGAGATAGACATGGCTGGAATGGTAAGTTAATCCGGTTCAGTGATACAGGACTGGAATGAGGAGTGAACTCAGTTCGGTAATGGACTTTGTCTGCTATGATGGTCTTGGAAATGAGTCTTGACTAATATGAAATGATTTTATATTATTATGTGTGTATGCCACAAGGTTTCATGTCTTATGTTCTTATTTTTTGGATTACATTACAGTTCTTAGATTTATCCCATGACATGATATTTTGACCTTTTATGCAGGATAAGATTTTTCAAACGTAACGCTCTTAAGAATATGATACGATTGACATTTCATCTGTTTACCCTTACTGAGCATTTGAGATCACCCTTTTGTATGTTTCTTTTCCCAAGGTCAGGAATAAGGGTATTAAATATGATATTCCAAAAAGGATTCTAGATATTATCAAATAAACGAGAGACAACGTAGATGCTTTATGAACTAGTTGTTTATGTTTCCCAGTTTCTAAGGACACTATACCAATATGGTATTGTTATGGTTTTGTTATATGTTGTAATAAATATAATTCAATTTTGAAGTATTAACAATGTATGTAATGTTTGGGTCATTATAATTCTAATTTCTAGGTGATAACTATCATTATAAATAATATATTTTTTTCAGTAAAACTCGGTCTTACATGTAACACATGCTATCAAATGAACTCAATATTGTGTGTAACACAATCCAAACATTGTGTTGTGTATACTGAAAGCTAATATAAGTGTTTTGTATAGTGAAAGATTAACTTGGTGCTTCATATAAATGAAAAATCAGTTGGTGTAGAATAAAACTCAATCCATTAAAGAATTTTAATTTATTTGAAACAAATAATTCATAAAAACTCAAGGAGTTACATTATACCCCATTAAAACGAATTTCACCCTTGAAATTCATCATTATAATAAAAAATGAGGAAAATATACCTAATAATATCTTAAATTTCCCATGTATATTCTTCAAATAGGTGGTTTATCTATAAAACACTAACGAGGTGAGTGGTATTTTTTTTGTATAGCTTTCTCCCTACGATCCATAATGTCTATAGGCTTCTCTTCATATGAAAGATCATGTTCTAGCGGTAAGACCTCAGATTTTAGTACATGTGAAGTATTTGGTATGTACTTCCTAATAATATCTACATAGAATACATAATTTTTTGAGATATATTTATTGAATGCAACAATCTATAATCCACCAATTTGATATGATTAAGAATTTAGAAAAGGAAATTGCATCCTTATAATTTGAAATTGCACTTTGAAAATCAAATTTGGATGTTTGAAAACATTTTTGTGGGAAACTCACATCATGAAAATGAATACTAAATATTCATTTGAAAAGGGAAAATTTTAAATTTAACAGTTACTCAAAGAAACTCATAACCAATTTTCCACGTATAAGAATATAGGTGGAAAGTGGAAATATAGTCATAGAAGAGAAAACTAACTATCAAGTTCTGATGGATAGTGATAGAGAACATGGTTCGTATAATGTTAATCATCATAGAGAAATAAATCTATGATGGTCTAGGGGACCATTTGGTTCATAAAAAATGAAGGTACTATAATATTTTTTTTTCAAGATACTTTTAATAAAGTCGAATAATTTTCACAAGAAGATATACTCACTCAATATAATTCCATTTTGTAAGAACAATCTCATCCATTGGTTCTGACTTTATTAGTTTTCTCTTCATCTATTACGGTAAGAAATATGGTTGAAATTGTAATGACTAAAGAACTAGTGGATCATAAGATCTATAATGGGATGATAAGTAATTCCTTCCATCTCTAGTTACTATAAAAAAAATGGTTAGTAAAAGTTTTCCAATATGCACAAATCTTCATATGGTCAAGTGAAACATTAATATATAAATTCTCATCCAAATTTCAACTTAAAAAATTTCATAAATGGTTACCCTTATGAACCATCCAAAATATTAAAATCCAAAATTTTCTAAAGCATATTACTAAATTTAAAAAATCAACTTATCATTAATCCCCTAAACAACTTGATGTAGCTCGTAATCATCACATACCAAACATGTGAAGACCATCATCATGTATTCTCTTGAAACATGTTAATTTCATGAAAGACCATATTGAATACACACATTCTTCTTCCTTACTTATATAATAAATTTTATTATATGAAAACATTTTCTTTGGAATCTTAGGTTCATCCTTGTACTGATAGAATATGCGATTTCATTATTCTAGAATCCAAGTAGATAATAACATGAAATTTCACTAATGGATGAACAATATTATTTTAATAATGCTTATTCATTCAAAATAAAACATGAAATTCCCAAAAAAGGAGATGCAGAAAAGTATTCCCTAATTATCATGGTTCGATTTATCCATTATGATTGTATAAGATTTCCCCTTGTCCTTTTTAATCAGTGGTTTTTGTGGCTTACCATCTACATTAGTCCTTGGATTAGGGAACTTATTAGAATAACAACCAAACTCCTTGCAATTGAAACACTAAATCATGGGAGGTTCACTCTTTGTAGATTTCTATTTATTTCCATTACTTTAGTAGTAAAATTACCGATGACCTTCTTTCCCACACATAAAACATCTACTATTCACATTAAAACAATTTCATCAATGTTCCCTTCCACAAATTGATCATAATGTAAATCTAATCTTCTTCTCTCTATAGTTTTTAGTGTTTCCTTCAAATTATGCCCTTATTTTCTTATCATAACCATGATATTTATGGGAAACTTCAATATCCCTTTTTGTATGAATAATAAGAGGAATGCACTTACTGAAAAATAATTTATGGAACTCTTCCCAATCCATGGAGTCAATTTTATCTTGTTGCCCCGTATTCGTGATAAAGTTACACCATTGATTCACTTAACCTTCCAAGTTATAAGTGCCCAAATAAAAATTTTCATGTTCAGAATAATGGGAAATGATAAATATATTTTTAGTATTAAAAATCAATTTCATAGAAACTAGTGGATTAGTCATTCCACTAAAATAAGGTTGATGTGTCCTTATGAAGGATTCAAGAAAACGCTATTCCCTCCTTTGTTCATTTGTAAGATTATCATGATTCATGGATTGATAAGATTTTGTAGTCCTAGAAATAAGGCTTTTTATTACATCTTCTATAACATTCAATTTATTAGGAGGGACATCATTTCATTGTCCATTTCATTCCTCATTAACACAATTCCTCTAGGTTACAACCATCAACTAAATGCCGCTTATGCAACCAACACAGGGAGGATGCAGATCATGTTTTCCTGTCTTGTGCGACAGCCTCTGCATTATGGCATTTTGTCTCTGATCTTTTCAATTACAGATGCTCTTTTACTGATTCTATTTCTTTGTTTCTAATAAACTGCACTAGATTTGATTTTTCTTTGCAGATCAACAACATCTGGTTAGCGGCAGTGGAAGAGCTCATTCATGAGATCTGGTATGTTAGAAATGATCTTATTCATAATAATCATTCTTTTAATCTCAATGCAGGAAAATCTCGGATCCTTGTGGCAATCCAAGAGGCTTCTTTTATTCAAAAAGATTGTTGCAACAACTCTGTTGGAGACTTTGAGATCCTTCACCGTCTCCGTGTTCCTGGAAATTATCCATAGCCAAAACGCACCTTCGAGGTTTTTTGGCAGGATCAAATGCAGGGATGGATCAAAGTTAATGTTGATGGTGCATCAAAAGGAAATCCAGGTCCTGCCAGTTGCGATGCTATTTTCAGAGACTCTGCTGGACAGTGTCAGGGCTGTTTTTTCGTTGGATGTGGTCACTCGTCATCGCTGGAGGCAGAACTGCTGGGTGTCATCCATGCTGTTGATTTTTCTCTTCAAAGAGGATGGAGGAAACTATGGATTGAGAGTGATTCATCCACCGTCATTCATGACATTTGGAATGGTAGCACTCATCTGGCCTGGAAGCATACTTCACGTTGGATGAACTGCCTTAACTTACTCCACAAGATTGATTATATCGCCACCCATACTTACCGTGAGGCAAACTCTGTCGCTGATGCTCTTTCCAATAAAGGAGTTCACCAGCAGATGACTTGGATGGACTCCCTGCCCGCTGATTTATTTGAACCCTTTGATAGAGATTGTAAAAAAATCCCCTATTTCAGACTCTTGTAACTTTCTTGCCTTTTTTAATAATAATTTGTGCTTTGGACTTTGACCAAAGCATTACATTTTAAAAAAAAACTTAGACTTATCATTAGGGATCTTACTAAGGTTTTCTCATCCGAGTTTCCAGAGGTTGACTAAAATATTTCTCTAATACCAACTATAATGACCATGATTTTCATACATAGACCTTACATCATTTTTAGGAATATTTCATACATTTCGAAAACACACACCCAAATACCATATTAGTTCAGTGCCATTGGAAACATAGAAGCCTTAAAAAATGGTTCATAATACATCTACATCTTCTCCTGCCAATTTCTTCCTAACTAGATCCCTTCTTTAAATATAATACTTAATACCTTTCTTCACATCCTAAGGTAAAGAAATATAAGAAAGGGTGAGCTCATATGCTCAGTAATGGTAAACAAAGGAGATACATAAGCATAACTTGAACATAACTATCACGAACTGACCCATATCGGGGCTCAAGCCGCAAATACCCCAAGCTTTCCTCCATAGGGCAGGGGGTGGTGACTAGCACCAAGGACACAAAATACCAGGGTGGCCTTTGCCTAAGAAAATTTACAAACACACACACATCAAACTCAATGAAAAAGTGTAGACGAAAAGGAACAGAAGGTACAACATTTCCATAAAAAGGAAACCAAACATGCATCAACCTCTAATTAGTACAAGTAAAGAAAAGAAAACAAAAAGGGAAAGGGGAAAAAATACATGCCCAACCAGAAAAGCGCCACAACTGGTAGTAACTAAAAAGTAAACAGCTGAGAGATACATGCTCTTGGATCCCAAGATATGACCGCCATACACAGTTCAAACACCCATATCCCTAAGATCCTTTGAAGTCACAACCAACATATCCATCATCTGTATATGGCATGCCATGTGCAAGAAAATCCCATACAGGGGTGAGTATAAAAATACTCAGTATGACACCCTAAAAAAGAGAAGGGGAAGCATTAAGATATACACTGAAGAGTATATAAGTGGATAAGACAAGGTATAGGAAAAGAGAGTACAACTCAACCCAACAAGATAGTGAAGTAAACTCATCCAAAACACAAGGATCTAGAAACGGTGAGAAGATGAATGTCTCATCGAGTCTTCAGTACCTATAGTAGGAGAGTAGACTCATCCAACCATGAGAATCTAGACATAGAAATCAGATGGAATACCCAGTGCGTCTTCGCCTCTCCTAGAAGGAGAGTAACCAAAATAAAAGGAGTGGGGGCTGAATTTTTTTACATATATATGCTCAGTCAAAGAAAACCAAATGAGAGAGTAAGGGGATCTCCAACTCACTACTCATCTCAGGGAAATAATATCCAACATTTTCAGAAGTATCCACCAATGATGCCCAACATCCCACTTGTCTGTCCTGAACACACATGTCAAAGGGACTCAATCACCACACCTTAATACTATCCTCTTTGGGTAAAACTGACTCACCCTCATGATTTCAGGTCACATCACATGGATGCATCTTGGTGGAGAAAGCATCCCTCATTCTTGTGAGTCCAAATGTACATCAAACCATGTCTCGTCACTAATCCGTATAGTCGAGGGATTGTGTATCAAGGTCGAGAACCCACCGCCCAACCCCACTAGAGGGTATTCCCGATACTGCCATCGGAGAACGTCACTGCCTAGCCCTGCTGAAGGGTAATATGCTGGAGGGTAATCCCAAAAGAGTCATCGATGAATGACACTTCTCAGCCCCACTGAAGGGTGATACACTGGTGGGTAAGCCGGGAAGAGTCATCCATGAATTCCACTATCCAGACCCTCTAAAGGGTGATACATTAGAGGGTAATCCCGGAATTTTCATTGGTGAACACCACTTCCTAGCCCCACTGAAGGATGATACACTGGAGGGTAATCTGATACTGCTATGGCGATCCTAAAAAATCACTATCATCATCAAGTGTATCCTATGATATGATTCACACCCATAATATCTTGCATTATAACATGGAAACCGTAACAGAGGTCACCATCGTGTTCTATGTAGAGAAACATGCAAGATAGGCTATTTATTTTTCCAAATCGGAAAACTGGTGAAAAGGGACATTTTCACTACAAGACACCCAAATGGGTCAAATTGGGGACCGCCTTCCAACTCCAAACATAAAATTCTAAAAATTAACTCAAAAGGCCCGTCTTAAAGAGATGTTCATGCTGTCATAGATGGTGCATCAAACCAATGCCTGGTTCAAAATATGTTGCATTTGAGACCTTAATAGAGGGTCACGGCGCGAGTGCATTGACTCATGGTTGGTTCGACCTATGATCGACCAACAAACCACACCTACGCTATGATAGCTACCACAATGGTTGACCATAGGCCAAACCAGTGAAACTCAGTTTACTGGGTCCGATCTGCCGGCTTGTACCTAACCCACTTGTCTGGCCCAAACCACTGTGGTTGGGCCAACCCATGGAATCCCCTACCGCTTGCCGACACAGCCTAGCCCACTACCAACAGTGGCCCGACCTACAAGTCTATCACCGACCACATCAACACGGCTGATCAGTAGGGCCCTGTGGCTCTCCATGTTGTAATACCACTGAGTCACGATTACTCCATTTCTCTATGGCCCGTCGCTGAAAGCCGCCATTGCCGGTGCCCCAGTGGTCTATCCCATGAACCACCAGGCTCAATCTAGTCACCCAATCACAATTTTGTCTACAGATTGGGGACCCTTGCGATGATGGATTCACAGCTCTGGACTCTTATCATTGATCCATCAGTGCCTTAACACACCCAAAAGTTTATGGCAGAAAACTATGACGAACGGACAAAAAACGACATTTAAACACAAATTGATGTCCTCTTTCATGTGGCCATCAATGATTTTGCAAGTATACGATGAATAAAAAGGCAATGAAACATATATTAAAAATATAAAATGAATCAAAACTCAGAGATGAGATAAATACTACCTTGAAATGGTCGTTCTTCCTTGATGATACATTCATGATGCTCCCGCTTCGATATGCCGAGGTTTCGGGAGAGATTTCTCCTTGATTCAGAGAAGAATGATGAAGAATAGTAGGGAGAGATGGATAGGTCTTAGGATTTTATAAAGAGATATATTAGGGTTAACCCTAATCTAAAACACTAAACTCTCTATTTATATACATCCCACTTGGCATAGAAATTCAAAACTCTTGCATCCTCTCATTTTATGTCACGCCTAGGCCAAACACCCCATTCCAAACTCAAAAATGATATTGTATTTACAATCCAATTCCCCATTCAAAAGTTATTTTATTCTGTAACAGGGTTAAAACAATTAAGTTTAATTATTTTATTTATGATTTTCCCCTTGGGTGCTTTTTCTACAGAAGTCCCACGCTGAAAAATGTCATGCCCCACCTTGGGTAAACAACATGTTCTAGACTCAACTATGGCCTCAGATTTTTTATCCGAGCTACCATTTAAGATTTATCCCATTTCTTTCATGTGTATAGTATAAATTATACTCAATATTTTTTATAAAATTAATTCTGGGCACACCGGGACTTAGAATTGCATACCGTCTCAGTGCCTATCTCTTGAAATTTATATAGAAATATTTTAATGTATTATAAGAAAAACTAGGGTCTCTACATCATTCCCTACTTTAAGATTTTCATTCCCAAATGTCTAAACTAGAGAAACAACTTGGGATACTGAGCTCACACCTAGATCTCCAAATCCCAGGAAAACCTACACATTTACGTGCTTCCACAACACATGAACTAAAGAGATGGTTCATCCTCACATGGTATGATTCTATCGATGATGTGTGCAGGAACATGCATGTATCTCCTTAGCTTCCACACATGGGAGATTACATACATCCACTCCAGCTATTGGGGGGGGGGTAGGGAAAGGTAGTAGGAAATCTCACAAATCCTTTGCATGATCTCGAATGACCTGATGAACCTTGGAGATTACTTTCCTTCCTAGATGAAAACCATAGCACAAGGCCTCAACATATCCTCTAACACCTAGATAGTATGCCCAGTCTGCCTATCATTCTGGGGGTGAATGGATATACTCATCCGCAGCTAGGTTTAGAATACCTCATGTAGGCCTCTCCAAAATCATGATGTAAACCATGCGTCATGATCAGAGACAATCTTCAAGGGTACCCCATGAAAGAGGATGATATCTCAAACCTACAACCACCCCAAACACTCCACCAAAATATACTATCTAATAGCAAGGAAGTACACAAACTTTGTGAGTCAGTCTACTATTACCCAGATGGATTCATGGCCCTTCTCTATGCATGGAAGTCTAGTGATAAAGACCATGGATATGTCGTCCCACATCATGCTAGGATTTCAAGAGGCTGCAACAACCAGTTGAAACTCAGTGCTCAACCTTCACCCGCTGATAGGTGGGGAATAATGAGAAAAAATCATCTATGCTATGTATCTCTGAACTAGTAATACTGCCACTGTATATCCCAATATATATTCCCTATATTACGATGTAAAACTAAGGGTGAAGTGTGTAAATCTCACATTAGCTCCTCCCTCATTGCAACTAGAACCTCTATTTGTCCTTAACACAAGGTATCATGATTCCATTCTTCAAAATATCCATCTAGTACATCACTTATGGATATATAAATCATGAAACATCTCATAATCGGTGTCTCAGAACCAGGAAACTCTCACATGATCAAGAAGTAAAGGTGTTGACACCATTGATGGAAGAAAAAATATACCCTCCTACTATACTAAGGCCAGCTACAGGGAAGCCAACTACCCAAAAACATCCTGCACTAGGTGAGAATGAGAATTCCTACTAAGGGAATCTATTAAAAAATTTCCCTTTCCCAGATTATGGAATATCTAAAAGTCATAGTCTTATAGGAAGTTCAACAAATGTTTCCTCCTTAGGTTCAACTCCCTCTGAGTGAAGGTGTACCTGAGACTCTGGTGGCCTATGCAAACCACAAAGAGTTCTCTAAGAAGGTGATGTCTCCACATCCTTAGGGGTAATACTGCTGCTTCTAGAACCACATAGTGTGGCATGTAGTCCTATTCATGGGGTCTCCATCACCTCGACCTGTACTTGATAACTATCGTGTCAAGGTTGATGTTGAGCACACAAAGGTAACAACAAACATGGCATTTGAGTGAACTCATCCAACCTCAAGTAATAAGAAGGGAGGAAAGAGTACCTCACATAGTGTCTATCAATTTTTACTAAAAAAATTATATGCGACACTTATCATACCTTTTATCATCTCACGCATTGAAAAATTGTAAACATCCAACGCATGCAGCTACCCGTGGCCCCAACCGCTTAATCCCTGAGCCTGACATGATCCACTTAGTGGTGGTGGAAGGATCTCATACCATCATCCACCAACCATAACTAATCCTATTCCTCTACCAGCATTGCCTCCCGGGGGACCACCCTATCCTCACCTAGGAGACCGCTGATCACAACACCGTCTCTACCATGGATGTATATCTAACATCTGCTTGGAAAGCTCAACATGTCTGGTTAGGCAGTCTCATGCCTTGTGATCAGGTCCATCACGAGCATAACACCAGCCCTACCTTGGATGCTTCAGTGCTCTATGCTGTCCCAAACCATGTTCCTGAGTTTGGTCATGGGAAGGCCTCCTGCATTGAGGCCCTACCAAATAACGTCTATTAGCTGCATTAGATGTCTCATATCTGTTGTGACCACTACTAGATTCAGCTAACTGGAATCACAATGAATGAAAGATTACTGTCACTAGTGCATGCTCCAACACCTCGATGTAGCTGGGGTTGCACAAGGGAGCTAAGTTGACATGGATCTCTCTGCGGAGTACCTACTCAAACTTAAGTTCTCAGAAGTAGAAGTTGCAGATCATGTCTGGGAGTAATGTGTAATGTCTGAGAACATAAAATCATACTCATAAACAATAATCCCTCCCTGATAAATCTCCATGATCTCCCTGAATACAAATGGAGCATAAGTAGGAGGGGTCGTACTCCTCATGGAATAACTATTGGAAATCGTCCCATGAGAGTGCTGACTCATCGTGCATCTAAGTAACCGGACTCCACCAACATCCAACCTTTCAAGGGAAATTATAGGCTGCTAAATCCACCATTTGATCCGTCGATGTCCAAACAAGCCAGAATAGGTGGACCACCGACTCTATACAATCCTTAGCTACCTGAGGATCTAGATCACCATGGAACCTTAGCGGTCTCTGGGGCTGGAACTCACAGAGTGCGCTCAGCCTACACACATCCTTAACCTACATTGCTGGGACTAAAAACTGCTCAGTAGGTGGAGGTTCTTCTACCTATCCACTTAGATGAAGGGGGATCATATTATAGATCCTAAACTGAGCCCTCGACGTTCACAAGATCATCATCACGAACCAGATCTAGTATCCTGCCTAGATGTCATTGCAGAGGCATCCTGAATCCATAAAAGAGTACCATGGTCAAATGATTATATATAAATATATCAACAATTTTGGGGATCTGAATCAAGAAGGAAAATCAAGGACTCAATCCTCTATGATGTATATATCAATGTTCTCTACAACAAATGTCTCATCATACCGAGTCAACAAGTAGGTAATCAAGGTCTTATTTAATAGCTATATTAGTCGCCACACCATCAATAGACTCCCTAGCCTAAGGGCCTCTCTCGAGACACATTGACATTTTTTCCTTAAACCTAACCAAGACCTTTTTAAGAAAATGTCCGAACAACGTACCAAGGGTTGAACCACCTCTGATACCACTTTTTCATGATACAACCCATCCTGGGGCTCATGTCGCAACTACCCCATGCCCTCCTCCATAAGCCAGGGGTGGCGACTAGTGATGAAGGCACAAAAACTCAAGGAGACATTTACCTAAGAGCCTGTACAAACACACACACAACCAACTCATTGAAAAAGTGTATAAGAAAAGGGACAAAAGGAATAAAAATTCTACAAAAAGGAAACCAAACATGCACCAACCTCTAACAAGTATAAATACAGAAAAGAAAACTAAAATCTAAAGGGAAAAAATACACACCCAACCAAAAAAGTGCCATAACTGGAAGTAACTAAAAAGTAAACATCTGAGAGAGCCCTGCTCCTAGATCCGAAGCTATGACCACTATACATGGTCCAAAAACCCATATCCTTAAGCTCCTTTGAATTCATAACCATCCTCTCCGTCATCTACATATGGCATGACATGTGTTGAAAAATTCCATATAGGGGTGAGTATAAAAATACTTATTAGGGAGCCCTAAAAAGGTGATGGGGGAGAAGTAAGAGATACAATGAAGAGTAAAGAAGTTGATAGAACAAGGTATAATAAAATAGAGTATAGATCAACCCAACAAGATAGTGAAGTAAACTCAACCAAAATACAAGGAGATAGAAACAGAGAAAAGATAAACTTATCATAGAGTCTTTTCTACCTATAGTAGGAGAATTGACTCATCCAACCACAAGAATATATACATATAAAGCATGTGACATACCCTACATGTCTTTTCCTATGTTTTAAGGAGAGTAACCGAAACCCAAGGGGTGGGTACTGAAATAGGTTACATAGATATGCTCAGTCAAAGAAACCCAAACAAGAGAGTGAGGGGATCTCCATCTCGTAGATCAGCCTAGGAAAAGGGTCTCTAATTATTCTAGAAGTATCCACCAATGATGTCTATCATCCCACATGTCTACCTTGAACATGAAATTGAAAGGGATTCAATCACCACACTTTGATAATATTTTCTTTGGGTGGAACTGACTCACCCCCATGGTTTTTGGTCGCATCACATGGATGCGTCTAGGTGGGGAAAGAGTCCCTCATTCTCGTGAGTCCAAAGGTACATCAAACCATGTCTCTTCACTAATCCATATAGTCGAGGGATCATGTCTGAATGTCAAGAACCCACTGCCTAGCCCTACTGGAGGGCATGCCTAGTATTTCCGTCGGTGAATGCCACTGCCCAGCCTCACTGAAGGGTAATACAATGGAGGGTAAGCCCAAAAGATTTATCAGTGAACGCTATTGCCCAGCCCCATTGAATGGTGATATACTTGAGGGTAAGTTGAGAAGAGTCATCTGTGAACACCAATACCCAACCCTACTGAAGGGTGATACATTGGAGGGTAATCCTGAAGGAGTCATCAACGAATGCCACTGCCCAACCCCACAAAAGGGTGATACACTAAAGGCAAAGCCGATAGTGCTATGGTGATTCTAAAAAATCATTGTTGTCATCGAGTGTCACCTAAGATAGGCATCACACCTATAAGATATCGCATCATAAACTGAAAACTATAAGGGAGGTAACCATCATGTTCTACGTGAAAAAATACAAAGGTTAACATATTTTTCTCCCAAAATAGACAGCTGGTGAAACAGGTACTTTTTACAGCATGACGCCCAAACAGGTCAAATTGGGGCCCACCTTCTGACCCCAAACTTCATATTCTCAAATTTATCTCAAAAGGCCCATATCAAAGATAGGGTCACACTACCATATACGGTGCATCAAATGGAAGCCCAATTTCAAAGATATAGGAATTTGAGACCTTCGAAGAGGGTCACAGGGTTGGTGGACTGACTCACGGTCAATCCACCTACTGCGGCGGTCAACCTCATTGGTCGGCTTGGCCTACGGTTGACTGTTCTCGCACCATGATAGCTATGGTGGAGGTGGAACACCATGGTTAACCATGGACCTTCGATCGTTGGCTGACCTGGGATTTGACCCAATTTGCTGGGTCCGACCAGCCAGGTTGGCCCCGAACCACTTTTCTGGCCCGACCCATCAGGATAGGGAACAACCTGTTTTCCCGACCCGAACAACTATGGTGGGCTAACCCATGGTGGCTTAGTCTGCTTTCCAATGTGGCCCAACTTACTACCAACAGCAGACCAACCTGTGAGCCAGTCGCTGACTGCGTGATTGGCAGTGACAATCGCTGCTTGGGGTTGCGCCACACGACCCCACCCAGCCAACCGGTCATGCCATGTGGCCAACCACGTTGTAGCACTGCTGAGCCATGGTGTCGCCATCTCTAGGCTGCAGTGCCACCACCACTCTGTGGACCACTGCCGGAAGCTGCTGCCGACCACCGTGCCAACGGTCCATTCTGTGGACCACCGGGCTCAATTCGGTTACCCAATCACGATTTCTTCAGTAGATCAAGGACCCTTGAGATGATGCCTACTATGCCAGCCTCTAATCATCTATCTGTCGGTGTCTTAATGCACCCAAAATATTGTGGTAGAAAATCATGAACAACGGATGACTAATTACATTTAAACACAAATTGATGGCTATGTTCATGCGGCCATCGATGATTTTGAAAGTTTACGATGAATAATAAGGCAATGAAATAGATATTCGAAATAGAAACTGAATTTAAACTAAAAAACTAGATAAATACTACCTCAAAATGGTAATTTTTCGTTGGAGACACGTTTATGGAGCCCCCGCTTCGATCTGTTGAGGTTTCAGTGGAGATTGCCCCTCAATTCGAAAAATAATGAAGAAAAAATATAGGGAGAGAGGGAGAGAGATTAGGCTTGAAGATAGAGATATATTAAAGGTTAATACTATTCTGAAACACTTAAATCTCTATTTATATATGTCTCGCTCAACACATAAAACTTAAATCTTTGCGCCCTCTCATTTTATGCCGCGCCTAGGAAAAACAACCCATTCTAAACTCAATGACGGTCTCATATTTACAATCCTATTCCCCATTTGAACGTTGTTTGATTTGGAAGATGGGGTAAGACTATTAAGTTTAATTATTTTATTTATGATTTTCCCCCTCAGTGGATTTTTCCACAAAAGTCTCGCACCAACAATGGTTCTACTCCACCTTGGGTAAACGATACGTCCCAGAATCAACTGCGGCCTCATATTTCTAATCTGAGATACCATTTAAGATTTATTCCATTTCCATCATGTGCATAGAATAACATATATTTAATATTTTTTATAAAATTAATTCCAGGAACACTGGGCCCCAAAATCATACTTCATATCATCCCCTAGCTCTAGAAATATATATTGAAATATTGCAAAGTATTATAATAAAAAACTGGGTCTCTACAATAAGGTTATGAGAAAATAATAATAATATTTTAAGATCATACCTTGAAAATCTAAGATCATATACATGAGTCAAGGCATAAATATTAAAAGTTCATTAGACATGAATCATAATGGAGTCAAAAGCATAAAACATGAAAGTATAACATAAAAATAAGACATGGAATTATGGAAGATGCATAAATATATAAAATGATTTTCTTAGTAGTCAAGGATCATGACCAAGGCTATCTTAGGGGAATTGGTTCACTCCCCAAACTGTCTTAGAAGTCAAGGTTCACTCCCAAGGCCATCTTAGTAGTCAAGGTTCACTCATAATACCATATTAGTAGTCAAAGTTACCTCCCAATAACATATTAAAAGACAAATTATTTTACTGAACTGGGTTCACTCCCCATTTCAACCATGACTATCTCATAAGTTATGAATCATTACCCAATTCATTGGAGGGATATATAGGTCCCACCCATAAAACAATGAAAACCATACATATGTGTGCCACAAGAACATAAATCATTCATCACAAATATAAAATAACCATAGAAAGAATAAGTATAGTATCCTTGAATCATAACCCCAGTAAAGCATAAGTAACATCAACAGAAGTCATCATAGATGGAAAATAATTTTGAAATATATTTTAAAAAATTATATTGAGGAAAATATCCTTCCTGATTTGAAATTTTTATTAAATCATAAATCATTTAGAAAACCTTTTCATCGAAAATAACCTTGAAAAATTACGAAGGAATCTTTGAAAACCATTTTAAACATCTTTGAAATCCTTTTCATTGAAAATTATTAAAAATCATTTTTGAAAACATTTTTAGAAAACATAGTTTTTGAATAAAAAAAATTCGAATGAAGATAGAATATCATTACATGAAACGTATAATATTATGAAAATAATTATATTCATGATAAAAAATGTTAAAGATCAATATATACACCTCAGAAAAGAGTGCATGTGGATAACATAACATGTGTCTCAATGAAGGTAAATTGAGACAACATTACCTTACTGATTTGGTAACTTTTGAAACATAAACCCCATGAAAAAGAGATCATAAAATGGATATGAAAATACCCATAAATTTAAGGATAATATATCATATATGATATTTATGGGTATTATATAGCCCACACAAAATAAACTAGAGGTGTATATAACATAAGTCTCACAAAAATAATAGTGAGAATAGAAATCCCCATACCTTAAGTCTTGAATTCATTCATATACATTAAAAAATCTTGTATAATAAATATAAGTTTATTATAAATATACCATATAACCATAATAATATATATAATACCATATATTATTTACTTATGACTTTATATTTCTCACTTATTAATAATTCCATGTTAACATTATGTTTTAGGTAATAACCACTTTGTTTTTCACACATGTTTTGACATGTTATTCTTATTCCTCTGACTTAGATCATGATTTATTCATCTAAAGAATGATAAAAATCATATAAATATCTTTTATATATTTTCTATTTATATGTATTTATGGTTATTCATAAAATTTATAGGTATAAAATAAAATACATTGTTCATGGAGATGGTAGGCCGTATGTACGCATAAACAATGTTTTCATTTTCTAATCAGATTAAAATATATAAAATTATATGATATATTATCATTATAGAATAATTTTAATAGAATATATATCAAACAATCTTATTAAAACCATCCTTAATACATTCCATATAAAGCGTGAAAAAATCACATCGCTTCGCGAGGCGGTAGTTATCCGTACACACAAATGACGTTATCATATTCCCTAAAAATTGAAATCATGTTGGTATGTGTGATATAATAATTCCAAAATCATAATAAAATTATAAAAATAATATAAATCATATATAAACTAAAAAATCATCATTATTTCCAACCTTTAAATGTGGTAATGAAAGTATGAATGACATCAGTTTGTGAGATGATAATATGTCGTACACATGAACGTTGATTGCATATCACATTTGATGAAAGTGTGTGAATTTTTTGGGTGTAACCTTAACATAAGTATATATAATTATATTTAAGATACTAAGGTTATAATATAATCATGAAATAAAAATAATTCAAGGGGTTTAAGGAATAAATAAATAAATAATGTTTGTTGATAAACGTTACCTCTTCTTTAGGTATCTTATTTTGGTTTGCACCAAAGGACTTCCTTGGTTGGATTTATACCCAAAGTAATAATTATAGGATGAAGGGACATAAGTTTTAATGATATTTTTATAGGTTTTTTCTAAACCAGATAGGTTTCTAGGTGTAAAGAAAAGAGAATAAAATTTCCATTTTATAAGAGAGGGGAGGGCTACTTTGGTAATTCTTTAAAATATTAATATATAACAAGGTCAATATTTATCTAAATACCACAAAAATTCCTTGTATTAAATGTTAAGATAATATGGGATTATAATATTATAAAAAAATATATTTTATATAGGTTTTGATGTTATTTTAAACCATATTATTTTGATTAATTCCTAGCAAACCTATTTTAATTTTAACTATGGTAATAACTTTTTCAATATTAAAAGGTTGCAATTTTACTATATAAAGTATCAATTGGACCATAAATGGACAATTTATTATATTTTTGACCATATCTCATTAACTTTGTCCTTATTTAATATACTTATTATTTCTAAATAATTTAATAAAATATTATTTTCATAAAATATCACTAGGATCAATTTTAAAACTATTAATTACTTTGACATTAAGAAAATGAATAATGCAAGATAGATTCTAAAAACATCATTTAATATACCCCTAATATGCCATATTATCCTATAAAATTCGTGTATCACCTTAATTAATTCAAATTTTATTTATTTTAATATTTTTAATATCATATAATTGATTTTTTTCATTAATTGAATAATTAATGCATCATAATTGTGTAATTATTTATTATAATTATTTATTCACTAAAAATTAAAAATAAATTTCTAAAATTTATATAAACCTTTTTATTTGATAATAATATTTATATTCAAGATTATCTTCTATTTAATTCCATATTAAAAATATTATACCTATTAAAAGATAGAGTGTGACATTTTGTCACCCTCTATGATTTTAATAATATCTAAGTCATTTTCAAGGAAACATGTCCATTAAATAATTAAATTTTAGAAATTATACTTTAATGGTAGAATTAAATTCATCCAATAACATTTGGAAAAGTTTTATGGTAATTTTATAATTTTTATAATATTAGTTTTACCCTTAATTACCCGATTTACCCTTAACCATGGTAATAAAATTACTAGCTTTACTATCCATGTTTCCCAAAAAATAGAAGGGAAATATTTACTAAATTTTTACCTTATTATTAAAAATATGGAATCAATTTTTCAAAATTTAAAACATATAAGTGGATAAAATTAATTTACAATTAATCCCATAGAGGGGGGGGGGGTGAGAAAGCAGGTTTTTAATGTGAAAATGTTTAAAAGTTCACTATGTTTATATATCTAAATTCCATATATAAATTAATAAAATTACCTAAATTAGATTAATTAATTTATAATTTAACAATTTTGGCTTTAAAATAAATTTAAAATATAATTTAACACTACAAATTATTTGGATAAAAATACCATTTTTAATTAAAATTCAGTATTTTCACTATTCATCAAAAGATGAAACTTTTTTTGGAAAGACCCCAAAGAACTAGCCTAAGAAAAGTTTGAAATTAATTTTCAAAAAAAAATTTTATTTTTTAAAATAAAATTTATAAAATTATAAAAATTTATTTTTAAAACAAGTCTTTTATTAAAAGGTGACAAAACAACCTTTTAGAAAAATACAACTTTTTATACTTAAAAATGGGGTTTTTCTTATTTTATGCCTGTAAAACATATTGGATGAATTAAAAAAATTTAATTGAATAAAAGAAAAATAAAATAAATTAATATAATTCAATAATATTTATTAATTTAATTTATTAAGATAAAATGCCTTTTTGGGAATAAAAACAGTTTTTAATAAAAACACATCCTTAATTTTCAATTGGGTTTTAACTTCATTTATAATTAATTGGTATCCCAATATTTAATTTCATAATTCAGTTAATACTATTTATTCTTTTCATTCCAATGACTAGGTGATAACTATCATGATAAATAGTTTGTTGTTATTCAGTAAAACTCAGTCTTGCATAAAACAAGATATCGAAGGGATTCAAAATTATGTGTAACATAAACCAAAAATTATGTTGCATATATTGCAATATAATTTAAGTGTTTCACGTAGTGCAAGATTAACATGGTGTTTCATATAAATCAATAATAACTTGGTGTATCGTACAACACAATCCATAAAAGGGTTTGACTTTACTTGAAAAAAATAACTTATAAAAACTCATTGTGTTATAACATTCATGCCAAGAATATTATTCATGATGTGAATATGATTATAGGTAGATTTTGTGAGTTTGGTTCAAGGTGTGAAAATTTTACAAAATGTGAATTGAATTCACATCATGAATTCATCATTCATGCTTTTTAACTAAGGGTAACACCTTTTTCAACATCCATGCAACTCATGAGATTTACACCTTGAATTTGGATACACAATGTGAATCCTTCATGTATAATTGGTTTTTATATTCTACAAGAATTAATCCTAACTCATTCAGCTTGTGTTTCCCAACCTTTAACCCTATGTCTCTCCTAGAATATTTTGAGTGATTCTTTTCCCTCTAGATTTCTCTGTTAGTGCCTTGATCTCTGGCCTGATTGGCCACTCTTCCATTGGTAAGAGTTATATTATCTTTTCTTCTTCTATGTTTCTCTTAGGTATTTATAGTGGGGTTGTGATAAATTTATAGGTATTGATGATAATATGATGATACTTTTTTGATACCTTCTATATCTATTGTGTCTTCATCCTCTAGGGCCTCTATTTATTAATCATGAGTTCCTTATGGTTTGTGTGGATTTCGTTGCTGATGGTTGCAAACCAAATTTGAGGTAGGTGGTTCCATATCTAGACTATATTGGATGAACCATATTTTATATTGGTTTATAAATTTATTTATAAATAAATTTTAAGGATTGATTTATTTTTGTGTGTAAATGGGTCTTTATGAAAAGATGGGTTTCCCATTGTTTTGGTAAAAGAAAGGTGTTTTTCAAAGCATTGTGAAATGGATTGTTAAATGGGTTTTCAAAGAATATTTTTATGGAAAAGGGTGTTTGAAATTTTATTTTGTAATGTTTAATCCCTTTTAAATGTTTTGATAAATTCAAAAAATGGGAGCCTTGGGTACTTTGGTGGAAGGTGTAGTAGTAGGACTCGTCTTTTGATAATGTAAGGAAGTTCACATTATGGGGTTTTGTTCAATTCCTAGATTGATACAAATTTTTATCTAGGACATGATTGACATGGTAAGAGGGATCACTTTATGGGGGTGTTCCTCTCTTCCCTAAACCTTGATGCATGGGTTATAGGGACTTCTTGTGTGCACTAGTCATGATTGATGCACGAGTGACCTAGCTAGCCTAATCATAAGTTATCCTTAGAGTGTTTTACCATTTTTCTTTGGCTTGTAAATTTTTTGATTTGATATATATATATTTTTTATAATTGTAACTATTTTATGAAAATTATTCTTTGAACTATTTTACATAGATTTGTTTTGGAACTATGGATAATGGGGAACTGTTTACCATGATTTTGATATAAAAATTTTAAATTGTTTATCATGCCTTATTTTATATAAATTTAGAATTTTAGGATTGTTTTACAGAGACTTCATATGGAACAATTAGGTGGGATCCTACTAAGCCAATTTATCTCACACCCTACAACCCACTTTGGAGGTTTATAGACCTTATATTGTCTTTTGATATTGAAAAAAGAAAGGCATCACAGTGAGGTGGTGAGGTTTATGTCAGCTGGGTATGGTTAGTTGGTGGTGATATGGTGGGATGTTTCTTATGTATCACATGAAGTATCGATTTTTGGTTTTAGTTATCATTTGGATGTTTGACTTATACCATAGAGTTTTATCTTACTGTTTTGAGTTGTATCACTACCATTTTCACTTATTTTGTTACAATATATATTTATTTTAGTATTCTTCTATTGTTTCTTGCCATTATATGTATATAGATGTATTCAATGAATCTTTTTTAGGTTGGAAAAAATAATTCCCTTAGGTTTGTGTTTGATGACTGGGTGCTAGTCGCTAGCCCATGGGGATCGAGAACACCTTTCAAGTCAGTAAATAATTTATTTGGGTACTAGTATTTAGAGACTATCCCAAATCTATTAATTATATAATGGTATCTAAGGATCATTGATGCTCAATCTCGGGAAGTTTGTTGAAAGGATATAGGATTGTTGAGACTTAAGGGGCATGTTTTGGTGAGTTCCTAGACTACTCTTTCTCTGATAATCCTCAAGTTTCAATGGGATATTGGGATGTGTGTATCATTTGTTGAGGTTTTTGATAGAGATATTATTATTTTTTATTTTAATTATTTGGTTTAAGATGAGATATTTTTATTGTTTGATAATTTTATTCTAATCAAGTATATATTAACATGCCTTTAAAACATCTTTCACAAGTTTCATAAGAGGGTGAAATAAGAGATTCTCCTCAAGGGAACCCTCCTTTGGATCTGAATATTATAGTGGCTATCATATGGGAAGCTCGTGCTGTGGGCCAGTATGTACCATGAGCTCAAAACCTAGTTATTGAGGTGAAACTAAGAGTATTAGGTGACATGGAATTACTACGAGAGTTTGTATGTGAGAAGCCCTCATCCTTTAGAAGTATGAATGATACTAAATAGGTGGAGGACTTTATATAAAAAATAGATTAGGTTTTCTGCTTCTTGGATACCCATGTGGCTATCAAGTTGAATTGTGTGACATTCATGATCAAGGGTCCAATCAAGAAGTGGCGGGATTCCATGGTAGAGGTAGACTGGTACATGGAAATGAATTTTAAGGGTTTCAAAACTCTCTTCTTTTAGAATTTATATCCAAGGTATCTGATGATGGAAAATTATCCAAAGTTCCCATCCTTACAGTAGGGAGAGGTTTAGGTGTCAGAATACACCAATAATTTTTTGGATCTGGTTTTTTTTCAATAGATAGGGAAATGATGTAAGAGATTAATATGGAAGGAAATATTGGATCTTATGGTTCTTACCTTCCTCCCAACATTAGTTTTAGTTATTTATGGGGGAAAAAGAGGATGTTGAATGATAATTGCAGGGTTGGTGGAGTTGGTTCTCACCAACATGCCTCCTATATGCCATCAGCTACAACCAGTGGTGTGACTATGACTTTCTATACATGTGGAAAGGTAGGGAACACCCAATATTATTTTCCTTTACCTTCAAATATATGCAATTATTATGGCTATTGAGGCTATATGTAGATTTTTTCCAAGACATGTCTGTACATAGATATCATCAGGGATCTTCGGTTCTAAAAGATACTGCGTCATAGTCAAAAGCTTTAAATTCCATAGGTATCCAACCAAAATCCTCAAGAGTGAAGGGAATTCACACAGTGTATGAGTTTCCAACCATGTTTGATACATGACCAACTATAGTGAGATGAATTTTTTTTGTTACATCTTATATAACAACTTATTTATTTGATACTAGTGCCTCAAACTCATTTATATCTACCTATTTTTTTGATGAGCAAAAAATTATAATGGAGCACATGTAATTTATCATTGATATAGTGATGAATTTTGGAAATAAGAAAGAGAAGAGGTTTTTATGTCTATATCATTCACTTTTGATAGATGTTTTGGAGATAGTTTGGGATTTCATGGTTATAAATCTGGAATCGTTCGACGTCATCGTCTGGATAGATTGTTTAGTTTCTCACCATGATGAGATTTATTGTTGTCATTGATAAGTTTTCTCCCTACCATTGATGGGATCTCTATATTGTTTAAGTTATAGTGGGATATAAGGTATGGTCGCATGATTCCATCCCACCTAGAGCCCAGATTTTTTTTCTACTATCTCGATTGAGAATGATGATGTTTCCTATATTTTTGATCTTACAAAAGTTGTTCAGGATTTCCTTAATGTATTACTAGAAGACTTATATATTCTTCCTCCAGAGAGGGAGGTAGTGTTCAATGTTGATCTGGTTCTAGGAATACTTTCAATTTACATACCCTCTTATCATATGACACCTACTAATCTAAGAGAGATCAAGATCATGTTAGACAATTTTATAGAGAAATGTTTTTTTCCTTAGTATTTCTCCATGGGTTGTCCCCACTCTATTTTATAAGAATTATGATGGTTTGCTTAATTTTTGGATTGAATATCAGAGGTTGAACCAGGTGAATATTAATAATAAGTTCCATTTTCTCCATGTGGATGGCTTTTTTGATTAGTTAAAGTGGGTTAAGTGGTTTTTGAAAACTAATCTTCAGTTGGGTTATCATCGGATCAGGGTTCAAGAGGTTGATATTTCGAAGAACACATTCATGATAAGGTATAACCATTATGAATACCTTTTGATGCCTTTTGGTCTCACTAATTATTCTATATTTTTTATAGATTTTTTGTACAATATATTTTATCAGTATCATGACACCTTTATTGTGGTCTTTATGAATGTTATATCTGTTTTTTCAAGATCTGAGCATAATAATGATCACTATCTAAATTTGTTTTTGGAAATCTTGGGGAGCCAGGTAATTTATCGAAATATTTAGAAATGAAATTCTAGATCCAATAGGTGATGTTCTTAAGGTACGTGATTTATAAACATGGCATATTAGTAGATCCTGAGAAGATGAAGGCTGTTTGGTTATGTGAGGTGCCACAAAACATCTTCAAGATACAAAGCTTCCTAGGCCAATCTAGATACTATTAGCAGTTTGTCAAGGATTTATAAAATTTTACATCACCATTGACTTCTCTTACCAAGAAAGGAGTTAATTTCACATGGGTTGAAAAATTTTAGACTTATTTTTATGAGTTGAAATGACTTATGACATTAGCTCCTATTTTGATATTACATGACCCTGGTAAGGGGTATGTGGTGTACTGAGATGATTCAAGTGGTGGTCTGGGCTATATACTTATGCAGGACCATCACATCATGGCTTAAAACTCTCATCAGATTTGGCCTTATGATAATAATTACCCTACTAATGATTTAGATCATTCTAATGTTATGCATGTGCTTAAATGTTGGTGGCGCTATCTTTTTGAGGATAGTTTCATGGTCTTCTCTACCATCATGTAAATTTTTATTCAAGGAAAAGGAATGGTAAAAGTAAATCAATGGAAATCCACTGCATGCCAAGGGAACACGAGCCTAAGGAGGCCTAAAATAGTGGAGTCCAAGGGCATCCCCTCTAATCATATTGACCCCCTCAAGCATCAAGATATTCAAGTTATGTAATCATAAGTGCTGTGAACAAATGACCACAAGTGAATCTAGGTGGAATACCTAGAGATGTTCGAATTTTACATCTCCTACACTCCATGGGAGGGTAATGTCATCATATATGATCTCAATAAAAAAGTTTTGTCATAAGATATTTTGGACTCAAAAGAGGAATAAAAATTGATGGGGATTTTTGCTCAGTTATATCTAAACACTCAGATGGATGATTCAGGTATGGTTTTGACTAGTGTTTAATTATAATCATCACTCCTTGAGTCTATTATACATGCTCAACAATAGGATGTTGATTTTAGAGGAATTATAGAAACCTTTTATTATGGGGATACCAATTCTAGTTGGTATATACCTTATGATAGTGTTATTAGTTTCAAGGATCAGTTTGTCATCCCATATTCCATGAGGAATTTAGTGTTTCATGATTTATATAGTTATTTAAGGGAAATTCAATATTGAAAAATGAATATTTATTATGACATGAGACTATATTTATTGTGTTTAGGTATGAAGCAGGACATCACTAATTATGTGTCCCACTATTACACATACTAGCAGATAAAGGTATAACACTTAAAGCCTTATGGTTTTATCCAATATCTTCTGATACTAATTTGGAAATGTGATGAGGTGTTTATAGACTTTGTTTTTGGATTAACATGGACTCCTTGATGAAATAACACTATCTGAATGGTGATTGACCGGTTTATGAAATCCACTCATTTAATTATGAATAGGGACACCACTAAAAGTTGAAGATATGGGTAATATTTATGTACATGAAATTTTAAGATTTCATGGGACTCCCTCTACCATTTTCTTGGATAGGGATCCCCAATTTACTTAGAGGTTCTAGAATGGTCTCAAGAAGGTGATAAAGACTTAGATCAGGTCGAGTAAAGCTTACCATCCATAGATAAATGGTCAAAAAGAGCGTGATATTCATATCTTAGAGGGAATTATCTACACTTGTGTCTTGGATTTTGGTGGATCATGGGTTATAAATATGGTACTATTAGAGTTTTCATATAAAAAAAATACCGTTCATTAATAAGAATGGCTCCCTTCGAGACATTGTATGGTTGCCCATGGAGGTCACCTCTTTGTTGGGAAGAGGTGCGAAAGGCCTCTCCTATGGGGACACATATTTTTTTGGAGACATAAAAAAGGATACAAGATATACCTTTACACTTGGTTAGATATCATATTCAACATAAATCATATACACATCATCGATATCAAGGTGATACCTTTTTCAGTGTACATGAAACTCGTGTGATTCATGTCATGAATATGTGATTCACAATGTGAATCCTTCAACTCCAATTGGTTTTTATGAACTAATATCCCAAATACTAAATAATAAAGATTGTGTTTCCCTAACTTTAACACTATATCTACCAAGTTATTTTGAGTGATTTATTTTTATCTTGATCAATCCATTTTGTGCCTTGATCTCTAATGTGGTTGGTTGCTCTTCCTTTAGAAAGTGTTATATTATCCTTTATTCTTCTTCATTTCTCCTCGGTTTTAATTTTGGGTTTGGGATAATTTGGTGAGGATTTATGATTTATGATGATTATTGTTTGATCCCTTAAGTGGATGATGTAGTATTAGGTCTCATTTTTGATATTGTAAGGGAGTTCACTTTCTGGGGGGTTATTCCATTCCTATATGAAGATAAATTTTTCTATAGGACTTGATTGGAATGATAAGAGGGTTTACTTTCTAGGTTGTTCCTCTATTTCCTGGATCTTGATGTATGGGTTCTAAGGACTTGTAGTGTTCACTAGTCATGATTGACGTATAAATGACCAAGCTAGTCTGATCTTAAGTTTTACTTCGAGTGTTTTACAATTATTCTTTATCTTTTACAATTTTGGATTTGATATACCTATTTTTGAAAATTTTAAATGGTTTATAGAAATTTTTATTTGAACCATTTAACTGGATTAATTCAGAACTATGGACAAAGGGGAACCTTTTACCATGATTTTTATATATAACTATTAAATTTTTTATCATTCATTTTTTTATATAAATCGAGAATTTTGGTATTGTTGTATAAATAATTGATATAGAAAAACTTGCTGGGATCCTACTGAGATTATTTATCTCACACCCTACTCACCCCTTTGGTGGTGTAGAGAACTTGTATTGTCTTTTGATGTAAGGGAATTCAAGGCACCACAGTGAGGCGATGAAGTTTATGTCAGCTGGGTATGGGTAGCTAATGGTGAGATGTTGGTATTTTTCACACTTATCACATGAAGTTTTAGTTTCCCTTTGGATGTTGGACTTGTACATTAAGGTTTTATATTATTTCTTTTTAGTTGTATTGCTACCTTTTTCACTCGTCTAGTTGTGAAATATATTTATGTTTTTCTTCTTCCACTGTTTCATTCCACAATATTTATATAGATATATTCCATATATCCATTTATTATTTTTATAAATCATTTCTTATGATTTTTTGATGCCTGGGTTCTAGTCACCAACTCATAGAGATTGGGAATTCCCTTTGGGTCAATAGAAAATCAGTTTGGGTACTATTATTTAGAGGGTATCCTGGGTTGGTTTATTATAAAGAAATACTAATTTCCATCATTTTATTTAACAATAATTATATAACTTCATATCATTGTATCTCACTTATATAAGTTTTTAAAAAACCCATAATATTCTTAGATTGTGAAAAATATGCATCACTAGTTTCAAATCTCACCTATATGAGCTTTAAAAAATTCATATTGTTCTTATGTAACATAACTTACACATCAAAAACAGTTATTTGTCTTGTTAAAATTCAGATTCTCACTTACATAGCTACTCTTATTTTCCTTATTCTTGTACATGGATAGTTTAAAAACCAAATATCACATATGTATCTACTCCTCCTAGACATATAAAATATATATATAGTTGAATCTCAAATCCGAACACAACTTCAAAATAATTATTACATGTCCAATTTATTTTTTAATATTCACTTACACAACATTATAATAATTCTTCTGAAGTGACTCTGAAGTTCACCCAAACTCCTCTAACATTATTTAGAAAATTTCTCACTTTATACATACTCAAATAATTCAAAAGAGAGATTTTACTTCTTCACACAACTAGAAAACGTCATCATATCTCCTAAAAATTATTTTTAATTTTCTTTAAATTTTTTTAACCCCGACACCTAATTATTAAAAATTTATTTTTTATGAATTTTTTTAATACTACCATGATTTTCAGCCTATATATCCTTACCTTTGACATAATCAAAATCCCATTTTATCTAAAAAGTAAATATTTTCTTTAATGTAACCACACTCAATATTATTTCAAATAATCAAATAATGTCTTCCAATATATATTTTATTCTAATATAGAACATACTATTCTTAAACTCCTTTACTTCTCCTTGATTGTAAAATTATACCAACTATGATTTATCATTATAATTTCTCTATAATTATAAATAAAACTTATAATAAATCAATTCTTTACTTCAATATATTGAAATAAAAATGTAAATTTTATTTTGATAAAAAATATTACCATATATTTAAAACACATCCAACTTTATATTAATAACAAATCAAACACCAAACCTCTGGCTAAAACAATATATAAATTGGTCTATCTTGGTTTATGATTATTAATTTACAATGTTATAAAATATTATAAATGAAATTTTATGTAAATAATACATCTTATTCAATATCCTATAAATACAATTTCATCCAAATCATTTGGGTACAAGCTTGTGATACAATAATATATTTTACCTTTACAATATCTAGTAATATATTATACTAATTATTATTCATCTACTGAAGAAACATTCTTTCAATAAGTAATGTTCCAATATATTTGGATATTTTATCACTAATGTTTCCATTCCAATATATATAATTATGAAAAAAATAAATTTAGATAACAAATAAAAAATAAAATATACCATTTTTAGTTGTTCGTTTTCCCACTAGACAATGATAATGAAATTTGTACCCCAAATTTATACAATATATCATTAACATAATTTAATTGAGAAATAGAAGTGTATTTCTTATATTGAACTACTATAAGGCTAAGAAAATATTTCAACTTTTTAATAAGTACATTTTTAACTCATAATTCCTAGAATACCATGATCTCTGTGCATATTTTATCCTATAAAGTATTCTTTAAATTTCATATTTTTTATCTTTATTGTCTAATTTAAAACTATTTCATTATATAATATAAAATATTTTTTTTAAATATTAAATAATGAATGAATATTTAACATCCATTTCAAAAATATAAATCTTTTTTGAAAGAAAAAAAAATTATTATATTTTTTTCATTATTATAACAAAAAAAATTATTTCATTAAATTAGTCTCTATAAACTTAGGAATAGCCCTTAAAAATTGATTTTTATTAGTTTATTAAAACTACACCACTGTTATTCAATTTTTTTGAATACCCATTTTATTCTACTGATATTATTCACTTTGGGCATTTAAACAATATCTCATATATTATTCTTCTCAATATGATTTATCACTTTATTCAAGTATTTAATGCATGAATCGTAGTTGATTTTGTTTGAAAAATTATTTTATTTTAACATTGACATTAATTTTATTGTTTTTATTTTCTTCATTATTATAGATTTTACAATAGAATATTTTTAACTTTGAATGTTTCATTCATTTTATTCACCCCTTATATTTAGTTTTCTACCGTGAATGGTTTTATAATCTCATTAAAATTTGTTTCATTCACTTCAAATAATAATTAAAAATACTCTTTATTATTTCTAAAATTTATGGATAAATTTATTTACTTTTAACCTCAACATTTTTATTTTAATTAAGTGTAATTATTTTATTTATTTAAATAATATTAACATCATAAATTTTAATTTTTTTTGAATCCTATTGTTATATAACTTATTTGATATAATTTTGATGGAATTACCTTAAACTAATTCTTTAACTATCACATTTCTAAATGTACCATGATTTTATTCATTGTTCTAAATAAGAAAAACATTTCTAAATATTCTAATATATTTAATAATAATATTATTGTTATATGACATCACAATATATGTAAAGTACTCTTTAGGTATCAATGTTGATCTATTATGTATATATATAACAATTTTCACAATCTCATTCCAAAACATTATAAAAAATGCACATGTAATAAGAAAATATTTTTCCTTGTTTTTATGATATTGTTCCTTTTTTATCTACGTTATTTTCCTAAAGGGTCATCATAACTAATATCTGATGATGTACTTCATGTTTTTGTTGTTTTATTTAAACTTTATAATAATTATACCCAGTCTAATTGGCATACTTATTTTTCTTATTTTTCTATCACAATAGATTTCAACCAATATTTTAAACCCCTTGATTAAACCCAAAACCCTATATTTTTTCAAACAAGAATAATAAACCCATTTTACTATACTAAAAACAAATAATGCATAATATATTTAACCTTTAGTGCCCTTTTGACTTATAGGAACACACATATCAGTGTGTGTCAAATCCATTAAATTAAAAAATTTATTACCTTTAACTTTATGTCTTTGTTAATAAATTTATAAAAAACATGCATATTTTTTCCATTTAATATTAGAAAACCATGAGTATATTTTCTCCACTCCAAAATTTCCATTCTGGTTTCAATTACTGTGATGATCTATGAATAACATATAATTTATCTTACACCATTTCCATGATTTAAAAATACGTCTGATAAATAAAACAACCAATTGAAGAACACAAAATTTTAGTGTCTTGGGATATTAGCTAAATAAATGTCTCATAATATATTATTGCTTTAATATCTCCCACAAAATTCTCCACAAATATCTTCCTCCTCGACATATCCCTACATATAATTTCCTAGGAAAATGAGAAACATAAGAGAAAGAGAACTCAAATGCTCAATAATAGAAACATGTATCAATGAGCCACATATAATTAGATCATAAACATGTGAGAAAACCTAAAAATGGGAGAAATACAAGATTAAAAAGAAAGTTTAATCATAAGTTCTTATCATAAGGCATAATACAATAACATTGATCAAGGTGTAAGGTTATATAACCTCAAAAGGATCACCATGAAATTATAACATAGATCATGGTATAAAAATATAGTAACATGAGACAATAATAATGAGACATAAAGCATACCATATGAATTTAGAAGAAGCATAAACATATAAATTCATAAAATATGTCAAGGTTAACTATCATGACATTCATATCATAATGGACTAGGCTGACCACCCACCTATAACATATTGGAGATTGTATATCCACCCATGTTCCATAACATATTGGACTAGGTCTAACCACTTTTGTCCCATAAAAAAGTATACTTTGGTTAACCACCCATCTACCATAATGATATCACGAGATATAAATCATTAACCAATGCATTGGAGGGAAATATTAGACCTTTTTTTCACATAATGATAAACCATACATATTTGTTCCACATGAAATCTATCATACATCATTCAAGGGACCAATTTTCTCAAGAATATCCTTTTTATTTTTAAGATATTGTTGGTATTAGGGAATGTATGGAGGAGAGGTGGTGCTGATAAAGCAAGAATTTTAGACTGAATGGGGATGTTGTGACATGGTTAGTTCAGTTATGAAATGGTGTAGTTTTAGGGATTGTGTTTAGTTTTGATGAATGGACTTTATGGTGTGGCCATAGACTTCAATTCATGGATTCTTAGGTGGATAGTATGGCGGTTCTTATATTTTTTATACCCCTATTCCATGGTTCCTGATATGCACCATAGAGCCCTAGGTGGTTAGTTTTGGTGGTAATATTATATTAGGGGTCACTATGGTGTGGTGTCTCGGCTACATCGTGGAGTTCTAGAGAATAAAATCATTTGGTCTACCATTTTGGCGATCATTATGGAATATTGTCTTGGATATACCATATAATTTCTTTAGTTAGTTTGGATTGGGTGTTGTCTGAGTATTTAATGGGTGATATAGGATGGGTTTTGTGATGTTATTTTTAGAGGGTGTCTTAATTTGAGCTCGCTATTGTGTTTCCACCTCTTCCACAATAGTATTTTTGTATCAATTCCAACAATTATAATGTGTAAATACTTATTCTTCCATGGTGTTATAAAATTTTATCCTACATAAATTCATAATCACCTCTATATTTATATTATTTTTTCCACATTACTTTAAACCCTTGAAAACCATATATTCTCTTTTAGTGACTCTTGATCCCCTTTAATTTTATTTAGCCATTGAATTCTAGATTTTTGGATCATGGGTGATCTGAGGTGAGTTTCCTTTCCCCACTTATTTATTTATCACTTTTGATTCATCATATAATGCTATAGAAGCTATGTTTTGTTCGGTTTTGGTGTTTCTCATTGATGGTTGATAGAGGATTCTTGGTGGAAAGATATCCTGAGGAATATTGGGCCCCTAACAATAGATATGTTTTGGATATATATATATATATATTATTTTATTCTTGTTCGTGGAATTTTGAAATAATTATATTGAGGCAGGGGATTCAGTATATTTTTAATGTGTAAATTTTGTATTAACATTATTTATCTTGTTTGATAAATAAGATAATAAACCAAAATTAAATAATTTAATGAATTGAAAAGGGTGTTGTGATGACATGTAATTATGATTTACTTTTTATTGGTTTCCTCATGTGATTTTATAGATAGTGTGACTTGGAATTATGTGATCATTATTGTTCCTTGGAATATTTGGCATAAATGAAAAATGGATAATAATGTAAATATGGTAAGACACATTAATAATTAATGAGGCAAATGATTTGTGTTATCATGATTTCTTAAAAACACATAACATGGAAATTTTTTCTTGGAAAAAATTCATGGGTTGATTATAGATATTATTAACTACTAATTATTATGATAATTATTATTTAAAATTTATTATAATGAATTAGTTAATTCAAGATGGAAATGTAATTTTTTTCTTGGAAATAAATGTTTAATTTTTTTAAATCCAACCTTGAATACTTTATATTATATGCCTTGATGTTATGAATTTTGTTTCCCCTTGAGTTTTTTGTGCTAAAAATATGATTTACAATTATTTATATAAATTGGGATGGTAGATCCTTTGATATGATTTGATATGTGAAACATAGTATGGTTGGGTAAGTTGATGCATGTTGAGATCTATTCCTTCCTTTTTTACTTCTTGTTTGGTTATGATAGTGTCCTGATGTAGAGAGTGTTGGGATAGTTCACATAGGTTGAGAGATAGGCTTTCCTTTTGCATGTTCATTGATATGAGGTTGACGCTAGTTTGGTTAGTATAGGTTTAGATCTTGGAATGGCCATTTTATTGTTTTTAGTTATTGTACATAGTTTTCACTTATATCTAAATGCCTATTACCTTAAGGTACATCTCTCACTTGGGAGTAGATTTGGTGAAGTCACAGAATATTCAAGATTGTAGAATTTTAATGAATTGATGGGAATGAGTGTTGATGATGGTAATCATACATTAAATGTAATTTGAGAATATATTGGGATAAATTCTATAAGGGCATGGGATACAACATATAATTGAGATTATGATTATAAAAGAAACTTGGTTTTAAATAATTAATGCGAATATTTAAACCAAAATTTATTAAATGGTAATTATTAAATGGTGATTTTTAAATTGAAAAAGGATTAATGATGTTGAATATTGGTTCTTTCTCTCTTAAAATAAGAATATCTTTCTAGTTCTAGTGGAGGAAGCTAGTTTTTCATGTATTGTTAACTATTGTTTGAGTCTAGGGTTGGATAGTTTACCCTAGAATGGATGTGTTCTATATTATCAATATGTTATATATTTTCTTATAATCCACCACCTATATTGGTATGGAATCTAAAAACTATAATGGCCTAAGGTTTAGTGTGTTTTCCACAACATCTAGGTTGATGAGGATATAGATGGATAAATACTTTTCCACTCTACTCAATATTATAGATATATTATAGTATATAGGCATATGCAGGCTCATATGACTCAAGCTATAGGGTGTGTTATTATACGGTCTGTGATCGATCTCATTTTTACTATAAATGAATGTGAAAACTATAGTGGATTAAGTTTATAATATATACATGTATCTCAACTATAATGTATATGGTTATTACTGGTATAATTTTTTCACAGGCTTTAATGGATTGAGGTATAGTGCATAATTAGATGTGTATTGGTGGATTTTGTTCTTACTATTTTGTTATGGTGGTTATAGGTTACATGACTCTTTTATTTCATGTATATATTTTTAGCATATCTTTAAGTGATTATCAAGCATAACTGTGTATAATATGGTAATTTTTTTTGATGATTTAGTTAATTTTTGAGGTTTTGTATATTTGTTGAGACTAAGTATGAGAATTGAATAAACTAAAGGCAATTCACACTGTTTTGTGCTTGGTTATGGTGCAAGTGGTTGTAGATAGGTTGAAAATTGAAGAACCTAGGAGTTGAGGTCATAATAATAGAGCTTTACACTATGAAAGAAGCTAAACAGAGGATGTAGATGGAAGATGATACATATTTTCACTATGATATATGATTTGTAAAACACCCAAAAAATGTGAGGATAAATGGATAAGTAAAAAATTAATCCATCCCTCAATCCAACACCCATGGAGAGCTGGTTTCCATAAGGAAACCAACTACTTGATTGCGAGTTCCTGTGAGGGTGGTGTCAATGAGAGAGGAGTAGTGTGTAGGTCTATCATGGGTGACATTGGAAGGTAAAGAGTTGAACATGAGTTTGATGTGGCATAGTGACCCTATAGACAGGGAGGACATAGTGATTTTTTCAGATGATGGACACATCCCAATTAATAAGGAAGAGACCTTCTGATTAGATTATTGATGTAGGACACAAGAAATGTGGAGAATGATAATTTTTATTACTTGAAAACATGATTAAAAAAATCACACCATGAATTTATCTTCATAAGTATTGTATTCAAAGACTCATATATTTTTGTTTGTGCCAAAACCAGGGCCTCCACACTATAATATTTTTTGTGAAGATTCAAAGGAGGACACCCCAACTGATTCCCTGGAGATATCATTATGTGATTTACAGGGGAGATTCAATTTCAAATAGAGGAAGGAACTATCTATGTCTTGAATCATATTATTTCACAATGAATCATTCATGTTATGAATTAAAAAAGAGGTATCTAGACACTTCTTACCATGACACTTTTATTTTCACCCTAATAAGTGTTTTAGTATAAGTAGTATAGAATACTGAGATTTTAGGGAGATGATATTTTTACTAGTTTTTACCTTAATTTTTATCTATTTAAAACATTCCTTGGTGTTATATTTAATTCATGTACTTTTTTTTTATTTTTTTCTCATAATTTAGTTAAGTCCTTTTTTCTCAAACTTAACATTTTATTAAAATTTTAAAGATAAGAATACAAACAGAAAAAGAAAGAACATTAAAGACACAAACAAAATGAATGAAAAAACATGGGGATAAAGGGGGTGATAGTGATGAAGGCCTTGATCATACCCACAAATTATACTATTAAAATCATAAGGTATATAATTAAAATAGAGAAATATGTTCAAACTATCTTCACAGATCACAAGTCTTTCCATAAAATCAGTAAAAAAATTACCTTCTCTAAGAGTGTGCCTGATCTCAAGGCCTTGGACTAGAATCATCCTCTACTGAAAAAATACCCTATACCGACGGTTTGGAGAACCGTTTCCAAGTAAGCTTTGGGGATAGGTTTATACCAACGATTTTTGGAAAACCATTGGTATAAGTAATATGAAAATCTATACCAACAGTTTTATAAAACTATTGGTACATGTAATTCAAAAAAATAATCATTCGGTTGGTTTTGATCCCAACACCTCCCGTTTTTGATTGAATGACTTAACCATTAACCTAACTTACTTTTTTGAACATAATTTCACAAATATATATATATATATATTATCATTTGTATTTTAAATTTTTATTTATTTAATGTTCTATGTATGAAGATTCCATTAAAAATACATGAACCTATACCAACGATTCTCAAAATCATAGGTATAAACCTATACCAACAGTTTTAAGAAACGTTGGTATATGTTCTTTGATTTTGGGACTTACACCAACAGTTTGTCCAAACTGTTGGTATAGGTCCCCCATATACCAATGGTTTTTCCAAAACCATTGGTATAGGTCTATATTAGTGACCTATATTGGCCAAACCATTGGTATAGGTCCAAATTAGTGAACTATACCAACGGTCATTGAAGAAAACACTAAATAGAAGAAGCATAGAGCCGTTGAAATCCCGAACCGGGCCCCTCCCCACATAATACCTTACTCACAAGCACCATCCTTGTTTATCTTCAAACCCTACCTAGAAGGTTCCCATTTAATCCACCGACCATAGCCGAAAATGATCCTATTCTAAGTAGGCCTACAAGACACTGGAAGAATGCCTCCGAGAAGGGCCAAAATATTGTTTCCAATCACAACAGAAGCATGTTCAAGGACCAAGGCTTTGGCTCAAACCATCAGGACAAGGGAAGACACCCACCTACCAATTTTATTATTGAATTCAATTATTCCTTTCTAAAAATAATTCCTTAAGATTTTTCTTCACATATAATGGAGTTTAACTTTGTCACGCATGGTTAAATATATTAATTGGGGAGGGATAAAAATTATAAGGATGAGTGTGTCAATGTATCAACTAATCTCAATCATGGAATTCATTTTTATTAGGAACTATTTTTGTCACTTAATATAATCATATTCCCTTTCATGAATCAAACCAATAAGAGTGTAGAGGGAGGAAACCAAAACTAATTGATAGAATCAAGAAAAGACCAATGGATTTCATTTTTATTCCCCCTTTTCAGTTTTGTATAATGTATCTATGTTTCTTAATTTCTAAAGTCCAATGGATTTTCATTATCCTATACAGAATTAGCTAATTTTATAATAAAAAGTTAGTAAATTTAGGATGAATCTATGGACAACACATATCGACTGGTACATGAATGTGAGAAGTGATATATTTTTATGAATGTCTTTAGAAATTGATCCCCATACCCTGATTTAATAAATCATTTAAAAATTAATAAATACTTAGACTTTAATTTTATTATTTTATAACCTGAATAATCAATCCAATAATTTGGTAATATAACTGTGAAGGCTTACCCTTTTGGCTTCTCATGGGATTAACCTTAGGACTTGTAGGGACTATATTACTTTGATTTAGTTTGTGTGTTCTATGAAGTTGTGTTATAAATTTATAAATCGGTTCAAGAACATGGGAATTAATGACATATATGATCTATTCAAGTTTTTAGAACTATTTTTAGGTATACATAGTTACTTTTAAGAGTTATTAAATCCAATTGATTGATCCAATCACTTTATTTCCCATTTATGTTTTTCTATTTAATAATTTTTACATGCATGAGTTCATTCCTTTGTTGTGAAGGAAAACTAGTGAATAAGGACTCATGCCACTCATTCATGGAGCTTAGATTCTCAAGATCCAATTGAGTATAACATTAAGGTCTTGAGATCCTTGATTTTATAACAAATACTATCTATGGAAGAGAGTCACAATCCCATTTACCTTGAAGGTTTTAATTCATAGTACAAAAATATTAAACCACATCAAAGTGGATCGTAGATGACTCATGAGGGGAAAAAGTTGAAATATATAATTACATACATTTATGGTTCCACAATGAGAATCATGTGAAAAATAATTTAGGTGAACAACTTTTAGAACAAACTCAATATTACCAAGATGATCTTGAGTTAATTCAGTTACTTAAAGAGTGAAGACCCATAAAAATTTATGATTTTCTTGGAATCTTGTGAATCCTTCCTCTACAATGAGGTTTCATCAGATGTGATCAGGTTGGAAGTATTCCCATTTTTAAGGGTTATAGATAAATATTTACTAAAAATAAAACTTTTCAGATCGATCAGTAAATGGGATGAGCTATCTATGATGTTCCTTAACAAGTATTTTACACTAGTATAGACTTGGAAATTTTGAATTAATATCAAAAAATTTATAAAATAGATGGATAATCTTCCTTAGAGGTATTTTATATATTTAATACCATTTTTATGAAATTTATACTCTATAATCTCGATGTTTTCATTCAAATTTAAACTTTTTATTACTGATTACAACCTGATACTATAGCAGTGGTTGATGCCTCAGTAGATGGAGGCCTTATGAAGAACACACCTTAAGTTGGATTTCATATTTATAATATGATATAAAACAATTATAGATTGTGGAAGAGTGATAAAGGTACTTTTAAGAGAATAATTCAACAAGTGGAAGAAACTAATCCCTTATTTCTCAAGTAAATTCCCTCTCGAAGAAGCTTGATATATTACAGTTTTCATATAAGAAACCATTACCATTGACACCAATAATGGATGAATAGTCTTGTGATATGTGTGGATTTATTAAAAAATATAAATAATTTCATTCCAGAGTATATAAAAATAAACCCCTCAACTATAACTATATTAGTTATAGTTGAGGCCAATGATAGTATCAAAACCCATATCCAGAATCTAGAATAGTCCAACCCTAATAAGTGACAAATCAGGGGTGGAAATAGCCACAAGGAGGCCAAAAGTACTTTATAAATCAAGTAAAAACTTGCTATTCTCCCTATCATTAAGATTAAAGTCCATTTCAACCACTCCCTCCTCTGATATATCAATAATACCCATCGAAACCACAATTCAATTAGTAATTTATACCAATAAAACAACCTGCATATCCCCAGAAATAATTACTCAAGGATATGATTTAAATTTTTATTCAAAAGGTGGAATAGTGGATGACTACTCAAGAGTCAAATATAAAAAAACCAAAGATCCTCCATCCACAACCATGAGAACCATATGTGGAAGATTTTAAAAACACGTTTAGACTAATTACTGGGTATATTTTATAGGTAGATGAAGAAACATGAATGAGAAGAGGGTAAAGATATAATCTTGATAAGTGAGTGATAAATAAAAGGTTGGTATCTATGTTAGGATTAAAATAATTTGGAGGATTATCCATAACAAGATAAAACAACTGAGTAAAGAGGGAAATAAGTGAAAGATAAAAAAGATGAAGACAAATCTAGAAAGGATGAAGAATGAATTCAAGAGAATAATATTATGTGAAACAAAGAGGAATATATATATATATATCATGATGAATAAGAAGTTGATTAATAAGTATCGATAGCACTGATACCATACATACCCCTATCCTATTCCCAAAGAGGATGAGTTAGTGGAAGGTGGAATCTCAATGAAAGAAGTTTTTAGACATTTTAAAACAACTCTACATTAAAACCCCTTTTTCATCAATGTTATTTATCAAATTATAATCTATGATAAGATATAAAAGGTGTTATTATATAACAAAAAAAATATTGATTATTTTTGAGTCATATACCTTAGAAAATTATAATAAGTAGTAGTTTGGAGGAAGATCCTATTGAAAATGAGAATCCCTGACTATTTTTCTATCCCATTCACTATAAGATCATGTACTTTTGGTAAAGAGCTATGTGTCTTAGGTATAAATTTTAATTTTATGATGATTAGTTTTTTTCCTAGGCTGATATTGGATGATAAAGATGCAAAAAAAATTCTTTTTTTGTAGCTTGAAGTTAGATCAATGATGTGACCTATAGTATCATGGATGATATTTCTGTGAAGGTTAAAAAATTTATTTTCCTAGTATATTTCCTGATTATTGAGATATAGGAAGAAGTTTAAGTGCCTATAATATTGATAATAACCTTACAAAAAAATATGAAATCATTAATCTAAGTGAAATAAGGCCGAATAATTTTTAGATTTAGTGTAGATTTTTTTATTTGGAGAAGGTGACAAAACAAGAGATATATTTCATCTATTATTAGGTTATATTCAATTATAAATAAGATATAATAATAAAATTATCACTCTAAATTTTATAGGAATAATATGAGGAGAATATTATTAATCTTATAAATGATATATTGGATAAGAAAGTGGAGCAACCATAAGTAGAAGAAAATAGTAGATTGGATGTTTTCTAGTAGATAGAATCACTGATGATGGAATCCAACCTAGAGTTTATTCCCTCAATTTTCAAGTCACCTAAACTATAGTTAAATCCATTTCCAATTACACCCAAGTATTCAATTTTGGAGCTAATGTTTAATACTCTATGTGTACGGATGGGTTTGAATTTACAGATAACTTGAACATTTTTTTACTAGATGGTACATTTTTAAAAACCATGGTTAGATCATGATTCTAAGAGTTGGATCGTCATCGAGGGTTTTTTGGATATGGTTTGGGCCTAGAGAGGTGTGTTGGGTTCCCTAATAAGTATTCAAAGCTTGTGATGAGTTTGAGAGTTATTTTGGATTTTCTTTCCAAGGTGCATGGTTTAGTGTAATTTTTTTTGGAAAAACCATGTATAATCCTATGTGGTGGGGGGGGGGGGTTAATTTAGTTTTCATAGGGAATAATTGAGTTTTAAAAATTAGTGAATTATTTAGGAAAAATTGTGTTGGTTTCATAGGAAAGTGTATGAGGTCGCTTGAGGCTGGGACTTAGAAAATAGTTTGAACATAGTTTCAAAAAAACTATTAATATTATTAAATAGGGTTCTAAAGTTTATTTTTAACACCTCAATCTTCCACGATATGCTTCTCTTTCAATAATGTCGTAGCTTGCATTGAACGCAAGTTCGAGATTCTAACACACCACGACCAATCAAAGTAGCTGTTATGAATAGTAATACCCACTTTTTGAATTATATAAATTTTATATTTCAAAATGGACTTCATTTTTGGATTCGGAATATCGAAATTATCCTAAGTTGAATTTTTGGTATTTTTCTGAGAACATCCAATTTTCGATGAATAGTAAAAAATACTTTAAAACATATTTTTTAATCAAAATAATTTATAGTTATAAATTATAATATTGAGTGGTTTTAAAGTGTAATTAGAATATAATTTTACCATTTTATCCAATTGTGGTTATTAGAATTAATTTGACTTTGAAATTGGACATAAACAATTGTCAATATTTTGATAGATATTATGTCTTAAAAACACGCTATTTGTTTGGACAGAGAAAATTAACTATATAATTTATTTATGAAACTTATATTTTTTTTAATTTGGAAAAATAGACATCATTTTTGAATTTGGAATATCAAATATAGCATAGGGTTAATTTTTGGTATTTTTCTGATAATGTTCATTTTTAATGAATAGTGAAAAATGTTGTATTTTAATTCAAAACTGCCTTTTAATCCAATTTATTTATATAGTTTTATTGACATTTTAATTGGTTTTAAAGTATAATTGAATAATATTTTTATCACTTAATAAAATTTTGTTCATTGGAAGCAATTTCAATTTTCAATTGAATGTAAAAACAAGTCAATCTTTTGATAGATTTTACTTCTTAAAAACCCTTCTTTGGTTTTGACAACGAGAATTATTTTTAAATTAATTATTGAAATTTTTGTGTTTGTAATTTGGTAAAATAGATTCCATATTTGGAATCATAAGGTCTAAATTATTTAATTAAGACTCTTTTGTTTTTGGACATTATGAATAGTAACGACGACAATTATCTTTATTTTTCATGATTAATTAGTAATCAGGTAGTTAAGGGTAATGAAATAATATCATAATAATATAAAATGACCCCAAAATGTTTCCTAATTCTATTGGTTGTGTTATGTAAGGCCATGGGATGCCTTGTTCCAACTTAGGGACCCCATGGAATCACTTTTGTGTGATAATGGCATTTTATCATTTTATTTTTTAAAGAAAGGAAAATATAACAAAAGTATGTAACACCTAAGTAAAGCAATTTTAATTTTGTCTGAAAAAATGATATATTAGAACATAAATATTAATTGGAAATATAAAAATATTTCCTAAATCATGCTATTTTTTAATAATTTTTAGACATTAAATAAATAAATTTATTTATGACACCATGACGATACAGTGATTACCACATTAATGAACAATTTAAATAAAATGAAAAGATAAGGTAAAATCTAAGACTTTCACTTGTATAAAGCCTATTGGATGGGTGGATTTAGAACCCTTATCACCTTATCCTCTAAATATATCATTTTGGGACCTTTAAAATCTGAAAATAATTTCATAATAAAGTAACATTTCACGACTTTCCAAGAGTGCCCCTCCTCTCCTCTTATAAAAGGCCCCCACCTCTACCACCTTATTCACTCCTTCAAAGCCATTTCGCTCGGCCAAACTCTGCCCAAATACTCTCTCAACTTCCCTCTATTACTCCTAGAGGCCTCACTTTGGGCAGAAGTCTTCCCAAGGAATCCTTTGGCTCAAATCAAAAATAGTTACCCGATTTTAAGGTAATGTCTTCTCTTATGTTCTTTTATTTTATTTTGATTCTCCAACCACTTAAACCGTTTTTATTCCATTATTTTGTAACAAAACCAGTATATTAAATATAATAGGATGTTTTTATGAGAATTATTTGATTTAAAATTACACACACCTCCGTATAATGGTTAAAGAACATACCGTTTCTTGTGGGTGGCGAATTACTGCCTCACGAAGCGATGATTGTTCAATCTTCTTTTAACACCTTTCATGGTGGACATTAAGATGTCAATATATTTATATATGAAATATATTATGTTTATGTTTTCCTTATGCTTATGTATTTTTCATTTATGGAATACCTTTATGGTTTCCATTATGGGTAAACACGATAATTTCATTTTAGGAAGTGCGGACTACCGCACCCTCAAAGTGATTTGAATCATTAATGACATATGTGGGACATATAAAGGAAAGATTTAAATGATATTATATATCATATTATATTGTAATTATAATATACCTTTATATCATTATGATTTTATTACATTAAATATGAAATATAAATGAAAGTAGCGTTCATGCGTACGTACGGCTTACCGTCTCCATGAACGGTGCACTTCATTTCTTAACTCTAAATGTTATGTAATATTATAAATGCACGTATATACTGGATATATATGATATATATGATATCTATATCATGAATATAATTCTAGAGATAATGGATATTTTACCACATGAACAACTTGTAATTATAAGAATTTTATTGTTGACTTAAGTATCAAAGCTCGGCAAAACGACCATTATTAACATAAATGACTACATAATGTTCAAAACATGACAATAAGTGATATAAAAGGAATAATGTACTTGAAAAAGGTTATTAAGCAATTAGAGATTAAATCTAGTTTTTTATTCATGATATTATAGAACGATCGAGTCAAGTCGGGAATGAGGTAAGGGTCAATTCTACAACCTCTTCATTATTCAAGATTGTTCATATGTAATTATCTGCTAGGCCGACCTCTTTATCATCCACATCCATGTTTCTTAAAAATGTCTTTCAGAACATTTTTACTATTTATTAGACAATGGGTTAAATTCATTTATACCCTTATTTGACCTTATACATTTTTGAAAGGAATCTTTCCGTCATTTTCCAAACAAGGTACTTTTTAACCTTTTCGACAAAATTACGGTAAGAATGTATTTTTTAACTTATACGACGGGTGTGGATATTTTCCACCATTATAAAATTTTTGAAGCTTCTCTTACAATATTATAAGAATATTTTCAATGTAAATGTTTTCTTTTACAATTATGTGACTTTTAAATGATTTAAAAAATAAAATATATTTCTCTCAAATAGTTTTGATTTCATCTATGTCAAAATCTTTTGATGGATTTTAAGCTTTTTTGAAGTTGATTTATTATGATTCAAAACTTCCATATTGTATTGAAGGTTTTGTGATATTTTTTACTATGGATGTTTTATTTTTATACCATTCATGGTTTATGGAGAAAGTATTGACATTTCGTTTTCTAGTTTTAATACGAATGTTTATGTTATGTTTAAACCTGTTCATATGAGGAATGCATTGGACTTAATAAGTGACGGTTGGAGCCCTATATAGCTCCTCGATGCATCGGTAGGTCTCATGAGACAAAATAGTGTCTTGGAACAAGGCCTTGACAAAATCTTATTTGTAGTCTTGGCACAAGGCCTTGACTATGTGGTTATGATAGTCTGACATTATGCATTCCATCATTATGAAAGTGGTTATTGATATTGTATGTGATTATTCGACTAGTAGAATATCCATGTGAATAAGTAAATGGAATTATTTAATTTTATCTTTGCCATATTATACTGATGTTCAAGTTTAAAATGATTTTGTTTTAGTTATAAATTGCCTTAAAAGTTTGTGTTTATTTATGAAAGTTTCCTCTATATTGTTATCCTTACGGAGCATCTGAGCTCACCCCTTTCAATGTTTTATTTTTCCCAGGATGTGAAGAAGTATTTTATGAATGACCTGCATGGATAATATGAGGGTATATGAGTGAGTTCTATGAAGACAAGATGTGTTGTAGTTTTTTCACTTTATGATATAATGTAAGACTTATGAATGTATCTAGTGTTTCCAAGGATACTAAACTAATCGGTCTTTCGAGACTTGATCTTTTGTGATCATGCCAATGTTATATATTAATGCACCTACTCTAGGTAACTGGGGTCGGGGAGTTATAGTTGGTATCAGAGGAATTTTAGTACTAACCTTGGATGCTAGATTTAGATAAAATTTGATTAGAGCACATAGCCCTAAGATAGACTTTGAGAATTAGTATAGAAGAACATCCTAGAATTTTAGTAAAGTATAAATTTTGAGTATTTTATGAGAAATTCATCCCTATCTGGATACGAGCACTTAGAGGAGGATCTGGCACAGATGTACCTATGGGTGAAACCTGAAAACACCGCTTTGAGCTAGACTCAAACGGGAACTGGCGCACGACAACGGGCCTTGCTGCACTCTTGGTTACGACACTCCTGGGGGATATGCTTAGGATAATTCATGATTTCTTTACAAAACATTGTGAAGGGTTTATGAGTATATACTTCCTCAAAGAAAACATTTTTATGATTATGGATTATATCCATAAACTGTTCAATTTATGTTAGCTGTTTTCCAAGTTTGTTATTATGTATTTCGATTCATAAACTAATCTAGTTTATGACATTGTTTAGAAATGACACCTAGTGGAACAAATGGAAACCGTATCAATGCACACACTCCATGTTGGTATTTCCCTCATACTCAAGATAATTATAGTGGAGCTGGTGATACAACTGGTGCTGATCAGCTTATCACCATACTATGACAACTCACTCAGGTTATGAATAATAATCTTACTCGTATGGAGCACCCTGATCCACAATGTGGAGGATCAATGTTAGACCACTTCATGAGGCAACAACCACCAAAATTTAATAGGGGTAAAAATCCATTAGTATCTGAGCAATGGATAAATTCCTTAGAGAAAATATTCCATGCCTTGGGGAGTAGTGAAAGGGAAAAAGTTATCATGGCAGTTTACCGCCTCACTGAAGATGCTGACCAATGGTGGTCAATGATTCAAAACACAAAGGAAGATGATGAAGTATCAAATATGGAATGGAGGGAGTTTAAAGAGATTTTCTTAGGAAAATAATTTCCTCATGACCATCAAGATGATATGGAAAGGAAATTTCTGAGTCTGAGACAAAAGGCGGATCAGAATGTCGCAAAGTATGAGGCTAACATTACAAGGTTAGCGATGTAGGATCAAAATATAATATGAGATGCTCAATATACAAGAGGGGGGGTGAATTGTATACTTTAAAAATTCCTTTGGAACCTTTAAAGTTAGTTATGAATAACTATATTTTCCTTAAGTAAAGGAAAAGGGGCTAAGTTTAACAAAGTTAAACTAGGCAAATTCACAACACCTCTAACACCGAACTAAACTTGGAAAGTGATTCCAAAAGCAGGTTCCGGAAATATGGTTCCGAAAATTGAAACTTAACAAAAGTTACAATATGAGATTCTACCTTAAAGCGTATAGAATCTAAATGAATCAGAGTAAGTATGGAAGTATAAGAAAGTTATACTTTCCTTAAGATACAAATTGCAGCGGAATAAAAACAAGTAGTAAAACTACTAGTAACAAGATAATAGTCTTTTAACCCAAAGATAAGGGTATCCAACAACCTTGGATAAAGGTCCCTTGATTTATACTTTCAAGCAAGTCTGTCTTACCCACACCAGGGTAAGCCCTCGATACGAAGATCGGAGTCACTGTCTTGCTATCCCCGCAAGCCCTCAACTTCGAGGTAGTTGGCAACCTCTGTCCTCCTCAGCAAGGAAGCCCTCTAACTTTAAGGTAGTCGGCACCTCTGTCTTCCTATCCCCAGAAGCCCTCGAATGTAATCACCAACATTCGGAGTCGCACGAAGCTTTGAGAGTTAATAAGAGTCTCTCTCTCTAGAAATCAATTCAACAACATGTATGCACAAAGTCCAAATTGTTCATCCATCCGTTAGCCAACAGCAACGAGCTCTTTCAAATGAGCTCCTATTTATAGGTAAGGTCGGCTCCTTCTCCAACGGTCATATTTTCCTTAAAGATCGGAGGGACCTGTACACGTGTCACTTAGACAATGGTTAGTTTATAATAAAACAGACGACATCGTTTTATAACAAAACAAGTGTAACAGAATGTACGACATCGTTTTAAACTCTAACATAAAGGTTCGGAATGAAAACTTCGGAGTGAAAGTTCGGAGTGAATAAATTCAGAGTGTATAAAACAATGATAATCAGATTCTTTGAAATACTTTCAAAATCAGCATTTTTCTTATCAAGATCTCTAGAAAGATCTGATATCTCTTTAGTAAGAACAGAATTCCTAGCGTTTGCCTTATCAAGTTTCTTATTGAGTTTGGAATTCTCAATCTCAAGAAGTTCAGCAAACCTAGAAACTTCTTCAAAAGTAGGTAAAGCATTTTCCTCATCAGAAGATGATTCTTCATCAGAAGAGTTATAATACTTACTATCATTAGAATTTAAAGAATCATTGGTCAATGATTCAGCATTTCGTACCTTAGCCATAAGACAATGATTATCAATAGGTAATCTAGCTATAAGACCAAGATTCTTCTGTCCTGAAGATTCATAATCAGAAGATTCATCTGAAGAGTCACCACCACTGGAACTCCAGGTGTCATTAGCTTTCAGAACTTTCTTAGCTTTGGCTTTATAATACTTCTTTCTGTTTCTGTCTGAATGTCTTTCCTTCCTTTCTTTCTTTTTGAGCATAGGGCAATCTGGTCTAATATGTCCAGCTCTTTTACATTCATAACAAGTAACTTCTCCATCTTTCTTATCTTTCCTATCCTTTTTCTTATACTTGGATTGAAAGTTTCTCTGTCCAGCTATATTGTTCATCCTTCAAGCAAGATTGGCTAATTCATTTTCTGAAACTTCACTCTCACTGGATTCGGATTGGAAAATGACTTTCTTAGACTTGGATCTGGTTACTCTCTCAGGAGTCTTAGCTTTCATCTGATTTGAAGTTGTAGTAAAAGCAACAGTACCATTTACATTCTTCTTCTTGATGTTGTCAGCATCTCTCTTCATTCTTGTTTCATGTTGTAGAAGAGTTCCAAATAATTCATCAAGAGTAATTTGAGTGACCTTCCTGTTCTCATCTATAGCTGTTCTCTTGGATTCCCACTCATTGGGCATAATGTCAATTATCTTGTCCACAAGAGCTTCATCATCTAAACCTTTTTCTCCCATAGATTGTAGACTGTTGACAATAGTCATAAATCTTTGTTGAACTTTACAGATAGGTTCTCCATAAGGAAAATTGAAGTCATGATATTCAGCTCTAAGCATAGCTCTTCTAGTCTCAATCACCTTAGAAGTCCCAAAGTGTGTAACCTCTAACTTCTTCCATATACAGTTATCTGCTTCACAAGAATAAATTTGGCTATATATGTTTCTGGTCATTGAACATAGTAAAGTATTGCGTACCTTATAGTTGAGTTGATATTCTTGCTTTTCCTGGTTAGTAAAGGTTCTGACTTCCTTGTCAGGAATTTTATAATCACCAGTAAGCATGACAAAGTTGTCTACTCCAGTATTGATAACAAATGTATTCATACGATCTCTCCAATATTCATAATTATTACCATCAAATATAGGTGGTCTTGTAGGATTCATATTGTCAATAGATCCAACATTAATTCCTGCCATACTAGAAATAACTTTGCACACAAACTTGTTAGTAGCTTAGAATCGTAATCACAAAGTTCGGAATGAGAAAAGTTCGGAATGGAAAAATCGGAATGACAAATTTCGGAATGGAAAAGTTCGGAATGGAAAAATACAGAGTGTATAAAACAATGATAATCAGATTCTGTTTAATAGGTGAATTCAGAATGAGAATTCGGAATAGGAATTCGTCATCAGAAATCGTAATGAGAATTCATCATCAGAATTCGTAATGAGAATTTGTCATCAGAATTCGTAATAAGAATTCGTCATCAGAATTCGTAATGAGAATTCTTCATCAGAATTCGTAATGGGAATTCGGAATGATATTTCTTCATTAGAATTCGTAATGAGAATTATTCATTGGAATTCGTAATGAGAATTCTTCTTCAGAATTCGTAATGAGAATTCGGAATGGGATTTATTCATTAGAATTCGTAATGAGAATTCTTCTTCAGAATTCGTATCCTGAATCTGGAATAGAACTTAGTCAGAGTTCATATCCGGAATTCGGAATGAAACATCCTTATAGTTCTTGTCTAGAATCCGAACCCTAAAACAGAATGCTTTATATCAAAGTTTCAATGATTCCGAGAAAATGAATCCGAAACTTATACTTAAGAAAAATATGGAAGAATATATGTAAGGATAATTTTTCTTATAAAAGCGATTTTCCTTAAGAAAGCATTTTTCCTTATAAAAGAAATTTTCCTTATAAAAGCAATTTTCCTTAAGATAAGGTGTTTGTGATTTTTAAAACAAGAAGGAATGGAAAATTCATAAGGAAAACCTTATTGACTCAACAAGCGAGGCATGATCCAGATTATATACATAACCTAAGAAGTAAGATTGATCGTTTCTTTTATGGGTTAAAACAATTTCTCTGTCAAGCTTTAGTATCACAATCCTTCTCATCGTACAAAGATATTGTCTCGTGTGCTATCAAGACAAAAAATGAATTCTCTAAGTCTTATGAAAAAAAAGTAAAGCAAGATAAGAAGAGAATGGTGGAGCAAGGGACAGATAAAGGGAAAAAGGGAAAGAATGATTTTCCATTATGTGATAATTATGGTAAGAAACACCCTAGTACTTGCCTAAAAGGAATGAGAGTTTGTTACAAATGTAGAGGAAAAGGTCACCCGACTCGTGATTGCAAGGTAAAGAAAGAGGTTGTCAATGTTGAATGCTAAAATTGTAGAGAAATGGGGGCATTATGAAAATTAATTCCCTAATCACCAAGGAAACTTACCTCAGAAAATTACAAGGGAGCAAGGCCAAGCTTATGCTGTTACTACAGATGAAGTTGAATAATTATTGTATATTTTTTTTGGAATCAAGAACTATATTATGGTTATAAGAATAATGTGATATATATAAGGATTGTAATGCAGTACTTGTTGTTATCATTAAGGTTTTAATATGATAAAGGTAATCATATTTTTAGTATGTGACAATAAGAGAAACTTTACATTGGGGAATCTGATCTTACAATTGATTTTAGAATTTAGAGACCTTTTAAAGAAAGTCTGGATAGAGATATTTTGGATAAATATAATGGTTGGAATGGATTAAGTTGAAATTTGGATATTATTGTTTAAGGTTAAAATATTTCTGAAGATTATTTTTGGAATATTATAATAGTATAGTTTTAGGAAAAGGACAACCTGCAGGTCGGGGGATAACCCGCCGCATTGGACAAAGCTGTAGGAATCGAACCCACAATCATAGTGCGACATGCCTTTATTACCTACCACTAGCCTACAAGAAGTCCCCTGGTTATTACAAAATAGTTTTCCTAATCTAAATGGTATGTGTTAATATTTAGAACCTTATACAATTAGGATAAATAGAATATTTTTGATTTCTATTTCCTTTTAGAGTGAAAGATGAGTTTGTGGTAAAAAGTTATTAAAGAATGAATGTCTACATGACAAGTAAGTATATTTCCTTACGTTCTTAGTAAATCTCATAAATAAATTCCTCAACTTTATGAAAGGTAAATTAAAACAAAAACATTGTCGAGTAACTTTTCCAACTGGGGAATCAATGACCATTTAACCAATCACAAGTTTGTGATTTCCTTATAGTTAACTTTCCTCATAATCCTGTTTTCTACAACTCTCCATCATACCTTGATGGTTTGTTTCTCCTCCATATCCATGTTTTCATATAATCCTAGTATGGGCTACCTTAGGTGACCTTTGTACTTCTCTTTCTTTCTTTTAAAGTTATATTTTTATTAACCCTATTTCTGGTATGGGTTTTCCACAAAGGTATTTTCTATTTTAATCCTTTTATTTTCGAAGAACATTTTCAAATTGCGAGGAAGAAATTTATTGAAGGAGGAGATAATGTAAAACCCCATGCTTCCATGATATGCTTCTCTTTCAATAATGTAGTTGCTTGCATTGAATGCAAGTTCGAGATTCTAACACACCACAGCCAATCAAAGTAGCTGTTATGAATAGTAATATACACTTTTTGAATTATATAAATTTTATATTTCAAAATGGACTTCATTTTTGGATTCTTAATATCGAAATTAGCCTAAGTTTATTTTTTGGTATTTTTCTGAGAACATCCACTTTTCGATGAATAGTGAAAATTATTTAAAAGCAATTTTTTTAAATCAAAATAATTTATAGTGATAAATTATACTATTGAGTGGTTTTAAAGTATACTTAGAATATAATTGTACCATTTTATCCAATGGTGGTCATTATAATTAATTTCACTTTGAAATTGGACATAAACAATTGTCAATCTTTTGATAGATATTGTGTCTTAAAAACACAAGATTTGTTTGGACAGCGGGAATTAACTATATAATTTATTAATGAAACTTCTATGTTTTTAATTTGGTAAAATTGACATCATTTTTGAATTAGGGATATCAAATATAGAATAGGGTGAATTTTTGGTTTTTTTCTGATAATTTTCATTTTTAATGAATAGTGAAAAATGTTGTATTTTAATTCAAAACTGTCTTTTCATCCAATTTATTTATATAGTTAGATTGAAATTTTAATTTGTTTTAAAGTATAATTGAATTACGTTTTTATCACATAATACAATGTTTTTCATTGGAAGAAATTTCACTTTTCAATTGGATGTAAAAACAAGTCAATCTTTTGATATATTTTACTTCTTAAAAACACGTCTTTGGTTTTGACAACGATAATTATTTTTAAATTAATTACTACAATTCAAGTGTTTGGAATTTGGTAAAATGGATTCCATATTTGGAATCATAAGGCCCAAATTTTGTAATTAAGACTCTTGTTTTTGGACATTATGAATAGTAACGACGATAATTATCTTTAATTATCATGATTAATTAGTAATCAGGTAGTTAAGGGTAATGAAATAATATCATAATAATATAAAATGACCCCAAAATGTGTCCTAATGATATTGGTTTTGTCATGGTCGACCTTGGTATTCCTTGTTCCCACTTAGAGACCCTATGGAATCACTTTTGTGTGATAGTGACATTTTATCATTTTATTTTTTAAAGAAAGGAAAATATAACAAAAGTATGTAACACCTAAGTAATACAATTTTAATTTTGTCTACATAAATGATCTATTAGACTATAAATCTTAATTGGAAATATAAAAATATTTCCTACGTCATGGTATTTTTTTTAATAATTTTTAGACATTAAATAAAAAAATTTATTTATGACACCATGATGATGCAATGATTACCTCATTAATGAACGATTTAAATAAAATGAAAAGATAAGGTAAAATATAAGACTTAAACTTGTCTAAAGCTTAATGGATGGGTGGATTTCGAACCCTTAACAACTTATACTAGAAATATATCATTGTGGGGCCTTTAAAATCCGAAAAGCATTTCATAATAAAGTAACATTTCATGAAAATCCAAGAGCGCCCCTCCTCTCCTCTTATAAAAGGCCCCCACCTCTACCACCTTATTCACACCTTCAAAGCCATTTTTCTCAGCCAAAATCTACCAAAATACTCTCTAAACTTCCCTATATTACTTCTATAAGCCTCACTTTGGGCAGAAGTCTTCCCAAGGAAGCCTTTGGCTCAAATCAAAAAGTGTGACCCGATTTTAAGGTAATGTCTTCTCTTATGTTCTTTTGTTTTATTTTGATTCTCCAACCCATTAAACCCTTTTTATTCCATTATTTTGTAAAAACACCAGTATATTAAATATACTAGTATGTTTTTATGAGAATTATTTTATTTACACTTACACACACCTCAATCTAATGGTTAAAGAACATACTGTTCCTGTGGGTGGCGAATTACTGCCTCACGAAACGATGATTGTTCAATCTTCTTTTAACACCTTTCGTGGTGGCCATTAAAATGTCACTATATTTATATATGATATATATTATTTTTATGTTTTCCTTATGCTTCTGTATTTTTCATTTATGTCATACCTTTATGGTTTCCATTATGGGTAAACACGATAATTTTATTTTAGGAATTGCGGACTACCGCCCCCTCAAAGTGATTTGAATCGTTAATGCCATATATGGGATGTATAAAGGAAGGATTTAAATGATATTATATATCATATTATATTGGAATTATAATATAACTTTATATAATTATTATTTCATGCCATTAAATATGAAATAGAAATGAAAGTAGCGTTCATGCATACGTACGACTTACCGTCTCCATGAACGGTGCATTTCATTTTTACCTCTAAATGTTATGTAATATTATAAATGCATGTATATACTGGATATATATTATATATATGATATCTATATCATGAATATAATTCTGGAGATAATGGATATTTTACCACATGAACAACTTGTAATTATAAGAAGTTTATTGTTGACTCAAGTATCAAAGATCGACAAAATGACCGTTATTAACTTAAATGACTACATAATGTTAATAACATGGTAATAAGTGATATAAAAGGAATAATGAACTTGAATAATGTTGTTAAGCAATTGGATATTAAATCTAGTTTATTATTCAGGAGATTAAAGAATGACCGAGTCAAGTCGGACACGAGGTAAGGGTTAATTCTACAACCTCTTCATTATTCAAGGGTGTTCATATGTAATTCTCTACTGGGAACTATTTATCATCCAAATCCATGTTTCTTAAAAATATATTTCAAAACATTTTTACTATTTATTAGACAACGGTTTAAAATCATTTATATTCTTATTTGACCTTATACATTTTTGAAAGGAATCTTTCCATCATTTTCCAAACAAGGTACTTTTTGACATTTTCGACAAAATTGAGGTAAGAATGTATTTTTTAACTTATATGGCAGGTGCGGATATTTTCTGCCATTATAAAATCTTTGAAGCTTCCCTTACAATATTATAAGAATATTTTCAAAGTAAATTTTTTAATTTCCAATTATGTGACTTTTAAATGATTAAAAAAAGAGATATTTCTCTCAAATAGTTTTGATTTCATCTATGTCAACATCCTTTGATGGATTTTAATATTATTTGAAGTTGATTTATTATGATTGAAAACTTCCATATTGTATTTAAGGTTTTGTGATATGTTTGGCTGTGGATGTGTTATTTTTATACCATTCATGGTTTATTGAGAAAGTATTGACATTTCGTATTCTAGTTTTAAGACAAATGTTTATGTTATGTTTAAACCTGTTCATATGAGGAATGTATTGGACTTAATAAGTGACGGGTGGAGACCGCTATAGCTCCTCGATTGATAAGTAGGTATCTTGAGAAAAACTAGTGTCTTGGCACAAGGCCTTGAAAAAATATTATTTATAGTTTTGGCACAAGGCTTGACTATGTGGTTATGATAGTCTGGCATTATGCATTCCATCATTATGAAATTGGTTATTGATATTACATGTGATTATTTGAAAAGTAGAATATCCATGTGAATAAGTAAATGGAATTATTTCATTTTATCTTTTCCATATTATACTAACGTTCATGTTTAAAAGTATTTTGTTTTAGTTATACATTGCCTTAAAAATTTATGTTTATTTATGAAAGTTTCCGCTATATTGTTATCCTTACTGAGCATCTGAGCTCACCCCTTTCAATGTTTTATTTATCACAGGATGTGAAGTAGTATTTTATGAATGAACTGTAGGGATAATATGAGGGATATGAGTGAGGTCTATAAAGACAATATGTGTTGTAGTTTTTCCACTTTATGATGTAATGTAAGACTTATAAATGTATCTAGTGTTTCAAAGGCTACTAAACTAATCGGTCTTTCGAGACTTGATCTTTTGTGATCATGAAAATGTTATGTATTAATTCACTAACTCTGGGTAACTGGGGTCTTGGAGTTACATGATTCACATAGTTGGCATATGTTTGGTAAACTATGTTGACCAACCATGTGAGGTGATGTGTTTTGGGACACTATTGACCAAAAAATTGACACACGGTTTGGAAAAAATGTTATCAAACTACACACCCTTTTAAAAGTGAGGTTTTATGCTTCCCCATTCAATTTTATAACCCCAAACCCTTTAATTTCTCTTATCACTCATCCCAAAATCTCCTACCTGAGGCCCATTCCTTTCCTCTCTTCCCATGGTGAGATATCCCCCATCTCTTGTCCATTTCATCTTCTATCACTTGCAATCATGAGCCTATGGTAAGGATACAAATACATTCCTATACTTTTCCTAATGTGAATCAATGTAAGTGTAGTTTTTCATATATGGTTTGGTTGAGAACCTTTTTTAATTTTGAACTTGTATTGTGAAATTTGGGTTACCCTATTTCTGATTTTTGAAAGCTCAGTTACTACTAAACCATAAAGTAAAATTTATAAAAATTAGAAAAATCAATTTTACCTAGTGTGTACTAGTTCTATAATTTTGGTTATTTTAGTTAGCGATTTGAGTGATAATTACCCCAAATGATGATGGAATAATCTTATAATGATGGGGTTTCATTATAGCCTTCCTAGAGAATGTCTTTATATAATGTCTGCATGCCGTCACCCATCATTTTTTTGGAGGTATGTTGTTGGGTGATTTTTTCAAGGGTTTTGATCCAAATTAAATTTATTTTATTATGGGTTTGGTTTTGGTTGATATTTATTTTTATCGTGTACGTTCCAAGACCATGATACGGACCTCCGAAGGAGGGTTGGTCTTGATTTAGGTGCCGTTGGAGCGTCTGGTGATTAGTTTTTCATTTATGCCTTAGTAAATAGTTTTAGTTATTTTTTTTTTAATTTTATAAGAAATTATAATTTGATTATAATTTATTATTTTCGGTTTTTTGGATTTGAGTTAAGATCAAAAGTGGATTAAGAGTTGGAAATTAGTCTTAGAGGAGTTACAACATCGATTTCACAGGCAGAGAACTAATGGAAGAGACTTTAAATGAGGTAGGTATCTTTAAAAATTACCCCATAGTCTCACCCTACATTCTAGTGGCATGTTGTGCAGTAGTGTTGGCTTTGTCACACATCAACTTAGTTTAAATTAATGTTTAGCAATAGATTCACTGTAGATTGAATACCCTTTAATGTACCTTATGGCCAAATTAAAGGTGATCCCAGTTTTGGTGCCTTGGTAATAAATGGAATGCGGAATTCTGAAATAATAATTTTGAAATGATACCTTGAATTAGTGTTTTTTGTATATGGAAATTCGAATGGTATTTCAAAAAATGTGTTTTTAGAAACTATAATTTAAAATGTTAAATTTAGTTTAGTTTTTGGAATGGAAATGTGGAATGAGTTTAATGAAATGGGTTTGGTATTTTGAATTTAGTGTTTATGAAATTACCTTTTGAAATTTTTCTTGTAAGGGTATTTGAAAAGGAATTTGTAAATGAAATGTAAGAGTTTTAAAATGTAATAGAATAATGGGTGATGACCCAAGAACTGATTTGTAAAATAAAATGAGGAATATTGTTTTGATATAAATGGTCATGTGTAAATGAATTTATTTATGTGAAATGGTAAACACATTTTGGGTTGGTTTGGTTTTAAATGAAAGGAAATGGATTTGGGTTGTGCTCATTAAACTTAGGGTGAATACGACCCCTAAGTGGACATGGTGGTACTGGATGGGCCTGGCATGGACATGATAATGGGGCAGTTTGGTTGTCGATTGATGGTTAAACCAAAGGAGAATATGACACCTGGGTGGATGACAATTTATGGATATACTCAGGGTTAATCTAGACCCTAGGTGGATTATGGTTAAATCGAAGGTGAACATATTCCCCTAGTGGACTCTAGGGTCCTAGGGATGAGTATATTACCCCATTTATCATTGGTTTGATGGGGGATGGGTATATTCACCCCAAATGGATTTTGGATTGGAATTTTCATAATGACATACTTGGAGATACCCTAATTTTGGAAAAAGAATATATGTACCATTATCGAGAATAATTCAACCCTCGGGTTTGTCGGTTGTTTATGCATTTAGTTTTAAATAGTTGTATTGGAACTATTTACTTTGAGAACATCTGCATTTACTTTATACATAAAAGTTATTTTAGGATCAATGTTGGTGGTGACCTATTGAGTTGTACTCACACCTTTCTTGGTCATTCATGGAACTTGGGTACCCAAGAAGATGCTACTTGGTTACAGGTCTAGGATTGGGCTATTAGGAGAGAATGGGAGTTGGGATCTGTCTAGGACTTGGGACCATATTTAGGATTCCTCTAGTATGTATCTTTTAGTTTTATTTGTGGTTTTATATAATTATGGGCCATAATTTATGTATGAATTCCAGACAGATTATTTCCAGTTTCATTTTTCATAACATGATTTATTTTGGTTATTTTTCAGTGATTGCATAGATATCATTCCATTAAATTCTTTATTTGAATATTTTATCTATTTGGTATTATTTTACATATTGTTTACCCTGATATGATTATATAGTGTCTGAACTATACCATCACAGACTTGGACTACTAAGTGGGTGCATTTGGCATATGGGGTGGCACACCTGAGTTATTGCAGCATTCCACCAGTTCGAGCACTGGTCAGTGGTATGAGGAAGTGGAGAATTACAAATTGGTATCTATGTATTTTTTATTTATCTTACTATTTGGATTTTTAGATAGGAGAATAAGAATGTGTTAGGGCACGGTATATAACTTGTGCCTTGGACTGTACATCCCACATTTGAGGTAAGTCCATGTTTATAGGGATGACATTTTTTTAATGCATTTTGTTTTAACTATTGATCTTATTTCACCTTAAGTAGTACACCTTATTTATAATGTTATTAATTTTTGGGATTTCACCTCTTGGCCTGGTATGGTAAGAGAGGATGTGTTCATGCATCATATAAGGCATGTATGATTCATAGACATGATTTAAAATTATTTTTTACTTAGACAATGACTTGCACTAGTGCAGAAAACGTTATTTACGTCACCATTTTTGACGTCGGTAATATATAACCGATGTGATAATCTATGAAACGTGGTTTTTTACATTAGTTATAAAATAACTGACGTAAAAAATGTGGTGATTAGATTTTTAACGTCGTTTATTTTAATAACCGACGTTACAAATCGCGCGTGTTCGGTTTTTACGTCGGTTATAAATTAACCGACGTAAAAAAACAAAAGTGCGGGGGTTTTTTACGTCGGTTATTCAATAACCGACATAATAAACCAAAGCGCGGGGGGTTTTTTACGTCAGTTATTTGATAACCGATGTAAAAAACTCGTAGATAACTCGTTTTTTACGTCAGTTATAAAATAACCGACGTAAAAAACGCGGCTTTTGAGGCCTTTTTTACGTCGGTTATTTTATAACCGATGTAACAAAACAACCCACAAAACGTTTTTTACATCAGTTATACAATACCCCACGTAAAAAAATGTTATTTTTTATGTCTTTTTTTACATCGGTTATAGAATAACCGACGTAAAAAACAAACACGCGGATTTTTTTTACGTCGGTTATAAAATAACCGATGTAAAAAAAGCTATATCTGATACATTTATAACGTCGGTTATGATAATAACTGACGTTATAAATGTAAAAAAACAGTTTATAATGTCATTTATGAAATAAACAACGTTATAAAACATTTAAAGAATTAACAAACCCCATGGATTGTTATTTACGATTTTTCGATCAACAGTGCGGCGACTCGTCTCTCTCGCACGGTAAACCCTAATCAACTCGTCAATATCATTGCGTTAAAATAATTTTGCCTTCATTGTTTATCATATTTACTATCCTCGAATCTATAATCTCAACTCGCATCACTCAAGTAAGACTTCCATGAATTTATTTCGTTCATTTTTTTCCCGGATAGTCTATATTTATGTTTTGCGATATTTATGTTTAAACTATGTAAGATTCTTCGATTTCAAAACCTCTTACCTATTTTTTCCATCATCATCTTATTTATCATCCCTAGATCTATTAGATCGACTCGCAATATTCATGCAATCCTCAACTACTTATATTTAGTTTGTTTTTGTTTCGCGAATGCCCGACATTGATGGTAATTTTTGTTGTCATTGACAACTAATGATCTCATTCACCTATATTACTGCATAGAATGGTTATTGATTACATGTACGAATTCAGAAATGATATTTCATGTGTTTTTTATACTTATGTTTATACTATTTTATATGATAATCTATTATACATAGAATGGTTATTGATTAAATATACGAATTCTGATGATTGTGCCGTGATGATTGGATTTACATTGTGGTTTTCTCTATCTAAATTTTTATTTTAAATATGATTTGATTCTCAGGTTTACTGCATTCTCTCCAATTTTCTATCAACCATGTAGCCGCCATGGTTTACTTTTTATTCAATGTAATTTAAAATTGTTATATATAACTATATTTTGTTTTAATAATAATATTCAAGCATATTTTTTTAAATACGCATAGATTTGTTTTATATTTCAAAATAATTTTACATTCAAATTATGATTTTTTTCATATAAAATTATATTTGTATTATCTTAAAAATATATATATTTTTGATATTTGTTATAGTTAATAATGAGTCGAAGTTGGATTACGACACATCGAATGAGAAATGAATATGAGGAAGGTGTTGATGCCTTATTGGAATTTGCTAAACGAAATTTTCCAAGTAGTGACATTTTTTTCTGTCCATGCCTGAAATGTTTGAATATAATGAAGTTGAAAAGTAGAGAGATAAAAGATCATCTGATATTTCATGGTTTTAATCCGAGTTATAACCCTTACATTTGGCATGGTGAAACTGGACGAAATGTCCCTGATGATGATGATTCACAAGATGGTAACTCCGATGGAATTGAAGAAATGATTCGTGATATTGTAGCAGAACAAATTGAGATAGAACCGACAGTTGCGCATCTATATGGTAATGCTGAAAAAACATTATATCCTGATTGTACAGATTTTACGATTTTGTCTGTGGTGTTAAGATTGATTAACCTGAAGGAAAAACATGGATGGAGTTACAGAAGTTTTACAGAGCTGCTACAATTGATGAAAGACATTCTTCCAAAAGATAACGATCTTCCAGATTCACATTACAAGGCCAAGAAAATATTATGCCTGATGGTATTGGGATACAAGAAAATACATGTCTTTCCGAATGACTGCATTATATATAGGAAGGGATATGAATTTCTGTCAGAGTGCCCTAAATGTGGGACATCACGGTATAAGGTGAAAGAAAAATCATAGGCTTTTGTAGAGATTACAAAGCTCCCTTAAAAGGTATTTTGGTATCATCCTATAATTCATTATTTCAAACATTTATTTGCTAATTCACATGATGCAAAAAGGTTAAGATGGCATGCTGATGAGTGGGTATGTGATGGAAAAATGCGTCATCCAGCTGATTGTCCACAATGGAAGAAAATTGATGCGCAGTATTCTACATTTGGAAATGAAATAAGAAATCTCAGATTAGGGTTGTGCATAGATGGAATGAATCCATACTGAACCCTCAGTAGCACACATAGTTCATGGCTTGTTTTATTGGTAATTCAAAAAAAACTCTCTTGAAGTTTGTATGAAGCGCAAATATGTCATGTTGAGTATAATGATCTCTTGTCCAAAGCAACCCGACAATGATATTGATGTTTACTTGTCACCGTTGATTGATGATTTGAAACTGTTATGGGATGATGGTATTAGGGTGTATGATTCTTATAAAATGGAATAATTTCAACTACATACAGTTCTTTTGTTCACTATAAATGACTTCCCAGCGTATGGAAATTTGTCTGGATACAGTGTTAAAGGGCATAAAGTATGTACAATTTGCGAACAACATACGTCATATTGTCAGTTGCATCATGGGAGGAAAACAGTGTACATGGGTCATCGAAAGTTTTTGCCTATGGATCACCCTTATATAAGACTAAAAAAGGCATTCAATGCCTCACAAGAATTTGATACTGTTCCAAAACCTTTATCCCCGGATCTGTATTTTGAGAGGGTGAAAAACCTTGATGTGACATTGGGAAAGACACATAAATCTCGTAATGATAGACATATTTGGAAGAAAAGGTCAATAATTTTTTAGCTACCATATTGGAGGTATCATGAAGTTAAACATAATATTGATGTCATGCACGTGGAGAAGAATATATGTGATTGTTTGATTGGAACATTGTTAGATATTAAAGGAAAGACTAAAGATCGGTTGAATGCACGATTAGACTTACTATCAATGGGAATATTTTTGGAGTTAGCTCCCACTCCTAAAGGAAGACAAACATTTCTTCCCTCGGCTTGTCATACATTATCGAAGAGGGAGAAAATTATCTTTTGTCAGTGTCTTCATGATATCAAAATGCTTTAAGGTTATTCTTCAAATGTAATTTTTTTTGTCTCATTGAAGGACTTGAAGTTGATAGGTATGAAATAACATGATTGTCATGTCATGATGAAACAAATTCTACCAGTTGGATTGCGTGGAATATTTCCCATTCGTGTCAGAAAGACTATGATGAAGTTGTGTTATTTTTTCAATTCAATTTTTAACAAGGCAATTGATGTGAATGATTTGAAAATTTTGGAAAAGGATGCAATTTTTATACTTTGTCAATTGGAAATGTATTTTCCTCCAACTTTTTTTGATATAATGGTGTATTTAATGATTCATATGGTTCGAGAAATAAAGCTTTGTGGACCTATATATCTTTGTTGGATGTATCCTTTTGAAAGGTATATGAAAATATTAAAGGGCTATGTTAAAAATCCATATCGACTTGAAGCCTCCATTATTGAAAAGTAAATTTATATGGGGGTAGCAGAGTTTTGTATGAGCTATTTGGATGTGGCGCAACACATAGGTTTACCTCCATCTCGCCATGAATGAGTTAATAATGAGGGAAAGAGGATTCATGGCTTGAAAGTCAAATCATTGTCAGCTGAACAGATGAAGAAGTTAGAATAATACATCTTGAATAACATAGCTGATTCTCAACCATATATCACATTGCATATTAATGAGTTGAAAAAATGTCATCCAAAGAAGAAAGAAATGTGGATTCTGAATGACCACAACAAAACTTTTTTGTCATGGATTAAAAAGACTTTGCTTGGTAGATCAGATGTATCAGAGACATTAAAATGGATAGTGGGTGGTCCATGTTTAAATGTGATAACATGGTCCAGTTATGACATTAATGGCTATACATTTCATACAAAAGCTCAGGACAATAGAATTTCAGTTCAGAATAGTGGTGTATTAGTGTTTGCAAAAGCAAGGCATTTTTCGAGTGCTAAGGACAAAAACCCAATTTCTGCATCAAATGCATATTATGGAGTGATTGAAGACATATGGGAGGTTGATTACATTAAAATTAAAGTTCCTGTTTTTAACTCTAAATGGTTTATCAGTAACAACAGTGCCAGACACGATGAATTTGGAATGACACTTGTTAATCTGAAAAGATTGGAAGACACAACTGATTCTTTTATAATGGGAACACAATAAAAACAAATTTTCTATATTGTAGATCAATCAGATATGCAGTGGGCTTTTGTTTTACAAGGGAAAAAACAATATGTTGGTGAGGATGAAGTTGATGAAGAAGTTGATTTATGTGAGATCCCTACTTCCATAGAAAGATTAACAGAACATAATGATGAGCATGTTGAAGACATGGTTTGTGCCATAAGGAACGATCACGATGAAGGATTTTGGGAAAACAATCCATTTGTACAATCCTAAAATTACAGGTAACATATGTTTATTTATTGTTTACATTTATTTTTTTCATAAATGTTTGATGTTGTAAGTTTTTTATTTCTTGAAACATGTTTTAAAATAAAATAATTATAAGTTTTTGTTTGTTTTAAGTTTGTTTAGTTTACTTTATCATGTTTACCATTACATGAATTATATATCTATTATTTTTGTTCAGTGACAATTACTTTACCATGTTTACCAGGTTTACCATGTTTACCATGTTTACCATCTTGACCATCTTGACCATCTTTACCATTTTTTAACATGCTTACCATATTACCAATGTTTACTATTACGTAACTTAGTACACTTTTCTATTTTCTGATTACAGTAGTATTAAAATATTTGAATTTGTATATTTTTGAACTAACGTTTATTTTCTTGATTTTAAGGATAATGAAAGATCATTCAGTTGATCAACCACATGATTCTGGAGATGATCATATTGGTCATACCTCTGGGGAGGAACATTCACATGCTCCTATTACGACAAAGAGTTCAAAGGTTGGTAAACGTGGGTGCACACATTTACCAAAATTATCAGTTGCTCGTACACAGGATCAGAGGATAGTTGTTGATTTTGATGATGATGATATTCCTAGAGGTCCAAATTCAAAATATTTTAAGAGTTTTGTAGCAACTCAGGATAAGAGAAAAGTAAGCATTCTGTATGATGACTGGAGAAGTGTGGATAAAGCGATAATCTCTGAGTTATGGGAGACGATTTTGGTAAGATATTTTTCTATTATTTGAATATTCTTTAAATGTTTCTAGTATATATAATATGTTTAAAATCTTCTTTATCAGATGAAATTTGATATTCTTATTATTGGAGGAGTCTGGAAGAAATGCTTATCGTTGGATTCCAGGAGATGGAGGGATTTCAAAGCAACCTTGTCATCTGATTTCATTTATGGTAACGGGAGTCATGATAATCCATGTCGTATCTATCCTTTTATATATGAAGACACATGGAGATAGTTTTTTGAAAGTAGAATAAAAGAGTCATTTTTGGTAAGGGTAGTGTAAACTATTATAAGATTTCTTATTTAAATGATCTTATTAACGTTTTGTTAATGATTTCTTATTCTTAATTTACAGCAAACAAGGAAATCTCATCAGGAGATCCAATATAAAAATGTATAACCTCATAGTTTATCTCGGGGAGGGTATGCATTATTGGAAGAACAATTGATGGCAGAAAAATTTCAACAACTAAGATCGGAGTCTTCAAGCTCTAGATAGGTGGCCCCTCCATCCCCTCCATCTCAACATGAAAAATGGAAGAGAGATCAGAAGGGAAAAAAAGGGCAATATCTTTCAGATGAATCAAGTATCGTAGATGAGAGGATTGTAAGATATATATTTTATTTATTTAAGTTAACCATTTTCTTCATATAATTTCAATCATTACAGAAATGTTCAATTAATTAATAAAGGACTCTCTTGAGGAGTAGAGTTCACAAGGGACATTTACACCGACTGGGAGGGATGATATTTTATCTGTAGCATTGGGAAGGCCCGAACATCCTAGTCGTGTAAGAGGATATCTGGAAGGTTTATCGGTAAGAAAAGTGTTACCACGTTCTTCAACTTCAAACGTTGAGGGGGTTTATAAAAATAAAATAGAATCCTTGGAGGCTGAAGATCATAATATTAATGCAATGATGGAGGAAAAGATTAGAGCGTCGGTGCAGTCTGTGTTTGCAGACATGCAAAGACAATTTCAGACTGCAGCTCCCACTCCTCCACCTCCCCCTGCAGACCCCATTATTTATCCTCCACCTCCGCCAGTAGCTCCCACTCCCCCACCTCAGCCTGCTGACCCCATTTTTTATCCTACTCCTCCGCCCCAACTTCCTACTTATTGCGAGTTGTATGTTGATGATTCTCAACATCATATAGTAGCATATGGGTTGGTATATTGTATAGGAGATACAGTTCATCATCAACAATTAGAGGTAGAGAATTAGAGGGTCACTGTACATGATATTATAGATAGATAAGCTTGGGTACCATTACCTACAGATGAGGTGGCGACAGTTGGACATAGTATCAACCATTTTTTAATTTGGCCATCCAGGCTTCTTCGACTCATTACCATAGAGGTATGAGTGTTATATCATTTATTTTATTTTTTTTATTAATTTTTTTTTATCATTTGAAAACTAATATATTTTTCAATTTATTTTTACAGGAATACTTCAAAGGTAAAAAAATACTGTATAGACAGCAACAAAGACAAATGGCTATGACATCAGATACAAATTCTAGTAGTCTTGACAGATTGTCAAGATATTCAAATTTGTTGGTGGGTCATTATGAGTTTCCAATGGAAGCTCATGTTTGTGAACGTGAAATAAATGTGGGGATTATGAAAACTGATATCATGGAGCTTGTTACTGGCGATAAGTTAGGCATCAACATGGTGAAATTTTTTTCCACGTAAGTATTAACACCTTTTCCCTACGTTATATTTATTAAAAATGTATACTTATGTCTATTTTGTATTAGGTATATTTATAAAATTTGTGAGAGGAATGAGTTGACATATGTATATGGATTCATGGACCCACAATTGATTTCCCCTGAAGCATGTGCATTGGATGAGGAATAAAGAATGCTTTATATTGCTGAAAGACTTGAAAAGAATATAGTCACACAATGTTTGATGATGCCTTTTTGTGAGAGGTATGAAACACATCTCTCTCAAAGAGCTAATTATCTTTTAACATAAAAAACCATTAACGTTACATTTCCTTTTATCAGTGATCATTGGATGTTAGGGGTTTTTTTCCGAAGGGAGAAAGCACTTTATTGGATATGCTCTGCCCATGATGATGTGCGGGAAAGTTTAAAGAATATATTGGAAAAGTATGTTTTAATTTCTCAATAGTTTTATATATTATAATAAATTTTAAATTTACCCCATTAGTATTATTTTCTAACAGGGCATGGGCCTACTTTCGAAAAAACACAAAGAAAAGGAATAAAAAGATCAAATTTGTAAATGCGAAGGTAAATATCCATTTATAATTTGTACTTTTTGATTTATTACATTAAAATAATATATTGAATTTACACTCATTCAAACATAATTTTCATGAACAACATGGCGTCATCGAATGTGGATATTATATGTTAAGATTTATGTATGAAATAATAACAACTGGGATAGTTGTGAATTTTGACCTGGTAAGATTTCCTCTTAAACTTTTCCATAATATTTCAATTTGATTTACTCATTATACATGTTAAATACTATCCTTTTAATTTGTATCTTTTTGTAGACCCTCAAACCTATAATGCCGAAGACATCAAACACTTACAAGTGGAGTGGTAAAATTATTTTACAGGTTTGATTAACTTTTAGTCGTTTGTAATGTAAAATGTAATTTTGAATATTGTCATTGTAATTGTGTATTTGGTAGTCGTTTAGGTTGGATTTAGTTTTTTTTTGAAGTTTACACTTTATGTTTTGAAAGTTATATATGTGAATGTTTAATTTTTCTCTACTTCTTGTTTTGGTCTACTTATGACGGTTTTTCTAGTATGGATTCTGGTTTGGGGGGGAGGGGTTTCAAGAGTGTGGGGGGGGGGGGGGTGTTTAGTGGGGTTGGGGGTGTCCAGGGGTCTGGGAGGGCTGTCTGGTGGGGTGGGGGGTATACATGAGGGTGGGGGGGGTTGTCGTGGGGTGTTTGGGGCTGTCCAGGGGGTTGGGGGCAGTCCAGGGGTGTGGTGGGGGCTCCAATGGGGTGGGGGAGGGCTGTACAGGGTGTGTGTGGGGGGGGGGGGTATACATGAGGGTGGGGGGGTTGTCCCGAGGTGTTTGGAGCTGTCCAGGGGGTCGGGGGAAATCCAAGGGTGTGGTGGGGGCTATCAAGTGGGGTGAGGGGGTGCTGTTCAGGAGGGTGGGGGGGGGGGGGGGGGGTTGTAGAGGGGTGTTTGGGGATGTCCAGGGGGTCGGGGGCAGTCCAGGGGTGTGGTGGGGGCTCCAATGGGGTGGGGGCTATCAAGTGGGATGAGGGGGTGCTGTTCAGGAGGGGGGGGGGGGCAGTCCATGGGTGTGGTGGGGGGCTCCAATGGGGTGGGGGAGGGTTGTCCAGGGTGTGGGGGGTATACATGAGGGTGTGTGTGTGTGTGTGTGTGGGGGGGGGGGGGGTTGTCCCGGGGTGTTTGGAGCTGGCCAGGGGGTCGAGGGGCAGTCTAGGGGTGTAGTGGGGGCTATCAAGTGGGGCGAGGGAATGAGGGGGTGCTGTTCAGGAGGGCGGGGGGGGGGGGGGGGGTGTCGAGGGGTGTTTAAGGCTGTCCAGGGGGTAGGGGGGCAGTCCAGGGGTGTGGTGGGGGCTGTCAACTGGGGTGAGGGGGTAAGGGGGTGCTGTTCAGGAGGGTGGGGGGTTGTCGAGGGTTGTTTGGGACTCTCCAGGGGGTCGGGGGGCAGTCTAGGGGTGTGGTGGGGGCTCCAACGGGGTGGGGGAGGGCTGTACAGGAGGTATACATGAGGGTGGGGGATATCAAGTGGGGTAAGTTTTATATGTTATCAATGTAAATGATTAAATTTGCTTTAGTTCATGTTTTGATCTCCTTCTGTTTTTGTGGTACAAATTATTGATTTGGTTTATGGTTGATTTTAGGGGAGAGCAGAGGACTGCAGTCAATTTGTTTTTAAATTTTTTTTTCTTCCACGTCGGTTATTTTATAACCGACGTGATAAAGAAATCGAGAAGGGTTTATCACGTCATTTTTTTCATAACCGACGTGATAAAAGACCCGGGAAATGATTTATCACGTCGGTTAATCAATAAGTGACGTGATAAACCCCCCCCCCCCCGAACTGGTTTAGCAGGTTGGTTATTAAATAACCGACATGATAAACTCCCCCGTACGTGTTTATAACTTCGGTTATTGTATAACCGACGTGATAAATCCCCCTCAGTTTATCATGGCGGTTATATAATAACTAACGTTATAAACCCCCCCAGGTTTTTTCACGTCAGTTATTAATTAACCGACGTGATAAACACCGCGATGTTATGTTTGTTACGTCGGTTTTTAAATAACTGATGTAAAAAACTTTATTTATAACGTCGTCCGTATTAACGTCGGCTAAAAACCGACATAAATAACGTTTTCTCCACTAGTGTTCGGTCAGTTATTTAATGTTTTCAAATCCATTTATGTGGCATTTATATATAGGTTTATGGTTTCATATTACTTAATCTACCCATTAAGTGAATGAAATACCTATTATGTGATTACTTGTATTGATTATTATAAAGTATTAGTTAAATAAAATTCTAATTACAACTTAATGGGAGTTTTCCTCTATAACTTGTATTTGAAAAAAATATTTAACTGAGCCTTAGTTTATATTTTTTGGTTAATGTAAATGATTAAAATTATATATCGGATTGACTATTTGGGTTTTTACATAGCGTAAAGTAAATAAAATTCTATGTATAACTTATAAAGAGTTTTACTCTATAAATTATACTTTAAATTTCATTTAATTGAGCGTTGTTTTGGAAAATATTGGTTAATGTAAGAAAATGGAAAAAATTGTGATTCCTATATGTATATGACGTGGACCTAATGAGTGTTTAGTGTTTGACCCTACACATGGGTAGTTGGGTCTATTAAGAGAGCCTAGGTTATATGATATCCTTGTGACCTTAAGACCCTTGTGATATGGGATATATTAGATAATAAAATTTCATGCCTGTTAGGGGTTCAATTTAATCAATACTCTTAATCCTTATAAGTGAAGCTTAACCAGAGAGTGGGTGGAGTATATTGGTCTCAAACCATGTGTGAGACCCTATATTGGGTGTTTGGCATAATAAATGTTATGTAACCATGGAACATTGTTGATTCACACCAATATTAGTGACTTATGTGAGGCTTGATGTGAGGTCTAGGTAAGAGATCCTCGTGACCTTCTCTAGAAAGACCAATGAATTGGGGGCTGGTTCCCTATGATCATTGAGTGCGGCCCATGGGAGGGGTCAATTGAGTCTCTGAGTGCCTCTAGGTATGTGAGGTAATGGTGGATGTTTCAGTTTATGACATCAGTACACGAAGGGTGCTACTAGGTGTGTGTTTTAGACATGTTATATGCCTTTGTAATTATTGGATAATCTATTTTGTTCTAGTGCTTTCAGTCTTGAGTCTAGTCTAGGAGGGGAAAATTTATTCATATGTTTATCCCTATTAACTCCATAGTGTGAGTTTTGGAGGGTTGATCGATAAGCATCATGGATGTTAGATTTAGATCTAGTAAGGTGTGGCTAAATGACTTGTTAGAAACTAAGGAATGGGAGGTTCTTAAGGATGTGTAGTTTTAGGCATATGAGGTTCCTTGGGAATGTCTGTATATGTGGGGTTAGACATGGTGAATATATGGTTGATTTAGTGCGAGGTTTATATGAATAATAACACCATAAAAATTGGTTTGGTGGTGGTGGGGGGGTCGGGGGGTTATGTGGAAATTCTTGGTATTCCAGAAAGAAAAATCAATCTGAGAGTTAGTTCTTTATTATCACATACAATTGTTGAGGGAATGACCAGTTAGGTTCTTTACCTTATGAACTCTAGATGTGCTTAATGAGTTCTATGAGAGTATAAATTAATCCAAATGTAATTTCATAATGACACTCGGGTTTGAGTGGTCATGTAAATGTTTCATCATTGGGAGATGTTCTATTTTGAAAGGTTCCAAGGGTGATCAATGATTGGTTTGATTGGCATGTCAGAGAGGCATGAAAAGTGGATTGGGTGTGTGAGGAATTCCTTGGTGAGATATGACTTGATGGAGTTTGAGTTAGGTCATTATAGTTGTATTAAACAGTGTCATGAAACCATTGAGTATTGATGGGATCTTAGAGGCATTCTTATTTTGGAGATGCACTGTACCGTTCAACTTATGGTATGGGGGAAAGGAAATGTATGCATGAGATGATAAATGAGAAAGAAGTCATATGTGGGATGAGTACTAATGTGGGTATGATGAGGGGATTATGAAAATGGAGGTCTATGGTCTCATTTGGGAGTTTTTTTACCAATGTTAGGGGATGAAAGTTGTGGATGGATTGAGTGGGGTGACACAACTAATCTGGGATGAACCTCATTGGAAGAATCAATGTTTGACATGATCAATGTAGTATAATGTATAGAGAGGAGTGACAAATGTGTGGTTTCATTGAGACCCTTTTGGGTTCAACAACCTAATAGTGACGAGGGATGGGGAGAATGGTGTGAAGTACACAATCTATCATTTAATTTCTAAACCTTCGTTATCAGTGGGTTTTTTGATGAAGGACACGGGTAAAGTTTTTATGAGCTATGGGTTGGTGATGGTTTATCTTATAGTGGTTCTTAGGGGTGAGTATTATTGGGTCTATCTATCTATTGGGTTCATTTATGGAAAATGTATGGTTTATGGGGATTGGAAATGGTTCAGTGATTCGATGATTAGGATGTTCCTTTCATGAGGAGTGAGAGGTCAGTCATGGAGAAATGAACCTCATGCAAGGGGGATCAATGTTGTGTAAGATAAAACAATGGACTATCATTATGGAATTATAATATTGATGTATAAATGAAAAAAAATTAAATGGATTACTTGGTAAATTATAGGTAAACTTGTATTTTGTATGAGATGGGGTCTTCCTCACGCTTAGGATGAACTGAGGTGATATGAACCCAATCAGGTTGGGGGTGCATCAATGCTTATAGTATGGAATGATAACAATTAGGTATGGTTGATGGTTCAACTATGGAATGTTTATAGTAGTTAGGTATGGACTTCGGTGTGCATGTTTATATAAACATATAATGCTTTTGGGGTTTACATGATCATGTTTGGGTAGGTTAATGGCGCGTTGGCCACTAAGGCCAAGCATTTTTAGGAAATGTTTCCCATTGAAGGTTTGAATTATTTTCTTGCATGTAATTGGATATAGTATGTTGAAAACCATAGCAGATGCATCACTTTGGGGACAACATGTGAGTTTTGTGATTTCACTGAGAATTTTTGAGGAAAAGGCCAACATATTGGAATGATACTTGGATGATGGAAATCTATCTAGTTGTTTCAAAATTTGAGAATGATAATAGGTAACAGAGTTGGAATGGTGATTTCCATAAATTTTGGCCATTGTGGAATGTGAACTACATCAGAGGAATCATTAGAATGTAGAGATCATGTTATGATATGAAATTACAATGGTGGAGGGTTTTATGGCTCACAATTTTCCTCCTTTTGCTATGTCCTTTGGTGAGGAGAACTATTGTTCAAGTAAGCTTTTAGATGATGAAAACTATGTTTCTTGGGGCAGATGGCTATGGGATAGCACTATATAGGTTTGTTGGTAGTGAGTTGACATGTGCATTTATATTTAATGTTATTTGAGATAACAGTTTCACTATGGAAGTGCAATGAGAATACGAGTTTGGAAAGCGACTATTGAGTGGGAACTAATGACATACAAAGGTTGGATAATCCTTTTGGATGACTGCTAAGACTTCTTGGGGATTATAAGTGATACAATAGGGAGATTTTAATACCCTGTGTATAATGGAATGTTTGAATTTCTAGGTGGAACTTGAACCTTCATTTTCTAGAGAGGCCATATTTAAAAACCATAATTGGATCAATAAACCAGGAGTTGGAACATCTTATAGGGTTTTTTTGGATTTGGTTTGGGGCCCGAGAGGTGCATCAACTGCTTGAATAACTCTTAGGAGCTTTGGTTGAGTTTTGGAGGATTTTGGGGTTTTCAGTCCAAGGTGCATAGTTGTGTGCATGGTTTTGTAGAAACAATATAGAACCCTATGTGGGGGGTATTTTTGTGTTCAGATTTCATAGGGAATGGTAAAGTTTCACAATTAGTGAACAATTTAGGAAAAACTATGCAATTTTCAAAGGAAACAATGAGAGGTGGCTTGGACTTGGAACACAGTGAACAATTCATGCATGATTATAGACAAACCATGTGAGTTGTTGAATAAGGTTCCAGAGTCGATTCTCTTGATTCTTAGATAATTGGAAAACCATGTAGACCAACTGTGTGAGGTGGGGTGCTTTGGGATAGTGGTGAATGCATACATGGAACATGGTTTAGAAAACGGTGTGACCAAACTATACTACTCTTAAAAGTGGATTTTTACCCTCTTGTACTTATGATTTTATGACTGTAAACCCTTTTATTTCCCCTTTCTATCAACCTTGAAATACCTATGTGATGTGCCTTAATCTCCTATCTTCCCATGGTGATATCTCCTCCATATTTTTTTTCATTTCATTCGTTGTCATTTTTGATCAAAAGCCTAAGGCAAGGCTAGGAAAATACTCCTCTCCTCTTATTTATCTACTTTGTTTTGTTCCAATTAGGTATTTTCATGATTATTACATATGTTAATGGTGGAATGATCCCATTATTAAGGGGATTTGATACATCCTAGCTAGAATATGTCTCGAGATAACATCTTTTTTTCATCACCAATAATTTTATTATAGGTATGTCACAAGGTTAGTTTTTCAAGGTTATTGAGCCAAATTTAATGTCATGGGATGTATTTTTGGTTATAGTGCATAGGTATTTGTATGATTTTGGTTCTAGGAGTGTGGAATAGACCTTTGGAAGAGGGTTGGTCTCAGTTTATGTGCGGTGAGAGCACTCAGTGATTATTTTATTACTAATTCCAATGTGAATTGTTTTGGTTAATTTTTTTTATTTTTAAAATTAACTATAATTTGATTATAAATAATTAGTTTTGGTTGTTTGGATATTAATTAAGATGATTAGGGGGTTAAGTTTTTGTTTTTGGACTTAGATGAGGTCAGGTAGCAGGTTTTCAGGAAGAGAACTAAAGGAAGATACTTAAAATGAGGTAGATGGTACCTTTAAATTAAACTACAATTTTCTTACATTCTAGTGGGTTTTTGTGTAGTTGTGATTGATTTTCTGTGCATCTTCATAGTTTAAATTATTATTTTTTCCAATATATTCACTATAGTTTGAATGAAAATTAATATTACTTTTGGAAAAATGAAATTTGATCCCATGTGGGGTTCCTTGGTAATAAATGGAATGTGGGATTTTGAAATAAGAACTATCAAATGATACCTTGAATTGGTGTTTTCTAAAAATTGAAAATGGAATGGTATTTAATAAATGTGGTTTTTAGAATCATGTATTGAACATGGTAAATTTAGTTTGGTTTTGGAAATTCAAATATGGAATGGATTTGACTATATGTGTTTTGTATTTTGAATTTGGTGTTTTGGAAATTACATTTTGAAATGTTTCTTGGATGTGGTAATTGAAATAGAATTTAGAAATAAAAATTGAAGAAGGTTTTAAAATTTTATAGTGAAATGGGTGATATCCAAAGAACTGGTTTGAAATATAAAATGAGGAATATAACTTTTATGAAAATAGTTGTTTTTAAATTAATTAATTTATGTGAATTGGTAAACACCAATTAGAGTGGTTTTGTTTTATAATAAATGAAATGGATTTTGGTCATTCTCATTAAAACCTAGGTGAAAACAACCCCAAATGTGGACATGTTGGTTCTAGACATGCTCGAGGTGAACACTACCCCTAGGAAGTTTAGTTTTTGATTGATTCTTAAACCTAGGGTGAATTCGGCTCTAGGTGGATGATAGTTGATGGTTAAACCTAGAGTGAACATGACCCTTGGTAGATGTAATTAAATTTGATTCTCCATTCAGATGTTGTATTTGGTTAATATTATTTTCACTCTTTTTGAATCTAATATGTGGGTATAGTCTCCCCATTATACAATCATATACCCATTCTACTATTCATAAGCCTCTGGTGTATGAGGAGTTATTCTTGAGATATTGTAGCATTGTACTTGTCTGGGAATCTATAAGTGGTCAGGGAAAGTGGGGGTGTTACATAAAGAGACACTCCAAGTGATCATAAACTCTTATTTGACCATAAAGTATGAGGAAAAACTTCTTTATTTTATTGTGGAGTATAAAACATTCCATTTCATGGAGCATTGCTGATAACAATGGAATCAGTCCAATGGTCTGTACCCATTTGGTTTTACTCAATTAAGGGGTAATGTAAATCCCCCAACTATAAAGGAGATTCATTATATTGACGAAATAAGTTTTCAAAAACAAGGTACTGAAATTATTAGATGAAATAAATATATTATTAATATCAAATAGTTATTGTATGAGCCCTCTTCAAGTGGTTCCAAATAAGGGAGGCACAATAGTGGTGAAGAATGAAGAGATTGAGTTAATCCCTATATGAATAGTAAAGGGAAGGAAAGTATGTATTGATTATTGAAAACTAAGTACAAAAACCTGGAAAGATCATTTCCCATTACCATTGATTAACCAAATGTGGTTAAGGTTTTCCAAACATGAGTTTTATTGTTTTATTGATGGATACCTGGGATATAACCATACCTCTATGGACCCAAATAAATAATCTATGATTAAATTCACTTAACCTTATGGTATATTACCTATTTTTGAATGTTCTTTGGGTTGTTTAATGCACCTAAAACTTTTAAATGGCACATGAAATATATCTTTAATGATATTGTGGATGAATTATTAGAGATTTAATTGATGGGGTTTTAGTGTATGGGTGATCTTTTGATGGCATCTTAAGCAATCTTGATTTAGTGTTGAACTAATGCGAATAAAAATTAATGGTTTTGAATTTAGAGAAATTTACTTTTATGGTAAAAGGTGGAATTGTTCTAGGACATAACATGTCATATAGAGTAATTTATGTAGATCCTATGAAGATCAAGGTGATTAAGGAGAATCCATAACTGAACATAGTTAAAGGGATTTAGAGCATTATCTTCCATGAAGGATTTTATTACCACTTTGTTAATGTTTTTTCAATTATTTCTCATCCACTTAAACATATTTTGATGAATTTCATATAATTATAATTTTATGAATCTTATTTTGAAGCTGTCACGAATTTGAAGAATAATCTTCTGGAGACCTTGATAATTGTAGCTCTAGATCAGGAAAGGTATTTTGATTTATGTATGATATAAGTGTCTTCATTTTGGGATCTATTTTATGAAAATGGATCAATCAAAATTTCCAAACTATCTATTATACAAGCTATAATATCATTTATTCTTATGTGAATTAAATAATAATAGAGAAAGAGTTTGTCACTTTCATGTTTGATTTTAAAAAATTTATTCTTGATCTTGTGATTTCAAGGGTAAATTTTTATACTGACCAAAAAAGTTTGTGTTACCACTTGAATAAGAATGATACCCAGTTGAGACTGATTCAACAATTTTTCCTACACCAAGAGATTGAAATCATCATAAATGATAATAAAGGATAAAAAATTTAGTTCCTGATTAACTATCATGATTAAATTTACCACATGTTGAATAATAGGTGGAGATAGATATCTTATATGAGTTCCTAAATGAGTTGATTTTCAATATGGATTTGAAAGAAAGTCCATGATTCATTGAAATAACAAATTATTTTTATATTGGGAATTTTCACAATCACTTATCATGAAAAAAGGATGAAATATCTAGACAACATAGAACATTACATTTGGGATGATCCACTTATTTCTAGATATTTCAAAGATGGATTGGTATAACGATGTGCACCAGATGAAGAATTACCAAGTGTCTTGAAATTTTTTGACTTATCACCAATGATAGGAAATAATGGACTTGACAACATAGTGTAAAAAATTATCCAAAGTATATTAATTTGTTCAATACAGCACCCAAAATCTAAAAATCTCATGAAAAATTGCAATCGATGCTAGAGGACATTTTAGATTTAAAGGATAAATTAATTGCATTAACACCTAATTCTTGAGTTCAAGGTGTTCGATGTGTGGGGAATTGACTTCATGGGCCCCTTCCTAAACTCCTTTGGTAACACACACATCATGTTATATGTGGATTATGTGTCAAAATGGTTAGTGTATGAAGTTATAAATCTCAATATTACTACGTTTGTGATGATATTCTTAACGAAAAATATATTTTCTTACTATATAATTCCTCAATTAGTCATCAGTTATTGGGGTATCTACTTCAAAAATCAACTTATAAGGGAAATAATTTAGAATTATCGATTTAAATACAACACCAATACCCCCTAAATCAAAAAAATAATGATAATGAAATTATGAAATATTAGATAAGGAAAAGTATGAAAAATAGAGTTAATTCAAGAAGAAAATTTGAGAAAGAATCTGTATAATGGGATTTGGGCGTACAAGATAGTTTATAAAACAGAAATTGGTTTGGCCCCATTCATAATTGTATACAGGAATCCTTATCATCTACCAGTGGATCTTAAACATTGATCTTATCGGCTAGTGATGAGATTTAATATGGATATACACTATGTTGGAGTAAGGAGGTTTTTATAACATGATTAATTGGAAGAGATGAGATGAGATTCTTATGAGAATACTATGATCTATAAAGAAAACACTAAATAATGGCATTAAAATGAATCAATGGTTGAAAATTTTCACATAAGGATAAAGTAATTTTAGATAACTCACATTTGAAGTTGTTTCTAAGTAAGTTCAAGTCAAAATGGTAGGGACTGTTCATGGTGATAAAAGTATTTCTATATGGAGAAGTTGAAATCTAAAAAGAGAATGAATATTATTTTAAAGATAATAGACACATGGTGAAGCTGTATATGGATCCTTTCTAAGAGGTATACATGCCGAAACTAAATTTTGAGTAAATAAGATGAAGGTTTTTCTATCTCTCAATGTTAATTAAAGCACTGTTTGGGAGGAAACCCAAGTATGTTCTCTAGGTTTTTTGCAATCATTTTAGTGTTTGTTAGGAATTTTATAAGATTAAAGGATCCAAGAAGCTTCCTTCAACTCCCTTACTGTATTCTCAAAGTAAGCATTCAAAGAAGATAAATAGGAAAAATTATCAATCCAGGTCACAACGTAGACAAGGACTCTTAACCATGCCATATTTCAAGAGAATTTGGTTTATATCATGAAGAATCACTATAAGCAGTAAAGGAGGATGAGAAGTACCACATGCAAGAGATGAATTTTTGGAATATTTCCCCACACCATGACATATGTCCACAACATGGATTCATTGAAATACAAAATTTAGATCTAGTGTAATAAAAGTATCTCATACATCCTTATTTCATAGGTAAAAAAATAAATTGTTCTACAACTACAATTGATTACTCATTCTGCAAAGTCCATAGACCAAGGTAGAACATTTCTTATAGATACAATTCACAGTCTAAGGGATTTGAATTTATTATTTATGGAATTATGGAGGGTCTTCATGCCCTCATGATTTTAATGTGTTTAAATTTGGTGGTGAAAACTTCAAAACACCCTTTTATGTCTTCTATTTCTTTCATAACCACTCCAATGGACTGCCTTAAGAAATCCACTCCCAAAACCTAAACAAAAAACCCTCTATCCAAGAATCCAACCAAAACTAATCCCAATACCTCCATAAAAATAAAAACCCGAGCACCTTCCCCTTAATCCGACCCGTCTACCATCAGTTAATCTTTAACACATAACTCATTTCATTATTTTTATAGGGATGATTACCTACTATAGCCCACCCATCCCGGCCTAAAATTTAGTGAGAATAAGTACAAGGATCATCCATAAAATATGTAAATGAATTCTATGGGGACTAGAAGAATGATTTACGTTGATATTATTCATCTTATACAGATGGGGGATTAGTTTATGAAGGCTCCCTATGTCGTTCACCTGGAGAATGTTCTTCAGGTTAATGAGGATACATTTCAAGATATATTTATAGAGTTCCTATATAATTTAGAGATTTCCCTACTCCATATTTTTTTCTATATGGGAAGGTAGCTGTAATTATTTTTATTAGAAGGACTTGGTGTCTGATTGGATTTTTATAGTCTATATTTTGTTGAAATAGAGGAATATTTATGGTTGATTCTTGAGATTGATAATAGAAACACTCAAAATATGTGGGATAATATAGATATTGAGTTTATTTCCATTTAATTATAGGGAACCTAATAGTTTAGATTTAGGATAGGGGATGAATTTTTTTGAGTTGTTGATGCATCCATTTTTATTATCATAGGAATAAATACCCTGTCTGACATACAACATTCGACAATAATCCTACTCCTTCCACTATGTCTATAGTTCTTCCTATACTATCCCTTTCCCCTATTCTGACCGACATTACTAATATGAAATTCTAAGAATTCATTCACATTATAGATGATATTATTTCCCCCAAGGCCCATTAGGCATTTATACTTTCATACCATCAGATGACTAAGGGAAAGGCTTCAGAGACTGTGTGAGAAATTCTATTTGTTGACCCATTTTCTAGACACATGGAATTATTTCGGATTAGAGAGTCTTCAGAAGAGTCACTCTCTAATCTAGACATTCCCTCTACCCATAACACACTTACAAACCCAGACCAGACTCCCCTACTTAAAACTTGCAAACTTCTAAGAAGAAACTAATTTACATCTTGGATATACCTATTTTAGTTCCAAATACCATTGAGGCTATTAATACCACTGCCTTGATTCAGTAACCCACTCATGAGTAAGAGATCATTTTGGAGTTTTCTTTTACTACTATTTTTTTTTGTCTCACAAAACCAATTTTCATTATTGTTCTCTCACATTGATCTCAAATAGTGAATACAATGTTTGAGTTTAGGTGTGTGGGGAGGGGTATTATTTATCACACTCGACAGCCCACTTGACTTATGTATTGTATTAATTTTTCTAAGAGACATATTTTGTTAGATGCATGCTATTAACTTGAGAATTTTAGAACAACTAGGAAATTAGAAGTAAATGTTTTAGGTTTAATTCATTTGATAATAAATTTCTTGTCTTCTCTTAGGTAGAAGCCATTATGATTTATGAATTTATCTTTGATATCTGGTTTTAATTTTTTAAAGTTATTTTTAATTAACACATTACTTACCTTCATATCTTGAATGTCTTTCTAAACTTTTGAATTTCCATTCCTAGGAGGATTTCTAAGAAAAATTTAATATATTTATTCACATATCCTCTTTCTTAAGAGAACATGATACACACACCACTACTAGAAATTTATTTCTATTTTTATAAAACATGATAATTTTGAACCACATGTAAGACATTTATTGATTTGTTTTCAGCCAATAGAACTTTGAGAACTACCAAAAATCAATCCTTTTTGAAACCTATAGAGACTAAAAAATACATTATAGGAAGACAAATTATAAGAATAATAATCCTTTTTATACTTTTTCTTGAACAATCATTTTATGATTTTTCTTTTGGGGATTTACAATAAGGATCTTGGTTTTTCTTGGAATTATTTTTTGAGAATTCCATGAATAGATGTCAGGGAGACCATTCTTGATCACCTGGGAAGAATTTTTTCACTTTTGAATTTGTGTTTAGCTGATCCTTATACAATTTAAAAAAATGATAAAAGTGTGAGGAAGTGGAAACTATAGATTTTCCTATGGAAAGAACTACCTCCCATATTGTTTTACCAACTATAAAAAATAGTGTCAGTTTGAGATTAATAGTGGGTAATGAGATGATAGGCTAGTTTTAAATCTAAGGATACAAGGGTCTACTTGACACTATTCACTGAAAAAAATTTAGAGAATAAATGAAAAATAATGGGAAAAATAGAGGGCCAACCAGTCACTACTTTGAATGATCAAATTGGGATATTTTTTCATGAAGATAAGAATTTAGTGGTCTTTCTTATTATAGTAAATCAAAGAAATATATTCTTAATTGAGCTCTATATTTAACATCATGCATTGTAACTTAGTATTTTGGCCTCCTTTTCCAGTATTTGAGTTGATTGTTCACATTTTAACCCACCCACCTTAAGCCCTAGTGTTGTTAGAACCTAAATTCCAAGCCATTGTGATATATGTAGTTTAATTTTAATGCGGAGGTATAGATTTATTGTATTCCTATGGATTGGGTGTTTGTACACAAGATTGATAATAACTCTAATATCACATGATCTTGAGTGTCGAATGAAAATATTGTGGAACAAAATCACAACATGGACAGAAATATCTAAGAAAAAATTGAAAAATGATAATGTAGGGGAAGATGGATTAGAATGGAAGTCCAATAATATATCATGAATCAATTTATAATAGGATAGAGTCATTTATATTTAATGATTTCTAGTTAATACATTTTTATTTTGATGTGTTTAGATATGATATTTCTGTTGTGATGACTATAGTCCTTTGGAATATTTTTTGAAATTCTTGTTGTTTGAGTTAAATCAATTAATCACATGTTAGGAAATTTGATGTTTTCAATTTAGGAATATATTTTTAGTGAATTTCGAAGTGATTATTGAGCCAAATTACTTATAATGTGATTATTTTTGGATGATTTTGTGAAGTTTTGAGTTTTTTTAGAGTTTCTGAGACTAAAGAGGATAATTTTACAAATACTAAGAGATTCACATATGACGAGCTTGGTCATGATGTGAGTGGTTGTATAAAGACTAAAAATTGAGGAACCCAAGAGTTGAGGCTATGAGACAAGATCTATGAAATGTAAAATAATCCATAGAGATGACTCATATGGATGTTGATAGGGATTTCCACAATGATACATGGTTCATGATGCACCCAAGAAATGTGAGGAGAAATGGATAAGTCAAAAATAAATCCGGATCTTAAGAAAAAACATTAAAGAGATCTAGTAGCCATACGGAAGCTGACCACTTTATAATAGACACTGGAGGAAGTGGCTTCAAGGAGAGAGGAGTAGTGTGTAGGGCTAAAATGGGTTGAGATTGGTGAGTAAGGACCTGAATACTGGTGTAGGGAAGAATAAAGACCCATTGAGAAGGGAGGGCCTAAGGGATTTATTTAGATGATAGATATTGTATCATGATGAATATGGAAGTTATTTACCAAGAATATTTTCAATGTGGGATTCATGAAATGTAGGAACTGATCATTTTTAATACTACAGTCCATGATAAAAAATATTGTGCTACAAATTTAGTTTCGTAAGGCTTATTTTTATATACTCATAATGTTTGGTTCATGTCATAACCAAGACCATCACATCGTGATATGTTTTGTGAAAAATTAATAGATGAAAACCCACTTGATTCCCTAGAGATATCATTCCATGATCTATGAGGGATATTCAAGTTCAAATAGAGGAAGGAATTCTCCATGTCATGGAGCCTATTATTACACCATTAAGAGTTTGAGGGTATAATTAAAGAATAGATATCTTGAAACATCATGATATGTGACCTTTATTCCCACCATGAGAATAATTTTAACATAAATAGAAGATAATACTTATATTTTGGAGAGATAAGGCTTTTAATTTCTATTTGCATTCATTTTACCTCTTTTTGACATTCAATGTCGTTATATTGTATTCCTGTACTTTTTCCTGAATTTTATTTCATGATTTAAGTAATTTATTTTGATTATTTTTTTGTTTATTTCAATTTCAATTTTATAAAACTCATTATTTATGTTGTTTTATTCATGTATGATGGATTTTACAACTGTTATGATTGGATAAACCTCTTAAAGGGTGAGGGACTACAATTAGAAGGATGAGTGTATCAATGAATTAACTATTCGAAATAACATAATATATTTTGGTTAGGAACTAGTTTTGGAATATAATCCTCTCATATTCCCTTATAAGAATCTGACTATGGGGAGGGTAGAGAGAGGAAACCCAAAATAATTGAGAAACCTGGGTCAGGACCAATGGCTCAAATTTGTGTTCCACTTTAGTAGTTGAGCATTATGTATATAAATCAGTGAATTTATATATTACAAGGAACTTTCCATTGGATTGGGTATAATTACATAATATGATAATAAAAGTTTAGAAAATTTAGGATGATTTTTTGGCCATAACAACTCGACCAGTCCATGAATGAGGGAAGTGATATTTTTTTATAAAATCCCTTCAAAATTGATCTCTACCCCTCATTTCATAAATAATTTATTTTACATTAATAAAAACATATTTTTTTTATTAGTATAAAAATTAAATATTTTAATCAATAATTAGGTAACACAACCTGAAAGGCTCAATGTTTTTCTTCTTATGGGACTGACCACAGTACTTACAAATCCTATACTTCTTATTTATAGTTTGATTTTTTTATCTCATGTTATAAATTTATAAATTTGTTATAGTCCAGGGGAGTAAACCATGTATGTGAACCATTCATTACTTGGAGTTCTAGATAAGATTATTATGTGGCAATGATATGGTTTACTGGATGGGTAGGATGAATTGTGGAGGAGATGAGAGCCCGAGGACATATAATTTTGGTGTGAGGGAAATTAGTTCAGTGGAAAAGTGTATATGAGGCAACTATCATATATATATATATATGATTTTGATATTATGTTACATATTTTAGTGCATTACTTGGTGAGTGAATCATGGTGATGTTTGGATATAGTTCTCCCGACCCAGGTAACATGTTTATTTTTTCTTTTTATTCACTAGGATTTAGTATGATTAATTTAAATATTCATTATATGTTTCAGGGAGGATCCTAAAGAGTATTATCTTATTCTCACCCTTATATATAAATTTATTTTAGGTCGATATGAGTTGTTTGGTGACTAATCTTGGTGTTACTATCTCGTAGTGGTTGTTTCATAGCTGCTGGAATTCATGGTTTCTTCTTAGGAATCGTTCATGATTTCTTTCCGTTTATTTTGTTATTGTATAAATTTTAATATATTAAGCTAGTAATTTATTTATATTATAGAGTTTATTGGTGTATGTTTATCAATCCAGAGATATATTGAAGGCAATTCCTCCCATTTTATTCATTTTATACCTTGATGATAGTCTCTAACCTACGCCTCATTAGAGGAAGTCTTTAAGGGACACTTCTATCTTCATCGTAGGCCCATGAGGGGTTCTAGTGGAGGGGTTGGGGGGAGGGGGTCATGAAATAGTGGTATCAAGGATTTTTCATGAGATATAAGATAAATTTTGGAGAAAGGCATTTTTGAAGACTATATTGGTTTGTAGTGAAACAATATTACTTGAACTTAACAAATGATGTAAGCAAAGGAGTATAGATAAGACACACAATTTTAGACCCCCCTATGATAAAATGAAAGGACCATAAGTTTACTAAATATTCTATGTTAAGCGATACATATTTCAGGGTAGATACCTTTTTAGGGATCATGCATCATGCTTGTTTTTTCTTGTGATTAAATTGGGATGAAAATGGGATTAGGATGAATATGAAATAATTAATGTTAAGTATTTCATATTATAGTTTTATTGAGTCTATAATGTTATCTATTTTATATAAATGAATCCAGATCAATGTTATCCTTAGGTTCATGATGATGATGATCATCAAGACGTAACAACAGATCACCAATGATTTAAGTGCGGTGTTTCTTGGAGGAAGATGCTTTGAGAGTATCCATGCCAGAGCCTATAGAAGTATGTGTGATTTATTTTATATTAGGATACTAAGGATTGGTTGGGGGAGTTATAAATTTTTATAAACTTTATTTTTGCTTATAGGGGGCATTAGATTCCATTGGCTGTTAATATAATTTATGGATCTATATTAAAGTAGTGGTTTTTGTTCATGAGGGATTATGACTATTCCTATATTTCATTGGATAGGTTTCTTAATTACTTTCAAGATGAGTTTATTTCATCAAATGTAAAGGTGTATTAATGATAGTATATTCTTACTCTATTCTAAGTGTAGAGACCCAAATCTTGACGTACATAGATATTACATTACGTTTACAGAATACACAATACATAATAAAAATAGACACACAAGGACCGTAATGATTTAGTGTCTTTGGAAACTTGGAATGTAATCCTCTAATCGTGGTGAAAGATCTTCAACATCTCCCATAAAGATCTTCCACTTTTTCTTTACTTACCTAAAACATTTATTTTAATCCTGGGGGAGAATAAAACATAAAAATGGTGAGCTCAAATGCTCAGTACGGGTAAACATGGATAAAATAAAACATACCATATACATTTGAACTTAAAAACATGAACATAATGTTTAAACATCAAAATCTTGAGAAATGACTTAAAACATGGAAGTACATAAGGCATAGATCACAATGGAACATAAATCATGATAACATAGCATGGGAATAAAACATGTAATTGTGGCATTCATTAAGCACATGTAATGATTTCCATAGTAGCCAAGACATTGCTGCCAAGGCTATCTTAGTGGACAAAGTCCCTTTCTGAATCGAGTTCACTCCTCGTTTCAGTCCTGTAATAATGAACTGGATTAACTTACCGTTCCAGCCATGTCTATCTCATGAGATATAAATCTTTACCCAATGCATTGGAGTGAGATATAGGTCCCACCCATCTCATAATGAAATAATTCTTACTTGTGACACAAAATAAACATACATCATTCATAATAACCCAATAAATAAAATGGGTTTCATAAACATCATCCCATCATTATATAATCCATATAAAAGAAATGGATATCATTTCATAATAAGGAAAGCGAAACCATTTAAATCATAGAGACATCCTACTTGAAACATAAACATATGAAATAATTTCATCTTAGATGAAAAATGGTTTTGATAAAACAATTGAAATAAATTCTTGAGGAAAATATCCTTTATTATTCAAAATCATTTTCTTTTCACAAAATTCCATGAAATTTTAAAAGAAAAGGATTTTGTTGAAAATAATCATGAAATAGTTTAGAGTAATATTCTTAAAAATAACGCGTTATGAAACCGTAAAAATCCGTTCGTGCCGTATAAGTTAAAATAACATTCTTCTCGTACTTTTGCCGGAAAAGTCAAAAAGCACCTCGTAAAAGAAAGATTCCATACATAACATGTAGTAAAAGTAAAAAAATGGGTAAAAAGGACTTTAAACATACATGAATACACTTTTATAAAACATGGGCATGGATTATAGCAATAACCTCAGTAAACACTTACGAATAAGCAATCTCAGATAAAAATGAGATTTGCACAATTATCCCTTACCTTAGGTCCAATATTCTTTGTATTGATCTGAACCTCATGTGTAATGATTTAAATAATGTCATTGACTTATTAAAGAATCATATTCATTTTTACGATATCATATATGGTTCACTTATGACTTTATATTACCCATTCTTTTGTAAATTAATGTTAAAGTAGTGATTTGGGTAAAATAGTTTCATTTGTCATTCATGTTTTAACTTGAAGTTATTCATATGATTACTAAGATAATGGTTACTTACATCCAGAATGTAAAAAATGATTTATATATAATATATATTCAGAATATACATATATATATAATAGATCGATAAATGGAAAGAAATACACCGTTCATGGAGATGGTAGGCTATACGTACGCATGAACGCTGTTTTAGTTTCCTTATTGAATTGAATGGAATTAAGTAGATGAAATACATATATATATATACACATAAATCCAGTAGATTTATAATGTCATATATTTTATTATTATTTCTTATATATACTTTATAATCATTCTTAAATGGTTAACATGGAGAATGAATCTCATCGCGTCGTGGAGACGGTAGTCCGTATGTACACACGAGCGATGATATCATTACCATAATTATTGAATTGAATTGGATAGGATGATACAATATATCATAATCAGTATGATGTTATAATAACTATGTATAGTTATTCTTCACACCATTATACCCATCCAAGTAAGGTGGTGTTGGAAAAACAGATTACACCACGGCGTGGAGACGGTATTCCGTACGTACGCACGCGCGATGATTTCGTTTTCCATAGGATGGATAGATGGTTAAATAGGGTTGTTTCATACTTATAATAAAATATAAGTATATGAGTGATACTGATGTTATTACTTCATAATGAAACAACTGAAGAAGAACAAGTAGAAGAAGAAATAAAGTTGAAAGAATCGGTAACAGACATTACCTCTTCTTTGAAGAACCTCTTTGAGACCTCCTCTTAGGGCACTAAAATTGGTCTTTGAAGAAGACCAGGACCTCTAGGATGTTTCTAGGTAAGTGGAGAATAGAATTTGTCAGGGTTTGGCCGAGCTTCAAGGCTCAAAATGGTGTGAGGAAGAGAGGGAGGAGGTGCCCTTTTATAAGGGAGGAGAGGGGCACCTTTGGAATAACTAAACATATTATTTTATTATAAAGTAAAATTAGATTTTTAATAGCTAAAAATTGATATATTTAGAATCTAAGGTGGGGATGGGTCGAAATACTCTCATCCAATATAATTTAGACAAGTTTAGGTCATTATATTAACCTTATCTTTTAGTTTTAACTCTTAGTTAATTAGATTGACATTTACCATGTCACTTTGTATTTTTATATTATATAGTTAATAAACATACCATATACATACAAGAGACCCCCAAGTGTTCCATTAATGATACACCTATCATTATATAAGTATCTTGGCCGAACCTTAGATTTTTAGGAATATAATAACAATTAATAATATAATATTTGTTTTAAAAACTATTTTATGTCAATTTTGGAACTATTTGGTAATTCATTTTTGTGAAAATCATAACAGAATGATTAGTTCTAAAAAATTAATGAAATCAATAATAACATGTCATATTAACATATAAAATAATTGGAATTCATAAAAAGTCTCAAATTACATTTATTTGGGTATTTATAACATAAATTATGTCAATATTTCATTAATAAGATAATTACGGAATCATCATTGTGTCATAAATAAATTAAATTATTTAAAGTCTAAAAATTAAAAATAAAATATAATTATGTATTAAATCTTTTTACCTTTCTAATGAATATTTATAGTCGAATTTATCTTATATATAACCCTATATTAAAAAATATTTACTTATTAAACTTTGATTTTAACTATTTTAACCTTTCTTTAAATAAATTAATAATAAATGTCCTAATCTAATCCAAGTGGGCCTAAATGGTCATATTTTATTCCTAAGGTTGTTTTTGGTCGAATTACACTTATCCAATTGAATTAGGACATGTGTTAGGGTAATAATAATATCATTTTTACCCTTAATTACCCTATTTACTTTTAACTGTGGTAAATAAAAGTAAAAAGTTACTATTCACCAAAAATTATTTTCATCTCATTGAAGAACACTTTACTTACTGACATCAACCGTGTCTCTCAGATTTTTGAAATTCCATTCACAAAAGCGGTAAAATCAATTTTTATGTAAATTTGTAAATTCTCCTAGGAGGTGGGTAAAAGACGGTCAAAAGTTCAATAAAATTTTTATATATCTAAAATTATTATAAAATGACTCCAATGAATTACATTGAACTTATATAGGTATTATGTTTCAATTTTGACCTAAATTAAATTTAAATAAAATAAATAATTATTTAAATAAAAAGTCGGTTTTTAAATAGTAACCCAGTGTTTTCACTATTCATCAAAAATTGAATGTTTTCAGAAAAATACCAAAATTTCACCCTAGGATAATTTCGATATTCTGAATCCAAAAATGAAGTCCATTTTCAAAAATAAAATTTATATAATTTCAAAAAGTCGGTATTACTATTCATAATGGCTATTTTTAATAATATTTTAATAGCATATTGTTGTTTAGCGAAACTCGGTATTGCGTACAACACACGCTATCGTGGAAGGTCGCGCTTGCGTGTAATGCAAGACAAGTCACGGATGCGTGTTGTGAAAGCTCCTTTTGATGTAGCGTACAACACAAGACATTAATGAAATTAAAGAGAATATTTCTTGTAAAATCTTGGGGTGTTACATTCTACCCCCCTTAAAATGAATTTCGGCCTCAAAATTCGTCGGGGTTATAAATGGTTTACTACTCGAAAGTTTCTTTAATAGAAACCCACATCGTAAAAAGGAATACCAAAACGTGTCTTTAAAAACTAAAGTATGAAATGTAACGGTTACCCAAATTAACTCATCCCTGGGTTTCCACGTAGGAGAACATATGTCAAAATATGGATATGGAAGAAAAATATAACCATAAAGTTCTGATGAAGAGTGGTAGAGAACATGGCTATGAAAAATCCATCAATCACAAAGCCATAAATTTGTGATGATCTAAGGTACCATCTAATTCATCGGATATAAGAGCACTAGGACAACATTTTTGGTTTTCAAGATTATTTCCCTAAAGTTGATGAAATTGGAATTAGAAGAAATACTTTCGTGATTTTGGTACTGTCTCACCGTTGGTCGTTCTTTGGACAATTTCCACTTCATATCTTAAGGAAATGAAGTTGAATTTGTCGTTCGTGAAGTGTTAGCATATCATGTGATTAAATGATGGGTCATTCCATCTGTCTCAAACAAAAGGTTATAAAAGTTATCAAAAATAAATAAGTCCATATATAGTGAGATTAATCGTATATGGTTACTAAAATGGACTTATACTTCATATATCATACTGGTTAATATAATAAAGCTAGTTTCTACTAAACAGGGACTTCCTGTAGGCCAGTGGTAGGCAATAAAGGCTAGTCACACTTCAGTTGTGGGTTTGATTCCCACAGCCTTGTCCGACGTGATGGGCTGTCGCCCGTCCTGCAGGTTGTCCTTTTTCTAAAACTACATTACTATAACATCCCATAAATAATATCGAAAAAAACTCCTATCCTTAAACAATACTAACTTATGTCCAACATAATCCATTCCAATCTTTAGGCTTATCCCTAATACTGTGGTCCACTCTCATATTATAGTGAAAACGATTACCAGAGATTTCATATAACAAGCATGTCAATTCCATCGCTGATCCCCATATATCATAAGATATTTCTTGTTGGTAACATTCCAAACATTTGAAGGCCTTAATCATGTATTCTCTTGAAAAATGAATACCCATTGAACCTTAGTGAAAACATGAATGTAGTTAAAAGTTAACACTTTCCACATACCAAAATCCTCAAAATTATATATACTCAAACCATGATATAACTTAGTCCTTATATCAATCAAGAGCCCATTAATACAATCAAACATCTCATTATCTTCTTATGCCTTCATTATGCGCATATCATCTGCTTTCTAAAATATTTGAATCACTTTTCATGGTTACCGGTACCATAAAATTATTGAAAACCACCATAGACTAATACAAAAATATTCTAATAAACCATAAAAGTACCTAAAAAACATTATTATTGAATACCAATACATAAACACTTCAATCCATAATCATCAATGATTTTCCTAGAATAATTCCTTCCTTGATTTAGAAGTAACTTTTTAGATCAGGGCATTGAGTTGGGTAATGCCCATGTTATCCACCAATAAAACATTGAACTCCATAACAGTCTGTCACTCTATGACCCTTTTCTCCACATAGATAACATTTGTCCATCCATTTGAGGTATTCCTCAAGGTTCTTCTTCCCTTCATTAGAAATCTCAATCTTCCTTTCTTTATGCTCCTCAACATGCGAACATGCAGAAAAGTCTATCTTCCTCTTATTTAATGAATTAGGCATACCACTAAATTTCACCTTGTTAATCATATATCGCGATGACTGATTTGGCATAATCACAATATCTTTCTCTCTAGGCATTACACAATTTTTTTTCTCATAGTCACCAATTTGTCCATTGGATTCAATGTTAACCGAATTCCTTCTGGTTCCCTCCATTGACTAAAACATAAAAAGAATTCTGTAAGAGGAAAAAATCATACACGGAAAATAACATAATCAAGGGGGAGTACCTTCGACATCTAACATCATAGGTTTAATTCTAAGATCGTTAGCGCAATTCTAGGACTATAACCTATATGTATACTTAACCTTAGGGACATCCCTAGACATACCTTAAAATATCTCTAGGGATCTCACAAACGTTTTCGCATCCTAGTTTCCAAAGATTGACTAAAACTTTTCTCGGATACCAACTGTAGAGACCCAAATATTGACGTACATAGATATTACATTACTTTTTCAGAATACACAATACATAATAAAAATAGACACACAAGGACCGTAATAGTTTAGTGTCTTTGGAAACTTGGAACATAATCCTCTAATCGTGGTGAAAGATCTTCAACATCTCCCAGAAAGATCTTCTACTTTGTGTTTCCTTACCTAAAACTTTTCTTTTAATCCTGGGGGAGAATAAAACATAAAAAGGGTGAGCTCAAATGCTGAGTAAGGGTAAACATGGATAAAATAAAACATACCATATACATTTGAACTTAAAAACATGAACATAATCTTTAAACATCAAAATCTTGAGCAATGACTTAAAACATGGAAGTACATAAGGCATAGATCATAATGGAACATAAATCATGATAACATAGCATGGGAATAAAAAATGTAATTGTGGCATATATTAAGCACATGTAATGATTTCCATAGTAGCCAGGGCATTGCTGCCAAGACCATCTTAGTGGACAAAGTCCCTTTCTGAATTGAGTTCACTCCTCGTTTCAGTCCTGTAATACTGAACCAGATTAACTTACCATTCTAGCCATGTCTATCTCATGAGATATAAATACTTACCCAATGCATTGGAGGGAGATATAGGTCCCACCCATCTCATAATGAAATCATTCTTACTTGTGCCACAAAAAAACATACATCATTCATAATAACCCAATAAATAAAATGGGATTCATAAACATCATCCCATCATTACATAATCCATATAAAAGAAATGGATATCATTTCATAATAAGGAAAGCGAAAACATGTAAATCATAGAGACATCATACTTGAAACATACACATATGAAATAATTTCATCTTAGATGAAAAATGGTTTTGATAAAACACTTGAAATAAATTCTTGAGGAAAATATCCTTCCTTATTCAAAATCATTTTCTTTTCACAAAATGCCATGAAATTTTAAAAGAAAATGATTTTTTTTGAAAATAATCATGAAATCTTGTAGAGTAATATTCTTAAAAATAAGGCGTTATGAAACCGTAAAAATCCGTTCATGCCGTATAAGTTAAAAAAACATTCTTCTCGTACTTCTGCCGGAAAAGTCAAAAAGTACCTCGTAAAAGAAAGATTCCATACATACCATGTAGTAAAAGTAAAAAAATGGGTAAAAAGGACTTTAAAAATACATTAATACACTTTTATAAAACATGGACATGGATGATAGCAATAACCCCAGTAAACACTTACGAATAAGCAATCTCAGATAAAAATGAGATTTGCACAATTATCCCTTACCTTAGGTCCGATATACTTTGTATGGATCCGAACCTCCCGTGTAATGATTTAAATAATGTCATTGACTTATTAGAGAATCATATTCATTGTTACAATATCATATATGGTTCACTTATGACTTTATATTACCCATTCTTTTGTAAATTAATGTTAAAGTAGTGTTTTGGGTAAAATCGTTTCATTTTTCATTCGTGTTTTAACTTGTAGTTATTCATATGATTACTTAGATCATGGTTACTTACATCTATAATTTAAAACATGATTTATATATAATATATATTCAGAATATACATATATATAATAGATCGATAAATGGAAAGAAATACACCGTTCATGGAGACGGTAGGCCGTACGTACGCACGAGCGATGATATCGTTCCCATAATTATTGAATTGAATTGGATAGAATGATACAATATATCATAATAAGTATGATGTTATAATAACTATGTATAGATATTCTTTACACCATTATACCCATCCAAGTAAGGTGGTGTTGGAAAAACAGATTACACCACGACGTGGAGACGGTATTCCGTACGTACGCACATGCGATGATTTCGTTTTCCGTAGGATGGATAGATGGTGAAATAGGGTTGTTTCATAATTATAATAACATATCAGTATATGAGTGATACTGATGTTATTACTTAATAATTAAACAACTAAAGAAGAAGAAGTAGAATAATAAATAAAGTTGAAAGAATCGGTAATGGACATTACCTCTTCTTTGAAGCACCTCTTTGAGACCTCCTCTTAGGGCACTAAAATTGGTATTTTAAGAAGACCAGGACCTCTAGGATGTTTCTAGGTAAGTGGAGAAGATAATTTTTCAGGGGTTGGCCGAGCTTCAAGGCTCAAAATGGTGTGAGGAAGAGAGGGAGGAGGTGCCCTTTTATAAGGGAGGAGAGGGGCACCTTTGGAATAACTAAAAATATTATTTTATTATAAAGTCAAATTCGGTTTTTAATAGCTCCAAATTGATATATTTCAAAGATAAGGTGGGGAGGGGCCTAAATACTCACATCCAACAGAATTTAGACAAGTTTATCTCATTATATTAACCTTATCTTTTAGTTTTAACTCTTAGTTAATTAGATTGACATTTACCATGTCACTTTGTATTTTTATATTATATAGTTAATAAACTTACCATATACAAACAAGAGACCCCAAAGTGGTCCATTAATGATACAACTATCATGACATAAGTATATTGGCCGAAATTTAGATTTTTATGAATATAATAACAATTAATAATATAATATTTGTTTTAAAAACTATTTTATGTCAATTTTGACACTATTTGGTAATTGATTTTTGTGAAAATCATAATAGAATGATTAGTTCGAAAAAAATTAATTAAATCAATAATAACATTTCATATTAACATATAAAATAATTTTAATTCATAAAAAGTCTGAAATTACATTTATTTGGGTATTTATAACATCAATTATGTAAATTTTTCATTAATAAGATAATTACTACATCATCATTGTGTCATAAATAAATATATAATTTAAAGTCTAAAAATTAAAAATAAAATATAATTATGTAGGAAATCTTTTTATATTTCTAATTAATATTTATAGTCGAATTTATCTTATGTATAAATCTATATTAAAAATTATTTACTTATTAAACTTTGATTTTAACTATTTTAACCCTTCTTTAAATAAATTAATAATAAATGTCCTAATCAAATCCAAGTGGTCCTAAATGGTCATATTTTATTCCTAAGGTTGTTTTTGGTCGAATTACACTTATCCAATAGAATTAGGGCATGTGTTAGGTTAATAATAATATCATTTTTACCCTTAATTACCCTATTTCCTTTTAACCGTGGTAAATAAAAGTAAAAAGTTACTATTCACCAAAAATTATATTCATCTCATTGAACAAAATTTTACTTACTGACATCAACCGTGTCTCTCGGATTTTTGAAATTCCATTCATAAAAGTAGTAAAATTATGTTTTATGTAAATTTGCAAATTCTCCTAGGAGGTGGGTAAAAGACGGTCAAAAGTTCAATAAAATTTTTATATATCTAAAATTATTACAAAAAGACTCCAATGAATTACATTGAACTTATATAGGTATTATGTGTCAATTTTGACCTAAAATAAATTTATATAAAATAAATAATTATTTAAATAAAAAGTCAGTTTTTAAATAGTAACCCAGTGTTTTCACTATTCATCAAAAATAGAAAGTTTTCAGAAAAATACCAAAATTTCACCCTAGGATAATTTCGATATTCTGAATCCAAAAATGAAGTCCATTTTTAGAAATAAAATTTCTAAAGTTTCAAAAAGTCGGTATTACTATTCATAACGGCTAGTTTTAATAATATTTTAAGAGCATATTGTTGTTTAGCGAAACTCGGTATTGCGTATAACACACGCTATCATGGAAGGTCGTGCTTGCGTGTAATGCAAGCCAAGTCAGGGATGCGTGTTGTGCAAGCGCCTTTTGGTGTAGCGTACAACACAAGACTTTAATGAAATTAAAAAGAATATTTTTCGTAAAATCTTGGGGTGTTACACTAAGGGATTTCTAGTGTGTGGAATTTTGGAATCCATTTAAATAACCCCTTTCTTTATGCTTCAGTCATTATTCTAGGTTATCAGGCTAGGGTGAGAAATTTCAAGTAGTATTTTCATCCAGAGATCCAATGATAGGTTACCCCATTCACATTTTATATGTATCTTGAGGTTATGATAAAAATATTAATTATTGATATTTTTCTATATATAACTAGAAAATTATGTGAGGGGATTACTATAGACTCTCTATAGAGAAGAAATATTAATAAAGGTTCTCAATTACCAATATAGTAGAAGTTTCAGACAATAGGGAGTCAGATTCAACCACCTTTATACCGTTGCACTAGATCTGTCTGTTCTCATAACCTTATACTAGGATTAAATGTGGTCTATTTTTCATATAGAGTTCATGGATATCATAATAATGAGTACTCGACTGAATTTAATAGTCAACATGAGGATGGAATCCATCCTTAGGCACAACTATTGCAGCAAAATGCTCTGAGGTAGGATTATCAAAACGGTTCTCTAGGTTATGATTTGTAGAGAGGGGACATGACTAGAAAAGGGAAACCCTATTATATCCCTCATTGTTATGGAAATATATCGGAGTGCATGCATAAAGGTTGTCTCCATTAGGTTTAGAGAGGATATGGAGTCAGACATGGTTATATTCCTTCTTTCAATTTACGTATGCCAGGTGGACCAGATGTTGTTCAAGGTACCATCTAATTATATAATACCTAGGTGTATGATTTTTTTTATTTAGGAGCTATACAATCCTTTATTTCACCCACCATATTTCATGTTCTAGGATTTGAGGTGGTGATGCTTTCAGTTTCCTTAGAATTGACTAATATAGTTAAAGGTTTATCTAACTTATATGATGTTTTTAGAGATCGTGAGCAAATTATAGGGAAATGTTACACTTTAGGATATTTATTTTGTTTGTAGATACATCCATACAATGTAATCCTTGGCATGGACTTCCTATATTTAGTAATTTATATTTTCGATTTATTCAGGATATGAGTTATATTCTATGATTCTGATAAAGATAATTCCATTTTCTTTGGAGGGATAAATGCTTATATGGGCTCAAGGTGTCTTGGGTCTCTATATTCTTTAATAAAACATATGAAATTGAGTTTATTAGAGGATCAAATGGTGGTGTTTCTTAGGGTTTTTGAAATTGTTCCCTAATTTATTTATTAATGATGTTGTGACATTAATCCCTCAAAATGATATCATGTCTGGGATAGAGTTACAGTTGGGTGTCACTCAAATATTGATGTCTCTTTGTAGGGTTTGAAATTCTAAGTTATTGGAGCTTCAGATCCAGATTGATGATCTTCTATGGAGAGGTTTTATTTGGCCTAGAGTGTCACCTTAGGGTGCTTCAACTCTATTTTCAAAGAATCTCGATGTAAATCTTTGACAGTGTGTTGATTATCATTAATCGAATTTGGTAATATTGAAGAACCGCTATCCTATCATGTGGATTTATTATCAATCCAATCTACTGAAGTGAGACAATTAATTCTCGAAGATCAATTTTCAGTCAGGATTTCTTTAGATGTGGGAAACAAATGAGGATATTCAGAATACCACCTTTAGAATACGTTATAAGAATTATTATTTTGTGGTAATTCCCTTTGGTGTCTGTAATTCCCCATCGGTATTCATGGGATCAATTAACTCTATATTCCATGAATTTTGAGATCAGTTTGTGGTGGTGTTTATCAATGAAATACTTGTTTATTTCTAGTCAGAGGAAGAGAAAATAGAGCATATTCAAGGTATTTTAGGAGTTTTAATACATCATTGACTATTTATTAATCTATAAAAGTTTATGTTTTGGGCCCATGAGGTACATTTATTTGGTCATGTCCTATCTTAGTTGGGATTCAGTATAGGCCCTTTAAAAAATGGGGTAGTTGTTTCTTAGGTATCCCCTAATAATTCTTCATAGGTTCATATCTTCGTTGGTATTTATGGATATTACATGAGTTCTATACCTAAATTACCTTAAATCATGAGTTCTTTGAAAAATATTTCTATAAAGGATTATGTAATTGTATGGACTGACCAGTGCCATGATACTTTTTAGTATTTGAAGGGGAGTATTGTGAGTGCTTCATTTCATTGTTTTATAGAGGAGGGAGTTGTGTTTTTCATCATATCCAAGGTAATAATAGTAATTAACCATTGTTATGATTTATAAATAATCATTTTATTTATTCATATTCATCATTGTTTTGTAAATAAATTTATAAGTTTTTTAAATAAAAAAGAAATAATTGTATTCTAAGTAAAGTGATTTCTATGTATTTAATTGTTTTATTTAAAAAAATTTTAAATTTTAGAAATTTAATTTTGATATAATAGAATTAATTTTTGATATCATCTTATCAAATTTATCTTAGGGAGAATTTTCATGATTTTTATGAAAAGATTGATTTTTAATGAATAGTAGAAATACTAATTGTTAATAAAAACTATCATTTCCTTTGACGTGTTTAAAAAGAGATATTATACTTTGGATTTATTTTAAATTATAATTATACCCATTTTAATAATAATAATACAATTAATTCTATAATAATCAGCATCATACTTTATTTTGGTATAAATTCATTTTAGGATTAATTTTTTTTTATAAAAAACCATTTTCATTACATTTTGAATTATTTTATTAAAATAAAATTATGGTATTTGTATATATTTAATATTTTAAAATGGATTTCAAATTAGTAATTATATGGTTCAAATTTAGTAATTATTTCAATTTCATTTCTGGTCATAATATATATTAACCAAAGTAAATTGTTATGACCATGATAAAGTATAAAATAGGTGAATTAGGGTTAAAATTTTATGATAAGGTCAATAAATCACTTATATATTATTGTTGGATAATTTTAATTATTAAATCATCACCTTAGTTTTAAAATTGTATTATTTTATTTCTACTTGACCATGAGTAAGACATTTATGATATTTAAAATATAATAATTATAAGAGTGTTACTCCCCTCATTTATAAAATGACACATCCTCTCCTCACTTAATCACAAAATTTGAGCACTATATCTCACCAAACACTACCCAAAATAAAAATAAAATTTTATTTTCATATCATAAATTTTATTTTCACTCCTAAATACTAACCTATAATTTTTAATGTGTAAGGAAATAAAGATTTTCCAAGGAAGTGGTATACCTGTTAATCAGGTTCTTTCATGTTTGTATCTTATTTTAATTCCTTAAAAAAATTCATAAATATGATGATATAATAAAATACATATCTCAAATATTCTAAAATTTTATTATGATTATGTTACAACCCTATTTCATTCCCTTCTCCATTATATAATGAATGAAAACATTAGTTGTGTGTACATGTGGACTACCACCTTCACAAAGCGATGCATTTTTTATCACCGCCTCACATGGATGGTTATTATGATTAATTTAATAATTTATATGATAATTATGACTTAATTATGGTTATATAAATATAATATAATATATAACTTCTTACCCTTTTCCCATTGGAAAATAATAACATCACTCGTGCATATGTGTGGACTACAACCTCCACAAAGTGATGTGAATCATTTCTCATTTCCACTTTAAATGGTTGGTCATAAGGATGTATTTAATGAATAAATATGATATTTATAATATTATTAGGATTATATAAATTTTATTATTTATCTATTTTATTTCCTTTCAATCTCTTAGAAAAATGAAAACGCTGGTCATGCGTATGTGTGAACAACCGTCTCCATCAAAATGAAATGTTTCATTTTTTATAACCACATTACATAGTTTGTTTTTAATGTATATTTAATTTATAAAATTTGTAATTTTTAAATGAATAATATTATAATATATGGGACCCATAACCACAGTTAAACTATAAATATTTTTTAAAAAATTAAGGACCGAACAACCTCAAAATGTATAATGTGAATTTAACTGATTTATAAATTAAATAAAAAAATATAATAAATAAAATAAATAAAATAATAGTAATCAAATAAAAATGAAAAATTTTATTAATAAAATAAATAACTAATAAAATTTTATTATTTATCATTTAGATAATGTAAAAAGCTAGAAAAGACTTAAGGTAAGGGATTTTCTTTAAAATCATATTTATAATGTTTTAGCATTTTCTTTCTAAAACTTTTAGCCCATATAAATGTTTCTAAAAATGGTTCTTGAATAATATTATTATAATAAAATGATTTTTAAATTTCTATTAAAATATATTTTAAATTCCTTATAGTGTTTAAAATGTTATCCTATTAACATTTTCTATAAAGGTTATTTTTGAAAAGGTGTGAACGTAATATATTTTTAATGTTTTTATCATCAATAAAATTTCATACCATTATGAACATTATTATTTAAGAATTTTCATATATAATTTTTCATGGTTTTTAAAAAATAATCTTATTTCATATTCTTCTGATAATTTTTTATTTTAGGATTTCTCAAATAAAAATGATTTCCATCATTATTTTTATGTTACACCTAAAATAAATTTAATATATTTGTTAAAAAAAATATTTTATGAGATTTTATGATTTAAATGAAAGATTACATGTTTTTTTTATTTTATGGTCCTTTTACATTGTTTATTATGATTAGTGAGCCTAATACAGCTCATGATAATGGGTGATCCTGATTTAGATATCGAATTCATTCGGTAATGCTTTATTATTAGAAGGTAAAAATGCGGGAGATAACTGGGTTGGCAACGATTATTATGCATTAGGGATCCATACCCAGATCGTCATGTAATGACCATTTAATGGGATCCCTCTTCCCATAATAACAATATGGGAGTCTTTTTTCATTAAAAAAGGGGGATTCCCCCTACATGTTTAAAAATTGGTCTACTTTTCAAGTGATGTTTCCATGATTTCTCTGTTTTTAAGATAAATTCAAGGTTTTCCTATAATTAATAACGAGTTTTAAATAGTATTATTGGAGAAAATTTTGTTTTACCATTATGTAAATGTTTTATTTATGTTCTCAATGTTATATTTTGGAAAATGGTAAATTTTTTCATGGGTTTTCATGTTTTCATGGGTCTATTGGGTGTCCTTTATATTATGTTCCATACTGATCTTTTGGTGCTTATACCATGTTTTTAGTTGTTTTTACATTATTTATAGGTGATTTGGAACTATAGTAATGCCAAAATTTCAACTTTGGACTAATATTGAAATAATAAAAAGTTTCATGATTTTGAAAAAGGGGTGTAAACTTAGAAGCCTCATTTTTAGGGAAAAAATGTACACTGTTTGGAAGTTTCCACTTTTTTATGTAATGTTTTTCATAAATCTCTAAATATTTAATCCTAAATGATCATGATAATGTAAATATGTAAAATCCTTTCTATTAATCTCATATTTATGTGGTGTTAATGTAATATTGTGTTCTAGTTGTTATCATAGAATGGTTTAGATAAATTTATAGGTTAGGAGGATGTTTGAAGAAAATATTAAAAGATTCAGATTTTTGGTTATATTATCATGAAATAAATTTTTAGGATTTACATGATTCTTCATCTAATATACATTTTTTTAAAAAAAATTTCCACATAGGAAACATGGAATCATAATTGTGATGGAATTAATGGGATAATAACCTTAAAAATCAATAGCCTAGAATCATTGGAATGGAGCAGTTTATAACAATGTAAACTCTATTGATGTAGGATTTTAATGGTGGAACTAATGAAATATAATTATTCAATTCTTCATATAGGAACATGCATATAGTGGATAATTTTATGAAACAACACCCTCCAACTTGTTTTCATATCTTTTGACCCATTTATGTTTAAAGGCTAGATAAATTCATTGGAGAAGATATTTAATGTTTTTGGATGTATAGAACATCAAAAGGTAATTATTTGTATTTATTATTTTGATGGTGAAGTTGATTAATGGTGGTATCAGATTAAGAATACTAAGGAAAAGTATGAGATTGATACCATGGATTAGAAATTATTTAAATATATTTTTTTGGGAAATATTTTTCTAAATATCTTAAACATAGAGTGGAATGAAAATTTATAGAATTTAAGAAAAATAAACAAAATTGATGACTGCCTATGAAGAAAATTTTACTAGATTTTATAGTTATTCACAATATTTATTTTTGGATCATGGATATAAAATTAATAAATTTTACATAGGTATGAAACTAAGTTTATTAAGAGTGTTGACTTGGATCATGGATATAAAATTAATAAATTTTACATAGGTATGAAACTAAGTTTATTAAAAGTGTTGAAATATTGTCATTTTAATAGTTATGAGGAAATTGTTTAATTTTTTAAGAAAATTGATATGGAGATTTTGAACCTCTATATACCTCATAAAGATAGTAGTAAGAAGAATTCTGGGTGGAAAGTAATGGAGAAGCATTCAATTAATAAATCGAGAGGTAATCCCCCTAAATAATATAAATGTGGTAAAATAAATTTTAAATATTGTTTTATAGGATCTATAAATTGTTACCAATGTGGTAATCTAGGTAATTTGGATCATGACTATAAGGAGAAGAGTTCTAATGATTTCGATAATAGGGAAAAATATAGTCATCAGTAAGTGAGTTGTTTTAATTTCAATGATTTGGGTCATTATTCTAATGTATGCTTGAATTTAGTTACTAAATGTTGAAATTATCAAGATCAAAGAAAAATATTCTACAAAATATTTTTCTACTACTATAGTAGATTTGGGACCCTCAAATGAAGTGGTGAAAACTCTATAGTGCTCAGTTTTTTTTTCAAAGATTGATCTCATTTTTGGGTATCACTAGATGAAAGTAAAAGAGGAAGACATTCTGATAAACAAATTTCACACTATGTATAACCATAATGAATTTGTTATTATTCATTTTAGATTGATTAATGAATCCATTTTATTTATGGATTGTATGAAGATATTTTTATATTAGTATTTGGATAAATTTTTGGTGGATTTTAGTGATTAAAATATAGTTTATTCTAAAATTTATGATATTATGAAAGGCATATAAGTATTGTTTTGATGATTTTAAGATAAAATATAATGAATCTAAATTTTAGAAAATGTTAATTTTGGTTATAATATATTTCATTACTTGGGTATGTTAATTCTAAATATATGAAAATTGTCGATCCTATTAAAAATAATTTAGTTGAAGAGTGTCTAACACCTATAAATTTCACTTAGATTTTAATTTTTCTTGTTTTACTGGGTTACTACCATTGGTTTTTGAAAAATGTTCTTGATTATCTATCCCACTAACCAATCACATCAAGAGATTCACAGTGGGATTCATGTTGGGTGGCTTTTGGTGTTTGGATTGATCCATAGCTTGGTTGGTTTCCTAGTTCCCTCTCCAGGCTTGTGTGGGTTTACACTAAACCCCACTAAAAGTGTATTTTTATAAATAAAAGAAAAATTATGATGAGATTGGTTAACGATCATATGTTAGACTTTCCAATAATAAATGGTTAATTTTTCATTTATAGTGATGCCTCATTGAAGGGCCTTTGTTGGGATTTGATGTAGAATGATTGAGTGATTGCGTATACATCACATGAATTGAAATCCCACAATCTAAACTATCCTATGAATGATATTGACTATATTTTATTAGTTTTTTATTAAAGAATATAGAGACATCATTTATATGGATAAAAATGTGAAATAATGTAATTTTTTTTACAGTTTATTGATTAAAAAAATCTATGTATTTTATTCATATTTAAGATAATATGTATTTGGATCATATTTACAGAATCTACCTTAAATATATAGTCAGATTAAATGAATTTTTTCTCTCTATTGTATCTGATATTTTTCCCAGATTTACCTCTAAATTTTGGGAAGGACTTCAAAAGTCATTGGGTAATGAATTAAATTTCTGTACAACTTTTCATCCTCAATATGATGGATAGTTTGATCGAATGATTTATACTTTGGAAGATATTATTTTTTTATTTTTCATTAGATCACCAAAGAATTCGGGATCAATCAGTTGAATTTTCTTATAATTATAGTTTTCATTCCAGTAAACATATGACACCTTTTGATGAATTACATGGAAAATAGTGGCACATTCTATCATGTTGGGATTAAATTGGCGAGAGGAAGTTATTGGGTATATAAATTATAGAAGAAGTAGTTGAGAAGGTAAAGATGATTCAATAGTATATCAGGATATATCAGAGCATGGATAAGAGTTATTCTAATAATAGGAGGTAATACATTTCATTTGAGGTAGGAGATCATGCCATTCTTAAAAAATCTCTATAGAAAAGTGTTACACATTTTGGTAAAAAAGTAAAGTTAAATACATAGTTTATTATACCATATGAATTTATAGAAAAAGTTTGATTATTTTATTTCTGAGTATCCTTACCTCTGAGTTTATCTCAGGTTCATGATGTGTTTCATGTTTCATTGTTAAAGACGTATGTACCTTATTCATCTCAGGTTGTCAGTCCTGAGGTGGTATAGTTGGAAGAGAAAAATTCCTATAAATAAAAATAAGTTCAAAGTTTGGATCATAGAGAGTTGGTATTGTGAAAGAAAAAGATTTGTTATGTTAATGTTTTATGGAATAATCACATGATTAAGGAAGTAAAATGAAAATTAGAAAAATCTATGATGGAAAATACCGTCACTTATTTAAGAAATGAATAAAATTATAATGATGTAATTTATTAAGGTAGATGACTGTAATGACCAATAAAATCATAATAATTAATCAATATTATGATTTATAAATAATAAATTTATGGATTCATATTCATAATTATTTTATAAATATTTTTATATGATTTTTTAAATAAAAAAATTATTTTAATTAAATTGTTTCCATGAATTATATGGTTTCATTTAAAATAAATATAAATATAAAAAATAAAATTTAGAATAATGGAATTTATTTTTTATATCACCTTATCAAATTTATATTAGTGTTATTTTTTTGGATTTTTCTAAATAGATAGGGTTTTAAGAGGATAATGAAAATACTATTTTTTACAAAAATTATAATTTAATTTCAATAATTTCAAAAGTATCATTATGTTTTGGATAAGTTTAAAAGTAAAATTATCCCCCTTTTACTAAACAATATCCAATTAATTCTATATTAATCATCATTACATATTATTTTGGAATAAAATTATTTTTTTTGTCCTGAAAATGTATTTTTTGAAAAAAGTATTTTCATAGAATTTTGTGTTATTTTTTTAAAATCATTATATTGTTTTTATATTTATTGAATCCTGAAAAATTTATTTCATATTTGGAATCAGGAGGGTAAAATTCTGTAATGCAGTCAATTTTATTTTTGGTCATAATGAATAGTGACCATGATAAATTTTTATCACCACACTAAAGGGTAAAACAGGTTAATTATGATTAAATCTTTTTGATAAGGTCACAAAATATCATCTTAAATATTATTGGATAATAATATTTTAACCCTTATCACGTTATATTCTAAATTTTATTGTTTTAGAGACATATAAACATGTGTAAGACATTTATAATATTTCAACGTTTAAAATAATTACAAGATTACCACTCCCCGCACTTATAAAAGGGAACCACTTATCCTCACCACAAACATTGAGCAATATAGATCAAAAAATACCTTAATAAATATCCTCCCCATTTCCTATAGGTTTTTTATCCAAAAGACCAAACTAGTAGGCTTAAGGTGAACGCTAAAAAAGGTTTTCCAAAGAAGAGGTATAACTCTTAACAGAGTTCATTAATGTTTATCTCTTATTCTAAAGACTTAAAAGATATCATAACCATGATAGTATAATCAAATAACTATATAAAATATATTTTAATGTCACTATTATTATTTTACAACCATTTTTTATCTCTTTTACCATCCTATGGGGAATGAAAATATCACTCATGTGTATGTGTGGACAACAACATCCGTGAAGCGATGTGTTTGATTTTGCAACAACAAATCAAATGGCTAATGATTATGATGTATTTAATCGATATATATTATATTTATTAAAAAAATATGTATTTTAATGATATGATAATATATACTATCTTACCCTTTCATCCATTATATAATTATAACGTTTCTCGAGTGTATATGTGGACTACTACCTCCGTGAAGCGATGCGATTTATTTTTAATTTATTCCAAACATGGTTTGTCATAAGGATGTATTTAGTGAATAAATATGATATTTATAATAAGATTATTTTTATATAAAATTAAACATTTTTCTATTTTATTTTCTTTTCATATCTTAAAAAAATAAAAACGCCATTCAAGCGTACATACAAACTACACTTTCCACGAAACGATGTGAGTCATTTTCAGGACTTCCTTACACAGTTTATTTGATAAGTTTATTTAATGTGCAAATTTAATTACTATTACATGAATAATATTATCAAACCATGATTCCTTGACCATGATAAACCTATGAAGGTCATTTTAAAAATTAAAGACTGAACAACCTCAAAACATATATTGTCATTTAGTAATTAAATAAAACATAGTAATAAATGAAATAAAAGAAATAATTATTTTGGAATGAACAAGAAAATAATTCTTAATAAATTAAATAACTAATATAATTTTATTATTTATGTACTATAGAATGTATGATTTTAAATAGAACTTAAGGCAAGGGATTCACTTTAAAACCTTATTTAAAATGTTTTAATGTTTTTTTCATGACACTTTTTCCTCCATATTCATGTTACTTAAAATGTTTCAAGAATGGTATTATTATAAAAAATGGTTTCTTAAAATCAATTTAGACTATATTTTACATTCCTTAAATTTTTTTACAAAGGTATTTTTTTATATGAGTTATATTTAAAAAAGTGTGAAATAAATATTTTTTCACATACATGACATAAATGAAATTAATCACCACCATGAACATTATATTCTTTAATAAGTTTCCTATATAAATTTTAATGGGTTTTCAAAAAAAAAATACTTATATTTATTCTCTAAAATATTCATTTTAAGATTTTTCAAAGAAAAATATTTTAGTACCTATTTTTACATGAAGCCTCTATACGTTTTTCAAATGTGTTAATAAAATATTTAATGAAATTTTATGATGGAAATGAAATATTTTCTGTGTTTTATGTATGTTATTATATTTTTAAAATTTTTATGATTAATAGTGATCCTAATATTTCTCATTATAATAAGAGAGCCTAATATAGCTCTCTAATGAATTGGGTAATGATTTAGTCTTTAAAAGAAAAAATGGGGGAGATAACCAGGTAGGTTACTCTTATAGAATTAACTAGGATTCAGTTATTCTGACATGGGTAAAAAATGAGTTATGGATATGATGATCCAAGAGAAATATTTCATCCTATCTAAGGGTTTTTTTGAAAATATTTTGATTTCATGATGAAAGAAATGTTTATGAACTATTAAAGGTGAAAGGTTTTTATTTCAAGGGAAGTTTCCATGAGTTGTCGTGTTCTACAATATGAATTCATGATTTTACTATTCTCACAAATGGGGTTTCAAATGTTTTATTTGATAAAATATTATTTTATATATGTGGAAATATTTTCTTTATGTTCTCAATGTTATATTATGTAAAAAGGTTAATGTTTTACATGTTTTCATGTTTTCACTGGACTAATAGGTTTATTGTATTTTTTATGTCCCTTATTAAGTATTTTGTACTGAAATTATATTTTCAAATGTTTTTCATTGGACATAAGGATGGGTAGGAACTATACCATGGTTAAGAATTATAATTTAGAATCATATTAAAAGAAGAAAATGTTCCTTGAATGAAATAGTGGTGTAAAATAAAAGCCATGTTTTTGTAGAAAAATTATACACTATGCCGAATTGTCCACTTATATATATTTCTCAATTTTATAAAACTATAAACTGAAAGGATCATGGGAATGTAAAAATTTAAAATCCTTGCTATTGAACTCATTTTTACGAGTTGTTAAAGTAACTTGGTGTTATAGTTTAATTTTTATTATGGTGATACGTGTATTGAATTGCATTGCATTTTGATGTATAAGAGAGAATTTATCTCCTTTGGTTCTTAGAATTTATAACTTTATGTGTGTAACTATAAAACCCATGATCTTGATCTTGTTGCAATGGTGTTTTCTTGAATGTTTTGTAGACATTAATTAATTGGTTAGTGGTTTTTAGTCTTCACGGATCACAATAAGTTGAGTAATATATTCTCTCAACATGATTTGAATTCATGGAAAAGAAGATGGATGAAAATATTATAGGATTCTGATTATATGATTTTCTATAAACTGAGAAATGAAAATATTATGGTTGTTGTGTTGATGAGGAATTCATTTGGTGATGTTGTCTATGAGATTGGTGATTCTTGGAGAGTAATTGAGAATCTCTCATTGATACACCTTGATATGGGATACATTGATGATAAAGGTGTGTTTATCAGATGAAAATACTATATTCCTTGGTGTAATAGGTATAGGAATCTTAGATGGGGGGTTTTTGAGGTGGAGGTTTAGCAAGATCGATTCATTTGTGGTGATTCCCACAAGGGATGGTCTAAGGATGATCAAAATCCGGTTTTATTCTATGAGAGGTTCTTCATTCCTTTAGAGATATGCGAGGTGGTTCTCTATGAGTTATATAGTTTTCCCTTGGTAGTAAATCGTGATGTAGATAAGATGTCTCATGCCTTGAGAGGTCAGTTTTTGTAGTCTGGGACAAATATACCTATTACCAAGTCTATGTTTTGATTTTTAGTCTATAAAAGGTGAGGGATAAGCATCATGTTCCAAGTGGGTTTATTCTACCGCTTGATTTTCCCCAATAGAAGAGGGAGGACATATTGAAGGAATTATTTTCTAATTTACCTAAAAACTATATAACGGTGATTTTAGACCGTCTAAAATAGTGAACCTACTTATTAGTGAATAAAAGTTCAACCATAGTGGATGTGCTATTGATGTAGTATTTGGAGGATGTAGTGGGGATATAAGGGGTTCTAAATATGATTATGTTAGATCATGATCCTCGTTTCACCTCATGAGAGTATAGAGGTCTCTAAAGTAATCTTGGATCTTAGTTATCAATTGTCATAGCTTTTTATCCCTAAATAATTAGTATGAAACATTGTGTCATCCATAATTTTTAAGATATGTTTCATGTATGAATTCTAGATTTTGTATTTTCAATGGTGAGGCATATACCCTTGTTTTAGTTTTATTATAATACAAGGTACCACTCCACCATATGTCTGAACTCATTTAAAGCACTGTATGGATGATATTTATGATATTCATTATGTTTTATTATGGTTAGAGAGTCAAATATTATCAAACTTGATCTAGTACATAGAATAATTGAGAATGTGTAGGTGATTCCTAAGCATATGAGGGACGCTTAGTATTTTTATATTTCTTATGATGATCACTGGAGGATACCTTTGGTTCCTAAAATTAGAGATAATTCATTCTTGATGGTAACTTCTCATCATGGGTAGTGAAGTTTTGGTTATATGAGTAATATTTCTCCTTCGTTTATTAGAACTTTTAAGGTGTTGGAGCATATTATAACTATTTTATATTAGTTAAAACTTACACCATAGATAAATCAAATCCACCACATCTTTCAAATTTCATAGACTTTCCCGTATCTTTATGATAATTATCATTAAATTGATTAGGGAGAGTTAGAAGTTAAGGATAATATGATGTTTAAGGAATTAACTATTGAGATTCAAGGCTATTTAGAGAAGGTGTTTCATTAGAATACTATTCCATTGGTTTTTTTCCATATGGTGACATAGTGACTTGGAGAAGTTTACTTAGGAATGTGAGCCGTAGATGTGTGCTTAATATCCTAAGTTTTTTATTGATTGATTTTATTGAGATAATATGTATGGACATGATTTATTTATGATCACTAGTATAAAATAAATTTAACATATAGTGTTTTTCACATCGATTACTTATAACTGACCTTATAAATAATTTTTCACATCATTTATAAAATAACTGACATTAAAAACATGTGACTTTTAATTTCAATGTGGGTTATTAGAGAACCAATGTTGAAAATCACGTTTTTAATGATAGTTATTTAATAATTGAAATGAAAAATTATTTTTCACATCCGTTATTAAATAACCAACATTAAAAACCTTAAAAATTATAATGAAATGTCAGGTTGTCTCATTTTTTGATCATTATTTCTCAAAAATTCCATTTATTTTCTCTCATGAAATAAAATATAACCATTCATTCTTCAATCTACCAACCTCAAATATCATTAATTTATTGTTAACCACTATCTTCCACCCTTAACTGACTTTATCCACCACTCATTCTCTCTCTATGATGTATTTCCATTCCCTTAAACTTCTCATTTATCCCCCTTTAGGTATATATTTACCTTTAATGTTTTTTGTTTTGATTTTCCTTGCTTCCAAGGTATGTTTTAATTTATGAATGATGTTTTGGTCTTGTTTTCTTGAATGATCGCTATCACCACTACTATTTTTCAACTCTTCGCTATTTTTATTTTTAGTTAATATTATTCATGAATATAAGGTTTTTTAATTAATGAATAATTATTTTGAGATTAAGGTTTGATTAAATGTTTATTTAATAAATTGGTGTTATAAATAATGTTAGTTTATAAATTAATGTGTGTCTAGGTTATGTGTTGTGTTTGCATTTTGATTGAGTGTTTTGAATGTGTATATGATTATTGAGTTTGAATGCAGAGTATTGATAATATATATTTAGATAATCAAGTTAATTGTATGATATTTTTTGATATTTTTATTAAATAACTAGAATTAAACATGTTCAAAGTGAAATTTTTATTTATCAAATTTTTTTTCTATATTTTATTTGTGAAATATTTTATACAATTTATTATTATTAGTTATAAAATTATATTTTAAATTAAATTTAAAAATATAATAACTTATTTTTAATTCTTGATATTTTTTATAGATAATAATGAGTTGGAGTTGTATTAATACATAGTGAACAAGTGATTAATATGAGGAATATGTTGATACTTTTTCATAATTTTATAAATAAATTGTTCCAAAAAACAACTTTTTTTTCTATTCATGATTAAAACATTTAAATAGGAAGAATTTGAAAAGTATAAAAATCAAAGATGATTTTATTTTTCATGGGTTTAATATAAGATACAACCCTTGGATTTGGTATGGTGAAATTGGGAATAATTCATGATCTATAATGACCCATAATTTACATACATGGACATTACATTACTTTTGGGGAATACTTAATACATAACAAAAACCGACACACAAGGACTGTAATAGTTTAGTGTCTTTGGATACTCGAAATATAAACATTTAATCATGTTGAAAGATCTTCAACATCTCCCATAACGATCTTCCCCTTTCTGTTTCCTTACCTAAAACCATTCTTTATTTCCTGGGGAAAATAAAACATAAAAAGGGTGAGCTCAAATGCTCAGTAAGGGCAAACATAGAGAAAATAAAACAATCCATAAACATTTGAAAGCAAAAACTTGAACATGAAATCTAAACATTAAAACCTTGAGCAAAGACATAAATCTTGGAAGTACGTAAGGCATATATCATAAAGGAACATCAATCATGATAAAATAGCATGGGAATAAAACATGTAATTGTGACAACCATTCAGTACTTGTTATGATTTCCATAGTAGCCAAGATATTGCTTCTAAGACCATCTTAGGGGAGAAAGTCCCTTTTTTAATCGAGTTCACTCCTCATTTCAGTCCTGTAACACCGAACCAGATTAACTTACCGTTCCAGCCATGTCTATCTCATGAGATATAAATCTTTACCCAATGCATTGGAGGGAGATATAGGTCCCACCCATATCATAATGAAATCATTCTTACTTGTGCCACAAAATAAACTTAAAACATTCATCATAACCCAAAGAATAAAATGGGTTTCATAAACACCATCCAATCATCTCATAATCCACATAAAACAAATGGACATCTCATCATAAGGAAATTGAAACCATGTAAATCATAGAGACATTATACTTGAAAATACACATATGAAATAATGCCATATTATATGGAAAGATGGTTTTGATAAAACACTTGAAATGAATTCTTGAGGAAAATATCCTTTATTCTTGAATATCACTTTATTTTCACAAAATTTAATGCAATTTTAAAAGAAATATATTTTTTTGAAAATAGTCATGACATATTTTGGAGGAAGCTTCATGAAAATGAGTCTTTATAAAACCGTAAAAAATTATTTCATGCCGTAAAAGTTAAAAAAACATCCTCCTCGTACTTTTGTCAGAAAAGTCAAAAAGTACCTCGTAACGTAAACAAAAGAAAGATTCCTTACATACCGTGTAGTAAAAGTCAAAATGGGTAAAAAGGACATTAAATATACATAACAAAACTTTTATAAAACATGTACATGGATGATAACAATAACCCCAGTAAATACTTACATATAAGCAATCTCTGATAAAAATGAGATTTGCAAAATTATCCCTTACCTTAGGTCCGATATGCTTTGTATGGATCCGAACCTCCTGTATAATGATTAAAATTATGTCATTGACTTATTACATAATCATTTTCATTGTTATGATATCATATATGTTTCACTTATGACTTTATATTTCCCGTTCTTTTGTAAATTCCATGTTAATGCAGCATTTTGGGTAAAATCATTTCATTTATCGTATGTGTTTTGACTTTTCTTTCTTGATATTATTACTTATATCCTGATTTAAATAATTCCAGGATGTAAAACATGATTTATATATAATATATATTCATCATATACATATATATTATATATTGATAAAAGGAATAAAATACACCGTTCATGGAGACGGTAGGCCGTACGTACGCATGAACGCTTTTTTCGTTTCCTTATTGAATTGAATGAAACTAAATAGATGACATAAATATATATATATACATAAATCCAATAGAATTATTATTTCATATATTTCATTATTATTCATTATATAAACTTTATAATCATTCATGTATGGTTAACATGGAGAATGAATCCCATCGAGTCGTGGAGACGGAAATCCATACGTACGCACGAGCGATGATATCATTCAAATAATTATTGAATAGAATTGGAGTGTATGGTATAATATATCAGAATTAGTATGATGTTATAATAACCATATATAGTTATTCTTTACACCATTATACCCATCCTTGTAAGGTGTTGGTGGAAAAATAGATTACACTACGGTGTGGAGACGGTATTCCGTACATATGCACGCGCGGTGATTTTGTTTTCCGTAGGATGGTTAGAAGGTGAAATAGGGTTGTTTAATATTTATAATAACATATCAGTATATTAGGGATACTGATGTTATTACTTCCTTATGAAACAACTAAAGAAGAGGGAGTAGAATAAGAATGGAACTTGAAGAAAACGGTAGAAGGTATTACCTCTATCTCGAAGTGCCTCCTTTAAACTTTCTCTTCGGGCACTAAAATTGGTCTTTGAAGAAGACCAGGACCTATAGGATGTTTCTAGGGAAGTGGAGAAGAGAATTTTTCACGGTTTTTCTGAGCTTGAAGGCTCGAAGTGGTGTGAGGAAGAGAGGGAGGAGGTGCCCTTTTATAAGGGAGGAGAGGGGCACCTTTGGAATAACTAAAAATATTATTTTATTATAAATTAATATTCTATTTTTAATAGCTAAAAATTGAGTTATTTCTAAGATAAGGTTGGGATGGGTCTAAATTATCTCATCCAATATAATTTAGATAAGTTTAGGTTTCTATTTTAACCTTATCATTTAGATTTAACTTTAACTTAAATAATTTTTCTTTTATCGTGTCTTCTTGTTTTCTTACATTATAAGGTTAATAAACTTACTATAACAATCTAAACGAACCCCAAGATGTTTATTATTAATATATATAACCTTATCTAAGTCATTTGGCCGAACCTTAGATTTTTAGGAATAAAATAACAATTAAAAATATAATATTTGTTTTAGAAACTATTTTATGTCACTTTTGACACTATTTGGTAATTGATTTTTGTAAAAATAATAACAGAATGATTAGTCCTAAAAAAGTTAACTAAATCAATACTAACATGTCATATTAACCTATAAAATTAATGGAAATCATAAAAAGTCTCAAATTACATTTATTTGGGTATTTATAACATCAATTATGTGAATATTTCATTAATAAGATAATTACTGCATCATCATTGTGTCATAAATAAATTAAATTATTTAATGTCTAATAATTATATATAAAAAACCATTATGTAGGAAATCTTTTTATCTTTCTAATGAATATTTATAGTTGAATTTATCCTATATATAACCCGATATTAAAAATGATTTAGTTATTAAACTTTGATTTTAACTATTTTAACCCTTCTTTAAATAAATTAATAATAAATGTCCTAATCTAATACAAGTGGGAATAAATGGTCATATTTTATTCATAAGATTGTTTTTGGTCTAATTACACTTATACAATAGAATTAGGACATGTGTTAGGGTAATAATAATATCATTTTTACCCTTAATTACCCTATTTACTTTTAACCGTGGTAAAAAAAGTAAAAAGTTACTATTCACCAAAAAATATTTTCATCTCATTGAACCCCATTTTAGTACTTGATATTACCCGTCTCTCAGATTTTCAAAATTCCACTCACAGAAGTGGTAAAATTAAGTTTTATTTAAATTTGCAAATTCTCCTAGGAGGTGGGTAAAAGACGGTGAAAAGTTCAATAAAATTTTTATATATCTAAAATTATTATAAAATGACTCCAATGACTTAAATTGAACTTATATAGGTATTATGTATCAATTTTTATCTAAAATAAATTTAAATAAAATAAATAATTATTTAAATAAAAAGTCGGTTTTTGAATAGTAACCCAGTGTTTTCACTATTCATCAAAAATTGAAAGTTTTCAGAAAAATACCAAAAATTCACCCTAGGATAATTTCGATATTCTGAATCCAAAAATGATGTCCATTTTGAAAGATAAAATTTATAAAATTTCAAAATGTGGGTATTACTATTCATAACGGCTAGTTTATATAACATATCGTTGTTTAGCGAAACTCGGTATTGCGTACAACACACACTATCGTTGAAGGTCGTGATTGCGTGTAATGTAAGCCAAGTCAGGGATGCATGTTGTGAAAGCTCCTTTTGGTGTAGCGTACGACACAATACATTAATGAAATTAAAAAGAATATTTTTCATAAAATCTCTGGGTGTTATATTCTACCCCCCTTAAAATGAATTTCGCCCTCGAAATTCGTCAGGGTTATAAATCGTTTACTATTCATAGAAACCCACATCTTAAAAAGGAATACTAAAACATAATTTTAAAAAATAATGTATAAAACGTAATGATTACTCAAAGTAACTCATCATTGGGTTTCTATATAGGAGAACATAGGTTAAAATATGGTTCTGGAAGAAAAATCTAACCATCAAGTTCTGATAGAGAGTGGTAGAGAACATGGCTATGAAAAAGCCATCAATAACAAAGCCATAAATTTGTGATTATCTAAGGTACCATCTAATTCATCAGATATAAGAGCACTAGGACAACGTTTTTGGTTTTCAATATCATTTCCCTAAAGTTGAAAATTTTGAATAATAAGATATACTTACTTGATTTTGGTACAATCTCACTGTTGTTCGTGCTTCGAACAATTTCCACTTCATCTCTTAAAGAAATGAAGTTTAATTTGTTATTCATGAAGTATTAACAGATCATGTGATAGAATGATGGGTCATTCCATTTGTTTCAAACAAAAGGTTAGCAAAAGTTATCAAATATGCATAAGTCCATCTATGGTGAGGTTAATCGTATACGATTCCAAAAATGAACTTATAATTCATCTATCATGCCTCTTAATAAAATAAAACTAGTTTCTACTAACCAGGGACTTCCTGTAGGCCATTGGTATGCGATAAAGGCAAGTCACACTTCAGTTGTGGGTTCGATTCCCACAGCCTTGTCTGACGCGATGGGCTGTCGCCCATCCTGCAGGTTGTCCTTTTTCTAAAACTAGATTACTATAACATCCCATCAATAATATAGAAAAAAGTTCTATCCTTAAACAATAATAACTTATGTCCAACATAATCCATTCCAATCTTTAGGATTATCTAAAATACTTCGGTCCAAGATCATAGTATAAAGAAAACAATTACTAGAAAGGTTATCTACCAAGAATGTGAATACAAGCATTTATCCCACATATATCATAAGATACATCTTGTTGGTTGTATTCCAAACACATGAATACTTTAGTCATATATTATTTTGAAACATAAATTACCATATAACCTTAGTGAATACATGAATACTGTCAAAAGGTAACTCTTTCCACATACCAAAATCCCAAAAAAATCTATATAATCAAACCATGATATCACTTAGTCCTTATATCAGTCATGAGATCATGAATACAATCAAACATCTCATTATCTTCTTATCCCTTCATTATGCGCATATCAACTACTTTAAAAAATTTCTGAATAACCTTCCATGGTTACCGGTACCATTCAACATATACATTCAAATACTTTAGGAAAAACAATAGTCTAACAATCCATAGAAGATTTTTATTCCATAGTACCATACATTATTCTTTATAAACATAAAATCATTCCACTAACTTCTTAAACAACTGACTGAGCTTCATCATTTATTTCATCTCATATTTCATTTGTAGTCTCTTCATCATCATCCACATAAATACTACTATATGACCATGCTGATTCTCTTCATGAGATTTTCCCTTAGGGAATTGGTTTCCATAATGCCCATACATTCCACATTTAAAACATCTAATCATTGTTGATGTCGTAGCAATACCATTAACCTTGTCCATGGTGTTAACTGAACCTTTTCCTTTACACTTACTGGCTTTGTGTCCTTCTTTTCCACACCCAAAGCATCTTCCAGTTCCTTTGAAACAATCTCCCCGATGCCTCTCCGACATGATTTACATAAGGGAAATTGAACTTTCTTTCCTCTATGATCATCATGAAAATCCATCTTTCTCTTATTATCTGAGTCGGAAAACTTACCAAAGTTGAGATTATTGATCATATTATTAGATTGATGATTATGCATAATAACGATGTTTGGAATTCCAAATCCAGTTTCATTTGGTTTCTCATGAAGAATATCATTCCATTGTCCGTCATATCCTCCATTATCGTGAATCTTCCGGTTTCCAGCCATTTTCTAAAACCCAAAAAGAATAGCGTGAGAGGAAAAAATAATGTTAGGGAAAAAAACATAGTAAAGGGGGAGTATCCTCAATATCTAACATCTTAGGTTAAATTCTAAGATCGTTACCGTAGTTCTAGGACTATATCCTATACGTATACTTATCCTTAGGGACATCCCTAGACATACCTTAGAAATATATCTAGGGATCTCACTAAAGTTTTCGCATCCTAGTTTCCAAAGGTTGACTAAACCTTTCCTCTAATACCAACTATAACGACCCCTACTTTACATACATGGACATTACATTACTTTTTCGGAATACTTAATACATAACAAAAATAGACACACAAGGACCGTAATAGTTTAGTGTCTTTGGAAACATGGAATATGAACATTTAATCATGTTGAAAGATATTCAACATCCCCCATAACGATCTTCCCCTTTTTGCTTCCTTACCTAAAACCTTTCTTTATTTACTGGGGAAAATAAAACATAAAAAGGGTCAGCTCAAATGCTCAGTAAGGGCAAACATAGAGAACATAAAACAATCCATAAACATTTGAAAGCAAAAACTTGACCATGAAATCAAAACATTTAAAACCTTGAGCAAAGACATAAATCTTGGAAGTACGTAAGGCATATATCATAAAGGAACATCAATCATGATAAAATAACATGGGAATAAAACATGTAATTGTGGAAACCATTCATCACTTTTTATGATTTCCATAGTAGCCAAGGCATTGCTTCCAAGACCATCTTAGTGGACAAAGTCCCTTTCTGAATCGAGTTCACTCCTCGTTTCAGTCCTGTAACACTGAACTGGATTAACTTACCATTCCAGCCATGTCTATCTCATGAGATATAAATATTTACCCAATGCATTGGAGGGAGATATATGTCCCACCCATCTCATAATGAAATCATTCTTACTTGTTCCACAAAATAAACTTAAAACATTCATCATAACCCAAAGAATAAAATGGGTTTCATAAACATCATCCCATTATCTCATAATCCATATAAAACAAATGGACATCTCATCATAATAAAAGTGAAACCATGTAAATCATAGAGTCATTATACTTGAAACATACACATATGAAATAATGTCATATTATATGGAAAAACGGTTTTGATAAAACACTTGAAATGAATTCTTGAGGAAAATATCCTTTCTTCTTGAAAATCATTTTATTTTCACCAAATTCCATGCAATTTTAAAAGAAAGATATTTTGTTGAAAATATTCATGAAATATTTTGGAGGAAGCCTCATGAAAATAAGTCTTTATAAAACCGTAAAAAATAATTTCATGCCATATAAGATAAAAAAACAATCTCCTCGTACTTTTGTCAGAAAAGTCAAAAAGTACCTCGTAACGTAAACAAAAGAAAGATTCTTTACATACCATGTAGTAAAAGTCAAAATGGGTAAAAAGGACATTAAAAATACATAAAAACACTTTTAGAAAACATGTACATGGATGATAACAATAACCCCAGTAAATACTTACGTATAATCAATCTCAGATAAAAATGAGATTTGCGAAATTATCCCTTACCTTAGGTCCGATATGCTTTGTATGGATCCGGACCTCCTATATAATGATTTAAATAATTTCATTGACTTATTAAATAATCATATTCATTGTTATGATATCATATATGTTTCACTTATGACTTTATATTACCCGTTCTTTTGTAAATTCCATGTTAAAGCAGTGTTTTGGGTAAAATCATTTCATTTATCGTATGTGTTTCGACTTTTCGTTCTTGATATTATTACTTATATACTGATTTACATAATTCCAGAATGTAAGACATGATTTATATATAATATATATTCATCATATACATATATATTATAGATCGATAAAAGGAATGAAATACACCGTTCATGGAGACGGTAGGCCTTATGTACGCATGAACGATGTTTTCGTTTCCTTATTGAATTGAATGAAACAAAATAGATGAAATACATACATATATACATAAATCCAGTAGAATTATTATTTCATATATTTCATTATTATTCATTATATAAACTTTATTATCATTCATGTATGGTTAACATGGAGAATGAATCTCATCGCGTCGTGGAGACGGTAATCCGTACGTACGCACGAGCGATGATATCATTCCCATAATTATTGAATCGAATTGGAGTGGATGGTATAATATATCAGAATCAGTATGATGTTATAATATCAATATATAGTTATTCTTTACAACATTATACCCATCCATGTATGGTATTTGTGGAAAAACAGATTACACCACGGCGTTGAGACGGTATTCCGTACGTACGCACGTGCGGTGATTTTGTTTTTCGTAGGATGGATAGAAGGTGAAATAGGGTTGTTTCACATTTATAATAACATATAAGTATATGAGGGATACTGATGTTATTACTTCATTATGAAACAACTAAAGAAGAGGGAGCAGAAGAAGAATGGAACTTGAAGAAAACGGTAGAAGGTATTACATCTTTCTCGAAGTGCCTCCTTTAAACTTTCTCTTAGGGAACTAAAATTGGTCTTTGAAGAAGACCAGGACCTCTATGATGTTTATAGGTAAGTGGAGAAGAGAATTTGGCAGGGGTTGTCCGAGCTTGAAGGCTCAAAGTGGTGTGAGAAAGAGAGGGAGGAGGTGGCCTTTTATAAGGGAGGAGAGGGGCACCTTCAGAATAACTAAAAATATTATATTATTATAAAGTCATATTCGGTTTTTAATAGCTACAAATTGAGTTATTTGTAAGATAATGAGGGGATGGGTCGAAATCCTATCATCCAATAGAATTTAGAAAAGTTTATGTTTCTTTTTTAACCTTATCATTTAGATTTAACTTTAAGTTAAATAATTTTTCTTTTTCCGTGTCTTCTTGTTTTCTTACACTATAAGGTTGATAAACTTACTATAACAAGCCAAAAGAATGCAAAGATGTTTATTATTAATATATATAACCTTATATAAGTCATTTTTACGAACCTTAGATTTTTAGGAATAAAATAACAATTAATAATATAATATTTGTTTTAAAAACTATTTTTTTGTCAATTTTGACACTATTTGGTAATTGATTTTTATGAAAATCATAACAGAATGATTAGTTAGAAAACAGTTAACAAAATAAATACTAACATGTCTTATTAACCTATAAAATTAATGGAAATCATAAAAAGTCTTAAATTTCATTTATTTGTTTATTTATAACATCAATTATGTCAATATTTCATTAATAAGATAATTACTGCATCATCATTGTGTCGTAAATAAATTAAATTATTTAATGTCTAAAAATTATAAATAAAACACCCTTATGTAGGAAATCTTTTCATATTTCTAATTAATATTTATAGTCGAATTTATCTTATGTATAACCCTATATTAAAAATTATTTAGTTATTAAACATTGATTTTAACTATTTTAACCCTTCTTTAAATAAATTAATAATAAATGTCCTAATCTAATCCATGTGGGCCTAAATGGTCATATTGTATTACTAAGGTTGTTTTTGGTCGAATTACACTTATCCAATATAATTAGGATATGTGTTAGGGTAATAATAATATCATTTTTACCCTTAATTACCCCATTTACTTTTAACCGTGGTAAAAAAAAGTAAAAAGTTTATATTCACCAAAAATTATTTTATTCTCATTTAACCACATTTTAGTCCTTGATATTAACCGTGTCTCCCAGATTTTCAAAATTCCACTCACAGAAGTGGTAACATTAAGTTTTATGTAAATTTGCAAATTCTCCTAGGAGGTGGATAAATGACGGTGAAAAGTTCAATAAAATTTTTATATATCTAAAATTTTTATAAAATGACTCCAATGACTTAGATTGAACTTATATAGGTATTATGTATCAATTTTGACCTAAAATATATTTAAATAAAATAAATAATTATTTAAATAAAAAGTCGGTTTTTGAATAGTAACCCAGTGTTTTCACTATTCATAAAAAATTGAACGTTTTCAGAAAAATACCAAAAATTCACCCTAGGATAATTTCGATATTCTGAATCCGAAAATGAATTCCATTTTGAAAGATAAAATTTATAAAATTCCAAAAAGTGGGTATTAATATTCATAACGGCTAGTTTATATAAAATATCGTTGTTTAGCGAAACTCGGTATTGCGTACAACACATGTTATCGTTGGAGGTCGTGATTACGTGTAATGCAAGCCAAGTCAGGGATGCATGTTGTGCAAGATCCTTTTGGTGTAGAATACAACACAAGACATTATTGAAATTAAAAAGAATATTTTTCATAAAATCTCGGGGTGTTATATGATCTATTGATGATGATGATTTTTATGATAATAAGTCTGATAAAATTTAAGAAATGGTTATTTATATTAAATTAGAAGCAATTGGTAAGAAACCAATAATTGAGTATATATATGGTGGTAGTGAAAATCCATTTTATCAAGGATTTATGTAATTTATATTTTTATCAATGGTGTTATGATTAGTTAATTTGAAGGTGAAAATGGATAGAGTGAAAAATGTTTTATAGAGTTTCTACAACTGTTGAAATGAATACATAAAAAAGACAGTTATCTTCTATAATCTCATTATAATGTGAGGAAAATATTATGATCGATATGTTTGAGGTATAAGAATAAACTTGTGTACCCAAATTAATATGTTCTATATAGGATTTAATATGAAGGAATGTTAAAGTGTCTTAGATGTGGGACATCATAGTATAAGTTGATAGAAAAATCATAGGTTGATTTAGCAGCTACAGAGAATCATTCCAAGAAAATTTGGTATATTCCTATAATTACTCATTTGAAACATTTATTTTCAAATTCAAACGATTTAGAAATATTAATATGGAATATATATGAGAATATATCTGGTGGAGAATTACATCATCTAGCTGATTGTCCATAGTTGAAGAAAATTGATCAACATTTTCCTACATTCAGAAATGAAGTTAGAAATTTCAGTCATGGAATGTCCAAAGATGGAATAAATTCACATAAAATACTTATTAGTAAACATAGTTCATAGCTTATTTTATTGGTAATTTATGAATTATCTCTTAAATTTTTATTGAAGAAAAAATATATCCTGTTGAGTTTATTGATTTCTAGACCAAAATAGCCTAATAATGATATTGATTTTTTCTTTCCACTGTTAATTGATGACATGAATATTTTATGGGATAAAGGTATTATAGTGTATGATTCTTATAAAATGAAACATTTTCAACTTCGTGAAATGACTATGTTCACTATAAATGACTTTCAAACATATGGAAACTTGAATGAATATTGTGTTAAGGGGCATAAATGTTATCCAATTTGTGAACAAAAATTAATATTATCAACTATAATAGGAGAGCTTTACAGTATACAAGGGTAATAAAAGGATTTTTTTATAGATCTATCTTAGAAAATATTAAAAAAAATTCAAAAGCTTATAATAATTTTTTTTCTAAAGCCATTATATGAAGATCAGAATTTTGGGAGGGTGAAAAACATTTTTTTCACATTCAAAAAGTCACAAAAATCTGGTAATAAAGAAATATTAGGATGAAACAATCAACATTTTTTGAGCTTCCATATTAGATATATCATGAGGTAAAACATAAAACTTAATTCATTCTCGTGGAGAATAATATTTGTGATAGTTTCATTGGAACATTTTAAGATATTAAAAGAAATAATAAATATAGATTTAAGGAAATATTAGACTTAATCTCAATCTGAATACTTTTGGAGTTAGCGCCTACTTCTAATGGAATAAGAACATACCTGCCTCCCTATTTTCAAACATTATATAAGATGGAGAAAATTATTTTTTTCAGTGTATCTATGTCAACAAAGTTTTGTAGGGTTATTATTAAAATGTAATTTGTTTCATTAAATGATTTAAATTTCACAGGAATGAAATCTCATGATTATCCCATCATGATTCAATTAATCCTAATAGTTTTATTTTGTAGAATATTTCCCTTCCATTTCATAATGACTGTCATTAATATGAGATATTTTTTCAATTCAATTTTTAACAATGTTATTGATTTGTATTCATTGAACAATTTAGAGAATAACGTAGTTTCTATAATTTATGAACAAAAAAATCTATTTTACTCTATTTTTTTGACATCATGGTTTATTTAGTGGTTCATTTGGTGTGATAAATAATGATTTTTGGACCTCTATATCTACATTGAATATATCATTTTAAAAGGTATGTAAAAATATTGATAGGATAATCTAAGAATCTATATTGAAATAAATCCTAAATTATAGAGAAATATATTTCTGAGGATGATACAAGCTATATGTCTATAGTGGAGCACATTTATTTTCCTACATCTCTCCATCGATGAGTAAATTATAGGGGAAAGGTGATCCATGTATTGAAAGAAAAAATCATTGTCAAGTGAAAAGATAAAGTAGGTACATCTACATATCTTGAAAAACATAGATTATTCTCAACCATATATAACATTGTATATTAATGTGTTAAAATAATGTTATATAAGGAATAAAGATTTGTAGATTTTTATTGAGAGTAAAAAACTTTTTTAACATGGTTTAAAGAGATCATTCATGGAAGATAAGATGCATTGGAACCATTGATATGGTAACTGTGTGACCCAATTTTAAATTTGATAACATTGTCTAGGTATGATATTAATTGATATACATTTTATATTAAAGTCGAGGACAAATTAATCATAGTTCAGAATAGTACTATATTAGAGTTTATATAAGAAATTCATTTTTTGAGTGCCAAAGACAAAAACCCAATCTCTACATCAAGTTCATATTATGGATTCATTGAATAAATATGGGGGGTTTATTACATTAAATTTTGACTTCCTGTATTACACTTCTATTGGGTTATCAGTTACTATAGTGATAGACACAATGAATTCATTATGAAACTAGGTAATTTGTATAGATTGGAATACACAACTGATCCTTTTATCATGGAAACACATGAAAAAAATATCTATGTTCTTAATCCATCAAATATTCAATGTTTTATCATTTTATAAGGAAAAAATAATATGTTTGTGATGAGAAAAATTATGTTTATGTTGATATTTTTGAGATACTTACTTCCATGGAAATATTAATAGATAATTTTGTTATGTACATTATGGATAGGGGTTCTTCCATATAAAAAAACCATAAGGAAGGTATATAGGAAAAACACTTTAATGATTTTTTAATATTACAAGTAACATATATTTATTTCCTATTAACTATAAAAAATCTAATAAAAATGTAGGTACATTTGTTTTGTTTTATTTTACATAAAACACATTATTATAACTAATATGTTAAACTGTTTGTTTAGATTAGATTAGTTTTGTTTTTTACAATTATTATAATTTATATGTAAGTGATGGATTTTTATTAATTTTTACTTAAAATTTGTTTTATTTTCTTTATTATTATCTTTTTTGGTTTTTATCTTTTTAAAATTGTTATTTAAATTTTTATGTAACAGTTTCATTTTTCCCTTTGTTTGTGTCATTTCACCCACCCCTCATTAAGCCTGTCAGAATTTTAGTTAAATTATTTAACAAATATGAATAAAAATGTGTTTACTTTAGTTTAATTTTTATTATTCCATTTTTTTAAATATATATTTAATAGTTGTATTTGTATATTTGTGTACTAATTGTTTGTTACCTTGATTTGTAGGATAATGATAGATCAAATATTTGAGTCACCTTAAGCTTCATAGGAGAACTGTATACATACATCTACTGAGGAGCATTGTCATCATTATGTAAGGGATCTATCTACTTCCACTGGGGAAGAGAAGACTTCTGGGGTTGGTAAATGTGGCTACACATGTTTACCAAAACTATCAATTTTCTGTATATAGAACCATTGGATATCATTTGAGTTTGACGATAATGATATTACTAGGTGTCCAAATCCAAAATAATTCAAGACTTTTGTTTCTATTCAAGCTTGGTCTGAAGTTATTATTTTTATTTGTGATTAGAAAAGTGTTGATGAAGAAACAATATCTCAATTATGGGTGGAAATTTTTGTAATCTCATTTGTTATTATTTCACTTATCATGAAATATTTTTACTAATATAGTTTTTCCCTTCTTATCAAATAACATATGATATACCAAACACTAGAGAAGCCAGGAATAAATATTTTTTTTGGATTATAGAAGATAGGGGGATTTTAAAATAAAATTCACATGTGATTTCATTTTTTAGGAAAGGAAAAATAATAATCCATGTGATATATATCCTTATCTAGATAATGATACATGGAATTTTTTTTATAGAAGATGAAAAGTTTCATTTTTTGTAACTGAAATGTTACCTTTTAGACGTTTATTTTATATAAATGATCATATAAATTATTTTTCTATTCTTAATTTATAGATAATGAGGGTATCTCATCAGGAGATCCAATCTAAAAACATCTACCCTCATACTTTATCTCATGGAGGGTATATGTTAATAGAAGAAAAAATGATGATAAATTTTTTCAAAAACTGAGAGCCTTGTCTTCAGGAACCACAGAGGATGACCCTGCTCTCCCTACTTAGGCATGAAAAGTGTAAGAGGGATAAAATGATAAAAATAGGAAAATATCTTATAGAAGAGTTGATGGTTGTAGTAGAGATAATTGTAAGAATTTATTTAATTTATTTATGTTATTAATGTTAATTAAAATGTTTATATATTGTGATTCACTATTTATTTTTTCAAATATTTTATACAGGATACCCTTAAGGAGAATATAACACATAATACATTCATACATGAGGTTAGGAAGGATATTTTAGCCACCTCATTGGGAAATCCTGAAAACCCAAGTCTGGTACAAGGATACATGGTAGGTGTATTGATAAAAATATGTTTGGTAATTATGGAGCTTCATAAAATGAGGATATACAGTTTAGGAGATAAGTAAGATGATGGAGGACATGATTAGAGCATTGATATAGTCAATGTTTGTAGACATTAAGACACAGTTTTAGGATTTATATTCCATTACTCTACCTCAGCCTGTAGATCCCACTCCCCCACATCTGCATATAGACCGCACTCCACCACCTCCTCCTAATTATCCAACTACTACACGTCCTCCTCTAGGGATTCACATTTATTATGAGTTATATATTGAGAATATCAAACATCATATTGTTTTATATGGGAATATTTATTATATTGGGGATAAATTTCATAATAAATAGATAGATATGGAGTATCTTATGGTCATTTTGTAAGATATTATCGATATATTAGCTAGAACACCATTTCTTATAGATGAGGTCACTATTTTTGGAAAAAGTATTGATCATTTTTAATCTACCCATCTAGATTTTTCTGACATATTACCATTGAGGTATGTTTATATTATAACCTTTATTTTATATTAGTGTAAAATTTGTTTTAACATTTTAAAATCTATTTATTTATCTATTTTATATGAATAATTTAATAGAAAATACATAATTTATAGACAACAACAAGTATAGGCTACTATAGCTTCATATAATACTTCTTATGCACTTGGCAGATTATTAACACATTCATCATTATTATTGGATGTTTATGAGCTTACAATGGATTTTAAAATTTTGGAGCATTAACTAAATGTGAGGATTTTAAAGTGAGATATCATGGATATTGTAACTAGAGATTTTTGGGAATCAATGTACGCAATGTTTTTCCCATGTAAGGTGATTATCATATATCTTTCAGTTTTTTTAATTTATTTAAACATAATACTTTTGTTTATTTTATATTAGCTATATCAATCCACTTTACATTGAACATCTTGCGACATATATATATAGATTTTTGGACCCACAATGTATTTCATCAATAATGAGGACAATGTAAGGTGAGCAATGAATATTATATATTGTTGAAATATTTCAAAAATAATTCAATTTAGTGTTGGATGATTTTTTATCTTTAAGGGTATAAAGAATATATTTGATAAATTATTATTTACGTTAACTAAATAACCACTCACATTATATATATTTTTATATTAGAGGTCATTGTATGTTATGTGTTTTTTCCAGGAGAGATGATAGCATACTGGTTATAATCTACACATGGTGGAGTAAAATAAAATTTTATCAACCTATTGAACAAGTAGGACTGATTATTTAAATATTTGTATATTATAATGAATTTTAATTTTATTTCCTAAATATCATTTTAAAATAGGGTGTGTGATTAATTTAGTGCGACAATAGGAAAGGGAAGCAAGAAGATCAAATATGTAAAACCAAATGTTACTTATTGTTTATAATTACTACATTTTGAGTGAAAGAACATAAAATATTATTTTGAATTGAAAAATTATTTTGAAATAAAACTTTCATCATCAACAATGAGTAATAAAATGTAAATATTTAATTATAATATTTATAAATGAAATAATTTCAACTGATACCATTAGAAAATTCCACAAGTTTAGATAGTATTTTAAATATTCCATTAATTTATCTTATAAATATATTGAGAATAAATATTAAATGATTTATTTTTAAAATATATCTTTTTGATGATGTTCTAACTTATACTGAACCAGATCAAAATCACTTTAAAATATAAGGAGTTGAATATTTCATATGTTTGATTTGGTTTTATTTTATTTTTAATATATATTATAAATTCAAAATTTCAAATGATAATATATGTTGTTTAAATGTTTTAATACTATGATATTGTTTTTTTCTTCTAGTTATCCTACCATATTTCTTGGCTTAATATTATTGATTTTTTACAGGTTGGTTATATAAAAAATGATGTGAAAAAATCATTACCACATTGATTATTTAAAATTACTAATGGGGAAAATAATTTTTCACATTAGATTTCATATAGCTGATGTGAAATTTTTTTTCGAGTTCTATAGTTTTAGTGTTTTTTCTTTATTTATTTTTTGAAATTGGTTATTTTTAACTGATTTAAAAAACATATTTACTACACCACTCATGATAAGTTTATGAGTAAACATATGTTAAAAACCTAAAAAACCAATGTGGAAAACCCTTTTTTAAACTAGTAGAGATGGATTATACAATGTGATTATGTGCTCTTTATTTATGTTAAGTTATTTGTTCTCCTTTTATGGAGAAATTTTTGAGAGGTATCTCACATGGAGGTTTTACTTGGCCCTCCATTTCTTTCCTTAATATGTTTGGTTCTAATTCTTGAGGATGAGAATCATTTGATAGGTAATTGATTTAACAACCTGATTTTTCCCAGAGCCCTTTCTCTTTTTGAGAGATTGGATGTATTAGGGAAAATAAGGATGAAGGAGGGTTCTTCTGGGGATGGAAGTTCTGATAGAATGGGTAATTTGAGGTTTTTTTTGTTTAGTTATGGTGTGGTGTAGTTTTATGGAGTGATTTAGTTTTTATGAATATACTTTGCAGTAAAGCTACGGTCTTCATGGTGTAGAGTCTCAAGTGGCTAGTTTGGTGGTTCTTCCATTTTGGAGACCCCTACATCCTAGTTATTGAGCGGTATTTTAGTGACCCATTTGTCTAGTTTTGGAGGTTCTATTATTTTAAGGGTCACTACATCACGATATATCAGTTGAACTATGGAGTCCCCAAGAACAAATTCCTTGGATTTTCTATTTTGGGGACTATTATCGCATGGTGTATTTTCTATGTCATAACGTTTCCTCAGTTATATTGTATTTGGTGTTGAATAAGTATTAAATGGGATAGATAATGCTGTACTTTCATCGTGATTTCCCAAGGGTGGTTTCACTCGAACCCATTTTAGCTTGGACAACCCTCCCACACTATAATTTTTGTATAAATTCTAACCATTGTAGCATGAACATACCTACTGTGTCGTGTTGTAATAAAATTCCAAATTTTATAAATTTGGAAGTACTTATGAATTGATCTTATATTATCCCCATTCCTATGAACCCTAGGTGACCAGAGGTGATACTTTAGAGAGCCTTAAACCCCCTTTTATAGCTTTATCCCTAGATTCTAGAGATCAGCTCCAGGGTGATCCAAGTGGATATTAGTTCCTTTTGGTTCATTCACTCTTCCATTTTCTCATTCGATTCTATGGTTGATTTATTTTATTTGGTTTCTATGTTTCTCATAGATGCTTTTTTGAGGATTCTTGGTGCAATGACATCCTTAGAAATTATGGATCCTTCATGGTAGATCTGATTTGGAGGTCTACATCTATTTTTTTGTTCTTGTTTAGGGAAATTTGGGAGATTTCTATCGATATAAGGGATTCAATATATTTATTTTATTTTTGTGAAATTTTGGGATTGAAATAATTTATATTACTGGATAAATATTAGAATTTTCCTAAAGAAGATAATAAACTATAATTAAAGAAGTAAAAGAATTGAAAAGGGTGTTGTGATCACATGAAATTATACATTACTTATGATTTGTTTCCTCAAGTGATTCTATATATTGTGTGAATTAGAATTATTTGATCATTTTTGTTCCTTGGAATATGTGACATGAATGAAATTTGGATACAACCATAGATATGGTAAGATAATTGAATAATGAATAAGGTACATGATTTGTGTTATTATTCTTTCTTAAAATCATTTAACCTAAAAAGTGTTTCTTAGATCATGTTCATTGGTTGATTATAATTATTGTTAACCACTAATTAGTAGGTTCTTTATTTAATCCTTCTCATAATGAATCAATTAATTCATGATTGTAATGTAATTTTTTTGATAAAAATAAAAGTTTTAGGCTGTTTTAAATCCTATACTTTAATAATGTTTGTTGTATTCAATGAGGTTATAACTTTGGTCCACTTAATATTGTTATGATTAATAAATGTGTTTTTTTATTTTTAAATACTATAGGATGGTATAACCTTTTCTATGATTTGATGTCTGAAACCTGATATGGTTGGGTCGGTTTCCATAGGTTCAGATTTGGGATAAATTTCTTTTACTTTTTATTTAGTTGTGGTTGTGGATTGAGGTAAAGAGTGTTGGAATAGTTGAAACTAGTTGAGTTGTAGGATTTAAAGTTGCTTGGTTATTATGATTGGGTTATTTCTGGGTTGGTTGGTACATGTTGAGAGATGTGATTTCCCATTTCGTTCATTATTTTGTGTTGTACTTAGTTTCTTATGGAGGAATTTATATTACCTTCAGGTACATCTCTTCCTTGGGATAATATTTTAGAAAGGAATATAATACATGTTATTATGGAATGATAATTAATTGTAATGAATTAATAAGTTTTGTTATTAATGATGGTATTGATACTTTAAATGAAAATCTAGAATCAATTGGGATAAATGATCTAAGAGTAAGGGATGAAACCCTGAATTGAAATGATGATTGTAAAATCACCGTGGTTTTGAATAATTAATTTTAATTCTTAAACCATAATTTATGATTCAGTTTAATAAAGACAATGGTAATTTTTAAATTTCGAAAGTATTAATGATGATTAATATTAGTTCTTGTGTGATTAGAATGATAACAACCTTCTATTACTAGTAGAGGAAATTGGGTTTTTATGTGGGGTGTTATCTATAGTTTGAGTCAAGGGTAGAATAATTTAACTTAAACTAGATGTGTTCTATACTATCACTATATTTTATTATTTATTACACTCCACCATCTGAGTCGATAGGAAAGGAAACACCCATAATGGCCTTAGGTTCATGGTCTTTTCCCCAACATATAGGATGAATAAGATATAGATGGTTGAATACTCTCTCAAATCACTCTATGTTCTATAAATATCATATTATAAAGGAATATATAGGATGAAATGTGTAAAGGTGTAGGGTATGTGCTTATACGAGATGTGGATGCTCTTAGTTTTACTATACATATTTGTGTGGGTTGTAACAGATTAAGGTTATAGAAAATATATGTATCCCAACTATAATGGATACGATTATTATAGATGTACTTGTGAATATGTTTTAATTGATATAGTTATAGTGCATTATTATATGGTATGTGATAGCTTTTAGTCTTACTATTTGGTTATGGTGGGGATGGGATGCATGATAAGAAAACCCATATCTTTAATACACATTAAGTCATGATTTATTAGATAAAGATACACATAATAAAATCTTATAATAATGTGAGGCCTAGTGTATTTTTGAAATTAGGTACATAGAACATTAACATGATATATGAGTACAATAAAATTATTTAAAACTCGAAAACATTCCCTTATATTCCATTGATCTTCTAATTATACACAGAAAAACCTGGGGACATACATATGAAAGGGGTGAGCTATAAATACTAGTAAGGGAATATTAAAATAATAACAAGATTAAATTAATACATTTTAGTCAAGAATAATTTTAAAGTGACATAAAATGGGAGAGGATCATAAATATGATCATCAAATAATGGTATAAGATGATAACATCATGACAACATAAGAATGTGGAAACAACAGAAGACATGAAATTATAGGCACAAGAAAATGATAATATCTAAGAAATAACAATATAGTGTGATTAAGATAACCTAATTTGAACCATACATGGAATATCATGAGAAAAAAAATTTCAAATGCATTTAAGGGATATATAATTCATGGACAACATATCACAATCATACCATATACTGGCATAAGTGTGTTGCAAGGATCATACAACAGAAGAACATATTTAATCAGTTTTATTACCATTATTATATATTTTGGGTAAAAAAAATTGGATTACCCAATAAATTATGGATATGTACTTATAAGTGAATACCCTTGAGTGAAAATGGTGATGGGTATTCACTACACAAATGTTTGGCCTAGAAAATCATAGGATAATTTCAATAGTCTAATAGGTTTACATAATGATTCATATAAGGGTTTAATGGGAATAAAATGTGGTCTATAAATACCTTTTAATCATAAATATAGTAATATGTATCTGCAAAAACACCTTACCACATGAGATATTGGAAATCAAAAGGCATAATACAAAGAATGTGCTTGAATAAAGAGGAGAGAACCCCCTTACCTTGATATGGTGCTTATAAAAGCATGATAAGAGCTTCTTAAGAGCATAGAAAATACTTATGAGGGATTTATAGAGGTATATAGAGATAAAATTCCTGATATGTTGTTTTTTAGTGATGAGAAGTGGGAGTATGGGTGGATATTTCTAGCAAAAGAGGTGGAATTTTATATTAATTTATAAACAAAGTTTTTGGACTCTATATGATAAAATAATCAAAACCAAAATACCTTAAAATGTTATTTTCTCATGGTTTCTTACATATAGTAGGGGTTTTACATTTTGTATAAGGAAAGGAACTTAAATTATTAAAATAATACCCTTAGTGAAGTGGATGTGAGTCATGTTTATAAAGTATTTGATTTTAAAACCTTAAAATATAATATATGTTTTGGAGGATTAATTAAGGATTTACAAAATTAATAAAATAACTTCAAAAACATATTATTTTTAATTATAAACATATTTTAGATTGTTTATTCCCTTTATACTATTTATTACATCACTTTGGGGCTATTATGATATCATAATACATACTATATATGTATACTGTATTTAATTTTTACCCAAAAATTCATTTGTCATAGAAAATTATGAAAAATTAAACATTAACTAAGTTTGATGTTTTTATTTCAAAAAACTACATATTTTATCAAAATTAATATTTAAATTTGAAATTTATACTTTTAAATGAAAATTCTCATTTAGTGAAAAATATTAGTTTTTATGATAATAATAGTTTTCTGACTCGTATAAAGAATATATTTGAATTCGCTAAATTATGCCATAATATTTATATATATATTACTTAATAATAATATTATATTAAATTAAAATATATTTTAATATTATTGAATTTATCAAAAGGATTGGTTTACTTAAAACCATATATTTTCCAAAACATACAATTTTGGTTTCATCGAATAAAAATCTAATTTTCATTAACTAAAATATAATTATAATAATGAAAAGGGATAAATATAATAATTATTTTATTGGGAATGAAAATATTAAAATTAATACTATATTATAGATACATAACCCCAATATCACATCAACGCATGCCTTAAGGGTGAGGTATGTGATAGTTGGGCTTTCTTGGGGCGGTTCGACAAATATGGTTTGGGTTGTGATCTATATAAGAGATAACTTATCTCATAAATGGGATTTATCATGATTTATTTGTTTAATATCATATTACTATCAGTCAAAGGAAAATCCTAGGGATTCCATCTCCCTTATAAGCTTCGATAAATGGGATTCATAAGGTATGATCCTACTGGTCAAGGCTATCACTTATTTTGTATATTTCAATTGGGATTTATCGTTACCCTTAATATATAATATTGTTAATGGTAATTGTTAAGTGGATACATTGTCAATAGTTAATATTTTTTGGGGTCTTTTAAATCCAAAATGCTATATTGGTCCAAAATAACTAAAGCATTGCAGGTGTTTTCGATAACTATAAGGCATTTACTCAATCAAAAGGATATTTAACATACAAATGTTTGTAATGTTATATTATTCGTCCATTAAGAAATTTCTACCTCAAAATTTCATTTAATACAGTAAAATAGATGAGGATACTTTTGTTTCATTTCATTTTCCAATTCCTATGACATTCCCTCAAAATTGTTGTTCCACCACATCACTTTGACCTGGTGAGTTTTGTTTTTTCATATAACGTTGTCTCTATGATCTAAGATCTTAATTTGTTACTCCTTTTATGAGATATCATTCTAAAAAGGTCCCACCTCTAGATTTAGTACATGTGATGGGTCTAGTATGTATATCTTCAGGGGGAATGCATGGAACACATCATGTACTTGATATAAGTTATGTTGGAGTGTCTGTTAATAGACCATAACTTTGATGCGATCAATAATCTTAAAGGAAAAAATGTATCTTATAATAATCTTTTACTTCTTCCCCAACCCAATGAATTTCTTCCACAATTTTATAAGAAGGAAAGCCTTATCTCCAACCTCAAACTCTAGGTCTCATTTATGATTGTATGCATAGATTTTTTGTCATCATTTCATAGAATTCATAATACATTGAATGATTTTAACCTTTTATGTATTATCATGGACAAGATCAAGTCCCATCAGCTTTGGCTCCCAAACTTCATCCCAACGTATTGGAGTCCGACACATCTACCCATACAAATCCTCATAAGGTGCCATTTGAATGATATAAATGAAGATGTTTTCATATGAGAACTAAACTAGAGGAATGTTTTTAAACCAATATCCTTTTAAATCCATTGAACAAGATCTTAGAATATCCCCTAGATTGGTTCTTTCATAATAACCATACATTTGAGGGTGATAAGAATACTAATACTCATCTTTGTATCCAATTCTTGCTAATGGATTATCTAGAACCGCAAGTTAAACCTTGGATCTATATAATATATAATAGAGATTGGTAATACATGTAGTCTTACCAAATCCATTATATATATCTTAGTATGTTGGTCAAGAGAGAAATATCCCATGAAAGAAATGAAATGTGTAGTATTTGTAAGGTGGTCGACTAACTCTTAGATGTTATTATTTCCTTTAAATGTCTTGGGGTGTCCTATAACCAAATCTATGGTTACATTTTCCCATTTATATATTTTTATGGGAAATAGTTATATCATAACCTTATAATTCATTCATTTAGCATTAATTTTTTTCCAGAGCAATCATCAGGATTAAAATTACTCAATATCTCCCTTAATGTCATCCCATAATATTTTTTTATTAAAAAATATATACATATTAATAATTTCTATATGAATTTATAATTATGAGCTATTAACTTCTTCTATAAGTTCCTTATTTAGTTCTGGTTTGGATGAGATACATATCTAGGTTCCAAAACATATAAATTAGGATTTAGTAAAGTTAAACTTCAAAATATTAGATACCATTTTTCTAGCCCCAAATAATCTTTTTGGGCCTCCTTTATCCTCTCAAGACTAGATGGTCGAGTAATTATTTTAGGAAAGTAGGATGAATATCCTTTTTTTATTCCCTTCTCTATCCTTTTCATGTATAAGACTAGTGGATCCATTTCAATCCTCATCCTGGATAGAGTTTGAATATCCTTTATACTTAGAGAATCTACCACATGGTCAACCTTCATAGGATGGTAATGGATTTTACAATCATAATTCCTGATTACCTCTAACCACCTTCGTTAGTTCATATTGAGATCCTTTTGGTGAATATATACTTGAGGGTTTTATGACCCGTATATGTCACTCTTCTCCCTATATAGATAATTTCACCATATTTTTAATTTCATGATCACTATATCCAATTCTAGATCATGCATTGGGTAGTTTTTATCATTGATCTTTAATTGGTGGGAGGAATAGGATTTCACTTTGTAATCTTTCTCCCACATCCTTTTTGGGCACATCATTGTAGATCATAAATCCTCCCCCACTGGTGGGTAATGTGAGTACATGTGAAGTTATTAGACTCTTCTTTAACTCTTTAAATCATTCCTCATATTCATTAGTTTATAAAAACTTCATTGCATTCTAAGTTATATTAATTAGTGGGATTTAAAATCATGATAATTTTCTCATAAATCGATGATAGTACATAGCTAATCCAAGGAAACTATGGATCTCCATTAAAGATGTTGGTATGGGACATCCTTTAATTTCCTCTACAAGTATCCATTTTCTGGTGAAAACCTGCCTTGGTAATGTTACTTACACCATCCAAAATGTTCATTTACTTTACTTCACATATTAATTTTCCTTTCACAAGGTATCCATTACAATATTCAAATGCTCCTCATGTTACTCCTTTCTTTTGGAGTTAATAAGAATATCTTCTATAAAGACTAGAAAATAAATTTTAAGGTATTACCTAATGAATCTATTAATTAAGTCTACAAATATTGTTTGATACTTAGTGAGTCCAAATGGAAATAATATGAACTTATAGTGCCCATATATTTTTCAAAAATCAGTTTTGGGGATATCATTTTTCTTCACCATTACATGATAATATCCAAACTGAAGATCCACCTTAGGGAATTGTTGGTATCCATGGAGCTAATAAAACAATTCATCAATATATAGTAGGGGAAAATTATTATTTATTTTGATCTTGTTTATCTCATTAAAATCAATGGAGAGGGACAATAACCCATACTTTTTCTTGATAATTAAGAACAGTGAAACTTATTGTGATGTACTTGAGCATAAAACCCTTTATCCAAATTATAATGTAGTTTCTTCTTCATATCTTCAATTTATATAGTGGAAATTTTTTACACAGTCTTGGATATTGTAAAAGATCTAGGTATAATCTCAATTGAGAACTCAACCTCATGTCTTAGAGGAAGACAAAAAAATTCTTCAAGAAACACAACAGAATATTACTTTACAATGGGTATGTCATTAAGGATGATATTTTCCTTAGTGTAAATCATTTGAGATAGATAAGATTACTTATAATGAAATAATATCCATGATAAAGAAGTTTATACTAAAGGATATTCGTTCTCCACCATCCACTTTTATAGGATCATATAATGATTTGTGATACAGAGGGTTATTTCCTTCTCCTAACAATTTATATTAGCTCTATACAAGGAAAGTATATACATACCTAGAATATCATAAAATTAAACTAGAGGGAGTATAAAAAAGTTTTATGGGAATTTTAGACCATAAATATAGATAGGGGAGAAGATATATACTTATGATGCAATATATTCCCTAATTTCCATTTTCATATAAAACTAAACTTCTATGTTTTTAGGTGGTGTTTGAATAGTTATACTAAACTTGTGTGATATGAAAGAATGTGTAGAACTAGAATCAAAAAGTATATTTACTATCCTTGAATAAATAACAATGTTGTCACGACCCGTCCTCAGGACCCGTGCCGTGACTACCCCAAGCCCGCCTTCCATAGGCCAGGGGCTGGTGACTAGCACCAATGCGTAAATCCTGATATAAGGGGAGACATTGACTTTAAGTAAGATAACAAACACCACAGAGTATGTAGGCAGAAGTAAACACTAAGTAATCTGAGTACAAAGGTAGGTGTTGGAAAGTAAATGGGCCAGAACACAGACCCAACTGAAAGTAAAGTACAACTGAAAAAAGAGTACAATAGTAGAAAAGTAAAGCAACAACATCGAGACGTCCTCTGAAAATACCACCTGAATGGTGGGTACAGATAGTATCCTCAACTCCTCGGCTCCAGCCATCCGCTCCGTGTACGTCTCGTCCAATGATCCACCTCCAGGTACCGTCCAGCTCCACGAGCTCCTACCTCGATCAGCGATGTCCGTCATCTGTATCCAACACAACGTAGTGCGGGCATAGCCCATGCATGGGTGAGTATACGCTACTCAGTAGGGACCTCGAGACCCCCGAAGGTCTCCCAGAATCCATGAAGAATAAACCATAAAGGAAAGTTACAATCACGGAGTAACAACCAAACCTACTTAGGTATATGACCATACATATACTGAAGTCATAAATTCCAGTTCGACTCCAACATCCGAGCCCAAGATCGATATAGTTCAAATAGGATAGCACAATCCATTCCACACAGGATAACACAACTCAATCCACACAGGATAACAAAACAAATATATCGAAGATAAATATTGAAAGTAAAGACTCAAATCACATAGGTATACTCTTCATAAGGTGATAGAGATGATCAGATGTAGCCACTGATTCATCTAAGCTGTTGGACCCACATATGATACAAGACCAGCTAAGTTGTCGGACACATAAAGGATACAAGACCAGCTACTCTATCGGACCCACGTATGATACAAGTACCTAGTCAAATACTGCCGGACCCACGTAGGATACAAGAACAATAGTCATGTGCTGTCGGACCCACATAGGATACAAGAACAGTAGTCATCGCCGTCGAACCCACGGTGGATTCCAGTATGGTCGTCGTCCCTGCCGAACCCACGGAGGATCCCAGTACAATCGTCATCGTCGTCGTAGTCGCAACCAACTCTAGGGTTCCCGCACATAGCATGCTCGATTCCGGGAGGGTCCGCTCAACGAGCCAAGGGGGTCGATACATCAACTGACACGTAGTTCGGAGTTGATGTTTCCCAAAGTTCTGTCTCGTCAGAAGGAACTAAACATGATAGACGACGCATCAATCGGACGCCCGGTCTGAGAGTTATTGGCTTTTTCATCCTAGGGGCCCGGTTGGTTTTTAAGTCAAAACCAACCTGACCATACTCCAACTGCGTCCAAACATAGAGCTAAGTAATCCAAAAGAACCATCTCACTAAGAGGAATCCAACAAAGTTGACGGCACGTCAATCGGACGTCCAGAGCTCAAGTTATAACCGTTTCTGCTCCGAGGACCCAGTTGGTTTCGTGTTCGAACCGACCTTGCCATGCCAAAAGTTCTCCTAAACATTGAGTGTAATATACCGAAACGACCGTCCCGATCCAAGGATCGCTACAAAACTAACGGTGTGTCGATCGGAGGTCCGTAGCCCTTGTTATGGGCATTTGAACGGATCTGTCTGAAAACAGGGGGTTCGGGTCCGGTCCGACACGGCCCGATACACCTGGGTCAGCCCAAACATGGTTGACCCGAACCGGGTCCGGCCCAGTTGGGCGCGGTCCGGCCCAGCCAGTGCAGCCCGCCCTAGTGCGGGGGTCCGGCCCAGCGCGGTCGGCTCGGCACGGCATGGGCGGTCCTACCCGGCCTGACCGGTTTGGCCCGGTGCGGGCGACCGCGTGCTGAGCGGACGGGGAAGGGGGGGAAGCCACCGCCCCCTCTGAACCTAACGGCGGACCCATGGGGGGTCCACCCTTGCCGCGCTGGCTGGGGGTTCAAACCCCCGGTTTTCTCGGATCCGGTCGACCGTAACTGCCGGTCGGTTGTGCCACACAAGACCAGTTGGTCCCGCCTCCTGAGCGCCGGCGGCTGGCGGTTCCGGCCGCCCTCCTCTGCACTGCTGCGGCATTAGGCAACGACCCTTGTTTGATCAGTGCGGTGCAACGGCGCCATGCCCCTCTGTCGTGGCCTGCCCCGACCGCAACCCTCCATAGTACTCCGGTGCGGCGCGGCAGCGCTGTGCCCCTCCGCCGCGGCCCGACTCCGGCCACAGCTTCTTTCGGCCTCAACGGAGCAGCGCGACAGTGCCATGCTCCTTCCCCGCGTGTTATTCCTTGTCCCCGCGCGGTGCCGTTGCACCGTGCCGCCTTCGTTCCAAACCACAACGGTGAACATCGACAAAGGGGAGGAGGATCGGCCGTGTTTGTGCGGTCCAACCTCCTACCGTTAATTTGATAACAGGTGGCCAATTATTGAATGATGAACGCCAAATTAATCATGAACGTAAAACAAACCCCTACCTCGAAGAAGTTGTCGAACGATGATCGTCGCGGGAACGACGTCACGAGATGAAGCTCCATATATGTTGACGGATAAAGTCAGAGGTGGAGCGGCGTCTCACACCGACTGTAGAGAGGATAAGAATGGCGCGTCAATAACTCCGTGCAGTGACAACGTTCTTCATCGAGGTCTTGACGTTCTTCGCGTTCTTCAAGACTTAGCGTAATCTCTCCCAAAATCTCCACACAACAAAACCACCCCAAAATAAAATAAGGTACATCCTTATTTTATTAACTCATGACAAGAATTTGAGAATTCAAAATTCAAAATCTCAATTAAATAAATTGAATAGATTTAATCAATCTAATTAATGTGAGATTTGACATGCCATTAAAGTGGGGGAGTGGGTGAGTTACAAAATAAATTGCAAGAGGGAGGTTTAATGGGGTGTTAGGGAAATTGAAGGAGGTGGGGGATCATGTGGGCCCCACCCCAACTTCCTCACAACTTTCTTTCCCATAACACTTAAACCATTAGTGGTGTAATAAAAATATAATTGTAAAACAACTATATTTTTATTCTTCACATTTTTCACAACTCCTCCCGAGAAAACGCACCTTTGGGAAAGGTGTTTTTAAGAAATTATCGGCGCTGCGGTTTCATCAGTGTCCTCAGATTTCGATTCCGAGCACCGGTTCAAAAGTTTGGAAAACCCGCTCATTCATCCACTAAACGTACCCGAGCTAAATTTCATAAATTTCTTCCCGGCGCACCGGGCCTCAGAATCTGGTGCCGTCAGAAACTTCGTACTCGTAAAATCCCAAAGAAATTAAGAAAAACTTTTCCTTGAAATTTACGGGTCTTTACATTACTCCCACCTCAGGGCTTTACATCCCCATAAAGATACATCACAAACTAGGGGAACAAATAAGGGTACTGAGCATTCATCTGAGCCTCTCACTCCCAAGTGCTCTCTTGGAGGTTCCTGTGCTGCCACCTGATGCGCACTAGATGAATCGACCGCCCACGTAGGAACCGCTCCGGTCGATCCTAGATCTCCACTGGGACCTCCACAAATGTCACCCCGTCATCGATGTCTAGCTCCCCATGGTCGATGATATGCTTCGGGTCGTGCACGTATCTCCTCAGCTGAGATACATGGAAGACGTCGTGCACCCAGTGTAACTGAGGTGGTAGAGTTAGGCGTTAATCCACCTCGCCTATCCTACTGAGAACCTAGAATGGTCCGATGAAGTGTAGAGATAACTTGCCGCCACGACCAAGTCTCTGTAATCCACGTCGAGGTGAGACCCGCAAGAAAATGTGGTCTCCATCCTCTAACTCTTGTGGTCTCCGCCTCCTGTCGGCATAAGACTTCTGTCGGCTCTGAGCTATACTCATTTGCTCCTGGATAACCTAGACCTTCTCTGTCATGGCCTAGACCATCTATGGTCCCACAAGTGCTGACTCCCCAGGGTCTTTCCAGCACAGAGTTGACCTACAAGGTCCGCCGTACAATGCCTCGTATGGTGCCATCCCTATGGTGGAGTGGTAGCTGTTATTGTAAGAAAACTCCACCAAGGGTAGGTGATCATACCATCTGATACCAAAGTTGAGGACACATGCACATAGCATGTCCTCGAGAGTCTGAATAGTCCTCTCCGTATGACCATCCGTCTGAGGATGAAAGGAGGTGCTCAGACGTAGTTGCGTCCCGAATGCCTCCTGTAACCCCTTCCAAAGACAGGAAGTAAAGTGAGCATATCGGTCAGAGACGATAGATAATGGCACACCATGAAGCTGTAAAATCTCCTGAACGTAGAGGCATCCCAAGATATCCACTGATCCCTACTCTCTGATTGGTAAAAAGTGGGCCGACTTGGTGAGTCGGTTGACAATCACCCAAATGGAGTCATGACCTCTGGAAGTGCGTGGAAGTCCAGTCACGAAATCCAAAGATATACCGTCCCACTTCCACACCGGGACCTCCAAGGGCTGTACCAAGCCTGCTGGTACCTGGTGCTCTGTCTTCACCTGCTGGCAGGTGAGGCATCGAGAAATGAACTATGCCACAACCTTCTTCATCCCTGGTCACCAGTGTTGTCATCTAAGATCCTGGTACATCTTCGCTACTCCTGGATGTACTACCAAAGGGGAAGTGTGAAACTCTCTCAGCACCTCCTCCTGTAAAGCAGCTGGTACCATGGTACATTCTCTGAAAAGGACGACATGCTCTCCTCTTACAGAGAATCCATCAGGTGCCTGTCCTGAGGATATCTATGCATGCCGCGTCTCACAATCAACATCCCCATGCTGTGCCTCTCTGACCCGCTGAAGAAGTGGAGGTGTGACTGTGAGCGACTGAAGGAAGGTTACCCCATCTATATCCATGAAGGATATCTTCAAAGCGGCTAGATGCTCTATCGCCTTTCCAAGTAGATGAATTCCCATCCTCCTGATGAGAGCATTGGCTACTACGTTCCCCTTTACAGTAGTATATAATATCTCAAAGTCATAGTTCTGGAGGAACTCGAGCCATCTCCACTATCTCAGGTTCAGGTCCTTCTACGAGAATATGTACCTGAGACTCTGGGGGTCAGAATAGACTATAAAGCGCTCACCCATCAGATAGTTCCACCACATCTTTAGAGCGAAGACCACTACTGCTAATTCCAGGTCATGGGTAGCATAGTTCTGCTCATGCTGCCTCAACTTTCATGATCCATAGGCGATCAATGCCTGCTCCTGCATTAGGAAAAACCTGAGTCCGGACCCCGATGCATCACAGTGGACTGCGTACCATACTCCCTCCAACGGTATCCTCAAGATGGGTGCACTGGTCAATCTCTGTCTTAGCTCCTGGAAGCTCTGCTGACATCTGTCTGACCACACGAAGGGTTTCCCCTTCTTCGTCAAAGCTGTAAGCAATGCTGTAACTCTGGAAAATTCTGGCACAAATCTTCGGTAGTAACCATCCAAACCTAGGAAACTCCGCACCTCCATCACGCTCCTAGGTGGCTCCCAAGCTAGCACTTCCTCGATCTTCGTAGGATCCACCACAACTCCCTCCTCAGAGATGATGTGACCTAAGAAGTGGACCTCACGTATCCATAACTGACACTTTGAGAGTTTATCATAAAGCTAGTTTTCTTGGAGTGTGTCCAGTACAACCCTCAAGTGGTAGGCGTGCTCCTCCTCAGTAGTCGAGTATATCAATATGTCTTCGATGAAGACTACGAAAAATCGATCAAGGTAAGGATGAAAGATCCTGTTCGTGAGACTCATGAACCCTGATGGAGTGTTGGTTATGCCGAAAGGCATAACAAAGAACTCATAGTGTCCATACCAACATTTTAAGGTCATCTTCTATACATCCTCGTCCCAAAATCTGAGCTGAAGATAGCCTGACCTAAGGTCTATCTTCGAGAACCACCGTGCTCCCTTGAGCTGATCAAAGAGGTCGTCAATCCTCAGAAGTGGATACTTGTTCTTCACAGTCACCTAATTCAGACGACGATAATCGACACATAGTCGCAAGCTCTCGTCCGTCTTCTTGGCGAACAAAATCGGGGAAGCCCAGGGTGAAACACTGGGTCGGATGAATCCCTTGCCCTGCAAGTCCTCCAGCTGTACCCGTAGCTCTCGAAGATCGGCGGGATACATCCGATATGCTGGAGTGGATATCGGGGCTGTCCCATGGTATAGGTCAATATATAAGTCTACCTCTTTGCGAGGAGGTAGTCCTGGAATGTCGTCAGGAAAAACGTCCGCATACAGATCCACCACTACAGGAAAACTCGGACTCCGCATGTCCAGTGATCCTAGGATGAGGCTGGCCAACTGATGAGTGATCGGCTGTCCTCTCATCTCCGTGAGTCCATCCTGCGCTGCAAAGGATCTCTTCTCACCGGTGAAGGTGAACCTACTCTCATCGTTGCGGACACACCGCAACTTACGCCTAATGCAGTCGATCTGATCATGGACTGTAGATAACCAATCCATGCCCAAGATGATGTCGTAAGGCCTCAACGTCGCTACAAGAAGATCCCAACTGAAGCTCTCACCTCCTGGAGTAAGCTCACACTTCCGGCACCAGTACGTAATCGTAGAGTCTACTCTCGTAGGAGTCTCTAGCTGTAAGGATCGAGCCAATGGCTCCGTCGAAATCTTCAAGCTCCGAACAAGGGCAGTGGAAATGAAATAATGACTCGCTACTGTGTCAATAGAAACTACAGAAAGGGTAGAGTAGACATATATAATACCTCAAATCATCTCTGGTGCGCCGTGGTCGTAGGCCTCCGCTGCCTGAAGCTGAGCCTACCTCTGCCCGCCAGCTCCCTGTGGTCGGGGTGGACCTCCTGGGGGTGGTGGTGGTAAAGCCTCAAAGCCTTGCCCACCACCTGCTGCTCGGACAACTCCTCTACCTCGTCCGCCTTCTCCCTGCAGACCACCACAGTCGACCCTCTTCCTCTACCTAGGTGGTCCCTCAACCATCTGCTGCTCCTCTGCACGGCAGGTCGGGTAGTCACGAACCATGTGGCCCTACCCGCCGCATGCATAGCACTGTCAACTCCTCAAAAGACTGGCTCTGCTGCGTGTGCCCTGCACCTCTGAGCCAGTATCATGGGGTTGTACGCCTGATGGTCTGGTCCTCTTGGACCCCTGTGACATCCGTCGACAACCATCTGCAGAAGACTCAGCTACATGCTGCCCTGCGGTAGGTCCCGCTGCTGGTGTAGGCTCAACAAGAAATCTCCCTACAAGGAGGGCTCACTCCAGTACTCCTTCCTGCGTCGGAATGCTGAGGGAGATCATCGATGCCCTGATATCATGCCTCAGTCCCTGCTCGAAGGTCCAGGACCAGAAGAATGGGCCCCATACCATGTCCATGGAATAACAGGAGAGATCGGCAAATCTCACCGAGTACTGGGCTACCGTCATGCTGCCCTGCCGCAGCTGTAGTAGCTCCTGAATGCGCACCGCACGGAGGGTGGTTAGAACAAACTCTGAGCGGAAGAGGCTTTCAAAGTCCGTAACAAGGAGAGATTCCTCGTCGTGCACCTGGCGCATCAGGATTTACCATCTTCCTGCTATCACATGCAGGAGACTCACTACAAGGATCACCATGATGTCAGCTAGTGTCCCTACTAGCCTGAAACTCGAACTACAGCCTCCAGCCAATCCTCGGCTGCCTAAGGGTTCGTCTCCTCGAGGAAACTAGGCGGTCTCTGATTCTAAAACTTGTGCAGTGCACTAAGGCTACGTGCACTCTCAGTGGTTGGGGCTAGTTGCATCAGTGGCTCGGCGGGTATAGGTACTGCCGGTGCCTCCGCTGTAATAGGGACCTGCACCGAGGCCTCATCTCTCGGTGGGTTGTCGTCTCGCACAAAGATCGGAACCCTAGCTGTCTTCCGTCGTGGGGCCATCCTGAAATGAGAAAGGTGCACCACAGTCAATATAGTATACCTGGTGAGCTGACACAAATTAATCACAAAGAAAACTTTTTAAACACACATTCAATCAATGTTTTCGTGCACTGAGTAGGAAATCAGAAGTCAGGGTCCTGGTGTATGGATACGTCGACCGCCGCACCAACACTGGAATCCCTAGACTAATAAACACACTCAATACCCTTAACACTATTCCTTCACATAGAAGAACGATCAGAGTCCTGAGTTCTACGGTAGAACCAAACTCCTCTGATACCAATTTGTCACGACCCGTCCTCGGGACCCGTGTCGTGACTACCCCAAGCCCGCCTTCCATAGGGCAGGGGCTGGCGACTAGCATCAAGGCCTAAATCCCGATATAAGGGAAGGTATTGCCTTTATGTAAGATAAAAAACACCACAAAGTATGCAAGCAGAAGTAAACCATTAGTAAATTGAGTACAAAGGTAAGTGCTGGAAAGTAAATGGGATAGAATACAAACCCAACTGAAAGTAAAGTACAACTGAAAAGAGTGTAATGTAGCAGAAAAGTAAAGCAGCAACACCGAGCCATCCTCTAGAAATCCCATATGAAGGGTGGGTACAAATAGTCTCCTCAGCTCCTCGGCTCCAGCCTTCCGCTCTCTGCACGTCTCGTCCAGTGATCCACCTCTAGGTACCGTCTAGCTCCAGGAGCTCCTACCTTGATCAACACTGTCTGTCATCTACATCCAACACAATGTAGTGCGGGCATAGCCCGTGCAGGGGTGAGTATACGCTAATCAGTAGGGACCCCGAGACCCCCGAAGGTCTCCCAGAATCCACGAAGGATAAACCACAAAGGAAAGTTACAATCACGAAGTAAAAACCAACCCTACTTAGGTATATGCCCATACATATACCTTAGTCATCAATTCTAGTTCGGTTCCAACATCCAAGCCCAAGTTTGATATAGTCCACACAGGATAGCACAATCCAATCCACATAGGATAACACAACTCAATCCACACAGGATAGCAAAACAAACATATCGAAGATAAAGATTGAATGTCAAGACTCAGCTCACACAGGTATACTATTCATAAGGTGATAGCGATGATCAGATGTAGCCACTGATTCATCTAAGCTGTCGGACCCACATAGGATACAAGACCAGCTATGCTTTCGGACCCACAAAAGTTACAAGACCGGCTACTCTACCGGACCCACGTATGATACAAGTAAAGAGTCAAATACTGCTGGACCCACGTAGGATACAAGAACAGTAGTCATATACTACTGGACCCACATAGGATACAAGAACAATAGTCATCATCATCGAAACCACAGAGGATTCCAGTACGGTGGTCGTCACTACCGAACCCACGGAGGATCCCAGTACAGTCATCATCGTCGTCGCAGTCGCAACCAGCTCTAGGGTTCCCGCACACAGCATGCTCAATTCCGGGAGGGTCCGCTCCACAAGCCAAGGGGGTCGATACATCAACTGACACGTAGTCTAGATTTGATGTATCCCAAAGTTCTGTCTCATCAAAAGGAACTCAATGCGACAGACGGCGCGTCAATCAGACGCCTGGTCTGAGAGTTGTTGGCTTTTTCGTCCTAGGGGCCCGGTTGGTTTTTAAGTCAAAACCAACCCGACCGTACTCCAACTGCGTCCAAACCTTGAGCGTAGTAAGCCAAAATAACCTTATCACTAAGAGTAATCCAACAAAGTCGATGGCACGTCAATCGGACGTCCGGAGCTCAAGTTATTAGCGTTTCCGCTCTGAGGACCCGATTGGTTTCGTGTACGAACCAACCTAGCCACACACAAAGTTCTCCAAAACCTTGAGTTTAATATACCAAAACGACTGCCTCAATCCAAGGATCACTACGCAATTGACAGTTCATCGATTGAAGGTCCGTAGGACAAGTTATGGGCGTTTGAACGGATCTGTCCGAAAATAGGGTGTTCGGGCCCGGTCCAACCCGACCCTATACCCCTGGGTCGGCTCGAACCGGGTTGACTCGACCAGGTTCCGGCCCGGTTGGGTGTGTCTCGTCCCGGATGGTGTGGCCCGACCCAGCCGCCACGGCCCGGCCCAGCCAGTGTGGCCCGACTCGGCATGGGGATCCGGCCCAGCGCGGCCAGCCTGACCCGGCGCGGGCGGTCCGGCCTAGCCCGATCGGTTCGGCCCGGTGTGGGTACCCGCGTGCTGAGCGGACGTGGAAGGGGGGGAAGTCGCTTCCCCCTTAGAACCGAACGAGGGACCCATGGGGGGTCCGCCCTTGCCGCACTGGCCGTGGGTTCAAACCCCCGGTTTTCCCGGATCCAGCCGATCGTAACGGCCGACCGGTTGTGCCGCGCGAGACCAGTTGGTCCTGCCTCCTGAGTGCTGGTGGCTGGTTGTTCCGGCCACCCTCCTCTGCACCTCCGGGGCCATAGGCCACGACCCTTGTCTGACCGGCGGGGCGCAACGACGCCACGCCCCTTCACCGCGACCCGCCCCGGCCGCGACCCTCCATGGTACTCCAGCACGACGCGACAACACCGAGCCCCTCCGCCGTAGCTCGACTCCGGCCATGGATTTTTTCGGCCTCAACGGCGCGGCGCGACGGTGCCACGCTCCTTCTCCACATGTTATTCCTCATTCCCATGCAGTGCCATTGCACCGCGCCACCTTCATTCCAAACCACAACGGTGAACGTCAACAAAGGGGAGGAGGATCGTCCGTGTTCTTGCGGTCCAACCTCCTCCCGTAAATTCGATAACAGGTGGAAAATTATTGAATGATGAACGCCAAATTAATCACGAACGTAAAACAAACCCCTACTTCGAAGAAGTTGTCAAATGATGATCCTCACGAAAATGGCATCGCGAGGTGAAGCTCTGTATATGTTGACGGAGAACGTCTGAGGTGGTGCGGCATCTCACACCAGCTGCGGAGAGGAGAAGAATGGCGCATCGATCACTCCTTGTGGTGATGGAATTATTCATCGAGGACTTGATGTTCTTCGCGTTCTTCATGACTTAGCGTAATCTCTCCCAAAATCTCCACACAACAAAACCACCACAAAATAAAATAAGGTACATTCTTATTTTATTAACTCATGACAAGAATTCAAGAATTCAAAATTCAAACTCTCAATTAAATAAATTGAATAGCTTTAATTAATCTAATTAATGTGAGAGTTGACATGCCATTAAAGTGGGGGAGTGGGTGAGTTACAAAATAAATTTCAAGAGGGAGGTTTAATGGGGTGTTAGGGAAATTGAAGGAGGTGGGGGCTCGTGTGGGCCCCACCCCAACTTCCTCACAACTTTTTTCCCATAAAACTTAAACCATCAGTGGTGTAATAAAAATATAATTGTAAAACAACTATATTTTTATTCTTCACATTTTTAACAACTCCGCCCGAGAAAACGCACCTTCAGAAAAGGTGTTCCTAAGCAATTAACGGCGCTGCGGTTTCATCGGTGCCCTCAGATTTCGATTCCGAGCACCAATTCAAAAGTTAGGAAAACCCGCTCGTTCATTCACTGAACGCACCCGAGCTAAACTTCGAAAATTGATTCCGAGGACACTGGGCCTCAGAATCAGGTTCCATCAGAAACTGCGTACTCGTAAAATCCCAAAGAAATTAAGAAAAAATTTTCCTTGAAATTTACAGGTCTTTACAAATGTACGTGTCAAAACATCATTGTTTAGATCCACCATAGAAGTTGTGATGACATAAGCATTCCCTTGATCTCTGGTCCTTGGAGGCTTTTTTCATTAGTTATCACCGATGACCCTTAGATCAGATCATTAATTCTTATATTGTCCTTGTACCATGTAGTTGAAACATTATATATTAGGACGAGAGTTGAATTTAACATTCCTTTCTTACATCACATTAGTGGGTTCCCCTACTAGTATTTTCAATCTTGATACCTTTCATTCCCACACCTAAAACATTTCCTTGTCCCCTTCAGGCAGTTTTTTAGAATCTTATTCCAATAATTTTGATAAGTGAGATGTTGGAATTTCTTACCACCATGAGATTTATCCATCACTCTATTGGAATTAAACTCCATTCTCCACTTCCTATATCCAAACCCTTAATACACATGAGATGTTTTTTATCTCTATTCTGAATTTGAGTGAACATCAAACAATTTCATCAAAGATATCAATGTCTCAAAGTCTCAAATTCTTTTTATAGACTCGGATATAACCCACCAAATATGAAAGAAACTTTAATTTCTAGGGAAATGAAAATTCCAAAGGCATATCATGAAAGACTTGTGAAGTTTTCCTTATATTCCCCGATGAATTCATCATCATTTTTTCTTAAGGCCAAGAAAATCCCTCTCTATTTTTAGTTATATAGTTTGAGGAATATATTTATTGAAAAATATTTTCTGAATTCTTTGAACTCCATCACTTTGATATCTTCACCAAGATTAATATTTTTAATTAACATCCACTATTAAGAAGATTCTACTTCCATATGATAAATAGCCAGTATAAAATTCTTTTTCTCAATGTATTGAAGGATGGAGAAGATATTTTCAATGGGGTTGATCCATTGACTAACTGAAAAATGTTTTTTATTATTATAAAAACACTTTTGAGGAAAAATTGAGAGAACATAAATCACTTCACCATTTCACCACTTCACCACTTCCCCATTTCCCCACTTCCCCACTTCCCTACTTCGCCACAAAAAACAATACAAGGCTTCACAACAAACAACATTCAAGCAAAATGGATGGACAATCCATTAAAGCATTAAAATTAACATACCTTCGAAGATGGATCTGAACTCATCAAGTGAAGGACGAGGTACCATGAACCAGAAAACACAAACCTTAGAAAAGATGAAAAAACTACATAACTAGTATTCAAGAACCCACCAGTGCGACTATCGACCCCAGCCCAAATCCACAAACCTACCGGCAGACTCCAGTTGGAGTTCACCCAAACCCTCCAACAACTTGAGAGGACCTAAAGAGAACATCCAAAATGGGAAATAAAGAAACCTGAATGAAAAAGACCACGATTTTTGGATGCCACACCCTACTCCATAGACACCGCAACGCAACCACAAACCAATTGACACTCCGCAGACCAACAAAACGCACCAAAAAAGATTCACAGCAAAACAGAATTCATAGAAAGAACATAAATCACTAAAACAAATCATGAAATCATAGGTTGAATCCCATCACTAAGCTCCCAGACAATAGATGCGACTCTGGAGAGATATTTTCCACAAACTAAACCAAAACTAAACAATGCCTGCTACCACCACCATGCTCATACGAGGAGGCCACAAAGCCACCCAATGCACTCACATGCAGAGAAGAAGATGCAATGACCACCTTATCCCATAGCAAACTAGAAATCGACATCAGACCAATACCACACCACCATTAACATCCAATCCCACTGAAGAATGTGACCATTGACGTCACAAAATCCTATTGGTTGGCTACTACCCACAATGCTGCTTGTATCAGTTCCTCATATTATTATATATTTACTAAAATAAAAAGAAAATCAGGGATGATAATTTTAAAATTACTAAACACATAAAAGTACAACTATGAACATTAAAGGGATAAATCATACATTCCTCAAACTATTAATTTCTATGTTTTAAGCTAGGTTATCCATGGTGTATTTCCTAACATAAAATTTATGGGCATTTTTTCTACCTTTATAAGGGTTTTTAAAGAGATTGTGAATTTACCAAAGCATATCCCCTAGGAGTATCAAACAAGGTTTGGAGAAAAACATATTTTTGATGTAGGGGGTGATTATTGTGCTAATTCTTAATACACCCTTTTAAGGGTTATTACCTTTATAAACATTGTTCTAGAGATAGATTCACTTATATTATCCAAACATGGATTTTTTTGCTCAAAAACCATTTAATCTAGGATTTATCATAATTTAGGGATGTTTTAATATTTTTAGAATCACCCCAAAGGATTTCACTATTTTCTTATAATCATATCCCCTAAAATAACTAGACTTTCCTCTAATACCAACTATGATAACCCATATCTTTAATCCAATTTATTTCCTAACTTATTATATAATGATACACATAATACAATCTAAGAATATCATTAGGTCTAGTGTCTTTCAAAAATTATATACATAGAACATTAAATTGAAACATGGGTACAACAACATTATTTAAATACTCTAAAACCTGACTTTATATTCCACTGATCTTGTAATAATGTAGAGGATAATCTAGGGATGCACATAATAAAGGAGTGATCTATAAATCTCTATAAGGGATTAATCAATGTAGAAAATGTTGAAAGTAATATATGTTAGTTAAGAATAATTTCAAGGTAGCATAAAATGGGTGAGAACCAAAATCATGATCATAAAATCATGGTATAATATGATAACATAAAGGAAACATAAGAATGTGACAACAACATAAAACATAGAATCATAATCCTAAGTCAAGGCCAACCGCCAAGACATCATAAGATAGTGTACTTAGGATTACCTCCCATGAACCATACATGTAGTCTAATGAGATAAAAACATTGTCCAATGTATTTTAGGGCTATATTATCATGGTCCCACCCATCACATTCATTTCATGTATGTGCATAAGTGTGGAATATATATCATAGAATATAAGAACAACTTTAATCACTTTTAATCCCATGATTAAGGTGTGTGGGTTAAATAAATGGAAGTGTAAAATAAATGAACAATAGTTATATCTATTTAAATACCCTTGAGTAGAAATCGAGATGGGTATTAACTACACAAATGTTTGGAATGGAAAATATCAAGATAATTTTGGGTATCATAACTGGTGTACATAATGATTCATGGATGAGTTTAATGAGAGTGAACAATAGTTTCTCATTACTTTTTCATCATAAGTAAAATAATAGGGATGTGTAAAAACACCTCAAAATATTAATTTTTTTAAGTCAAATGGAATAGTGCATAGAATGTTCTTTAATAAATAAGAGGAGAGAATCCTCTTACCTTGAGAGGGAACATCTAAAATATTGGTAGAAGTTTCTTAATATATCTGGAACATCTTTTTAAGTATTTATAGAGCGATAGAGATTAAATTCATGATAAATAAGTTTTTAGTGGAGAGTAGTGAGAGTATGGGTGGGTATTTATATCAAAAGATGGGGGAATTATATATTAATTTATAAAATTAGGTTTGGGATTCTATATGATAAAATAATAAAAAAAACAGACCATACCATGGATTTCTCATGGTTTATACCAAGTAGGATTAATTTTAAAAATTTTATAACTTTTTGAACCTAACTCATTGAAATAATACCCTTGGTGATGTGTAAGTGAGTCATTTTAATAAAAAATTTCATTTTAAAACCGTAAAATGTAATATAGGTTTTGGAGGATCCATGAATGGATTATAAAAGAAAAAAAATAACTTGAAAAATACATTATTTTAAAAGGTAAACATATTTTTGGTCTTCCATTTACTTTATAATATTTATTACACCACTTTTGGGCTATTATGATGTCATAATACATAGTGTATATTTATACAATATTTAATTTTTACCCAAAAAATATGTTGTCTCATAAAATTATAACTAATTTACTATTGGATAATTTCAAAATTTTTATTTAAAAAATAATATTTATTTTTAAAAAATAATTCTCTACATATGAGAATTTACAATTTTAAATAAAAATTCACATTTATTGAAAAATACTGGGTTTTACGAGAATAAGTGTTTTTGGACCCTTATAATGATTATATCGGACTTCACTAAATTATAATATAACTTATATCAATATATTATTTTATAATAATATTACCTGAATATAAAATTTATTTCAAAATTCTTGAATTTATCAAAATCCGCATTTTAATTGAAACTATATATTTTCCAAAAATATTATTTTGGTTTCTTTATATCAAAATTTAATTTTTATTAAGCCATATATAATTTTAATAATTAAAAGGGAGAAAATAATCATTATTTTATTAAAAATGAAATCATTAAAATTTATACTAGGTTCTAGATATGGATCCCATTATTAGACCAGGAGACACCATTAGGGTATGGTGTGTGATGATGAGGATTTTGTGGGGCAGTTAAGTGAATGTTATTTGGTCCGTGATGCTGACAAGATTGAAATTCTCCCATAGATGGGTTCACTCATGATTTATTTCTTGAATATAAAATTGGGATTTTTAGGGTAAAAACCATTGATTCCATATCCCGGGGATGATTTGAGAAATGATCTTCATATGGTATAATCCTACTAGTCAAGGCCATTACTTCTTCTATCTGTTTCAATTAGAATTCATGATTACCCTTAATATATACCATTCTTAATGGTCCCTATCAAAAGGATAAATTGTCAATGGTTATGATTATTAATGATATTATAAATAAAAAATTCAATATTGATCCAAAGTAACTAAATTAGTGCATGTTTTTTCTACAACTATTAGAATTTACTCAATTAAAAGAAAATTTCATTTATAAAAGTTCAGGTTTTTATACATGGGGTGTAAAATGATATGATGATGTGGATGTGGTATGGTTTCCTAGATGGGAAGTATAAATTATGGAAGGTGTTTGAGCACAATGATGTATAACATTAGGGTGAGGGTGGCTAGTTCAGTTGGAATGTGGATGCAAGGTTCCTTATATATATATATGATTTTGATATAATGGAATCTATTTTTTTTGTGTACCTTGGTGAATGAGTCTTGGTGAGGTTGGGATATATTTCACCTGACATAGAAAATAGGTTTATTTCCTATGTTTATTCTTTGGGATTTAGAATAATTGTTTTATATTTTCATGAGAGGTTTCAGGGAGAATCCTATTGAGTATACTTTTATTCGCACACCTGTACAAAAAAAATATTTTTTAGGAATGTAGCAGCTTTTTGGTGGTTATGTTGGTCATTAATATTTCATTTAATTTGTTGAAAAGATGGTGAAATTCATGTTCACTTCCTAGTATTTATTCATTATTTATATCATTATATATATATATATTGTATTATATTTCATATTCTGGGTTGTTCCTTTATTTATATTGTGGAGTTTATTGGTGGATATCTACCCATCCTAGGATATATTGAGGGAAATTCCTCCCATTTTATAAATTTTATATCCTAATTTCTAGTCACATACCCATAACATATTGGAGGTGGGATTAAAGGGTCACTCCCTTATTCACTTCCAGCCTATAAGGGAGACCAGTGGAGGGGGAATGGGTTATGATACATCATATCTTGAAAAGGACATGAAAATAAAATGGGTTACATTAAATTTTGATAAGGCGCTACATATGAAGTAATGGATAATTGAATCAAAATCTACCAAAAATTTAATATACCATAAGATAATAATCACTTTGTAATTAAAAGGGTGATACATGAAACATAATTCCATATATGATTGATCTTTTATAGATATATAGAAAAATGGAAGTTAAATTTAAAAAGAGTTTTGTTGATGTATTGTTGTCTTAAAGACAATGTTTTAGGTAATTTTTAAAATCATTTCAAATAGTGTAAATATGAATTATAGAAAATTATTTTAAATGTAAATAACCCAATAATGGAACTATAAAAATAAATAAAGGTTAAGGTATAAGAAATGTGGAGTGAAATATACTAAATGCACATACATGGAAATAAATGCATTGTAAATATTTTTTAACATCTACTTCGATAAAATAATTATAACATATAATTTTAAATAAATATAAAGATAAATATATAGGGAAATAAATAGGATAAATATTAATCTTTAAAAGTAATAAATAATTTATTTGGTAAGAAAGAACACAAACATGGATGAAAATACCCAAAATAAAAAGTAATTTTTTTTATTTTATAACACCACATCTTTATGAAGTAATAATCAATAAAAAAGATAAATTTTGGAATGGAATTGAAATATTTCAATAAATAAATAGAAAATATAACATAATATAGAGAATGGGTTGAATATATAATTATTTATAGAATATAATTATGGAAAAAGAGTACTACTCCATAAAAATAACATCAAGTCAAGAAAACCCATACCTTGGATTACCACTTAGTCTGATGCACTAAAAATTCCTATATAGTCAATTTAGGTTTATTATTAATTTAAATCAGAACTATATTCATGTTTATATTACTTAATACCATTAATTTATATTTTTTCATTACCTATTTATTAATTATTCATTTTAAAAATTAATATTCAGGTGTTAATTGTGCTATCTATTCCACACTTGCTTCATCATGGAGGTTTCAGTACTTACCTTTTTCTTATGTGTTTATCACCACATTAATTTTAATGGAGATGATAAAAATGAGTTTAATGTTTTTAGGAATTCCCATAATAATTTCATGAGAGTTATGGTGATTTTTAAAAAATAATTGTTAAATATTCCCTTTTTATGAATTTTGAATGTATAAAAAATTAATTTTTATTGAAAAATGTAATGATATATACCCATTACATAATTATATAAATAAAATAAATTCATAATTATTAAAAAAATATTACAAATAGTTATATTTTTTATCGTTCGTTATAATATTTTAGAGTAATTAATGTTGGTGGTCATACCCATCCAAATAGGAACATGTTATAATGATTGAATGGGTAAGAACAAGTTATTGTTTAGTTATAATTTTAATTTTGAAAAAGTGTAATGATTTCATTTTTTTATTAATGTAATAAATTAGATTTATGAAATGTTTTATGAAGAAGATAATAAAAAATGATTAGGAAGATAATAATACTTACATTTATGACTTGAATTTCTCTTAAAGAGCCTCTTAGAAGTGAAGGGTTTGGTGATCATTCTTATTAAAAAAAGTTTCCATAAATTGGAGAAGGCATTAAAATAGTAACTTTCGGTAGGTATTCAGGAGAAAAAAAAGTATATAACTGTTTTGGAGTTAGTGGAAATAAATCTCATTTTATAGGTGAAAATAAAGAACACTTGTTTGTAAATTTGAGTTAGGTGAAGGGGAAAGAAAGAATAGCATGGGACTTATGTAAGGAAATATTGGACTGAATTTTAGGATTGACTCAAACACCTATCAAATATATTTCAATAATGGGTTTACATTAATTTAATCAATAAAAATTTTAATCATGTCATTTTATCCCTTTACCTCTTTTTTAATTTGGTTAAATATTTTATTTAATAACTATATTTAATTAAAAATATTAGATGAACCATATTACCTAATTATAAAGTTATAAATAAAAATTTATAATTCATTTAATTTAATTCAATTTTTGGAGTAGATAAATGTAGGTTTTCAATGAAAAAAGAAAATATAATTTTTTTATATAAAAAATGTCTTTTTAAACATTAAGTGTTCTTATTTTTATTTCCTATCAACTAATAGTAATTATATAAAGGATAAAATATTTATTTATACTTATAAACATTAAATAAAACTTAAACCAGGAGATATATTTTTTTGAAATAAAAATTAACAACTCATAAAAAAATATTTTTTAGAAAAATATATTTTTAACCATAAAAATGGATTGATTCTTATTCCATACCATGCAATTATAATTATATGGGTGTTAATTTATTTGTTTTTATATCTATAAAAAATTAATTAAACTCATTATTTAATAGTGATCAATTAAGATAAAAAACACACAATATATATAAAAAAATTCTTTGAAAATATCACTTTTAACATTAAATGATATTATTCCATTTTCATTAAAAGTAATTATACCACTGAATTTATAAATCTATTTATATTGAAATCATTATTTGAAATTCATAAATAGATTTATTCAAAATAATTCTTTAAAATTAATAAATGTAAACAAATTCGTATTTGATAAAAAAACAATTTCATTATAATAAAAGGTATGTTCAGAAATAAATAGTGTATTTTATTTAGTTAAATATAAAATATTTTATTTAAAAAAATTTGAAATATCTAAATTCCTATTATAAGATCCTAAAAATACCTATTTGATACATATATACTGAATGAATATATATCGAAATACTATATAATAATGACTATATAACCAATGATCATATACATAATAGTTAAATTTAAATACTTTACACACTTCACTAAAATAGTTAATGTCATTCAATAATTTTATTTCTCAATATATTTATCATATTTCTAACATGTTTCATTATTTCCATATTTATCATTGGTGGTATGAACCTTATGGAGCATTGACATGAGGAATATTTCAATCTTATTGTGTTTATATGTATTTTTGGTTTTATTCCTTTTGAAATTTTTATTATTTTGATTCATTTTTTATATTTTAGTTTATTTCATTTTATATTATAATATTCTAGATTAATGAAATAATGCATTGTTCATTTTTCTTTGGTGTCACATGTAAGACAAAATTTCTAATTTTTTTTTATTTTAGTGTAATTTCACATTAAAAATGGTGGTTTTACATTCTACCCCTAATTTTACCCTCAAAATTTCATTATGAAGATGAAAATAAATGAGTGTAATTTCGTCTCATTACATCATCAAGTACTTATGTGGCTTCCTCAAACATATGATTTCCCCTAAAAACATTGATAAGATGAGTGTCATTATTTCAAAACATCTTATCTCTAAATTCTAGGATCTCCACAATCTATTTCTTTATGACAGATCATGTTCCAATTTTATAGCTTCTATGTTTTTTACATTGGATAGATTTTGTATGAAGTTCCTCAAAAGTGATACATGGAACACATCATTCACTTGATAAAGTTTTGGGGGAAGTCTAAATGATAATCTATTGTCCCCACATGATCACGAATCTTGGAAGTAGTAATGTATCTAGGGATCAATTTTCCATTATTTACAAATATAATAACTCTCTTCCAAGGAAATATTTGAAGTAATACTTTATCACTAACCTCGAACATCAAATTTCATTGACGATTATCTGCATAACTCTTCTATTGAATTTGTGATTATTAAATATGTAACCAAATGATTTGAAACTTCAAAACCATTTCTTGAATAAGATCAGGTCCCAATATATTCCTCTCTCCAACTTCATCCAATCATATCATAGTTCTACATATCTTCCCATATAGAGCTTCATATAGCCCCGTTTGGATTCTAGAGTGGGAACTATTATTATATGAGAACTCGACCAGTGGAACATATTGATCCTAACATCCTTTGAAATCCATTTACAAAGGTGTTATCATATATTACAAAGTCTTATCATCCTTTTTATATTTTAAATGATTTTAAGGATGAAAATATGTGATAAAGTTCACATATATATCCATTTTTTGTTGGAGAATTATCTAGAACATTGATATGAACCTTGGGTATCAATCATATACAATTTAATGTGGTACTCTATACATGCCTAATAATTATTTTATATATATTTTAATGAGTTGATTTAGTGAGTGGTATTCTTGAATAGTGATGAAGGGTACTGACTATGTAAGTCAATTGACCACAACCCATATGAAATTGTATACTTTATAGGTCTTGGGAAGACATATGAAAAATTCTATTATTATGTTATACTATTTACATATGGCTATGGGTAATGGTTGTATCATCCCCATAGACTTATGAATTTTTTCTTAACTTTATATAAAACCAAGAATTGAAATATATACTCCAAAATTTCTATCTTCATGTTATCACATCAAAAATACTCCTTGAGGTCTCCATATATCTTTCTGATTCCCTGATGAATAGAGAATGATGAGCTATGTGAATCATCCAAATTATCCTTCTTCATCTCTGGAATGGGTGGAATGCATTTCTGGGTTATAAATAAAAATTATTCCATCTTTATGAAGGTTAGAAATCAAAACACTTCCCACCTTCATCTGTGGCTTCTTATAATCCTTCTATGACTTCTTGATCTTCACATGGATAGATTATTGAGAAATAAGTTTCAAAAAATTATGATTTTTCTCCTTGAATTATGATTTATAGGTATATGATTTAAAAATCAATGAGTATTAGGTCTCTTTAAGTCCTAATTATAGATAAGGTAGCACGACCCTTCAGGATTAGAGCATCATCCACCTGGTTTTATTTTATAGGGTGGTAATGTATTGAGAAATTATAGCCCTTGATAAATTATAATAATATAATTATAGTGTATGTTTAATTCCATTAGTATGAATATATAATTTAATATTTATATATATATATATATCAGTACTCCCATTATGGAGATAATTCATCCATATATTTAATATAAATATTATCGATGCTAAATCCAAATCATGCATCATGTCATTTTTGTCATAGACCCTTAATTTATGTGTGTAATAAGATATAAAATTTCCATTTTTCACAATCTCACATCCAAATACCTTTTTTATTCTCCACTATATATCAAAAACCATTCTCCACTATAGGGTAGTGTGAGTATTAGTGTAACAACCAACCTTTATTTAAGCTTCATATATTTTTCTTCACGTTATTCTATATGGAGGAACATTACTCCCTTATGAGTTAAATTGATTATTGAATGTGATAATCATGATAAGTTTCCCATAAACCCTATATAACATCAATATATTCCCAGAAAATTATAAATCTTAGTTATAGATATTTCATTGGGAAAAACTTTAATCACCTCATTTTTTGAATGATAACCCAAATTCACTCTTTTTATGTTTGACATATAATTTATATTTCTATAAGAACTATAGAAAAAATAATAATATTATCTTCATTCTATGATCCCATCCCTCATTAGGTACCCCACGAATCCTGAAAATGAATAAATGGAGATAATGACCCCTGAAGCCCACCTACAATAGGACTCAAATTGGTGACTAGTAATAAGATTATTTCAATCACACACATGAGAGTCATTAACCTCTATTTAAATTTTTAGAGATAGGGATAAGAAGGATAAAATGGCTACAAAAACATTTCATAAACCAAAATAAATCCCAATTCATGTAATGTAATACATAAATTGAAAAAACTAAAAAGGAAAACTAAAATTACCAAAAGAAAGACTAGGCAGGGGACACAAACACCAGAAACTCCCGATAGCTTCTGAACAACTCCTCTAAGTTAGAAACATCAATACCGATCAACAACCTAAACTTGTTGACCTAATAATTAGTTGATACATACATAGGGTGATCATAACATGCATACTCAATATTATCCACCCTAAAACATTTCATAAAAAATTTGAAAGAAGCATACTACATTCTAGTGAATAAACAAATAAAACTAACTCATAACCTTAATAGGTAGTACTAGTTTCCCTTTACTATAATGGATATATTAATAAGTAATGAATAGAAGTAAACCATTCTATAACAAAATCAAATATATTTTAAATAAGGTACACCACTTCGACTTATCTAGTAGTTTTTTATTCTCATTCCCCAATAAATATGTATTGTTCTCATCTATTTTATAAATAATCTGTCTCTAATGTGAGTGAGGCCTCAACCTTACCCATTACAGTTTTCTGTAAGTCCTAACATGTCATGTTATAATAAACTCACATATCCATCCCATAATCAATACCATCCCATCTGTAACTTAGTGTATTCATAGAAGACACTACATCATGTGTAAATGAATCATACCTCAATCCATTATTTACCATGCACATACACTCATGGTAATTAAAATCCACCATGACCAAATACATGTATGCTCTACACACCATACCATTATAAAACAGACATAAATTTATGGTAAACCACGAGCCATCACATAACTGGTAGGAACACACCTTATATTGTAAGCTATTATAGACCCAGATATGCCTACTCATATAAGTTTAGAGGGAGAGAGGGGGATAGGGATAATTCAATCATCCATTACCTCACTATACTATATGTTAGATAAAACACACCCAAAAAATTTGTTTTTTTTCAATCAATGCAGGAGAGGGAGCATATGAAATTAGAAGATATAGAATAATATTATGAAAAACCATACTAAGGGAAACTATTTAGGCTTATAATTATATGCTACTATTACCTCACAAAACCCTTGAATGAAACTATTATGGTCAAGATATCAAACAACAATACATGAATCAAGTTCATTATTAATAAATTAATTCATATCTAAATTTTCCAAGATTAACATTTTAATCATATTTTGAAAAGTACCAATGACACTGTTAATTATCTTACAAATATTCTCAAGAATGTCATTATTATTTATGAACAACATGAACTAACCCTATTTATTTATTAATTAAATTATCATTTCATGAATATTTCAAGTACTCTACGACTCAACCTAACCCAACTCTTCAAAAATTCACTCATTGTGAATAGAAACAAATTATATCCAAAAATTAGGTGCTAATAAAGTAAACATAATCTAGCCATCTAGACATCAATAAAGCATCAAAAAAGAATCTAGAATGATTAATCATATTGATGAGTAACCCCACATAGAAATTTCTCTATTCAATCAATGTTCCACACCATTTCTCACGATATAAACTTTCCTCCCTTAATTGTCATTGACCATTACTACATCCCAGACTACCAGCTTATCTCCTATCAAATCAATCATTAAACAATACACGATTAGGCCTCTAACCCATTTCTCATCAATGTTCCTATCCATAATAAATCATCAAAAATGGCCACGTCTTTAAATCCCAAGGGCACGCATGAATTTTTAAAATATTTTACACACACATGAGGAGGAACTAATACCATGGTTTTGAAGAATTTGAGCCTCCTACAATAAGTAATGGGATCAATTATCTGCTAAAATTTATTCTTTAACAAATTTTTATTTTCATTTTCAATTTTTTTGGGCTCATTAGGAATATGTCACCTGATCAAGGAATCCTAAGGGAACAAATAACCATTAATATCTATAAAATTAAACATAATTTTAAGAATTATTCCCCATGTTTTTTCAAATCCAAGATAAGTCGTAAAGAAAAATTTCATGCCAATTCCATTAATTACTATTATTTGGATTTACATTGTTATAATTTCAAAAAAATTAACCATGAAATGTTACCAAACTGAAGAAAAAACCACGAAAACATAAGAAAGAAAATGACCATCAACACTAGCTCAAAACCTTAACCCAAAATAGGGGATGTATTAAGAAGGAAAAATGAATAGGGGAATAAGAATGAAGGGGGAGTAGGAAATATACTTTGATCCATTGATATAAGGTGTTTAGAATGTCCAAGGAGTATCTAGAGATTGATGAGAGGTGTAAGGGTCAGTTGGGGTTCTATATAGAGAGTGAAAATACGAAACTAGAGTTTTTAAGACCTCTATTTAGAGAGGAAGTTTAAAATACATCGCCATGGCATGATAAACTCCCAAAATTCCCATGGTTCTTTTGGTCAAAGTGTAATATAGTTTTAAATACATTTGAATCATGTGGACTATGTGCCTCTAATACCCAGATCAAATCATTTTAACAACAACCAGGACCTCCACCATGGCATGGTGTAAAAAACTAAGATATTTTACACCAACCATGCTTAGAACCATGACATGGAATTCTCCATGATGCCAATTTTTCGATAGTATTACTCATTGAGCATCAAATCTTTCATATATTACTCAGATGGATGCCTAATCCATTTACCCATAACTCTTTATCATAGAAAAAATCCAAGGGGAAATAACCATGAAAAAATTCATACAATCCGTTTCACTCATTGTGGTCCACTCTAGAACTAAATGAATAACACTATGACCTAACTCCGAACACTCAACGCCAAAACGGCCTACCCCACACTGATGCTTTCAACCAAGATTCAAAATGAAAAGATACATACCCACTACCATGGTTTAGTGACCATTTAAAAGTCCAAAACCAATTCATAACCACTGGAACTCCTTTACACTCCATTTGACACCTCTGAGCCCCAGTAAAATGAAAAGGTAATGGGATTATAAATACGGGACCTTATATCAGATTCCTATAAAACAATTATCATCCTTGATAATTTAAAATAATACTTAGTTGGAATAGAAATTAGGTTTAACAACCACCCCATGAGATAATTCTCAAAGATATAACTAACTTAGGAACAGAACCAACACAACATGAGGAAAGAGTGTATAAAAATGAAACACATTCAAATGAGGAAGAGAAAAAAAACTTATAAATATAAATATGTTCAAACATATTGTCTGAGTAAAAGGAAAAAACAAGTAATCAAAGAAAAAATATTGGTATTGGGTGTGCATATATAACTTATACTCCCAAGTGATCTCTTCCAAGCCACTATGTTACGAAAAGAAACAAACCACAGGTATATCCCACCCATACAACACCTTCTCCTAACAATCCGGAATCTTGATAGGTTTCTCCTCGGAGGTCTCACTATCTTCAACATCCAGATCACTCTAATCAATTATGTGAGAATCATCATGAAGATATTATTCAATCTATGAGACATGGAAGGATTCATGGATTTGGATCATTTTTGGGGGTATTTGTGATCGATATTCCACAACCCTAACTTGAGACAACACCTTAAAATACCCAAAATACCTTGGAAAAATCCAACTCCCATAACCAAACCTTCAGTGCCCATGATGTGGAAAAACTTTGAATAACGCATGATCTCCGACATAAAACTCTATAGGTATCCTCCTAGGATCATCATAGGACTTATGAAAATTCCACATTGACTTCATTCACTCACAAATCACCTGACAGTTCTCTGTTACACTCCCACCCATTTCATTGAAAGAATATATTACCCCCAAACTTAGTCCAACACATCATATATCATAAGTTCATCCATACAGTGCCTCAATATATTCCATACCAATAATAGAGTGATAGGTATTATTTTAAGTGAACTTCACTAAGGGTGGGTTCTTTATAAACAAACCCCAAAATCCAGAATGAATCCATGAAACATGTTTTTTGGATAATGGATGGTATTATTTATCTAAATTTCTATACATGGATGAAAATAAGTTCTATGGAATGAATAAGAGATAAAATAATCCTACAGACCTCTCCACACCCTTGACGTAAAACAAGGATCATGATTAGATATGATCAACTGCATATTCACATGAATCCTTTTTATCTCCCCCAAAAACGTCCTTTATAGAACCTCTACCGTGATTAAATCCTTGTTCACTATGAAGTGAGAAAAATTAATCATTTGATCCATGATTTCCCAAGAAACATCATTACCACCCTATAATCAAAGAATACCGGTGACAAAGTCCATCGAAATGTCCCCTCACTTCCACTGGGGAAAATCATGTGGCTAAATAAAACCACTAGGAACATGATTACCATCCTTTACCTTCTGGAAAACCAAAAACTGAGAGAAAAATATACAACTAACTTCTTTAGAATCATCCACCAAAAATGGCCTCTCAAAGAACAATACATATTTTTCACACCTGGATATAATGCTAATGGATAACTTTGGAACTAATGAATAACTACTTCATGCATTGTTGATGGAATGAAAATCATACCTTGAAACACCACACAATGTGGTTTATTGTCAAACCAACCTTCAGGAGAATCACCATAAAAAACTTGATCATTTCAAACCTATACCTTGAAATCCCCGAGTCAGGATTCCTTGACTTGGTACACTAAGTAAGGAAACACTATTATATGGGAAAGACATCCTTTGCAATCCAATACTCCCATATTGATTTACATCATTTAAAACTCTTCCATAAATGTCTAAGAGTCTTTAGGATCATGTATATTACCACCAAACAACTTACTTCTCATGGAATTGTACACAAAATTCCATTTATAAGCTGTAAAGGAATTTTCAAAGTCATGTCCATATAATATCTTAAACCAAAATTGTTATGGAAAATTTATGTTATGATCGGATAAGACATTCTTCAAGATTTTTTTATCCAATAATCCCAAAAAATGTTCATTAATAAGATAGTGTCACCACATATTCAAAAAAAACACTACCAAATCAAGCTCAATATCAGGTATGCCATATTTACATTCAAAATGTTGTAACTATTGATACCCATAAGAGAGAACCACCCACTACTGTATCAACATGTAACCCGTGACAATGAATGAAGCATCTCCATAAATCTCAAATTGAATTCCCTCCTCCAAAATATGAAGAATCATAAAACTAACAAGATTCACTTTAAAATAATTTAAGGAAGACTAAACCTGGTCAGAATATATGAAAACTTGGTCATTTCTTGTCAATTATACCATAAAAATCACAATAATTAAGAATTCATGTTTGAACCTCATATAATATCTAGAAAAAACTAAGGAAAAACTATAAATCTTTAATACTATTAGGGGATAACCATGTAACCATGTCCACAAAAATTGAAGGATCTACAAAAACTCAATATTGATATATCTAATTCGACAAGAAAATAACCTCACAATCCCAAAACTGATACTTTGAAAGATTCCCAAATACTTGATGAAAAAAATAACACTCAACATGGCCCACAAATACTCTTCATGATCCTACTATAATGATGAAAACATAAGTATGTCATCGATAAAGGTTGTCATGAACTAGTATTGAAACTCATTGAATACTGCATTCATCTACCCCATGAATATAATTGGAGCACTCAATACACTAAAATACATCCCAATGAACAAATAATTCCCATAATGATATATGGAAGAAATATTTGGGATATCCTTATTTTTTACTCACATATAATGATATCCTGACCATAATTAAATATTTGAGAACCATTTTTCTCCATTAAAATTATCAAATCAATCACTAATCTATAGGAGTGGGTAGCAGTTCTTCACTTTCACTTGACTGAAATGGGGAGAATCAAAGTACATCCACAAACTACCATATTATATCTTGACAAATATAACTAGATATACCAAAGAAAACACACTAGAAAAAATGAATCCAATGTATAGAAGATCATCAACCTAAATACGTAACTCTTATAACTCATAAGGGTTTATTTGATTTAAAGAAACTAATACCAGAGAGAAACCTAGTTAAAAATATATCCAAAACATGATCTTTCATTAAGGAGGTAGTTTCACAAACTCTCCATGAAATAAATCAGGGTAAACTTCAGAAACCCTAGGAAATACCATTGGATGATCCTCCATAGAACATAGTATCAGCCCAACCAATATGGAAGATAAAGACTTAACATGCCTCAAACCCATCTGAGAGTCTCACTCACCTAAAAACACCAGTTAGTCTCTATCAACATTGTAGAGTATTATTTTTCTACTAAATGATTCCATGATATCATGAATTGAATACATATATTTCATTCTAAGTATAATTTCATATGGACGTATCTTCAAAAATAAGAAATATCCCCAAGATATGTGCTACATTAGTGCTATTTCACAGTCTCTGAATACATGAAATAGCCTATCTTGACCTCCAAACAGCATATTCATTTTTATGGGAATTGGAAGCCTCTCCAAATAATTTCACAAATAAAAGAATAGATTATATAAAATAATGTAATTAATATCTCTATAGTCAATAAAGGTGTAAACCCAAGTAAAATGTAGGAAAATAGTGCCCCATACGACATCTAGCTTTCCTTGCATTTTTAGTGCTAAAGAATTCATCTGATCACAATATTCTCAATGAAATAGCTAGACTTAATGGAGACCTACTCCATTATACTTCTCTTCCCACTATCCATGAGGATGAGAGATATACTAGGGATATCCTTTTCCTACCCCATTACCCCTCTACTGCTACTGCCTCGACTGAAACTGTAGTAATAGTTGGGCATGGAAAGGCCCACCAGTTACACACTAACTATTGAGGAAAGTATGTAACTCTCATTTTTTATGGAAAAAACATCCATAAGGGAAAAAAACTATGATTGAAAAACTATAAGAGGTTTGAGAACTTTTTTCTCTTGATAAACAAGTTGATGAAGGATGAAACTGTCTCCTTCCTGACTGAAACTTCTTCTATCCAAACAAATGAGAACTCCCAAGCATAGATTTTATTCATGAAAAGTCTTGATGAGTCCCATATCATAATGAAATATTATTATCCAATTTCCTCTCAATGAAATTAACCCTTGTCAATACTACATTATATTAATTCAACATAAATAGGGTAACCTAGCACTGGATCTTTGAGCACAAATCCTCATTGAAGTTACGTCCCCTAGAATCCAAATCTGAAAAAATGTACGAGGTATAACATTTGAGGTTCTTGTATAAAAAAATGGACTCTTAAACCGTAGAACTCCATTTAAAAATTACAAGGATATCCTAATATCAATCCAGAATAATGGTCAAAGATATAAAGTCATCCTAAAACCGATCCATGAACGTGTCCCATGAAACAACCGAATCCTCACAATACTCAAGGAAAAAAAATACACCACTATTGAGATTACCCATGAAACATCATCAAAGCTAAGGAAACCCAATACACCTTCCATGAATGAATTAATCTAAAGGATATCATCACATCCTCTATCCAATACTATGTTTCCTGATCTAAAATGAATCCTTCATACTTTGATAAACCTTGGTATAGGAACTCTTTGAGTATCCACCAACAAGTATCTTTTTCATCAACCTCTACTCTATGGTGATCCACAAAATAATCTTCTTAAAAATATTCTTTACGAAACTAATGAGGACATTAACTAGGTTACATATCTAAAAATAACAATACTCCAAAACCTGAGACAAAATAGAATTTTAGTGTTAATAAACTAACTATTTCAAAAATATTTACCATTGTCTACACAAATTCAAATAAAGGTGAAAAAAGTCATGATGGATAATCCTTACCTAAGAATTAACCTTGAAATCAACTTCACATAGATTATCATGTTCAGTAAACTTGAAGGTCCTTATGTCAGATCATAGGTGGCCATAAAATACTATGTCCTAGTTGGTTTACCATTTTTACAGTATGTACGAAGACTAGATGATATTGTTTCCTAAAAAACCAATGTATCCTCACTAGTGCCTAATTATAAAATCCATCCTATCAATCAACCATAACATTTCATTCCACTCTATCTTGACCTCCTTATTCCAAAGGTACCCAACCTAGGAAGAAAATAAAGAATGAGAGATAATGACCCTTGAAGCCCGCCACCAATAGGCCACATATTGATGACTATAACCGAGGGTATATGAATCACAAACATGAGAGGTATTAACATCTATATAAATTTAATGAGTAAGATATAAGTAAGATAAACTTACAAAAACCACCATTTATAAACTAAAATAAATCCAAATACATGTAATGTCATATATAAACTAAAAAAATTGAAAATAAAAACTAAAAGTTCTAAAAGTAAGACAAGGCAGAGACCACAAAAACTAAAAAATCCCAATAACTGCTCAAAAAATCCTATGAGCCATTAATGTCTAGCCTAATAAAAAACATCTCCTATTGAACTTAAAAGAAGTTTATATATACATTGGTTGAGCATAACATGTATACTTAGTAAGAACCTCATTGGAACCTCTCATGAAAAATGTGAATGTAGAATAATAAATCCTAGTGAATAAAAAAAATGAAACTAACGTGTCATCAAAATAGGTAATACAAGATTACTATTCTCACCATGGATCTATCACCATGTAATTAATAGAGGTAAACACTGTATATCAAAATCACAACCACCCACACACACATATAAATATAAAATAAGGTACCTCGCTTCCAATTCACCATTGGTTTATTACTCTCATTCTCAAACAACTATGTCTTGTTCTCATCTATCCTATAAACAAGTCATCCCTAATGTGATTTGGGACTTGGTCCTACCAACCACACTCCCGTATAGGTCCCCATATCTATTTTTGGAATCGATATATATATTCATATCATTATAAATACCACCCCATTTATAACCGAGTGTATGTACCGAAGCCACTATAACTTATGTAAATGCATTATACATCATGCCATCATTGATCACGCACATACACACATGGGAAGCTGATACACCATAAAAATATACAAGTATGGGCTATACCTCAATCCATTATAGCTTGTACATAATTATATGGAAAATCATGATCCATCAAATCCATGGTCGGTTCACACCCTATTCCACAAGACATTATATCCTAGGATACACCTAATCATCTACGTCTTGAGGTAGATTGGGGGAGAGGGAGAAGTCAACCATTAATTCTCTCCCCATCCTCGATATTTGAGAAAACACCCCCAAAACACTTGGGTGTCTGTTGACTTACTAATGTAGGAGGGGTAGTGCATAAAATCAGAAAATATAGAATAATTCTTTTCACAACCATACTAATCGACACTACCTAGCCATATACTCATCTATTATTATCATCAGACAACGCCTCTACATCCACTAATAAGGTCTAGATATCAAACTTTCATAAAATAATAAATTTTATTATTATTAATTAATTACCAATTAATTATTTCACATTAAAAGTTTCCAAAATTTTCATTTTAATCTTATTAATCCAAGTGATATTAACACTATTAGTTATATTACTTATATTTTAATGTATTCCATCATTACTTGTGAAAAAAATATACCAAAAAAATTCATTTATTAGTTCAATTATCGTATCATGAATCATCTAGGTACTTTATGGCTCATCTAAAGTTGCCTATTATAAAATTCAATCGCAGTGCATGATAAGAAACTGTGTTAATATATTTGACAAAAATAAAGAAAACATAATATGACCATATATCCATTAAGAAAACATCAATAAAGAATCTAAAAATGTTAAACGTACCAATGAGAAATATCTACTCTGAACTCACCCTATCCTTCCAGTGCCCCACACAATTATTCATATCATAATTCATCTCTCTATCATTGACATTGACCATCACTATAGCCCAAACACCCAAAACATCACCCATCAAATAATTCATAAAACAACAACCCCATGACTCAATCCCATTAATTATAAAGGTTCCCAACCACAAAAATGTTCATTAAAAAAATAATAAATAATCTAAATTCCCAGAGAACACATGCATTTCAAAATTATTCTCCACACATAGGAAAAGGAACAAATACCATGGAATTGAGGAATTTGATCCTCCCACAACAAGTAATAGGCTCACTCAGTCCCAAATATTTATTTTTTATCAATAAACCATTCTTAAATAAAATTATAATTATCTATTTCATTAAGAATAGGTTTTATACACAAGTAAACCCAAGGGAATAACTAACCATAGCTAACTATAAAGGTTAATGTGAATTAAAACATTATTTACCATCTTTATTCAAATAATAGATGATTAGTAAACAAGTTATTCATGCCTCTTCTATTAATTATCATTTTTTGAATTTATGTTGTTATAGTTTCAAGAAATTAACCCTGATAAACATAAAACAAAAAATACACTGTCAAAAATATATCACACTATCTTTTCAAAGATAAATATGAAAGCTAGAAACAAAAAAAATATTCATTTACAAAACCCAACCATTCATTTAATCCCACAAACACATTATTAAATTATTTTAAACATGAGACAATTCTAATTTCAATATATTAATTCCCATAATTGTAAACAATTATCATTATATAATAGTAATATAACACTACAATATGTGATGTCATCGTTGTTATTTTTAAATTTCAGATTTAAAGATGCTTAAACCTTTAATCAACATCATGAGATTCAAGTTCTAATTCAAGTATTGAATCAATGAGAATAATATTATTCCATGTAATGCAATTGATTAAAATGAATAAATTAAATTGAAGCATACATCAATTCTTATTCTAGGAAATGTTTACATTATTATTGATTAATCATTCGATATTAAATTACATTTTCATATTGTTATATTATTAAATATGATCACAAAATTTTAGAAAATATGATAAATCATGATTAATTCACACTTTCACATAAAAAAGGATAAGTGAAAACCCCCCTTCCTCAATCAAAATCTCAAAATTCTCAGTGTATGAAAATAGTTTCGAGAAATAACCACCACTGAAATAAAATCTATGAAAATAGAAGGAAGCACCACAAGAAACTAATAATGAAAACCATGATCAACATTAGATCAAAGTCTCAACCTAAAATACTGGTACACTAAAAATAAATATTTTTTGAAGGAAAAATGAATAGGGGAATGAGAATGAAGGGAAAATATGAAAGATACCTCGATCCAAGATTACGATCCATCAATCCAAGGTGTTTGGACTCTACAAGGCATGGATGAAGGGTGATGAGAGGCATACAGATCAGATAGGGTTCGAAAGAGGGAGATAAAATATAAATCAAGAGTACTTGAGACCTCCCATTATAGAGGAAGTCCTAAACACTTCACCATAGTGTGGTGAACTCCCAAAAAACCTTTGGTTCCTTTGAATAAATTTTGATTTAGTTTTAAAGTCAATTGGATCCAATGAATCATGTGAATATAAATCCTATATCAAATAGTTTTAACTTCTACTACACCCTCCAACCTGATGTGGTGTAGAATCCTAATCCATTTTACTCTACCATACCCAATAGTACAGGGTGACAAGCCCCATGCTATCCATTTTTGATATTGAGACTCACCAAGCACTATGCCAAGATTTCCTTCCTCAAATGGCTTCTCAAGCCATTCCCAACCCCTTTTTTCTCATAGGATAAAAAAAGTTAAAAAACCATGAAAAAATATTTTGAAAACATGTTTCAATTTTTGTGGTGCACTCAAGCCCCAAATAGACAACACCATGACATATCTTTGAATATTAATGGGGAAAATAACCAACCCCACACTAAATCCTATAAGTGTGTTGCAAAATGAATAGAACCACACCTTCTACCTTGTTGTGCTGACCCTTTAAAAGTATCAAACCCTCTATTAACCACCAAAACATCTCTAGATTCTATCATTATACCTCTGAGATCTAGTAAAATGAAAAGAAAACAGAATTAAAAATCACATATCTTATAATTAATGTTCTTACTTTCTCTTGTAATATATGAGAATATCATCAATAAAGACTACCATAAATTTATTAAGGTAATCTTAGAAGACCCAATTCAATAAATCCATGATGCTTGTAGGCAATTTATAAGACCAAAAATAATCACTATAATTTCTTAATGTTCATATAATGTTTGGAAGGAAATCTTAGGTATATCGTATCCATTCACCATTAGATTATGATATCCAAATCAAAGATCCAAATTTCAACCCTCTATCTTGATTAAAAAAAATCAATATAAGGAATAAGGTACTTTTTTGTAATTTGATCTTGTTAACATCATGATAATAACGTAAAAAATGAATCCTTCCATCACTTTTATTAATAAATAGGACCATAACATCCCATCAAAAAACAATTGGGTGGATAAAAAACTTATCCAAATTCTCTAAAAGTTTATTTTTTAATTATTTTAACTCAATGGGGGTCATTTTATAAGATCTTTTTGATATAGAAATAAAATTTTAATTGAAAAATTGTATTCATGCTTTGGGGGAGAACCATGATACTCTTTTGGAAATACATAAAAATATTCTCATATAGTTGGAATATATTTAAAGTTGAGTTCTTACACAATAATATAATCCATGTCTCCCTTATTATTGGGTATCCAAACCCATATTAAGGAATTAGTTACTAATATATGTTCATAATCATACTTTTATGGATATTTGGTAATGAAATGTTTTTGGATATGAATCAATATTTTCCTATACCAAAAATTTAAATAAGATCTATGATGAGAGAGCTAATCCATGCCCAAAATTACCTCAAATTTTAACAAGGGAAGAATAAATGTATTTTTAGGATGAATCTATCCAAAAAACCTCATTTAGAGAGGATTTATATACATGAAATGAAATCAACTCAATATAGGGTATTTTCAATGATAAATAAATATCCAACGGTTGGGGTAGTGAATCAATGTTTATAGAAAATGTAAAGGATATGAAAGAATATAAATAACCATAATCTAGAAATAAATTCATAGTTCTTGAGTGGACAATGAATGTACCTTTCACCACTTTATTTTCATGATATGATTTATTGGTAGTGATTGCATAGGATCTTCTTTCTTCACTTGGTCTTATATGTATTTTATGTGGAATATCCTTGTTAATATTTGAATTAGTATACTTATCTGCATAGTCCCCAAATTCTATAAACCTAAAACATTGATCTGTTATAGGCATATTAGGTGGAACTTTATATATATTTTTTTCATTCCAATCTTTATATCTCTTTGACACTCATGTACCCAATTGAATTCTCTCACACACATGAAACACTTCCCATTACTTTGTGGAAATTTTACATATATTTCTTCCCACACTTCAGGAATGTAGATAGTTGAATATTCATTCCTTTAGGTTCCTTATCATTTTAAATTCCATAAAATTCAATTTTCCTTTTTTATCCCTAAGTACATAAGAGTAATGAGAGTATCCAGTCTCTATTTCTACCTTAAATTCACATTTATTTTTTTTCATAGCTAGAAAAGTTCCCCATAGATAATTAATTTTAGATACCTTGTTTAAATACACTAAATAAATGAGTGATTTTGATTTTGGTGTCAATAATGATGCTGGAGGCATACCTTGTGAGTCTTGTAATGTTTTCTTTATATTAGCTAATGAATTCATAATAGTTTTGTTTTAACCCATGTAATTGTCACTCCATTTTAATGTAACTATTTAAAAAAAATATTTAGTGAAGAATATTTTCTTGAACTCCTCACATTTAATGGTATATCAACCAAAAATTTTCATTCATACATATCACATCTTTTAAGATGAATATTCATTACATTAAATAATATTCCATTCTAGAATAGTATAGGTTTAATATATTTGGAAACCTAGAAACATAAAAAATTGTCCATAAGATATCTACATTGTCTCCAACATAATTATTCATAAAAATCACCCTTCTTAAAAATATCATACCTAAAAATTTTCTACATAACATAGGGAAAGGAAACATAAGAAAGGGTAAGATCAGATGCTCAGTAAGTGTAAATAAGGGAGGTATAAATTGTCACATAAAAATAACATGAACATAAGGTAATGAGAACCTGAGATTATCATTTGAAATCTATACCCTACATATCAAAGATCTTAATATTGAATCATGGCATAAATCTTGGTAGTTCATAATACAAGAATTGTAAAGGAATCAAAGTACATGAGCTATGAGAGAATAACATTGGCATATGAAATAAGTTTTTTGCATACATATAAGAATTGAAAACTATTTCCTTAGTAGTTAGGTGTCACTACCAATACTATCATAGTTGATTGGGTTCACTCCCTAAACCATCATAGTAGTAAATGTTCACTTCCATGACTATCATAGTGGAAAAATTACATTACATATTTCGGTTCACTCCCCATTACAGTATTATTTATCTCATGGGAAATCCATATTTACCTAATTAATTAGAGGGATATATAATTTTTGGACAACCCATCACATAATGAAAACCATAAATATGTGTGAAAAAATATCATTAAACATTCATCATAACATAAAATGGGTTTCATAAACATTTCCCCATAGCATATCCCAAAAAAAAAGAAATGAGTTCCATAAAAATTTATCATTTCCTCATAGCATAAACCAAAGAAAAATTATGGGTTTCAAAAACATCTTTTCATTATAATCATAATCCATATAAGGAACCAATAAGGATTAGATCACTGAATCATATTACAAATAAATATTAGGAAACATAAAATGATGTGATCTTATATGGAAAATTATTTTAAAATATCCATTTGAATATTTCTATATTAAAATACTATATATTTCCAGTTTTCTCCTTGTATGTCTTTAAAAAATATCTATATATATTTTTAGAACTAACTGCTGATATAAAGTGCAATTATATTGCACGCTGTGCCTAGAATTGATTTTATAAAAATATTAGATATATTTTATATTGAGAGAACATATCTTCTTAAAAACAACATGATAACTCTCAAAAGGAAGATCAAGTCATAAATATGATACCATAGTTGTGTCCTGAATGTGGTTTTTACACTAGACGCGACATAAAATGGACCAGTTTGGGGCGTTTAGATTCCTTACTCATTGGAGGTATATTCAAGGGATTAATTAAATATTAAATTAATTAATTAATTAATTATAACCTAAATGAAAACCATATAAGAAAAAATCAATTTAGAATACTAAAAGTTAGATATATAAAACCTAAGAGGGTTCCAGAGCTTCTCCTTCCTCCTTCATTGGCGAATCACTTCCCACGATGATGAAACTCAAGATCAGAGAAGATCAGGATGCAACAAATGAAAATAATTCCTTCAATTTTTTGTGGTAGATTTATTTCATGATGAATGATCTAATCACTAGGTAGGGATTGAAAATTGATGATTTTCCCCTTTTGATTAAATAGATTGAGAATATCGATCCTTGTTCTTGAATCTACACCAATTATGGCCAATTGAATGTACTAGTTTACATAAACATAATTATTTTCAATTATTTTCTGACCTTGGTTTCCCCATTATTGATCAATTGATGGAGAATTATTTGAATCGTTCCTTAAAACTTTTTTATGCTTTTATATCTATTATACTTTGAATTTATCACTAGTTGGACCTTGAGGTCCCGTTTTGACATTGATGGGAAGTAGAGAGTCGAATAAAAGCCTCAGAATCATAATAGTTTCATGGAAAAGGAGTAGATCAAAGAACCTATCACATATATGATGTTTTTTCATGCTATAAAGGATCATTTAAATCTATTGATGAATAAAAATTATATGATGCATGATTAAAGGCATACAATGACATATTAGGTTGAAAAAAACTCAATAATATTTTAGTTTTAGGCCATTATATGGCCTAAGTCTTCTATCTGGTGATAGATCCCTAAATTTTGACAAGATAAAGAGACAAAATCGAAGGAAAAGACCTAATTTGAGGTATAAAAAGAGGATCTCATTTTCTTGAGAAAACCCAACTATACGACGTGTTCCAGTATCCACACATGGCATGTAGCCCCTCAGCAATGACAACTAGGGTTTTGTGAAATGATAAATATGTCTTGAGATGTATCCCTTATACATGTCATGTACCCATTCCACAGATAGAAAACCCATGTGGAGGATAACATGAGTGGTATCCCATGTGGAAGTACTTGTATAGGTACACGGATGTGTACCCATGTACACAAACATGAGGTCTAGTATGGGGACATAGCCAGGAGGACATGGCCCGGTCTTAGGTATCTTGGACATGCTGTGTAGTCCACATACACGACAGGCATAACTACATGGGCTGGGTTCCATGTGTCGGCTGGGGACACAAGTATTTTGTGGAGAAAAACTACACGCCATGTAGGTCCCCTAACACACCGTGTACCCCTTAAATTATTTTTAGAAAAATTCAAGGTTATATATCTTCTATATTTAGATAAAAATTTTAGACCATGATTAGCATATCCTAAGTGTTTTTCTACATAGAACATGTGGTTCCCTCGGCTCTCAATTTCAATATAGGATAAAAATTGTTCTAGAAATTGCTCTTGCTGAGGTGGTTTCCAATGACAATAATAATCAGGAGTCATCCCTAGAGGATTCTTCTGAGTAGAACCCACATATTGAGTAGGGCATGGTTCCTCAATGACTAGAGTAGAAACACCCATCAGCATGATTGTGGGTCCTCTATAGCAAAATTTCGAGTGGAACCCCCTGACACACTAGGGTGTGGGTCCTCGATGACCAGAGTAGAACCCCTATTATACCAGGGTGTAAGTCCTCGACTTATGATGCGGATCCCCCATCATCATGGGCATAGTTACTCTATATACAAAGTGGAACCCCTATAAATAAAGGGTATGGGTCCTTATGTCACTAGAGTGGATCCCCCCAAAAGAATGGGTGTGGGTCCTCTTACGTATATAGTGGAACCCCCTATCAGTATATGGCATTAGTCATAGTGAAACTAGAGTGAAAATCCCCAATGAAATGGGTGCAGGTCCTCTATGGATTCTTATAGAGAGGAACCCCTATCAACATGGGGCATAGGTCCTTATAATACTAGAGTAGAACCCCTCATCGGTATGGGTGCGAGTCCTCTAATAATACTTACAGAGTGGAACCGTAGTAGGGCACATTTTCACTACTTTGAGTTTTTACCCCTTAACTGTGTGTCATAGTGATGAGGCATGGGTTTAAATGCATAGTTACTTCTGGTAAGACACATGAGATGTTGGGAATCATTGCTGGACCTTGGGAACAATTGTATAATCTTATTTCTGGGTAGAGATATGAGATGGATATCCCCTCACTCTCTCATTTGGGATTCTTTTGAATGAGTATATATATATATGTTATTTTTTATCCAAACCATTTATTTAGTTACTCTATTTCCATGAGTGGTCAAGATGCATGGGGTATGCCATGTGATTTATATATTATGATTATCATAGGTAGATGAGTCTACACTCTTTCTATAGTTGAAAAATACTTGATGTTTAGTTTATCTACTCACCGAGTTGAGAACCTTGTATTTGGATGTGGTTACTTTTACCCTTATTTTAGGTTGAGATGTTATCTTTCACCATATCTTTCATCTAATATCTTTCAATTCATATTGTATCTATTACTATTACACCTTCACCATTCAGGGTGTCTTACTGGGTATGTATATACTCACCCCTACATGGGATTTTCCTTCACAAGTCATGTATTATGCAGATGAGTGACAATTCAGTGGTGACTTTAGAGGATCTTAGGGATACCTAGTACTCTGGACCACATACGGTGGCCGTTGCTTGGGATTCAGGCATTGGGATCTCTTAGAAGTTTATTTTTATAGTTTTTTAGGATGGGGGATATTTTTTATGTGGCATTTATTTCCCCATTTAAATTTCATTTTGCACAATCATACTCTTGTATGACCTAGATGTTATGCATGCTTGGTTTACTTTATAGTTGTGTTGTATCTTTTACGTTTTCCCTTTCCAATTCTGCATCGATATGGCTGTGTGGGTGCATAGAAGAACTTATGAAAATTATTCCCCATTTTACTTATTCCATTGGTTCTTGTCTTCACCCCTTATAATATAGAGGCGGGCTTGGGGTAGTTGTGGCTCAAGCCGTGGCTTGGGCCGGGTCATGAAAAATACACTTTTTCCTTTGAAATCACATATTTTTAATCTAAAGATCTCTTACATAATAATGATTTTTTTTGAAAAGAACATTGGAATCATGTAATGTAAGATTCAAATAATATATATTTCATAATGGAGATAAATTCTATTCATTTTGTATGTGTTAAAATAAATATTCATTTGAAATTTTTTATAAAAATACAATAGTTCCTCATTTGGAAAATGATAAGACGATTTATTTTAATTTTTTTATAAAAATTACAAATGATTTTATATTTATTTATAAATAATTTTATAATTGAAAGAAAAACATTATTGAAAACATTTTTAGAAAACATAGATATATAAGAGAAAGTATTTTAGATTTAAGAGAGAAATAACATTATTTTTCCTTAAAAAATTATTTTAGTCTCTTGAGTTCTTAATGAGACGAAAATTAAAGAAAAATTGGTAACTTCCAAAAAAACAATTGGATAAGAGAATTCATGTGTTAGTTAAGATATATACCATATGATTTCACCAACAAAAGTTAATCATAAACAATCCTGATAACCAATAAGATTGTAACATAAAACCCTTAACTGAAGTCTGAATTCCTTTTTATGTGTTTAAAACTCCTATATAATAAATATAGATTAATTATAAATCAATTATATAATTATACTCATATATATCATACCATATGTTATTTACTTATATCCTTTTATTACACATGTATTGACAATTCTTTATTAAAATCCTTGTTCTAGGTGAAAACTACTTGGGATTTCATGTTTCTTTCGGTTTGGTAGTTTTTGTTCTTATAGCTGATCATGGTTTCATTATCAAAAGAATGTTAATCATGATATAAATTTCATATATATTCAATATATATTTATAATAATCCATAAAATTGTAGATAAAAAAATGAATTACACTATTCATGGAGACTGTTGGCCGTACATACACATGAACGAGGTTATTATTTTTTAAAAAATTGAATAAAATAAAGGTAAATAATAATTCATCAATATAGAATCATTATTATATCATATAAATCATTTATATTCATAAAATCCATCCTTATAACTATCCATGTAATGTGAAATGGAGAAATTGGATCATATCACTTCAGGGAGGTGGTAGTCCCCACATACACATGATAAACCTTATCGTTTCCCAACAGATTTGAAAGTAAGAAGTTAGATATGATATTCTAAATCTAGAATCATAATAATATCATAAATATCATATATAAAAATTAAACCCACCATAATACCCATCCATAAAATATGATGATGAAAAATTAATTGTATAACTACATAGAAACTATAGTGATAGAGTTCATATATATATATCACATCATAGTGGATGAATATTCATTAAATATAATAATGATACATAAAATAATAAAATAAGTTAAGTTCCTTTGAAAAAAATACACATAAACAACTTGTAAAAAAAAATATACATCATCTCTCACTAAGTTATTCATAAATATAACCCTTATTATATATATCATACTTAGTACCTTTCGTTATAGCATTGTGAATGAAAATATAAGAAAGGGAAATATTATACACTTAGTAATGATAAAAAAGGGAGATGTTAATGATCACATAAGCATAAAATAAAAATAACGATGTGAGAACATGATAATAACATTTGAAAATAATACCCTGCTTATCATAAATAATAATTTGGATTCATGGGATATATCTAGGTAGTTCATAATACACGAATCATAAAGAAATCAAATAACATGATCCATAAGAGCATAACATTGGTGTAATATAGGGAATTTTGGAATAGACATAAGTATATAAAATCATTTCCTTAGTAGTCAAGGATTACTTACAAGAAAAATATAGTGGAAGAGTTCACTCCCCAATCTACCTTAGAAGTTAATGTTCACTCCCAATACTATAATTATGGATATATTCCAATACTGATCTAGTTTCACTCCCATTTGAGTCCTATATATATCATGAGATATTAATCATTAACCAATTAATTGGAGGGTGATATATGTCCCACCCACCATATAGTGGAAATCATACATATGTGTGACACCAGATCATAAAATTTTCATCCAATCATAACCCATGGAATGAAATGGGTTTCATAAAAAATTTATCATTTCATAACCCTTGGAAAATAAATGAGTTTCATAAATATTTTATGAATTTATCATGGAATAATCCCTTAAAAGGAACTAATTCCATACACATATTTTCAGCATAAACATAAAACATCTAGGGAAAGAATAATAATAGCATCCTTATATAATATTACCATTAAATCATAAGTTAAATCATTGGGTTTTTACTTTTATAAATATAAATAACTTTAAAATATCATCAAATATTCTTGAGGAAAATATCCATTCTATTATGAAATCACACTATTAAAATCTAATAATTTGGAAAATATAATGGTAATAATTTTATTTTAAAATAACAGTGGAAACTTTTAAAGGAATATTCAAATAATTTAGTGTTCATGATGGTGGGAAATTGTATTCATTCTGTATAATTAAAAATAAAACATTCCATTCAATCTTTTGTAAAAAAAATTAAAAAACTGTATCACTTGGAAAAAATAAGAAGATTTCCTTTTCATTTTTTTTAAATTAAAACATGGGTAAAAATGGAACTAATAAGTCAATGGTAATAGTAAAAACCTTATTTTGAACATTTTTAGAAAACATGGATAGGGAATAAAATGGTTTTTTGACTGATGAGAAAAATGAAGTTGATTTTCCTTAAAAACATATTTTCTATCTCTTATGTACTTAAGGTGTGTAAAATTAAAGGAAAACATGTATTCTCATGAAATAAAAAAAGGATAATAAAATTCATGAGATTATTGAGAGATTAATCATAACAATCCATCTTTATAAACTTCTTCATAAACAATCCTAATAAACAATGGGATTGTACCATAAAACCCTTAACTCAAGTTCCCATTATTTTGGAAGCATTATAACCTCATAGATAATAATTTTTAATTTATTATAATTCTATACCATAATAATAAACATACTTATAATATGAAATATGATCCCTTTATAATATTTTAACGCAACATTTGTCAATAATTCCTTAAAATCATCATTTCTGGGTGTTAGCTACTTTGTGTATCATAAGTATCTTACTTCATTAGTTCTGGTCCATGTTGTTCGATAATAGTTATATCATATTAAAAATTTTAATCATGATATAAATATCATATATATTAAATATATATATATATAGAGTTATCCATAAAAGTTAGAGATTTTAAAATGAATTAAAATGTTCATGGAGATGGTAAGTCGTATATATGTATGAACATTTTTTCACTTTTCAATGGAATGAAAAAAATAAAGGAAAATAATAAATAACTATTAAATAATAATTATCATGTTATATATGTTATATATATTCATTAAATTTATCCTTATTACCATCTAATTAAGATGGAAAATAAAAACGAATCACATTGCTTGGTGGTGGTGGTAGTCCACACGTACACATGAGCGACATTATCATTTTACAACAGATTGAAAGGTAAAAATGTAAATTTTATATTATAATTATAGATGTATAATTATTTCATAAATATCATATATAAAAATTAAACCCATCATATTACTCATACATAAAATATTGTGATGAAAATTAAATAGTATCAATATGGGGATATGGTAAGTCGTACGTACGCAAGCATGGTACTTTAACTTCACATTTGATGGGAATGAGGGTGGATAATGGTGGTTTTATAATCTTAATAAAATTAAATTATATTTAGTATAAATAATATATTATTTTATGATAAATACCACATATTTATAGGGGTTAAAGAAGAAGTATAAAATAAAGTGATCAGATAAGGTGATTACATCTTCTTTGAAAGAACTTATTTATATATCCTATTTAGGACATTAGAGTTGGTATTTTGGAAAGATAATAAAATCTATAATGTGGATAGAAAATTTTAGAAGGTATTTTTTCAGGGCATGGTAAAGATATAAGGCTCAATATGCTGTAAAAAAGTGGGGGATGAAGTTCTCTTTTATAATTGAGGCGAGGGGCACTTTTGTAACTTCTCAAAAAAATTAATTATAATAAATTCATTCTCCAAAAAAATGACACCATGTTTCCAGGGATTTTATGATAATATATGATTTGGTTTTAATATCATCATCTAATATAATTTATATATGTTTTAATTTCATTTTAAAAAATATCATTTGGCTTGACCCTTAGTTAACCAATTTTAATTTTAACTACATTTTCAACATTTTCAATATTAAAGGGTCATAATTTTTAATTATAAGATGAAAATTTTCCCATAAATGAAACAATTATGACATTTTAGACTATATAATATCCATCTTGACTTATTTTTATATTTTTTTGAATTAAATAATTTAATAAGATATTATTTTAATAAAATATCATTATTTTTAATTTTGGCACTATAACGTCCCGGTTCTAGGAGATGCCCAGAGGTGCCCCACACCTGGTTGGTCACATGGCCTCAAGTGCATTTCCTTAAACACTAGAGGCTAATGACTAGCATTAAGGACCATTAGTGTGATAGTGGGGAAACTATTCCCTCATTGGTAGAGTAACACAACAGAAGTAAAACATATAGCAATAGCTGAAGTAGTAAAACATGCAATAGGTAAACAACAGAAGTAATAAACAACTGGAGAACACACACACACATATATATATATATATGATTCATGATACCTATGTCTAGGAAAGTAGTCAAACAATTCACAATGCAAGAATACAATACTAAACCAAAGTACAACATAAAAAAAATAAAATGCTCCACAACATCGCAAGCCTCAGCTTGGTCCCATGCTCCCCATCTCCATAGCAATCAAGTACCTGAAGTAAAAGGGAGCTTGCCCTAATCTATAACTACAACAATATAATCTATTTGGGCCTAAAATAATGACCTATACAGGGTGTGAGACTAATCCCAGTAGGCCACCAATAAGAGATCTGTGCCTAACAGTCTGTGAATATATATGGAAGGCAATAAGCAAAAAAAAAACAATAAACAAGGATATTCTCAAAGTAAACAATCCTACAGTTCAGTTGCATTCAATTTAATATATTAGTTAAGAAACTAATCAAAAATAGGTAACCCTATGGGAATTACTCGTATCCTAACCCCTCTGGTTTAACCAAACAACACAAGAAACCCTATGGTAAGTACACACAGTCTAACCCCTCTTGTTCAGTTTAGAGAAGACACTCTGAGGAAGCACAAACCATCAATTCCCTCTATGGTATCGTATCAATAAATAATAGGCACTCTAAAGAAGAACTCAATGTACAATTCCACCTATGTACCATATCAAGGAAACTACAGACACTCTGAGGGAGCACTTACATCCATCCCCCCTTTGGTCTCGCATTGTAAAAGTAAACAGACACTCTGGAGAAGCCCTCAATGTCAATTATCCATATGGTCTACTAAACCAGGTTCCCATAGCCAAGTGTAAGTCAATCATGCACAAATGATACATGTATTCCAAATTAATCCTCAAGAACTACTTTGTATAAACAATCTAAAACATATCATAGCATTTCAGATAATAATCACACCATCCTAACAATACAAGGCATGGAAAGAAAAGTAGCATCTTAACATGCAAAGATAGACCAAACAGTCAAAAAACAAGAAAAAATGGGAAAAAATATCCATAGCATGGAAAAGTTAACCCTATTCAAAAAAATTAAAATCTATACAAACAAAGAATTCATAACAGGTAATAATAGAGTTAAAACCACAAACATGCAATACCCTGTTCATGGGTATTGGGAATTTTTGCATATAAAATTCAAAGACTAACTACGGAAAGGCACAAAACTCATACATTGGAATCATGAGATCAATATACTTGAATCTCAGGCCTTGAATCAACCTATAACTCCATATATATACAAAAATGTTAAAAACGTTCAACAGAGGAAAACTCACAAGAGATGAAAAATCAAGAGATAATGTTCAAGAAGAAAGGAAACTCACTGATGCAATTCTAATGCAATAAATGATGGTCTATTTAGAGAACAGAAGGTGATTCTGGGGCTCAGAGAACATCCACAGTCATACGGATTCTCTTTAATGAGACGAGCGAAGAAGAATAACGTTTCATCAATTGGACGCGACCCTGGGTTTTTAATGAAAAAATGAAAGTACACTGTGTTCTTTAAATGTACACAACGTGTACTTTCCTTTTCTATCCTCCTCTATAGGAGATCTCCATGTCACCACACACAACCATGTGCTTGGCCATTACATGGCCAGAACATGGTCACCAGCGGAAACCGGGTACACGGCGTGTACTTAAAAGTACACGACGTGTACTCCTAAAATTTCCAAAAACTCATATTTTTCTCAAAAACAACTAGAAAAGAAAAACATACCTGAAAAGAATATCTAGGTTATTAAAAACATCCCCCCTTAAAGAAATTTGTGCCTGAATTTCCCTTGAAAGGCGGTGTAGAAGCAGAATCCTCGAAAATCTCTGGCACTGTGGTCATACATAGGCCTCCCTCTCCCAAGACTCATCATGTACTCGCGTGTGCTTCCATAACACTCATACTAGAGGAATATACTGACCACAAAGAACCTTATCACTTCAATCAAAAATCTGAATAGGATGCTCCCTAAAGGATGCATCCACCTCTAACTCAACCTCCTCAGATTGAAAAACATGAGACAGGTCTGAGAAGTAATGTTGGATATGAGAAACGTTGAAGGCATCATGCATAACCCAGTACCTCTGAGGTAACAGTAGCCGATAGGAAACTGGTCCGACTCTCTCCAAAATCTCAAATGGCCTGACATACCTTATTGAAATCCTACATTATTTTTTAATCCTCTTATGTCCCAACCTCAGTGTTACTTGTAGGAAAACCTGATCTCCAAACTCAAACTCCAGAGGTCGTCTCCGTCGATCAACATAAGACTTCTGTCATGACTGTGGAATAGACATCCTCTTTAGAATCAAATCTATCTGCTCTATGGTCTCCTGGACAAGACGAGGTCCCAGCATAGCTGAATCTCCTACCTCCATCCAACATATGGGTTATCGACATTGATTACCAAACAAAGACTCAAAAGGCGCCATCTGAATAGTTTCTTGAAATCTATTATTATAGGAAAACTCCACAAGAGGTATGTATTTCTCCTAAGAACCTAAAAAATCCAAGATGCATGCTCGAAACATGTCCTCAAGCAATTGAAACGTATGATCGAACTAGCCATCTGTCTGGGGATGCTAATTTGTACTCAAAAGTAACTATATACCCAAATCCTTCTAAAGTCCCTACTAAACATAAGAAATAAAATGGGCATCCCTATCTGAAACAATGGAGTGTGGAACTCCATGTAAACTGAAAATCTCTCATATATACAACATTCCCATCTTATCAACACTGAAGGTCTCCTTGATCAGAAAATAATGAGCAACCTTCGTGAGTCTATCAATGACAACCCAAACTGTATCATTCCCTCAAGGAGATCATGACAAACCTGTCATGAAATCCATCATGACATCATTCCACTTCCACTCGGGAATGGGTAACAGCTGTAAAATCCCTGCTAGTCACTGATGTTCTGCCTTCACCTGTTGACAGGTGGAACACCTCAAGACAACACCCACAACATCTCTCTTCATACCTGGCTACCAATACTGACGGTGCATATCTCAATAAATCTTTGTGACACCAAGTGAGTATTATTGTTTTGGAGAACATTATCTCTATGATATAAGATTTATATTTGTTATTACTCATAATAAAGATAATTTTCATGTGGTATGACCTATAAATTTATCAAATCTGATGGATTAGGTATGTTCTTCCTCACAAGAGATACCTAGAACACATCTTGACCTTGAGAGAGGTTCAGTAGAAGCTCCAACGATAAGCTAATGTGCCTACTCGATCAAGAATATAGAAAGGTACTATATAACTAGGGTTTATTTTTCAATTCTGTTTTAAATCTTAAAACCTTTTTCGAGGGATAAATTTATGTAAAAAACTTCTCACAGACTTCAAATTTCATGTCATGTCAATGATTGTCATCATAAATTTTATGTCGACTCTAACCTTCCTTGATGTGTGACTGAATGGAACTGAATTTATCAATCCTTTTCTAAAATCAATCATATTCTAATAGATTTATTTATCCAATATAATTCTATAATTTTTGAGTTATAAACTTCTTTCTATATAGGGCTTCATAAGGAGCCATATGAATGCTTGAGTGAAAGATATTGTTTTAAGAAAACTCAACTAGGGGAAGGTGTTGATCATAAACACCTTTTAAATACATAGAACAAGATCATAGAATATACTCTAGGGATTGAATTGTTATCTTAGACTAAACAAATGTCTGTGGATGATACACTATACTAAAACTCGACTTTGTATCAATATCCTGTTTAATACTTCTCTAGAACCTCGAGGTAAACCTTAGATCCTAATGAGATATAATATAATGACATACTACATAAAGCCTTACCACTTACTTAATATAAATTGTAAAAAAAATTATCTATAGATATATATTCTCTTATGGTAATAAAGTGTGCTAACTTCATAATGTGATCAACTAAAAATCATATAGCATTATTCCCTTTATATGTTTTGAGGATTCTAGTGAAAAAATACATGGTGATGTTTTCCCATTTTGTATTCCTGTATGTATAATGTTTTTAAAACCCTATTTGTCTTATATATCTCAAAATTAACTTTCTAAAATACCTATAACTGAGAAACATACTCTACAATATCTCCCTTCATTCCATCCCACAAAAAAAACTCTATAAAATCTCTATACATATTCATACTTCCAGGATGAATAGAGAAAGAGGAACTATGAGCTTCATCTAACAGGTACTTCAAATATAGTACTAAAGAGACACAGAAAATGGTTCCTAAACCATATTATTCCATCATAACCAAGGTTTAACATATGAATATTTCTCTAATTATTTTTCATCTTTACATCTTCCTTCTGCACCTCCTTTATATTGACTTGGATAGACGGTTAAACACTCATTTGAGAAAGATAAGATTTCTATTCTTCCTTTAAAATTTAAAGATCCATCATTTTAAAATGTTATACTATTTTATCTCTTTCATTCTATATCAAAGATAATAGATCACGATCCTTTTATCTCAAAGCATATTCCACCTTAGTCACTTTCCCAGGATAGTAATGAATTGAGAAATATGAATCTTTAATGAACTCCAACCATATTCTCCAGAGAATATTCAACTATTTATATGTGAAACATAATTTAAACATTTATGATCAATATATATGTCACACCATTATCTAGAAAGATAATTCGTCCATAACATTAATGAAAAAATTATTACAGCTAACTCCAAATCATGATTTTTGTAATTTTTATCATGAACCTTAATTTGATGTGAGACATAATCTATCACTATATCATTTTATATTATAATTATTCTCTATCCATTATTTTATGCATCACTATAGATTAAAAATACTTCTCCAATATAGGGTAAAGTAAGACCTTGTCCACTGACTAACCTTCTCTTCAGTTCCTTGACATGTTATTTACATTAATCTATCCAAATGAACCTATATCCCATTCTACTTAACTTAGAGAGTGGATTAGAAAGGTGTTATAAATTATAAAAAAAGAAATGATAATATCAAAATAAAATAAGAAAAATATGGATCTCAGTCACAGTGGTTAGTCTGAGCCAACATTTAATAATTTATTTCTTGGAAATATCTACTTATATACCCTCACCTGAGATTATATAACACAAGAATTAAACGTACTTAATCTAGAAATCACACATGGTAAATTTTTCATAAATAATATCATTCCTCAGGGACTCTATTATAGTTACCAAGTGATCTTCATTCTCTTACATTATATTTTAATATATAAGAATATAATTTATAAATACTACTAAAAACTAATCAAGGTAATCTATAAATACTCTATTAATGAAATCCATAGAGACAATGGAGGAATTAGTAAGACCAAATGACATCACTAAAAATTCATAGTGTCTATATCTTATTTGGAATTCATCAATAGGTATACCCTCATTCTTAAACCTCAATTGGTGATATACAGAATGAAGATAAATCTTACAAAATTATAGAGCTCCAAACAGTTGATCAAAAAATTCATCAATAAGGTGTAAAATATTCTTATTATTGATAACGATATTGTTAATTTATCTATAATCAATTTAGTGTCGCATTAATCCATATTTTTTCTTAACAAAAATAACTTTTTCACCCCATGGTGAATCACATGGTCAAATGAATCCCTTCTTTTGGAGTTTCTTCTTCAGTTCTTGTAACTCAATTGATTCCATTCTATATTTTTTCTTCAAAATAGGTGTAGAACTAGGTATGAGTTTTATCAAGAACTCAACTTACCAATTTTGTGTAAGACTATAAAATACTTATGGAAATATATCAAAATACTCCCATATATTTTTCGTACCAAGATTTTGAGTTTCTACCCAGCCATTTCAGATATAAATCTAAATTGATTAGAGATTATGACCCAAAAATGGATGTGATTTCCCTTGGAAGTTCATGATTTCATTACACTAAAAGACAATCTTAGGTTGGTTTAGAATATTAAACATAAGTTTCCTTACTTAGAAATTGATAAGGTATTTATTTAAATAAATCCAATCCACACGAAAACTAATATCAAATTCAACTAGAGGAAGAATGATGATACTTATAAGAACCACATTCCCACAAACTTCAATTTGGGAAGAATCATAGACTTGTGATGAAATAATCATAAAATTGAGGTGTTTCTACTAATTCAACTTCTAATTGTTGAGGTGATACCATGATACCCTTTTAAACATAGTAATATATAATAGAGTGGTTAAATCCATAATCAAATAAGACATTAATAGTTCTATAGTGTATGGTTAGTGTACCTTTCACCACTTTGTTATCATATTCAACATCACCAATTGTGATCACATGAGACTTACCTTTTTCTATGGGCGTAATAGGTTTATGACGTCAATCATCATCATCAACCTTTAGGTTTGGGAACTGGTTAGAATAATGCCCATATTCCTTGAATTTGAAACACTAGAGTGTGGGTGGTGTATTCTATGGAGTTTTCTCTCTATTCATATAATTAACTAACTTCTTCCCCTCACATCACCATTCGATTTCCTGGCTTCCTTCCCTTACACACTTAAAACATTTATCAGTCCCCTTAATAAAATTTACCCCATGTTTCCTTCAATACTTCAAGAATAAAAGAAATATTATCTTCTTCTCTCAATGATTTTTAGAATTCTATTTGAATTCATTATTTATTTTCATCTAAAAACTATACTATGGATAGTTATCTCCAATATCCATATCCACCTTGATGGCATATAAAATTATTTATTCATAGATTCTGATTTCCTTTATTGTTAATTCCATTTAGAGACTCAATTTTAATCCAATGAAGAATAGGTTAACATTAATTTTAGGTTGGATGATAACGTCAGAAGAATACCTCACAAGTCTTGTAAAATTTTCCTCATAGGTATAAACAAATTCATCATCCTTATATTTATACTGAAGGAATTTATTCTTAATTTTTATGAAAATAATATAAGGAAAGTACATAATAAAAAAATAATCTCTTAAATTCATCCCACTCCATAGAGTTTAATTTCGTTCTATTTCCACATGTTCTTGATAAGATTACACCATTGATCCTATTTCATTAAAGACAATAAATATTAAAATTAAATATTCCATGTTCTAATCATTGGATAATAGAAAGTATATTTTCATTGGTATTTTTCCATTTCTCAGAAAGTAGTGAATCAGTGGATCCAATAATAGGAGGTGGTCGTTGCCTCATGAAGGACTAAATAGAATGTTTTTCCCTCTTTACCTCATTCGGAAGCTCAGTCTGATTCATAGCTTGATAAAAATATGTGAGCATAGAAATTATTATTTTTTCATTCCATCTCCCATTAATTTTATCAGGAGGATAATAATTTAATTATTTTTCACATTCAGTATAAACACAATTAATTCAAAATATAGCCATTTAATAAAGTTAAAAAGAATAATGTGAGAAACAATAATCATAGTGGTAAACTATATAATCATGGAAAATAATTTATAGGATGTATAAATTGAAACACATTCTTCTATAAATCCTGTGGTTTAACTAGGTCATTCATGATAATTACCAAAATAATATGATTTTATTTTATAGTTAGAATTATCTCTAGGTTCCCCACTAATGTTATTTCATCCTAGTTTACAGAGGCTAAAAAACATTATATAATACCATCTATAGTGATCCAAGATTTTCATATATAGATAGAAAATCTTATTAGATCAATATTCATTACATAACATACTAATCTATTCCAGAATCTTATAGGTTTAGTGCATTTGGAAACATGGACACATAAGTAACTATTTCAAAAAAGATATATATCGTCTCCCACTATGTTCTTCATAAATAGAAACCTTCTTAGACATATCATAGTTATTATCTTCATTCATAACCTGGGTAATGGAAACATAATAAAGGGTGATATCATATGATAATTATGGGTAAACAAGGGAGATATGAGTGATCACATAATCATAACATAAACATAAGGATGTGATAATAGAAGCATAAAATTTTAAAATCATACCATGCATATCGTAGATAATAATATTTTAGTCATGAAATATATCTTGTAAGTTCATAGGACATGAAGATAAAGTAATTAATAAACATGATCTATGAGAGAATATCATTTTTATAAGACATGAAATTGTAACATAGACATAAGAATAGAAAATCATTTCCTTAGTATTCAAGGATTACTAACAAGACTATCATAGTGTAACGGGTTTAGTCACTAAACTATCATAGTAGTCAAAGTACACTACCAAGATAATCATAGTAGATATCACCCCATACTGAACTGGGTTCACTCCCATTCCAGTTTTGTTTATATCATTTGATATCAATATTTACCCAATAAATTTGATGAAGATATAGGTCCCACTCACCACATAATCAAAATCATACATATGTATACCAAAAGATAATTAAACATTAAATATATTTGAACCCATCAAAATAAATGGGTTTCATAAAATTTTAATCATTTCATAACTAGTGGAAAATAAATAAGTTTCATAAACATTTCATCAATTCATAATGGCATAACCCATGGAAATGGAATTGATTTCATACACATATTTTCATCATAAAAATTAAACATCCAAAGAAAGAATAAAGATAAGATCCTTGGATCATATTATTAGTAAATAAAAAGTTAAATCAAGGGTTTTTTTCAATCATGAATATAAATAAAATTTAAATACAATTAAACATTCTCTAGGAAAATTTTATTTCCATTTTAATGTCACTACTTTGAAATAAAAAATTGTAAAATATTATAGAAACCATTTTATTTAAGAATAACCATGTAAAATTTTATGTTAATCTTTATATCATTGAGTGATCACATTGGAGGGATATTCTATTCATGCAGTATAAGTTAAAATAAAACATTCCTTTTACAATTTTGAAAAAAATAAAAATAGTACCTAGTTCAGAAAATTAAAAGAAGGCTCCATTTGATCGATTTTTTAAAAATTATAATAAGGGTAAAAATTTATTTAAAAAATTATAGGATAATATCGAAAACAACCTTTAAAATATTTTTAGAAAATATGGATATGGAAGAGAATGTTTTTTTGATCGAAGAGTAAAATGAAGTTGATTTTCCTTAAAAACATAATTTTCATCTCTTGAGTACTTAATGAAAATAAAATGAAATTGAAAACATGTATTATAAAGAATTAAATAGCGGATAAGAAAATTCATGATATTATTGAGAGATTTATCATATTATTTCATCATTTTGAAGTTCAATACAAACAATCTGAATAAATAATGGGATTGTAACATAAAACCCTTACCTCAAGTTACAATTATTTGAAAATAACTATAACCCATTGAATAATAAATTTAAAATTATTATAATTCTATAAATGAATCATAAATATACTTATAATACAATTTATGGACCATTTATAGCAATTCAACACCCCTTTTTATTAATAATTCCTTTAAATCATTATTTCCGGGTGTTAATTATTTCATTTGTCATAAGTATTTTAGTTTAGAAGTTCTAGTCCATGTATTTTGATCATAGTTACATAATATTAAATATTTTAATCATGATATAAATATAATATTTCATCATTATACACATATTCATAGTCATCTATAAATTCTAGACATAGAAAAATGAATTACACCATTCATGGAGATGGTAGGCTGTACGTACGCAAGAATGTCATTTTCACCTTTCCGTAGATGGAATGAAAGAAAGGTAAATAGTAACCACAATTTAAATAATAATTATGATGTTATATATATATCATATATATTTATTAAATCTAATATTATTATCATCTAAGTAAAATGGAAATGAAAAATGAATCACATCACTTCGTAGATGTGGTAGTCTACACAGAATTGTGAGTGACACTATCGTTTTCCAACAGATTGGAAGGTAAGAAGGTGGATTAAATATTATAATTATTGAAGTATAAATATTTAATAAATATCATATATATATATACTCATCCCTAAAAAATGGGTATGAAAAATGGATATAATCATTGTGAAGAAATGATAATCTGTACATACACACGAGTGATGATTTCACTCACCATTTGATGATAAAGAGGTTGAGTAATGGTGGTTTAATAATAATTTCAAAATTTATGTATATTTAGGATACTGATGTTATTATGTTTTGATAAATACCATAGATTTATAAGAGTTAAATAAGAATTGTAAAATAAAGAGATCAATTAAGGTGATTACTTCAGATTTCAAAGAACTTCTTTATATCTCCTACTAAGGAACCTAGAATATATCATTCGGGAAGAAAAAAACCTAAAAAATGTTTATAGTAAAATTTATATTGTATTTTTTAGGTTATGTCCAAGATAGAAGGCTCAAAGTTGTGTAAAGTACTGAGAGAAGAGTTTATCTTTTATAATTGAGGTGAGGGGAACTTTTGGAACTTCTAAAAAGAATAAATAATAACAAATAAACTCACTTTAAAAATTAATAAAATGGATATGGATTAAAATATTATATAGTATAGAGTTTTAATCCAATAAGCCAATATAATTTATACAATTTTTGGTGTCATTTTAAACATTATGTTTTTTATTGACCCCTGGATAACCAATTTTAATTTTAACTATAGTAGCAATTTTTTCAATATTAAGGTGTTGTAATTTTTTATTATTATGTTAAAATTCAATAAAAAATGGAGAAGTTATGAAATTTTAAACCATATAATATTCATCTTGTTTTATTTTAAACTTTTTTATGATTTTTGAATAATTTAACAAAATATTATTTTGATAAAATATCATTATTGTCAATTTTGACATTATTCATTTAGTTTTACTTAAAAGATATAATGATAAAGTTTTAATTCAAATATAATATTTTAACATGACACTAATATGTTCTTATTAACATATAATGTTTTTGGAACACTATAATTTACTCAAAATATTTCACTTTTAATATTTTTAACATCATTTATTATATTTTTTCATTAATGTAATTAATAACACTTTTGTGTGTTGTGTATGCATTTAGGTTAATTATATAATGCATAAAAATTATAAATAAATTACTATAATGAAGATAATTTCATTTTGAACAAAATTAATATTAATATTCATTCATAAATAGTTTTTTACACATGTGAACACATAATAGGTATTTAAAACTAAGAGAGTGACATTTTGTAACATTCCAAGGTTTTAAAAAAATAAATAATATATAAGTCATTTTCACGGAAACATGTCAATTATACCACTAAATTTAGAGACTAAGGTGATAAGGTTATAATTACAGTCATCCAATAAGAATCTGGATGAAATTTTTTTGGTCTTATCACTTAGTTTTAACCTATATTATACCGACTTACCCTTTACTAAGGTGATACATTTTACACAATTAGTATTCATATTAGTCAAAAATAAAAGAATAATATTTAAAAAAAATTTAACCTCTTGATCCAAATAAAAAATAAATTTTTCCAAATTCAATTCATTTAAGTGGTAGTAATTAATATTAAAATAATAGTGAAAAATGAGATGAAACCTCTTTCTAGAAATATAGAATTTTAAACATAAAACATGTTTTATTCTTATCCCATTCTTAAAAAAATAAATGTTAAAAATTTGATTAAATATATAATATATTAATTTAATGCAAATGATGAACAAAAAGTTATTAATTTAATTTATTGAGATAAAAATACATTGTAGGCACAAACAATATTTTTCAAAAAAATATTTCTTTTTTAATTCAAATTATATTTATTTTTATTTATAATAAGTGAACAACAAATGAATTAATTTTATATATATATAACCATAAATTATTCAAAATTTAGTTTGTCCTATTAATACTCACCAGTCTAATGGCTGGGAAATTAATATCTCTTTAAATAATAACATTTTATATGTATATCATGGTTCTTTTAAAATATGTGTTTTGTGTAATGAAAAGTATCAAGGAAATTAAATTTATTTGCTAAAATATTTCATAAAATTTTAGGGTGTTATAGAGATGGTAAACCATATGTACGTATGAGTGATACTTTCACTTCCCATTTGACGGTAAAGAGGGTGGATAATTTTGGTTTCATAATCATAATAACATTTCAGTATATTTAGGACACTATAATAATTATTTTATAATAAATACCATAGATTTATATGAATGAAAATAAGAAGTAAAATGAAATTGATCAGTTAAGGAAATTACATATTATTTGAAATAAATCATTTAGATATCCTATGATGGACCTCAGGGTTGGTCATTAATAGATACAAATAACTCTAACACATGGATAGGTAATTTTAAAAGGGAATATGGTAGTGGTTGTTCGGGATAGAAGACTCAATGTAGTGTAAAGAAGAGAATGTATGGGTGTCCTCCTATAAGGGAGGGAGAGGACGTACATGGAATTTTTTTAATGATTAAAATGTAATAATGTCATTCTCAACCAAAATAATTCCTAATAGAAATGAATTTTAATAAAAATGGTTTATAACCAAAATAAAATTGTAAATTAAAATCTAAACAGCTATTGGAGTCATTTTAAACCTTATCTTTTTAATTAACCCCTTCATTAATCATTTTTGACCTTAATCTTGGTAACTACCAGTTCAATCTTAAAGGGTTAATATTGTTACCATAAATGTACAAGTGACTTATAAATAAACTATGGTTGATATTTACAACCATATTAAATTGAATTTGAGAATGACAATTTTTATAGGAATTTTAAATCATTATATAAAATATTATTTATTATAAAATACAATTAATGATGCTTTTGGAACTATTCATTTTATTGGATTCCAAAGACAAAAAAAATGGAATTCAAATATAATCTTTCTGAACATACCTAATATATCATATTTGTCTATTTTTTTGGAATATAATAATTAAATTAAATTATATTACTTTTAATATATTTCAAATCATTTATTTTATTTTTCTATTAATTAAATAAATATAATGTAAGCATTGCCTACGTATTTAAGATAATTATTCAGTTAATCAAAATTAGGAACAAATTACTACGACAATTAATTTATTTCTCTTTAAAATAAAAATTTATATCTGTACTTATGCTCTTTTTATCATTATGTAAAAATTTTAGAGATATTAAAGTCAAGAGATTGACATTTTGTATTTATTATTTTCTTAATTTAAAAAAATTCACAATCAATGAAATATGGAAGAAATTCACCATATATTCAATTTTTGTATGGAAATGGATAAACCCCACTAATACAATAGGATAAAAGAAAGTCTTAGATAAATTTTTAATCCTTATACCAAAGTTTTAACCCTTTTTTACCTGTTTCACCCTTACTGGGGTGAAAAAATTTAACATGGTTAATATTCATATTGAAAAAAAATAAAAGGTATATATTTACCAAATTTAAACCGTATGATTCTATACATGGAATTATTTTTTCACAATTTAAATTCTATAAGTGGCATAAATTCGTTTTAAAATAATTTTACATACTATGATAAAAACCATTTTTTAGAAAAATTAAATTCTAAGCATAAAACTATATTTATTCCTATCAAATTCCTAATAAAATTAGATCAATGTTAATTTTTTTTAATATAATATATATGAATTTCATTAAAATAATTCACCAATAGTGATTAATTTAATAAATTAATATAAAAACACATTGAATTCATAAAAATGATTTTTTCAGAAAAACATATCCTTTATTTTCAAATGATTTTTATTATCATTTCTAATTAATTTGTAACCAATTAATTCATTTTATACACATGTAAACAATATTTTTTTTAAAAATTTATTTCATCCTATTCATACACTCCAATCCAATGATTATGTGATTTAATAATAACATTTTAATAGTATGTCCCTATTGTTTTCTAACACGGGGTTGCATGTAATGAATGTTATCAAAGAATAAAAGTTTATTTAATTAGAAATACATTATAATGTCTCATTGTGTAACATTATAAACACCTCAAACTAAATTTGGACCTTATAATTGCATCAATTTTATATAAAAAATATGGATACATATGTTTCATCACAACCTCAAGTCCCATGTAGCTTCTTTGAATTTTTGATTCATCTAGAGAACATTAACTAGTTGAGTAGTCATCTTAACTTGGACTTTATATCTGTGATCCAAGATTCTTACGGGCGTTCTTCATAAGAAGGACCATGATCTAGTCATTTGACCACTGAGTTTAGTACATGTGAAGGATCAATTATTTACTTCATCATGGGATATACATGGAACACATCGTGAACTTGAGAGAGTTTAGATGGAAGCTCCAAATGATAACTACCATCCCTAATCAATCTAGAATATTGAATGTGATAATATAAGCATGTATTATATTTCCATTCATTTCTAATCTCAAAACTATATTCCATGTTTAAATTCATAGAAATACCTTCTCACAGACATCGAATTCTATATTTTACTCACAATTGTCAGCATAACCTTTCTATTGACTCTGAACTACCTTGATATACTGGTGAATGGATATAAATTTTTATAAAATTTTCCCATATAGCTTAGGTCCCAATATCTATTTTTCTCTCAAACCCCATTCCAACATTTTTGAGTTTTATAATTACTTCTATATAGGGAATCATAGGGATTCATATAAATGCTTATCTGAATGTTATTACTGTAAAAAGACTCAACTTGAGGTAGGTTTTGATCCCAACAACCTTTAAAATCCATAGATAAGATATATGAATATCCTATAGTGTTTAAAAGGTTCTATTAGACTGACCATCTGTCTGAGTATGACTCTCTTTATTAAAATTCCACATAGAACTTATATTCTACTGAAGATATAGCCAAAACATCGAGGTAAATCCCAAATCCCGATTAGATATAATAGAATATATTACTCCATTTAGACATAACACTCATTTAATATATAATATAAAAATATGATCAATAGAGAAATATTATTTAATGGAAATGAAGTGTGATGAATTCATAAGTTTATTGACTACAACCCAAATAAAATTATGTACATTAGACATTTTTGGGATTTCGATCCAAAAAATCCATGGTGATGTTTTACAATTACCATTATGGTATGAGTAATGGTTGTAACATCTCCATAGATTTTTGTCTCCCAAAATTACCTTGATAACACACCAAGAACCTAGATACATACTCTAAAATATCTCCCATTATGTTGTCCCACCAAAAATACTATTTCATATCTATACACATCATCAAACTTCCAAGAAAAATAAGGAATGGTAAACTATGAGCCTCATCTAATAGATCTATCCTCAAATATGGTATGGATGATGTAACGCCCTGACCCCAGCTACCCAAAGCCGGTGCATTACTTCGTAACATTGGCATGATCATAAAAGATCAAGTCTCGAAAGACCGATTAGTTTAGTAGCCTTGGAAACACTAGATACATTCGTAAACGTTACATTACATCATAAAGCGAAAAACTACAATAACATGGTCTTCATAGTCCACAATCATATCCCTTTCTGACTACCCCTGTAGGTCATTCATAAAATACTTCTTCACATCCTGGAAAAATATTAAAACATTGAAAGGGGTGAGCTCAGATGCTCAGTAATGATAACAATAATGCGGAAGCTTTCATAAATAAACATTAACATTTAAGGCAATGTATAACTAAAACAAAAGCCTTTTAAACATGAACTTCAACATAATATGGCAAAAGTAAAATGAGACAATGCCATTTACTTCTTCACATGGATATTCTACTGGTCGAATAATCACATGCAATATCAATAACCACTTTCATAATGATGGAACGCATAATGCCAGACTATCATAACCACGTAGCCAAGGCCTCGTGCCAAGACAACAAATAAAATTTTGTCAAGGCCTCGTGCCAAGACACTAGTTTGTCTCATGAGACCTGCCGATGCATCGAGGAGCTATAGCGGGCTCCACCCGTCACATATTAAGTCCAATGCATTCCTCATATGAATAGGTTTAAACATATCATAAACCATAACATAATTGTATCACATAAAACATGCATAAAGGAAACATAACATTTCCACATTTCAATCACAAGATATCAATACAGCACATTGATATAATATAAACGCTTTCAAAACCATTTTCAATACCAAAATAAAAGAAAGTTAAAACTTTGTATTTATTTTTCATTAAAAAAAAGATGGCTAATAGAGGAAGCCGAAACTCAAATAATGGTCACGGCGGCGGAGAAGTCGTTGTCGCCGCATAAGTACGGAAAGAAAAACATTACCTTTTGTCGTTTAGAAAAACGCTTTGTATAAAAAGATTCCTTTTGAATAACCGTAAAAGTCAAAGGGGTTTATACACCGTATAAAAGAAAGTTGTGTATAAAGCCAAATATGCCTCAATGAAAGGTGATTGAGACAAAGTCCTTAAAAAGATCATTTTTAAAATAAAATAGATCTATTATGTGTATTCACTATAGGTACACATAAAGAAAGTAAAAATACAAAATAGGACATAATAATATCATGACATAATTTGAAAGTAGGAGATTAATCCAAAGAATGGAAGTTGGGTTAAGAAATTCCCTTACCTCATGTCTGACTTGACTCAACCGTTCTTTAACCTCCTGAATAACAAACTAGAGTTAATATATACCTTATTAAGAACCATTTTCAATTTCATTATCCTTATTATATCACTTATTACAATGATATGAACATTATGTAATTATTTAAGTTAATAACGGTCGTTTTGTCGATCTTTGGTACTTGAGTCAACAATAAGCTTCTTATAATTACAAGTTGTTTATGTGGTGAAATATCCATTATATCCAGAATTATATTCATGATTTAGATGTCATATATATCTTATATATCCAGTATATACATTCATTTATAATATTACGTAACATTTAGAGGTAAGAAATGAAATGCACCGTTCATGGAGACGGTAAGCCGTACGTACGCATGAACGCTACTTTCATTTCAATTTCATATTTAATGGAACTAAATCATAATGATATAAATGTATAATATAATTCCAGTATAATATAGTGTATAATACCATTTACTCCATCCTTTATACATCCCACATATGGCATTAACGATTCAAATCACTTTGAGGGGGCGGTAGTCCGCACTTCCTAAAATGAAATTATCGCGTTTTACCCATAATGGAAATCATAAAGTAAGCCATAAATGAGAAATACAGAAGCATAAGTAAAACATAAACACATTATATATCATATATAAATATAGTTACATCTTAATGGCCACCTTTGAAGGTGTTATATGAGTGTTGAACAATCATCGTTTCGTGAGGCAGAAATTCGCCATCCACAGAAACCGTATGTTCTTTAACCATTAGATGTAGGTGTGTGTAAGTGTAGCTCGAATCCTTCTTATAACAACATCCTAGTATATTGAGGATACTGGTGTTGTTACAAAATAAATGAATAAAAAGAGTTTAGGGGGTTGGAGAAGAAAAATAAAACAAAACAACATTAGAAAAGACATTACCTCAAAATCGGGTAACTCTTTTTGATTTGAGCCAAAGGCTTCCTTGGGAAGAGTTCTGCCCAAAGTGAGGCTTCTATGAGTAAGGGAGGAATGTTGGGAGAGTATTTGGGCAGAGGTTGGCCGAGCCAAATGGCTTGAAAGTGTAAATGAGGTGGGAGAGGTGGGGGCCTTTTATAAGTGGAGAGGAGGGGCACTTTTGGAAAGATTGAAATGTTACATTATTTCACAATGCATTTCGGATTATAAAGGTCCCACACTTATATAATTCGAGGCTAAGGTGATAAGGGCTCGAAATCTCCTCATCCAATTGGCTTTGGACAAGTGTAAGCCTTGGATATTTCATTATCTTCCCATTTTATTTAAATCGTTAAATAATGAGGTCATCACTGCATCATCATGATGTCATAAATAATTTAATTTATTTAATGTCTAAAAATTATAAAAAAATACTATAATGTATTAAATCTTTTTATATTTCTAATGAATATTTATAATCAAAATTTGGACTTGTGTAACCCCACTTAAAAACTGTTTTAGTAAAACAACTCATGTTTGTGTCAATTTAATTTTAACATTAAATAAATATATATTAATGTCATTTTCCAACTAAAGTGGCTCCATGGGGTCCCCAAGTTGACCCATGGGTTGTCTTGGTCGGCCATGACTCATCCAATAGGAGTAGGACAAGTGTCAAGCTCATATAATATTATTAAAACATTGTTTTTACCTTAAACTACACTAATTACCTCTAATCGCGATTAAGAACTTAAAAGTTACTATTCACCAAAAAATTATTTTAATCTTATTGAACCACATTTTACTTCTTAATGACAACCATTTATGTCGGATTTTTGAAAATCAAATCACAGAAGTGGTAATATTTCATTTAAACGAAAAATCAGTTATTTAACTACCACTTAGTGGTTTCACTATTCATCAAAAATTGAAGTTTTTCAGAATAAGGCCAAAATTTCACCCTAAGATATAATTGATATTCCGAATTAAAAAATGATGTCTATTTTAAAAAAAATCCAAACATATAAGTTGTATTAATTAATTTTATAATTAATTCCCGCTGTTACAACAAATAGCGTGTTTTTAAGAAACAATTTATATCAAAAGATTGGCAATTGTTTATGTCCAATTTCAATGTCAAATTAATTCTAATGACCACCATTGGATAAAATGGTAAAAATATATTATAATTATACTCTAAAACCACTCAATAGTATAATTTATCACTATGAATTATTTTGATTAAAAAAGTTGTTTTAAGTATTTTTCACTATTCATAAAAATATTGAAGTTCTCAGAAAATTACAAAAAATTCAACATAGGCTAATTTCAATATTAGGAATACAAAAATGAAGTCCATTTTGAAATATAAAATTTCTATAATTTTAAAAAGTGGTTATTACTATTCATAATGGCTACTTTGATTTTTCGCGATGTTTTAGAACTCGAAGTTGCGTACAATGCAAGCTATTGTATTATTGAATGAGAAGCGTATCGTGGAAGCTCGGGGTGTTACATTCTCCCCTCCTTCAATAAATTGCGTCCTCGCAATTTGAAATTTTTCTTTGATAATAAAAGGTTGAAAATAGAAAATACCTTTGTGGAAAACCCACATCGGAAATAAGGTTAATAAATATATAACATTAAAAGAAAGCAAGATAAGTACAAAGGTCACCCGATATAGCCCATTGTAGGATTCTATGAAAATATGGATATGGAAGAAAAACAAACCATCAAGGTCTGATGGAGAGTTATAGAAAACAGGATTAGGAGAAAGTTTAACCATAAGAAAATCACAAACTTGTGATTGGTTAAACGGTCATTGAATCCCCAGTTGGAAAAGTTAACCGATAACATTTTTGTTTTAAGTTACCTTTTATAATGTTGAGGAATTTATTTATGAGATTTACTAAGAACGTAAGGGAATATACATACTTGTTATGTATACTTTCATTCGTTAATAATTTTTTACCACAAACCCAACTTTTACTCCAAATGGTAACAGAACTCAAAAATATTCTATTTATCCTAATTGTATAAGGTTAAAAATGTTAACACATACCATTTAGATTAGTAAAACTATTTTGTAATAACCAGGGACTTCCTGTAGGCTAGTGGTAGGAAATAAAGGCTTGTCGCACTATGATTGTGGGTTCGATTCCTGCAGCTTTGTCCGACGCGACGGGTTATGCCCCACCCTGCAGGTTGTCCTTTTCCTAAAAATATAGTACCATACTATTCCAAAAATAATATTCATAAATTTTTTAACCTTAAACAATACTATCCAAAGATCAACTTAATCCATTCCAACCTTTATAGTTATCCAAAATACTTCTGTCCAACTCACAGTCCCAATTTTATAAGGAAGGTAAACATAATGAAGATCCTTTTTTCCATGTAACAACATGTGAACACCTTCATCATGTATTCTTTTTAAACATACTGAATTACCATGATCCCTTATTCCTTATAGAATACTAGATATACTCCTTCTATCCAAAAATGTATACAAATCATCACTCAGTTTCAAGGAAGTTAAGAATATCAAATATAATTTATCCAAATCAATCACGTCTTATTCCAAAATCACTATCTCGGTATCAGAACCATATTATGGTTTATCTTTCTCTCAACCATATATTTTCCAAAATTTTAACCTACTGTGGAGTCACATTTCTTGGTTCCACACAATCTCAAGTCCTTGATGAAATAGTACTGCAGTACAATCCTTATATACTCCATAATTATTATAACCAGTACATCATTGATACCACACTCAAATTACAAAATTCTTTAATAACAACATAAGAACTCTAATCATTACTCCTCATATGTGGTAGTATCATAACATGATTATTATCCAATGACATCATTTGGGGCATACTCTGATGATTTGGACATTGGTTTGCGTAGTGTCCCCAATCCTTGCAGAAGAAGCATTGTAAATTTGAAACCATTTTCTTACCCTTACAGTCACGCACTTTGTGTCCTTTTTCTCTACACTTATAACAAACTCCCATTCCCTTTAGGCAAGTTCCATGATGTTTCTTCCCACAATTACCACATATTGGAAAATCCTTCTTTCCCTTCATCCCTTTATCCATCATTCTCTCTTCCATACCTTTCGTCTCTTGCTTCGCTTCAAAGCCATTGGACTCAGAGAATTCTTTACTTATCTTATTAACACATGATACTATTTCTTCATATGTTGAGAACACATGGGAGACTATTTCCCTTCGAAATGTTGGCTTAATATCGTAAAAGATACGATCCTTCTTACTCTTTGGATCATACGTATTGCTAGAGTTCACATTCCTTATACTGGGCACCATTTCTATACAATGACATAAACTAGGTTAGTTTATGAATTATAATGAATAATTCCAAACTTTTAAAATAATTAATGTAAATTGAACGGTTTATGGATATAATCCATAATCATAAGAATGTTTTCTTTGAATAAGCATATAATCATAAACCCTACATAATGGTTTGTAAAGAAAATGAGAATTATCCTAAGGAAATCCCTCGGGAGTGTCGTAACCAAGAGTGCAGCAAGGCCCGTTGTCGTGCACCAGTTCCCGTTTGAGTCTAGCTCAAAGCGGTGTTTTCGGGTTTTACCCCTAGGTACATCTGTGCCAGAGCCGCCTCTACCTGCTCGTATCCAGACAGGGATGCATTGCTCGGAAAACTCATAACATCTCTATAATACCAAAATTTTAGGAAGTTCTTCTATACTAATCCTCAAAGTCTATCTTTGGGCTATGTGCTCTAATCAGAGTTTATCTAAATCTAGCTTCCAAGGTTAGTACTAAACTGCCTCTGATACCAACTGTAACGCCCCGACCCCAGCTACCCAGAGCCGGTGCATTACTTCGTAACATTGGCATGATCATAAAAGATCAAGTCTCGAAAGACCAATTAGTTTAGTAGCCTTGGAAACACTAGATACATTCGTAAACGTTACATTACATCATAAAGCAAAAAACTACAATAACATGGTCTTCATAGTCCACAATCATATCCCTTTCTGACTACCCCTGTAGGTCATTCATAAAATACTTCTTCACATCCTGGAAAAATATTAAAACATTGAAAGGGGTGAGCTCAGATGCTCAGTAAGGATAACAATAATGCGGAAGCTTTCATAAATAAACATTAACATTTAAGGCAATGTATAACTAAAACAAAAGCCTTTTAAACATGAACTTCAACATAATATGGCAAAAGTAAAATGAGACAATGCCATTTACTTCTTCACATGGATATTCTACTGGTCGAATAATCACATGCAATATCAATAACCACTTTCATAATGATGGAATGCATAATGCCAGACTATCATAACCACGTAGCCAAGGCCTCGTGCCAAGACCACAAATAAAATTTTGTCAAGGCCTCGTGCCAAGACACTAGTTTGTCTCATGAGACCTGCCGATGCATCGAGGAGCTATAGCGGGCTCCACCCATCACATATTAAGTCCAATGCATTCCTCATATGAATAGGTTTAAACATATCATAAACCATAACATAATTGTATCACATAAAACATGCATAAAGGAAACATAACATTTCCACATTTCAATCACAAGATATCAATACAGCACATTGATATAATATAAACGCTTTCAAAACCATTTTCAATACCAAAATAAAAGAAAGTTAAAACATTGTATTTATTTTTCATTAAAAAAAAGATGGCTTATAGAGGAAGCCGAAACTCAAATAATGGTCACGGCGGCGGAGAATTCGTTGTCGCCGCATAAGTACGGAAAGAAAAACATTCCCTTTTGTCGTTTAGCAAAACACTTTGTATAAAAAGATTCCTTTTGAATAACCGTAAAAGTCAAAGGGGTTTATACACCGTATAAAAGAAAGTTGTGTATAAAGCCAAATATGCCTCAATGAAAGGAGATTGAGTCAAAGTCCTTAAAAAGATCATTTTTAAAATAAAATAGATCTATTATGTGTATTCACTATAGGTACACATAAAGAAAGTAAAAATACAAAATAGGACATAATAATATCATGACATAATTTGAAAGTAGGAGATTAACCCAAAGAATGGAAGTTGGGTTAAGAAATTCCCTTACCTCGTGTCTGACTTGACTCAACCGTTCTTTAACCTCCTGAATAACAAACTAGAGTTAATATATACCTTATTAAGAACCATTTTCAATTTCATTATCCTTATTATATCACTTATTACAATGATATGAACATTATGTAATTATTTAAGTTAATAACGGTCGTTTTGTCGATCTTTGGTACTTGAGTCAACAATAAGCTTCTTATAATTACAAGTTGTTTATGTGGTGAAATATCCATTATATCCAGAATTATATTCATGATTTAGATGTCATATATATCTTATATATCCAGTATATACATTCATTTATAATATTACGTAACATTTAGAGGTAAGAAATGAAATGCACCGTTCATGGAGACGGTAAGCCGTACGTACGCATGAACGCTACTTTCATTTCAATTTCATATTTAATGGAACTAAATCATAATGATATAAATGTATAATATAATTCTAGTATAATATAGTGTATAATACCATTTAATCCATCCTTTATACATCCCACATATGGCATTAACGATTCAAATCACTTTGAGGGGGCGGTAGTCCGCACTTCCTAAAATGAAATTATCGCGTTTTACCCATAATGGAAATCATAAAGTAAGCCATAAATGAGAAATAAAGAAGCATAAGTAAAACATAAACACATTATATATCATATATAAATATAGTGACATCTTAATGGCCACCTTTGAAGGTGTTATATGAGTGTTGAACAATCATCGTTTCGTGAGGCAGAAATTCGCCATCCACAGAAACCGTATGTTCTTTAACCATTAGATGTAGGTGTGTGTAAGTGTAGATCGAATCCTTCTTATAACAACATCCTAGTATATTTAGGATACTGGTTTTGTTACAAAAGAAATGAATAAAAAGAGTTTAGGGGGTTGGAGAAGAAAAATAAAACAAAACAACATTAGAAAAGACATTACCTCAAAATCGGGTAACTCTTTTTGATTTGAGCCAAAGGATTCCTTGGGAAGAGTTCTGCCCAAAGTGAGGCTTCTATGAGTAAGGGAGGAATGTTGGGAGAGTATTTGGGCAGAGGTTGTCCGAGCCAAATGGCTTGAAAGTGTAAATGAGGTGGGAGAGGTGGGGGCCTTTTATAAGTGGAGAGGAGGGGCACTTTTGGAAAGATTGAAATGTTACATTATTTCACAATGCTTTTCGGATTCTAAAGGACCCAAACTTATATAATTCGAGTCTAAGGTGATAAGGGCTCGAAATCTCCTCATCCAATTGGCTTTGGACAAGTGTAAGCCTTGAATTTTTCATTATCTTCCCATTTTATTTAAATCGTTAAATAATGAGGTCATCACTGCATCATCATGATGTCATAAATAATTTAATTTATTTAATGTCTAAAAATTATAAAAAAATACTATAATGTATGAAATCTTTTTATCTTTCTAATGAATATTTATAATCAAAATTTGGACTTGTGTAACCCCACTTAAAAACTGTTTTAGTAAAACAACTCATGTTTCTGTCAATTTAATTTTAACATTAAATAAATATATATTAATGTCATTTTCCAACTAAAGTGGCTCCATGGGGTCCCCAAGTTGACCCATGGGTTGTCTTGGTCGGACATGACTCATCCAATAGGATTAGGACAAGTGTCAAGCTCATATAATATTATTAAAACATTGTTTTTACCTTAAACTACACTAATTACCTCTAATCGCGATTAAGAACTTAAAAGTTACTATTCACAAAAAAATTATTTTAATCTTATTGAACCAAATTTTACTTCTTAATGACAACCATGTATGTCGGATTTTTGAAAATCAAATCACAGAAGTGGTAATATTTCATTTAAACGAAAAATCAGTTATTTAACTACCACTTAGTGGTTTCACTATTCATCAAAAATTGAAGTTTTTCAGAATAAGGCCAAAATTTCACCCTAAGATATAATTGATATTCCGAATTCAAAAATGATGTCTATTTTAAAAAATTCCACACATATAAGTTGTATTAATTAATTTTATAATTAATTCCCGCTGTTACAACAAATAGCGTGTTTTTAAGAAACAATTTATATCAAAAGATTGACAATTGTTTATGTCCAATTTCAATGTCAAATTAATTCTAATGAACACCATTGGATAAAATGGTAAAAATATATTATAATTATACTCTAAAACCACTCAATAGTATAATTTATCACTATGAATTATTTTGACTAAAAAAGTTGTTTTAAGTATTTTTCACTATTCATAAAAATATTGAAGTTCTCAGAAAATTACAAAAAATTCAACATAGGCTAATTTCAATATTAGGAATACAAAAATGAAGTCCATTTTGAAATATAAAATTTCTATAATTTTAAAAAGTGGTTATTACTATTCCTAACGGCTACTTTGATTTTTCGCGATGTTTTAGAACTCGAAGTTGCGTACAATGCAAGCTATTGTATTATTGAATGAGAAGCGTATCGTGGAAGCTCGGGGTGTTATAGATGAAATTCATACACAATTACCAATCCTTATCATTCCTTCACAATCATGGTTTAACTTAGGAATATTTTTTAAATTCTTCTATAGTCTAACATCTTACATTGGTTCCTATTTAATCCTCACAATGATAAATGGTTGAACACTAATTTGAGAAAGATAAAATTTCTCCCCTTCAATATTTCAAGATTATTCGTTTAAAAATCTTAAAATATTGGATATTTTGTGATCCTCATCCTATATAATCTTTTATGGCCCTTTAGACTCCAAGAATCATCCACCTTGTTTTCTATCCAAGTGTGGTAATGTATTGATCAATCATAATATTTAATAATCTCCAACCATATTCTCTAGTTTATATTCAACTCTTTCAGTGTGAATTTATACTCTACACTTTTATGATTAGAATATATATCACATTTATCTATAAAGATAATTCCTCTAAATTTTTAATGAAAATATGACTACATCTAACTATAAATCTTGAGTTGTGTAATTTTTCTATTAAACCTGAAATTTTCATGAGGCATAATCTATAACCATATGACTCTGCATGAGAATGCATCGCAGTCCCCTATTCTATGTAAATATAATCTAGTTTAATGTATGAAAATATGTTCTAAATAAACTTCTCTTTATTTCCTTGAAATTTTACTCACATTCATCTATATAAAGAAACTTATATCTCTTACAAGTTAACCTCATGAGTGGATTAGATAGTACTGAGAAAGTATTCACAAAGTTTCGACAAAATCCATCCAAACCATGAACACTATGGATCCCCATCATAGTGGTTGGTTTGGTCCAACATTTAATAACTTCTATATTTGATGGATCCAGAAATATACCTTTACTTGAGAACATATAACCCAAAAATAAAATTTTTTGTAGCCTAAATTCACACTTTGAAAAATTTTCATACATATTCTCCTTCCTTATGGATTCAGTACAATTATAAAGTGATTTTGTTGCTATTTTGTGCTCATTTAATATATAAGAAAATAATCTATAAAGACTACCCCAAAGTTATCAAGTTAATTTATAAAGACCATATTCATTATATCCATGAATATAGTAGGGGGTTTGAAAAGAATAAATATAATCACTATATATTCATAGTGTCTATACCTTGTATGAAATTCTTTGTCAGATATATATTCCTTATTGACCCTAAATTGATGATATCTAGATCAAAGATAAATCTTTCAAAAGTATTGATCTCTGCATAGTTGATCAAACAAGTCATCAATACGAGGTAGAGGATACATATTATTGATTTTCATCTTGTTAAGTTTCGAATAATCAATGAAGAGTCACATTGATCCATATTTATTCTAAAAAAAAGAAAATATTCACCTCAAGGTTATGCACTTGGATAAATAAATCCCTTTCAAAGATTATCTTGGAGTTTATTCTTTAATTCCCTCAACTCAATTAGGGCCATTCTATATGGTTCCTTTGAAATAGGTGTATCATTGAAAATAAAACTTCACGATTTAGTAGAATACTAGAAAACACTTCCAAAAAGACATCAACAAACTCCCACCCAGTAGGCATATCTTTGATTCTGAGTCTCTCCCCAACCAAATGAGATAAACACCCATTTTGAATTGGTATAAGTACCTATAGAATGGATTAAATTTTGAATGGATATTCATATTCTTCATCGCATTGATAGATGATCATAGGTTGGTTCATAAAATCAAATGTGACTTCCCGTACTCAAAAATTTATGTGGGATTTATGTAAATAAATCCAATCCATTCCTAAGATAACATCAAAATCCACCAACATGAGAAAAAAAGATATCTAGAAAGCAGATTCCCATAAACTTAAATTTGAGGAGTATCATATACTTAAGATATAATAATCATACCATTAGTGGGTTTTAATAACAATTAAACATCTAATCATTGAGGTGGTACTATGATAACCTTATAAAATTATTCAGATATAAAAGAGTGGGTAGATCTGTAATAAAATAAGATATTAATAGTTCTAGATTAGATAAAAAGTATACCTTTCACCACTTCATTATCTATATCAAAAATAGTGATTATATGATATTTTTATTTGTCTCTAGGCTTATGGCGATACTAATGTTGATCATTGTCATTTATCTTTATATTTTATCACTGGTTAACATAATTCCATAATCCTTATATTTGAAACACTGAAGTGTGGGAGGTGTATTCTATTGAGATTTATTTATTGTTCATTCCATCGACTAGTCTCTTCACATCAATTAATTATTAAATTTTACAATGACATTACTTTCCACACTTATAGTATTTACTTGCCCCCTTAAAAAAATTTACTCCATTTTCCTTCCAAAATTCATGCATAAAGGAAGGATCATATTCTTCTCTACATGATTTTTAGAGTTTCCTTTGAATTACATCTTTAAATTTTTATCAAAACCATGATATTAATGGGTACCTACAACATCCATTTCCACCTTGATAACTCATAAAATGATTTATTCATAGATACTAAAGAATATTATGGCTATCACCCTTTATATACTTTGTTTTAAGACACTAAAGAATTGATCAACCTTACAGGTTGAATAATAATACACAACTAGAATTTTCATTTTTTACAAAGGTGTATTACTGAAAGACTCCCATCGCAAAAGTCATTGGTGATGGGAGTTTTTCAGTAGTGTACCACCGAAAAAATAGCACTACAATTGTTGTTATTTTCCATAACCAGTCATAAGTAAAAAAAATTTGATAGATAGATTAACCATCACAAATGCTGATGATTTTTTTTTTCAAATAATCAATTACAATGGACTGTCATAATTGATATTATTTGAAACATAATATAAGTCTCCTGAAAATACAAATATATTTTTTTAAAATTATTTAATACATATTTTTTTAAATTTAAAACAAATTAAAATAATTAAAAATAGTTTTAAAAATTAAAAATAAGTAAAAATATTTTTAAAATTTAAAAAAATTAAAATAAATTAAAAATATTAAAATACATTAAAAATAATTTAACTTTTTTTAAAAATAAAAAATAATTTCAAAATTAAACATAATATAAAAAATTAAAACACATATAGAAGTTATTCAACATTTCAAACATAATATGTTTTCATCCCAAATTAAAAAATTGTCAAAATACTTCTCAAATCGTCTCATGATGTCAGGGGGTGGAGGATCACTCAAATGATTTGAGGAGGAAACTCCATACCAACACTTGTGCAAGCCATCACATATACTCCACTATCTTCTAATATCTCCAATGATGCTGATCACAGTCCTCCTACCTCTCTCTCCCATTGTGTTGTCTCATCTTGAACTATCAACCTCTCCTTATACTTTGTAGCAGTTGAAGGCATCAATGGTAACTCTCTATGATCTCCCTTTGCGCTCACCAATGACATCACATATGTACCATAAAAGGTTATAGGTATTAGTTAGTAACCAATACCAATCACCGATCATTTTTCAACACTATGAAAAGTCACTTATTTCAAAGCCCCCAATCGAAACCTGAATCACTAGTAGCATCTTCTTTTCTCATGACTTTACCCTCTCATGAATGAGAATTCATAACCTCATATGTTTCCTTAAAATATAATTATAAATTTGAATAAAAATAAAATTAATATTAGTGATTTTTTTTAAATTACGAACCATAATATGGCGTAGTCAATCACCTACAAGTTGTCCTATATATGGATCAATATACATATTATAATAAACATAAAACTCTATAATATATGGGTCATTAGAGGCCTATATAATACAACAAAATTTTTATATTTATAGTATATATGCATTAAGAAACAATATCACTTACCATATGTCATTGATGTATGCCAAATGTATGAATTCCGACCCTATGTGCGACCTCCTGTCTCCCCTGGATTTGACGTCCAGATGATGAACTCCTCCTAAAAAGTCCCTCCTTTCTAGTAAGAGCATAATCCATCCCATACCTAAGATGAAATATATTTAGGTCAATGGGAGCCCCAATACTATTCTAAAATAGTAGTAGAATCTCTATCCATTTATCCTTTTCAGAGGTTGTGTAAAAACTGAAAGTATTATTCACCTATACATGTCTCTCATGCCTAAAAAATATGATGTCTCAGGATATTAGAAATCATAGAACAAAAATTATGAACAAAAATTTAAAAAAATTGGTCATTAACGAAATAAATTTTAAAAATATTATATTACTTAAAAATGTACAATCTAGTAGTTTAACAAGTGTTGAAGAACTATGATGGGAAAACGGTACCATGACACCCATGAATTAGAAAATAAATCTAAGAATCAAACAATTCTACCCAACTACTAAATGTGAGAAACTATGCAAATAAAAACAAATTACCAAAATATTATTACCAAAATGAATAAAAAAACATAATATAAAATAAATATCATAAACAACTAAACATGCCACTGTAAATGAGGATCAAAGTCCAGAGATGGGTGTCTCTCGGGAGTAGGTTCTAGAATCATCCATAAAGAAATACTCACCCCCTCCTAATAGGTGTAGCATCCCATAGATCAGATGAATCAGGCTTATCCATAGAAAGTGCATCATCAGTGAGAGAATGAAAGAGATTATCGGGTGTCTCTACAGCCATCTAAAACAAATAATATTATATGTAAGAAATTATTAACATAAATATCAATTATAAAAACTAATAAATACCAAAATATAATAATCTTACCTATAAGAAATTTATAGTAGAAATATAAAATATTAAAAACTAATAAATACCATAATGTAATAATTAACTATAAATAAATACTAGAACATAAAACTATAACCTTTAAATATTTGTTAATATAGATATAAAATATAAAAAACTAATAAATATATTTATGAAAACAATATTCTAACCTGTTAAGAATTGTTGATATATATATCAAATATAAAAAACTAATAATTATAGGAATAATCAAAGGATCATAATATATCATCAGGGCCATCCATGTGAAACAAACAATTTTACATGTAAATAATTATTAATAAAAATATAAAATATAATAATAGAAAATACTTAGAAATAATACATTAATCAGCATCTTATTCATCATTTTAATTAAGGAAAGTTTCTTCATCCTCATCCTCAACATCGTCAACTTCTATAAAACATTATTTTTCATCATCCCTTATTACATCATCAACCTTATCTATATCGTCAACCATTAATTGGGGGTTTCATTATCAAGATTTATATCTATTTTGGAATGAGATATATTTGGGAATGTTTCTTGAAAATTTTAAATATGTTTTACTTCCGCAAAACTAATTTCATTTTCAATAAACTGATTGTCACCTAATTTAATTTTTATTACACTCCACTGAATATCCAAATATCTCAAAACATCATAGTAATTTTCATAATAAAATTTATATTCTTGATGTTCCAAATCAAATGGTTCATTTGATGTAAGAATAATGTTATATTTAATGTCAATGACTACATATCATGGATGAAATCACAACCATCGATCAGTATCAAACCAATGAAATTTCAACATTGTTATATAATTTTTTCTTAGACAACATAAATCAAATATTTGATCCAACATACCATAAAATTAGACTTTAATTTCTTTATGATGATATCATTTTAAAAAAACTCTTATATTCATTGAATTCATTGAGTCACTATATATGAGTGTATTGAATCTATGTACATTTACCACATATCCATTATAAGATTTTACCAATTTTGATGGAGGGTTTTTGAGAACATATAGTCAAATATATAAATTTTATTTTCATTTTGTGTTTCCTGCAAACAATAATAATTATTAATAACATATATCATTAAAAAATTGATTTATTGTTTAATTGAAAAAAACTTAAGTTACTTGTATTTGAATACAATTTATAATTTTCTTTATGATTTTCTTCAATATAAATAAATGTAATTTGTATCTTTTTTTGGATAAGTTCATCATATAGTTTACAAAATAGTAAATGTAAATAAATTTATTTATTATAAAAATTTAACAAAATATTAAAAAGTAGTACTTAATGAGAAAATCATGTCATTTATTCAAAATTCAACATAACATATGTATGATATTTTTATAGTTTTTCATCTTAAAGCCATCATTCACAATAACCACCAAAAAAAATATCCGGATGATTAAAAACTAAGAAATTATGGTCTATGAAATAATTAATAATTTTCTCATTGTGACCCATCTGATTATGTCTTAAAGGACGTTGTGATTGAAAATAATAAGATTAAAAATTTGAAAGTTCCCCCTATAAGTATGCTTCCACAATTGATCCTTCAATATATACTTTGTTATGTACTTTCTTCTTTAACTTTTTCATTAATCTCTCAAATGGGTACATCCATTAAAATTGTACCATCCCCCCACATTTAGATTCATACAGAAAAATCAATATTAAATGTTCCATTGAGTTAAAGAATCCTAGCGATAATACTTTCTCTATTTTAAATAAAATTAAAACAATATCATTTTGTAGAATACTCAATTCATCATAATAGGATGTTTCCACAAAAATATCTCAGAATAAATTTGATATTTTGGTCAACATGTCCCAAATAGAAGAATTCAATATCCCTCAAAGACCAACAGGAAGTAAACATTCCATTTTGACATGGCATAAATGACTTTATATGCTTGTAATATCCCCATTTATAACACAATGAGAAAAATTAGAAGCATAAAAATTTGGTAACCTCAAATATTGAATCAATTGATAGAATAATAAATTAATTTCTTTGTAAAGTGAGTAAGATAATTTCTGATTCATTAAATTATGCGATCTTTCATCTTATAATAATTCAAGTTCATGATTTTTGAAAATCATAGTAAGATCTAACTATGCATTTACATTATATTTGGTCTTATCAAGCATGTCGAAAATGGTATAAAATATGTTATAAAAAAATCAACCCTTTTATTCTTTACATCTAACTTGTGAAAAACCAAAATATAAAACTAATATGTAAGGTCCAAAAATACTCGTCCTAATCCAATTATGATATCTCCAAAAACCATTAATTTTTTGTTCATTTATGTTTGGTAAAAAAGTAATAGGATTTAATACGTATATGATAGATATTACCTAAATACCTAAGATAACTAATATAGGTTCATATCTTTCAGTTATACCTTTTTAAAATTATTTATTTTCCTTTTTAAAGGGCGATCCATAGGAAGAAATATCTGATGATAGTCAAAATAAATATTATTTCTACCCTCACTTTGAATAAATATTTAGTTCTCATCCATGTAGTATAGACATGATTTTAGACCATTTGTACTCCCTCTAGATAACATACAATATGTTGAAAATTCCCTAATGACCCACATTGATGCATCATATACTATAAAATTCTAATATGAAACTATATCAAATATTGTCACACCATTGTATAATAATGAAAATAACTCATCGATTAGTGGCTTCAAATAAGAATCAATATTCATATTCAGATGTATTATAAATAATAACACCATATATATATATGAATCCTTCATCAACATCTGATAAGGTAAGTTGTACAGAGTAATGAAAACATTCCAACAAGATTATTTTCTTTCGTAAGAAGCAAATGGAAAAACAATCAGAAGAAAGATCCAACTGTTTGTTATAAGTATCTGAAGAAAAATAAGTTGTCATTTGATCAAAGTGTTTCCATGAGTCATTATCCCATGAAATATTTAAGCATTTAATGATGGAGAAATTTGATTCATTCCATGTTATCAATATAACTGTGTTGTGAGATATAAATAAACATTGAATATGGGGTGTAATTGGAAAATACCTCAACTATTTCAAAAGAAATATGGACTTTAATTGTTTTTTTCTTTATACCTCGATTCTCCACATGTTGGATAATTAAACAATGGTTCATAATCACCATAATGTAAGATGAAACCATTTGAACATGGGTGAATCTTATGATAAAAAAGGCCAAAATTTTGGACCAACCTCTAACATTCATAGAAACATTTAGGTAAGGTATTTCCTTCAAGAAAGAAAAATTTAATGAAAGATAAAATCTAATCACAATAACTATTTTACATTCCAAAATTAGATTTAATAACCATATATTTTGTAACAACTTCAAGTTTGATCATTTGGAATCCCAGATATATGGCCTAATCATTATATTTGGAAAAATTATAAAATTGAGATGGTTTTGATTTAGGATTTTGAACATCATTCTAATTTTTTGTTTCATTAATATATAATACAACTGACACATGTACAAGGTTTTTAAATAACGGATCTAAAACCCAAAAGTTTTCAATAACTCTTGAATTCTATTCACTATTTTGATTCCAAAAAATATAATCTATTTTAAAACAAAAATGCAGTAGTTGAAATCCAACATTATCAAATATTTTGAATATCCTAAGATCATATTTATTACATGGACATTAAATTGATCCTTCAGAAACAAATTTTTAATTTGATGATGTAAATGAAATAAATGTTTATACCCCATGAATATAGAGTGGTTTTATACTAGATCCCATGGGATTGTTCGATGATTTATCTAATCATGATCACATAATAGAAAGTAGTGTCTCATTACCAAATCCACTGTTATCAAATAATAAAAAATTAATAAAAATAACTATTACTCATTGTGACTAATTTAAAATTATTATTATATTTTAACACCTTTGGGTATTCTATTTAACATGACCAGAGTGAGTGGTTGGTTTAGGATAGGATTATGGGGCTTGTAGAGGCTCGACAATAATAGAATAAAAATATTAAATATATTACATCACATAATTTCTATTTTTTTTTGAAAATAATGGAATATCTCTTGTAAAGTTTCTTTTATGGGAAATATGGGATAACTGTTAGGTTTAGATATGTTGTTTACCTTATGAACAACATAACAGTTGTGTGCATTTGGTGTTTGGTTACATTTTACATGAGGGTAATTCATTTAATATTTTTATTATAATTTTTAATTTTTTTATATCTCCTAAAATGCGTATCATATGAAAAACTAGAGACCACCCTTAGGTTTGAAATATGGGGTTTATCCTAGATAAAACATAATAATTGTTCACATCGATAGTTTGTTAAAATCATGAAATATGGTAATTAATTTAGTATTTATATTATAATTTTTTACAAAAAATTTAATTATGTTCATAAAAGTGTATTATATTAGAAATCAGAGACTACCGTTAGGTCTGGAATGCTAGGTTCACCCTTGGCGTGACATAATATTTATGTGTATCTAATTTTTGTTAACATCACACATGTGGGTAACCTTTTTAATATATTATTAATGTTATATAAATATATATATTACCACATTTATACCAATTATTAATATTGTTTATTTTATTAATACAAAATTTATATGTATTATTGTGAATTTCTAATATTTTTTATTTTTTTATATTTTTTTTGCAAGGCATGAAAAAATCATAGAATTTATTAAAAATATTTTTAAATTTTTACTAGGCAATAAAATTATTCATTATGTAATACTAATTATTTATTGTTTTTAACTGAATTTATAATTAATATTATTAAACTCTAATAATTACTAATATTTCATTTTTTTCCTTTTAAAACTTATTACAAATTTTCATAATCTCATAAAATTTTCAAACTTTTAATAACATTTTTTAATTAACAATAATATTTTTTAACTATTAATAATATTAAATAATTAATTATTGAATATTAATTATTATAAATTATTGATGATTATTACGAATATTTATATTATTTAAATTATTATTACTTTTTTAATAATATATATATATATATATCTCACAATTTCTTAATTAATATAAATACATCAAATATATTCTGACTTTTTTAAACAAATATACAAATCAAATATATATAAACACACACACACACACACACACACACACACACACACACATATATATATATATATGTATGTATGTGTGTGTGTGTGTGTGTAATAAACCTTACAAGATTTTTTAAAATGTTTATATATACATATGCAGATGTTAATATATATGTATAACCTTACACATTTTCTTAAAACTTATATATATATATATATATTCACATGTTTATATACATACATAGATACATATATATATAGATTTATATTAAAATCTACACATATATATATAAACTCAAGTGTTAAATTCAATTTAAATCCTTATCCCAATGTTTTAACCATATTTAACCCATTTTACTTTTCTGAGGGTGACCAAAATTTACAATGGTTACTATTATTATTTAACAAAAATAAAAGGGGAGTATTTTTAAAATTTTAATATCATGATTAGAAATATATAATCAATTTTTCAAAAATAAAATTCTATAAGTTTCATAAATCCATTTAAAAATATATGGGAAAAACAGGACAAAAATCGTTTTTCAGAAAAGTTAATTTTTAAGCATAAACTGGATTTATTCCTATACAATGCATATAAAAAAATTAGATTATTGTAAAAAAAATTATTGAGTATATAATATATGAATTTAATTAATATTATTCAAAATTTGTGAATAATTTTATTTATTAATATAAAAAAACAATTGCGAACTTAAAAACTATTTTTCAGAAAAATATATCCTTTATTTTCATTTTTTTATTTTCATTTATAATAAATTTGTAAGCAATAAATTAATTTTATATTTATGTAAAAAATATTTTTTCATAATTTATTCTTTCCTATTCATACCCACCAATTTAATAGTTAGTCAATTAAATAATAGTAATTTAATAGTATATCCTCGTTCATTTAAACATGACATTGCATGTAAAGAGAGGTATCAAAGAAAAAATTATTTAAAGAGAAATATATTCTAAAACATCAAGTTTTCTATTCTACCACTATTAATATGAATTAAACCATCAAAATTATGTCACTCAGATACAAAAAATTGAGGATATATCTATTTCATCACATCCTCAGGTTCCCATGTAGCTTCTTCAGATTTTTGATTACTCTAGAGAAATTTAACCAGGAAAGTATTCTTGTTACTTAGATATTTATATATATGATTCAATATTTTTAATGGCAATTCTTCATAGGAATGATAATGACCCAATGGTATGAACACTATGTTTAATATATCTGACATATTTAGTATGTACTTCCTTAGGAGTTATACATGGAATACATCATGAACTTGAGAGTGGTTCAGTGGAAGCAACATTCAATAAGCTACCATCCCAACTTGATCAAGAATCTCAAAAAGGAAAATATAACTAGGGATTAACGTTCAATTATTTATGAGTCTCATATCCTTATTACATGGAGAAATCTATAAAAATACCTACTCATCAACTTCAAATTATAGATTTCTCCAAATATTTTAAACATAGCTTTTTCTATGATCTTTGAGTTGACTTGATATGATATTGAATTGATTTTACATTATATTCTATTTACTCAGCTAGATCATCTACCATTCACTTTATTTCTCTAGCCTCATCCCAACACATCAGAGTTTTGCAATTCTTTCCATATAGGTCTTCATTAGAATCCATTTGAAAGTTGGATTCAAAGATATTGTTTTAAGAAAACTCAACTATAGAGATGGTTTGATACAAAACCCCCTTAAAACACATAAAATAAGATTTATGTATATCCCCTATGGTTTTAGTGATTCTTTATGACTGAAAATCTTTTTTAGGATTATAAATAGTACCACATCTCAACTTCATATCTAGTTTTTGCTGAAGACTTCACCAGATTTTCGAGGTAAACCATGGATCCCAACCATACAAATTATAATATGGTACTCCATGCAACCTTCCCACTTATTTAATTTATATTCTAAAAACCTGATGAAGTGATAAATCTTATTTAATGTAAATTATTTGTGTGGAATTTATAATGCAATCAACTATAACCCACATATAATTATGGCCTTTAGACGTTTTGGTGTGTCTCAAGAAAAAAATATCAAGTGATGTTTTCCGATTTCTATTATGGTATAGTTAATGGTTGTAACATCCCATTATAATTCTTTCTCTTATCCTCAACTTATTGAAAAACCAATGACCAAGATACATACTCTAAAATATTTTTCTTCATATTGTACCACTAGAAACTCTCTTTTATATCTCTATATATCTTTATACTTCGAGGATGAATATAGAATTATTAACCAGGAACCTCATCCAATAGATTCTTCTTCAAATATTGTATGGGAAAAACACATACACAATTATTGATCCTAATATCTCCTTTATAATCATGGTTTAAATTATGAAATTTTTTAGCCTTATTCTATTATTCCACATCTTCCTTCTACGCCTCTTTAATCCTCCCATGTATAGATGGTTGAACACTCATTTGATCAAGACAACATTTCTCCACTTCCATCAACATTTCTAGATTTATTGTTTGAAAATCCATAAATATTGGATATTTTTTAATCCACATCATGGATAAGATAACATGATACTTCTGAATCAAATCCTCACCCACCTTGTTCACATTCATATGGTTGTAATGTATTGAGCTATCATAATATTTAATCAGCTCCAAACATCTTCTCTAGAACATATTCAACACTTTATATGTGAATATATACTTTAAAATTTTATGATTTGTATATATATCACACCTTTATCCATAATGATAATGCATATATATCTTTAATGTAAATATTATCTAAGTTTACACTAAATCATGATTTGGGTAATTTTTCTCATGAAACTTCAATTATCATTAGGCATAAGCTATAACCATTGTATTTTGCATGATAATTCATTCTTTTCCATAATTTATTGCATCATTATAGAACCAAAACCCATCTCTTCTAGAGCATAATGCAATCGCAGGTGTGCTAAAGAACCTTCTATTTTGTTCCTTTAAATTTTCCATACATTCATCGATCTAAAGGAACTATATCCATTCTAAGTTAACTTAGAGAGTAGATCAGAAAGTATTGAGAAACTATCCACAAAGTGTCAATGATATCCAACCAAACTAGAAAAACTATGGATCTTAGTCATAGTGGTCAGTCTAGGATAATGTTAAATAACTTCCATCATTAATGGATCCAATGATATACCTTTACATGAGATTATATAACACAATAATGATAATTTTTATACCCAAAATTCACAGTATAATTTTTTCATATAACTTATCCTTCCTTAGGGATTGTAATGAAATTATCATGTGATATAAATTCTATTAATTTCTATTTGAATATATAACAATATCACCTATAAATAATACCAAAAACTGATCAAGGTAATCTCTAAAGACACCATTCATTAAATCCACAAAGATAGTGGGGGAATTAGTAGGACCAAATGACATCACTATATATTCATAGAGTCACTACCTTATATGGAATTTTATATTGGGTATATCTCTTTTCATAACCCTAAATTGATGAGATCATAAATGAATATAATTCTTAAAAAGGAAGGGATATTTGAACCCTTGATTAAACAAGTCATCAATATGATGTAGTGGATACTTATTCTTTATTGTGATCTTGTTATGTTTCCAATAATAAATATAGAGTTTCATTTATCCATCTTTCTTCTTTACAAAAAGAATAGGAGTGCCATAAATTAACACACTTTTCCAAATAAATACCTTATTAAATTTATCATGGAGTTGCTACACCAATTCCTATACCTAAATTAGAGACATTATATATGAAACCTTTAAAATAGGTGTCACACAAGGTATGAATTATAATGAAAACTGAACTTCATGATTCAGTTAAAGACTAGAAAAATCTTCCAAAAACACCACAATAAAATCCCATGCAACAGGAATATATTTGATATTGAGTTACTCCCCAATCATATAAGATAAATACCCCTTTGAATAGAAATCATGACCCATAAAATTGATGGAATTTCCATTGGATTCTCATATTTATTATCACACAAATGGATGATCATAGGTTTGTTCAGAAAATCAAGTGTGAATTACCTTACATGGAAATTGATGTACGATTTATGAAAAGAAATATTATCCATTCTTAATATGACATTAACTTCAACCAAAAGGATAATAATAATATTTTCAGGAAGCACATTCCCACAAACTTTAATTGGAGAAGGATCATAGACTTGAGAAATGATCATTATAACATTATGGGTTTTCACTACTAATTCAATATCTAATAATTGAGGTGGTATTGTGATATCCTTAGAAAATTCGTTAGATATTAAAAAGTGGGTATATTTAGAATCAAATAAGACATTAGTTTTTCTATAGTTTATGTTAAGTGTACCTATATCCACTTCATTATCCATATCAAAGATAATGATTGCATGAGACATCCCTTTGTGTCTAGGATTAAGGGGTTATTGTTTTCAATTAATATCATTAAAAATTGGATTTGTGAACTATTTAAAATATTTCTCATACTCTATACATTTGAAATATTGGAGTGTGGGTGGTGGATTCTTTTGAGATTTTTATGGTTCTTTTCATTATCTAACACCACTTCATTATTTTATTTTATGATGACGTACCTTTACACAGTTAAAACATTTAATGGAAAACTTCCTCCCTATTTCCTTATAAAATTTGAGCATAAAAGAAGGATCATATTCTTCTATCCATGATTTTTAGAGTTTCCATTGAATTAAATCTTTCTTTTCTTATCAAAACCTTGAGAGTGATGGTTAACTATAACCTCCATTTCCTCCTTTATATCATAATGACTAATTTATTCATAGATACTATTGTATCTTATAGATAACACCCCTTGGAGACTTGGTTTTATGCCACTAAAGAATCAGTAAACCTTACATTCAGATTAGATGATAATACTAGAAGCACACCTCAAATGTCTTGTGAAATATGCCTCATAAGTACTAATAAATTCATCATCCTTATGATTTTCCCAAGAAATTTCTTCTCTATTTTCACATGAAAAATACAAGGAATATACTTACTGTAAAATAATCTATTAAACTCTTCCCATTCCGTGGATTCAGTTTGTTCTCATTGCCTCATGTTATTAATAAGATTCCACCATTGATCTGCTTTACATTCCAAATGATAAAAAACTAGAATAACATTTTCATGTTCTAAACACTAGAGAATATAAAATATCTTTTTAGTGGAACTAATCCATTTCTCATCAACTACTAGATCAGTGGACCCACTAAACGAAGGTATATGTTTCCACATGAAGGAGTCGATAGAATATTATTCCCTACTGTTCTCATTTATAATATCTATATGATTCATAGAATGAGGAATTTTCATAAGAATAATAATGATATTTTTAATTCCATATCATATTTTTTTTAACCAATAGTAAAATCATTGAATTCTCTATAACATTCAACTTTAACATGATTCTTTCAGGTTTTATCCATTGAATAAAACAAAAAAACATAGAACGAGTAATAATAATCATAGTGGGATTCCACATAATCATGAAAAATAATTCATACGGTGTCTTTGTAAAGACAATTTCTCAATATTTGTCCCCTTTAGTTTTATCCTAGGTTATACATGATCATTACAGAAACTTTAGGATGTTATCCTTTTTATAGACTATTCCCAAATCTTGTCACTAAAGTTTTCTCATCCTAGTTTCCAATTGTATCTAAAACTTACAATGATACCAACTATATCCACCTAAAATATTCATACATAAATATTACATCTTATTATATTAATAATCATTACATAACATAACGATCCATGTCATAATTTTATTGGTTTAGTATCTTTTGAAATGTGGACACATAAACAACTTTTTGATAAGATATATACATCATCTCCCACATATTTATTCATAACTTGAACTCTTATTAGACAAATCATACATAAAGACTTTATTTATAACTATTGGAAAAGAAAAATAAGAATGGGTGGGCTCAGATACTCAACATGGGTAAATAAGGGAGATATCAATGATAAATTAAACATAAAATGAACATAAAGGTCTGAGAACATGAGATTAACATTTGAAAACCATACCCTTCATATCAAATATCATAATCATAAATTGCGGTATATATATCTTCATTTAAAAAGACATTAATCATAATGGAATCCAACAACATAATCTATGAGAGCATAACATTGTCATAAGACATATGTTTTTAGTATACAAAAAGACATAGAATGTAATTTACTTATTACGAATGGCTCATTACCAACACTATCATAGTGGAATGAGTTTACTCCCCAAACCATCATAGTAGTTAATAATCACTCCCAATAATATAATAGTGGATAAGGTCTCTTACAAAACTAGGTTCACTCCCCATTCCAATACTCTTTATCCCATGAGGTATCCACATTTACCCAATGTATTTGAGGGATATATAATTTCATTCCCACTGATATTATAATGAAAACCGTACATATGTGTGCCATAAGATCATAAAAAATTAGTCATATCATAACCCATGATGAATAAATGGATTTATTAAACATTTTTTCATTGTATAACCCATGTAAAAGAAATAAGTTTCATAAACATTTCATTATTTAATCATCGAATAACCCATGGGAAAGGTATATGTTCCATAAAAATATTGTTATAATAATAATAAAACATCTAGATAAATAATAAGGATGAGATCATTGAATCATATGTCTAGTAAATATTAGGAAATATTAAATGATTCCATCTTAGATGTAAAATGATTTTAAAATATCACTTAGAACATTTCTTGAGAAAAATACACTTTTCAATTTGAAATAACTTATTTAAAATATAAAAACTTCCTAAAAAAGAAACCATTTTATTTGAAAATAACATTGGAAAATTATAGCAGAATATTCTGAGAATTGATCTATCATAAAAGTGGGAAATTATTTTCATTCTATATTGGTTAAAATAAATTTTCCTTTCACATTTCCTGGTTAAATTCAAAAGTACTTCATTTGGAGAATTGAAAGTTGATTCCTTTTATTTTTTTTAAAAAAATTTTTGACATGGGTAAAAATTAATTTAAAAAATAATTAGAGAATAGTAAAAAAATTATTCTTGAAAACTTTTTTAGAAAACATTGATATAGAATTGAAATTATCTTTGACTGAAGAGAGAAATAAAGTTGGTTTTCCTTAAAATCATTCTTTTGGTCTCCTAGGTTGTTAGAGTATAAAAACTAAGGAAAAAATTTAATTTTAAAAAAAAATAGGAGAAGAAAATAAATGAGTTTCATGAATAATAAACTTTAATATTTCATCAATAAAACATAATCATAAAGAATCCCTAAAAAAGTGATATTCTAACCTATAACCCCTACCTTAAGTTAGACTTAATTTTTATATGTTAAAACCTCATGTATAATGAATATAGATTTATTAGAAATACATTAAAAAGATATACTCAAATATATCTAACCATATATGATTTACTTATAATATTTTATCTCCATTTTTTAACATTTCTTTATTAAAATCATTGTTCCTAGTAAAAACTTCTTCATTTATCATGTATGTTTTGATTTGGTAGTTTTGGATATTATACATGATCATGGTTCCATAATATCAAAATTTTAATAATGATATATATTTCATATATATTAACTATATAAATATTTATAGACATCCATACTAAAATAGATAGAAACATGAATGTCACCATTCATGTACGCAGTAGGTCGTACGTAAACATGAAAACTGTTTTCACTTTTTGACAGATGGAATGAAATAAATGTAAATAATTATTAATACTTATAAAATAATTATTATATAATATAAATTATATATATTCACAAATTTATCCTTATTAACATCCATGTAAAGAAGAAATGAACACGTTTATCACATCACTTCGTGGAGGTGGTAGTTCACATGTTTTCATGTGCGACATTATTGTTTCCTAATAGATTGGAAGGTAAGAATGTAAATATGATATTATAATTATATAAATGTAATTATTTCATAAATATAATTTATCAATATTAAAACCACCATATTATCTATCTATAAAATATGGAGATGAAAAATGATTTTATCACTACATGAAGATGGTATGTCGTATATACACACGAGCGATACCTTCACTACCTATTTTACAGGGGAAGATGGTCTATAATGGTGTATTGAAAATAATAATAAAAAATATGTATATTTAGGATACAAAATATATTATTTTATGATAAATACACAATATTTATAGGATTTAAAATAGGAAGTAAAAAAATAATGTGATCAGTTAAGGCGATTACCTCTTCTTTGAAAGAGCTCCTTTAGATCTCCTATTAATGACCCTAGGGTTGGTCTTTTTGGGTGAAAAACATTTATAAAATGTATATGGAATCTTATAATAGAATAATTCTGGGTTTTATCAACATATAAGGTATAATTATCTCTAAATATGAGAAAGGAGGGGTGCCCTTTTATAAAGGATGGAGATGACACAATTGTAATTTCTTATAAGTTTAAAATATAAAAAAGTCATTATCAAGAAAATTGCCTCCAAATGGAAATTAATTAGAATAAAATAGTATATGGTAAAAATAAAATCATAAAATGAATTTTATATAGGTTTTAGTGTCATTTTAAACTTCATCTTCTTGATTAACCACTTCGTTAACCTTTTTTGACCTTAACTATGGTAATAACTATTTAAACATTAACATGTCAAGAATGTTAACATAAATGTAAAATTGACTAATAAATGCGATGTGGTTGATATCTTAAACCTTATTACATTAACTTTGATAAATGTATTATTTTTATGCATTTCAAATCATTTAATAAAATATCATTTATTATGAAATATCATTATTGTCAATTTTGGAACTATTAATTTAGTTTGAGTTTAAAAGCACCATGAAAAAATGGAATTTGAATATAATCATTTATAACAACTTTAATATATCATATTTATCTAAAAAATTCATTTAACATAATAATTAACATAAATTGTATTACTTGTAATATTTGTAAAATAATTTATTTAATTTTTCTATTGATTTAATAAATACTGTGTCAATGTTGTGTAAGAATTTATGGTAATTATTCAATTAAAAACATTATAAGTAAATTAATTTGATAAAAAATTCATTCATATTTAAAATAAATAATTATAACTAAATATATAATTTTTTACCCTTATTTAAAAATTTTAGAGATAATAAAGTTAAGAGAGTGACACTTTGTATCTATTCTTTTCTGAAATTAATATAACGACCATCATCAAAGAAATAAGGAACCAAGAGACCAAATATTTTAGAATTTTATAGAAATAGACAATATAAAATCAAACAATAGTATAAATTCTAGTGTTAGATAAAATGTAAATCCATAACCCAAAGTGTCAACCTTATTTTACCTGCTTTACCCATACAAGAGTGAAACAATTTACTACGGTTACTATTTATATTGACCAAAACTAAGAGAATCATATTTAAAAAATTTGATCATGTTTTTCTTAATTATATAATCCATTTTTAAAATTTCAAATTCAATAATTGAAAAAAATTATTTTAATATAAGTACGCAAAATGAGAAAAAAACCATTTTTTTAGAAAAATACATTTTTAAGCATAAAAATGGATTTATGCATATATGATGCCTATAAAAAAATAGTAAATAAATTTTAATTTTTTTAAAAAATACATATTATATAAATAAAATTTAAATCATTAAACAATAGTTATTAATTTAATTTATTAATATAAAAACACATTGCACGCATAAAACTAGTTTTTCATAAAAATATATCCTTTATTTTCAAACACGTTTTATTTTCATTTATAATTAATTTATAATGAATTCATTTTATACGTATGTAAATCATACATTTTTTATAATTTAGGTATTCCTATTCATACCCACTAATTCAACAGCCTGGTTAATAAATAATAATATTTTGATGGTATATTTTGTTTCATTTAAATATGGGGTTGCGTGTAATGAATGTTATAAAATAAAAAATTAATTTAATGGGAAATATATTCTAAAATATCAGGGTATTGCACATGGATTCAATTATATTATTTAACTTCATGTTCTTGATCAATTTCCTCCATTGTTTCTCTTCAACTTCCAAATGATAAACCTCCAATGTTACCTTTTCATTCTCAAGAATTTAAGATAGGAAAATATCTTTTATATAGTATTGGTCTACTTTTAAATAATTAGTGTTTTGGAATATCCACCAAAGGATAGTGGTCATTGGTTAATAAAAGACTTGATAGTAAGTTTCTCATTCATTAGTCTGTTTGGGGGATTGAATTAGTTCAAGTTACTTATCATAACCTGAGATAGAATTTCTTGGAATGTTTTCACCCAATCTCCCTTTCCATCAGGTTTCATGATGGGATAATTATATAATTTTATATCTGACCAATTTTTATCTTGGTTACTCCTTATTCTAGGCATTTACTGAAACAAAAATCGTTAACATGAGTAATAATAAATAATATCATAGGAAAATTAGAGTAAAAAATAATATGAATATACAAAATTAATCTTATAAAGTCTTATAATATGGAAACATATTTTGATATATTCTATTCAACCAGGGTTTCTTTATGTTTATTTAACTTTTACTTATTGAATTAATCCATAAAATAAATGAACCCCATTATGAAACCAAATATTATGACATATGCATAACATAAAATTTATCTTACATCATTTATAGGATTAAACAATACATATCCCAAATAAAAAACACATTCCTAGAACCAAAATGTTTAGTGTTTATAAATATTAGCAACCTAAAAATATTATTATAATTTTTTTCTTCAAAATCAACATAATAATTATCCAAAAATTACTTCTATATATACATATTTCTATATATAATTTCATAGGGAAAAGGGAAACATAAGGTGTAAGACTAAATTATTTTTAAGGGAAACATGTATCAATGATCCTTAAATAATTAAATCATAAACAAGTTAGGAAATAAAAATATGAGATAAATACATAATTAAAAATAACATGGAATATTAAAATCTGATTATAGGTGATGATAGGATAACATAGATCATGTAATAAGGAAATATAACCTGAAATAGATCATCATGAATTCATAACATGTAGCATGGTATAAGAATCTACAAATATGAGGCAATAACCATGATCCATGGATCATAACATAAGAACACAGAAACAAACATAAGCATATAAAATCATAAAATATTTCAATTTTAACCACTATTAAATTCATATCGTGTTGGACTAGGCTAACCACCAGACTATAACATATTTGACTTGGGATAATATATAATGACCTAAAATTTTCATAAACAAATATTTCTTATTTTTAGATAAATGATCATATAATAAATTCCAGAACAATAAATGTTTAAGGTATATGGAGATTACATATACAATATTTTCATATTATGAAAGATCTTCAATATCACCAAAAAATATTTTCTCACACTCCACTCCTCTTAGGAATACCCTACCAAAACCTTTATTCATCACCTAGGGAAGGAAACATAAGAAAGGGTGAGCTCAAATTCCTTATAAAGTTAAAAATAAAATATATTATTCCATGATCATATTAAATAATAAGTTAAAAATAAGGTTATGTGATCATAGAAATAACTTACAAAGTTCATTACCAACATATCATAAATCATAAACATGATTCATGGAATAAAAATTAACATTTTAGAAAACACGAACCATACGAGTGATAAATCATCATAAATAAATCATGAACCACAATATCATGTCATAAATGTGTGGAACATTCATTAATATATAAAACTATTTCATATTTCAAGGTGAACAACCAAGACCATCAATATAGTGGATCAGGACACACCTGTTTCTCATAGTAGATCAGGATTCACCTATTTCCCATAATAGATAATGAAGAACCTATTTCCCAAAATAGATAATGTCTACTGAATTCTTTCCCATTGTTATATCCCGATATATTAAGATTTTCCTAATTATTTGGAGGGAGATATAGGTACCACCCTTCACATAAAAAACTCCATATGTATGTATGCCACATGAACATAAAGAATTCATCATATCATAACCCATGAAAAGAAAAGGGTTTCATAAAAATAATTCCATCATTAAAATAAACAAACCATATAAATAATAAGGATATTATTATTGAATCATAACCCTTATAATGCATATGTAACATCAAATAATGTTATCTTAGATAGAAAATGGATTTGAAATATCATTTGAAATAATATTGAGGAAAATATCCTTTCCATTTTTAAAGCCTTAATTTATTTTAATTAGATGTAAAATTATAAAGGAAAACATTTTATTAGAAAATAAACTTTTATAATTGTAATTTAATATTCAAGAAATTATCTTATCCTAAAATAGGAAAAATATTGACAAGTCTTTTATGTTTAAAAAACATTCCATTAATTTTTTGTTGAAAAAGTCACAAAGTACCTTGTTTGGAAAATGATAAAAATATTCCTTTAAAACCATTTTTTAAAAATTAAATCATTGGTAAAAATGAATTTAATAATTTATTGTAAAATAATAAAAGAATTTAGAAAAAAATTATGAAAACATATACCTAGAAGAGAAATACTCTTCAGTAGATATTTAAACACAAACAATCACAAATAATAATGATATTATCAAATCAACCCTTACCACATTGTCATCAGTCAAATCATATACCTCACAAAAGAAATATAATTTTATGGATATTTAAATAACATAATATTCAGAATAATACTTATAAAGACATTTATGGTAAGTATATACACCACAAAAAAAAACAAGTAGCGTATTAGGGCAGACATCCCACACAAATAAACGTGGGATAAATACCCCTTAACTCATTTCTTGAATTTCATTTTTAACATTAACCTACCATATAATAAATATGAATTTATAATAAAGGTATTCCATAACCATATATCTATCATATCATGTAAAATGGTTTAGAACTTATGTCATTTTTTATTAATAATTTGTTGTTAAAATAATTATTTCGGATGATTATTGTTTCATTTTACAAGCATATTTCGGTAGGGTAGTATTTCTCCTAATACATTGATCCTGGTATAATAATTTCCAGAATTATAATCATGGTATAAAAATAATATATAAAAATTATATAAATATTTAGGATCATTCATAGAAAGTATAGATATAAAAATGAGTTACATCGTTCCTGGAGATGGTAGGCCATATATACGCATGCACACTACTTTCATTTTTCAATTGATGGAGTGAAAGAAAGGTACATAATAATTCTAATCTAAATAATAATTATAATATCATATATATCATATATATTCATTAAACCCATCATAAATACCATCTATAATATATGGGGATGAAAAATGAATTGTATCGCTACATGGAGATGGTAAACCATATATACGCACGAGCGACTTTCATTTCTTGTTTGATGAGAAAGAGGGTGTATAATGGTGTTATAATAATAAAAATAAAATTTAATAATATTTTGGATAATTAATATTTTATTTTATGTTAAAAATCATAGACTTATAGTAGGTAAGGAGGAGTAGAAAAATAAAGTTATTGGTTAGCGTGATTACATTTTCTTCAAAACACCTCCATTTGATCTCCTCTAAATGGCTCCAGAGTTAGTCATTTAAGAATACCAAAAACCCTGAAACTTGGAAAAGTAAGTTTATAAGATAAATTTCAAGGTTATGGTAAGGTTATAAGGATCATTGTGGGTAAATGAATTGAAATAAAGGGTTCCCATTTATAATTGATGCGAGAGGAACTTTTAGAATTTCTAAAAATATTAGAACATATTAAGACTATTCTCGAGAATGAAGTTTATAAATATCCTCTAAATGTATAAGGGTTTAAATTTTATACCATATATTATCCCAATTTTATATATTTAATATCTTTTTAATATTAAATAGTTTAAATAAATATTATATTCAGGAAGAGTCCTTATTGTTAGTTTTGATACTATTATTTACTTTAACATTAAGAATATAAAGATATAAATATATCTTTGAAAAAAAAAATTTAATAGACCCCTAATAATTCATATTTATCTATAAAATTCATGGATTACCTTAATTAATTCAAATTATATTACATTTAATATTTTTAATATAATATATTTGACTTTTCCATTAATTGAATAATTACTCCATCAACATTGTGTAATTATCTAATTTAATTAATTTTTCAATAAAAATTAAAAATAAATTACAACGATTTAGGTAAATATTTTATATTTATAAACACTATTGTGAAAAAAATATTATATACAACACAATATTAGAAATATTATAGTTATTGAAAATAAAAGTATGGCATGTTTGACTTTTAATTAAATAAAATACTATAAGGGTCAAAAAAACCTCCTAATGGAAAAAATTTATAATAAATACAAACCATGAATTATTATGTTAAAAAATTAATCATCCAATAATATTTTGTCAAGTGTTTTTGTAATTTAATGGTTCTTATCATTTTAACTTAAAATTATTTTATTGATTTTTCCAATAATTAAATAATTATTGCATCATTGTTGTCTAAGAATTTAAGGTATATATTTCCTCCACACAAATTAAAAATAAATTACCATGATGAATATAAATCTTTTATCATTAAAACTACAATTTATGGTCGAATATATATTATGGAATACCACATATTAATTTTTTTTACTAATTAAAAACCATAGTGTGAACATGTTGACTTTTTTAAAATAAAATACTATAAGAGACTTATTGTAAATTAAGTGGATAAAAAATGTTTTAAATTAGAAACATTGGTGTTTAGGGTTGAAAAATACACATAATATAATAATAATTCAATTTTTTTGGTCATTTTAGGGTTCTTATAATTTTAATTAAAACCTTTTTAATGATTTTATTCCTCTGCTTGCATAAACACTACATCATTATTTCATTAAAATTAAAGGTAATTATTTCACATATAAAATTAAAAAGTTAATTAATACCATAAAAAATATTAATTAGGATCAATATATTTCTATATATTCATTCATTATATTTATTTACCCGTATCCATGTCAGGACAACTTATTTAATTTGATAAATTGACTTTTCTAGCCCTGCACATGCACTGCACAAGCATTCAGATATGAATCATGTTATATATGTAAAATATTCTAAAATATTATTTAAAATCATAATTTATGAATTATATATAACAATAAAGATTTGAAAATACTTGTTACTTCTAAATTATTATCTATAAGCCACCAAATTTGACTTTTTCAATGCTGCGTAGGAATTGTGTCGACACTAAGAATGATTTTTATCAATATCATGTAATAATTTATAATTTATTTGTTATGTTTTATTTTATTTATTATATTTATATAATAATATCATACTTTATTCATTACATAATTTTAGTAATTTTTTATATCATAATTATTTTTTTTTGACAATTTCAGAAAAGATACCGTATTTTATTAAAAAATGTATTTTTTACAATTCACCAAAAATTTAAATTTTTCATAAAAGTAATAAAATTTCACCGTAGACTAATTTTTATATTATGATTTCAAGAAAATAATTTCATTTTATTAAAAAAAATTTCTAAATGTTTCAAAAAATAATTATAGTTATGTTTCCCAAATAAACCAATAAAAGGTTCTTTTTATTAAAATATTTATTTGAATAATAAAATGGCATTAGTAAAAATTAAGTGTTTATTTCTTAACAAGTAATAAATAAATATTTTTCATAATATGGTTATTTTTATTCATACCATCCAATTTAGTGTCTAGGTTATGATAGTCATGTTATTATTTTTAAAATATATTACTGTTTATTAAAACTTGGTGTTGCATGAAATCCAAGATACTGAAGAAATAAGATTGTTTATAGAGAAATATTTCATAAAACTATCTGGGTGTTATATTATACCGCCTTTAAATTAATTTCACCCTATAAATTTGTCTCGATAATCAAAGGTTTAACATTTTATAATTAATTCATAGAAACCCACATAATGAAAATGAATAATAAAACTTCCCTTAAAAATAGAATGTTGGAAACATAAATGTGATCAAAAGTAACACATAACTAGGTTTCCACATAGGTAAAACCTTGGTGGAAAATTAAAATATGTATTTTTAAGGGAAAAATAATCCCAAATTACTAATAAAGAGTGATAGAGAATATGAAAAAGATGAGGTTAATGATCCCAATACCATACACCAAATATGTATGAAAATGGTCATTAATATCATCAAAATTGATGATAATATGATATATTTTTATTTCAAAATCCTTTGAGAAGATATAATTACTTAATTTAATTTCATAAGTACAATCACTCCCTTTTTTTATTCCAATATCAATTTCCTCTTCATATCTTACTCCAAGAAATGAAGTTGAAATTTTAATTCATGAGGAACCAGTGGATCATATGATCCATAATCAGATGAAAAGTAATTCCTTCTACTCCAATTATCAAAATAAAAAAATAGTTAGCACAAGTTATCCAAAATTCACAAATCATCATATGGTGAAGTAATATATTAATCTCTAAAATCTCATCCAAAATTAAACTTAAAAAAATTTATAAATAGTTTCCCTTCTGAAACTTAGAAAAGATTACAATATAATTTTTTTGAAAGCAGGTCTCTAAATTTCAAAAATCAACTTATCATTTATCCCCAAAATATCTTGATGCAATTTTTAATTTTTACATACCAAACATATTAATACCATTATAAGTTATTCTCTTGAAACATGGTAATAACCTGAAATACCATAAAACTATAGTGGAGACATTTATGATTTAAAAAATCAACTCTTTACTCATACCAAAAATACAAAAATTCTATAAACATAATCCATGATATCATAAACACCCTTTTTTCATATTTCTAATTAGTTTCAAGGCCGTAAATACCATACCATTTGTTGTATCATATTAAAAAAACTCCTTAACTCATTATCCCACCATTATGTTCATATTAAGGGTTATATTTCCCTTAGTCATATGTTATCCATAAATATATCTGTACCACCTTAATCTCTTTTCATGGTTACTAGTACCATTCACCACATGCTTTAAAATCCATAAGTAAAAACTATAGTGGACTAATCCATTGATATTTAGTTATTCTATAATACCATAAAACTACATTTACAACATTATTTTTGAATCCAAATATATAAATACTTTAATCCTTAAACATTGATGATTGGAATTAAATATTTTCTTCTTTGGTATACAAGTTAATTATTAGTCCAAGGCATTGAGTTGGATAATGACCATATTCCCCACACAAAAGACATTTAAATCCTCAAATATTTTTCACTCTAGGTGCTTATTTTACTCAAAAATAAAATCTTCCCCTCTCTTTTATATATTCATCCACGTTCTTATCCCACCTTCTTAACAAGTAGGAAGCTGAATCTTCTTTCCTCTATATTCATAACCACATGAAATTTAATCAAATCCCATCTTCCTATTCTTTTATGTGTTAATAATCTCAACATGGTTCACATTGTTAATCATATATCATGATAGATGATTAGTAATAATCAAAATATCTTTCACTCTGACATCACTATCTATCTGAATGTCCCTGGGATCCTCCATGACCAACCAGTGGTTCCGATTTCTCTATAGTAATTCATTGAAGCTTCTTCATTATTGTATTTATCTTTAGTGGTGAAGTTCATTCATTTTCGACCTCCTATTAAGTTGTTTGACAGATATGTGAATGAAGAATGGGGATTAAGTTAGTGTTCGGTTTTTGGGACCCTAGGGTTGATATAGATCCTTATTTTCTTTATTGATGAGGAAGATCTGGCACAAGTTTGGTTTAGATCTGCCAGATTTGATTATGGATTTCATTTTCATCATCCTTACTGGTCATTCAACCTTCACATGATTTAGGACCCATTCACTTTGACAATTTTTCTAAAATTTCTTGGTCTAGCACTGACATTCCAGAACCCCGCTCCCCATCGGTCAATTGGTAAACCCCATCGGTCACTTCTTGTGCATTGATTAGAGGAAATATACTCTGAAGCATCCTATTGTGGCACACATTTGTGTTAAAATAGAACTCTCACATCCCCCATAGGATGATTTGTGTATCATGATTGATGGATAATACAGGTATATCCAACCCATTATTTATGAATCATGGATGAATCTTGGATCAATCTGTTACATGAAGGACTATTGTCATCATGATTGTCGCAAATGGGCTCTAGGTGGTTCTCTAGTAGAACCTTCTATTATGTCTGAAGGGATATATCTCTGGTTGTAAATGTTTTAGGATAATTATTCTATGTCGGGGCTACTTCTTTAATCTGGGATGATAAGGTGTTTGGGGATGTCTCAAGTGGTATAGGGTTTCCCATGTTGCAACACTTCCCTGTTGAGGAGACCGTAGTTGTCCAAGAGGGTGAGGCCCCTAGATCTTCAGGTGAGTATCAACACCAGCTAGTTCTTCCCCGTGTGTAGGTTCAGCTAAATTTAGGGTTGTGGTGTTCTTCAGGCGCAGTGAAGGATACAATTTCAAAATAATCAAGTCCATGGGTTTCAGATATTTTTTCTCATCTGAGATGGGATTTTGGGTGTCAGTCCCTTGTCAAGTGGATCAAGGGTGTCTACATAGGTGTGTGAGGTTGGGCATGAGTAGAGGCTCCCCCATTTGATGATGATTCAGCCAAGCAGCCAGACCTCTCCAGTCCTACCTTTGAATCCGTTGGGCACATGGAAGCCCCATTTGCTGGCGAACATCCTCAAAGTGTGGGTTGTGAAGACAAAAATAAGCAACCACAATATATGGGTCATGAATTTTAGAAGATCATATGTTAAAATTATTTGGAGCTTGTATTTTAGTCCAATTCATCCTATAATGATATGGTGAAGTTTGGTGGAATGGATACCAGATCATTTAATCGATTCACAGTGTTGGAAGACAAAGAACGTCATGTGGTTGAGGAAGGGGTTGAAGAGGAGGCTGATCAAGGTGAGATCATTCCTTCGTGACTAGAGTATTCTCAGGAGGATAGGGATTTAGATTCCAATTCCCCTATTGAGTCCAGGGAAGTTGAACTTGTAGAGTATTATATCAGATTCACTTTAAAGAAAGGAAAGAACACAATCCTTGACTCAAAGGGGTTCCTAAAGCACTCTCAGAGGACATAGGAGAAAAAAGACTACTCCTTAACTTGCCCAACTTTAACTAGATCCTCATGAAAAGAGAGGAATTATCATAAGGTTCCCAAGAAGGTGGTGAAAAATTATACAAAGGATCTTTAACCAGTAGTAGGAAAATAACCTATCACCAACCTAGAGAATGCTGTAAAGGAGACAATTGTATCATAAATCCAATAGATCAGGAAAGAATTGGTGGAATGTGTTGAGTGGGAAACCACCATCGAGTGCAACAAAGAATTATCAGACAAAGGATTAGATTTCATCACTATGCAAGAGTAGTTTGACCAGCTTCTAGGGAGGCATTTCCAGGCCAACCTTACTAAGGAGCAGGGGTCATGAGCCCAAAAAGAACTTGGAATTCTGGCACGTGGATTCAATGGGCTGAAGATTATGATGAAAGAGCTCATAAAAACATGGGAAAATACGGTTTAAAATTTTGAAAACCTCATAAATTATTATCTGGATGAGAAGGATGCCATTCTACAATGGTGTCTCCTCCGAGGTAAGGTATCTAAAAGAAAAAAATATTAACTCATTGATTCATTTATTAGATATCATGTTGATTGACTGTCTATATGCGTACTATATTGGTTTATCAATTTTCCTTAAAAAGTTTTTTGTTAATTAAAAATAGATAATTGCGGTTATGAAGTCATTCATGATCATTATAAAAAATTTATGATTTTATCCTATACTTAGTCTTATCCCTATGATTTTCGTAAAAGTTATCCAACCCTAATATCCAAATATTGTGTAAACCCTACTCTGATACGAACTATATTGTTCCATGATTTTTATACATAGATATTAAATATTATTAGATGAACAAAAATAAAATCCACACCACAACCATAATAGTTTAGGTTCTTTGGATATTAGATATAAAATATTTTTATTTTATGAAATATCTTCAACATTTCCAACAATTTTTTTTTTCACATTGTACTCCTCTTAGGAATACCATAACTAAAACTTTCTTTATCACATGGGGATGGAAACATAATCTTAGATGATCAATAAGGGTAAACCTTGGATATATAAATACTTTATCATATTAAAGAATAAGATAACAATAATGTTATTTAATCATAAACATAACTTATATAATTTATACGCAACCGGTCATAGATCATTAACATTATTCATGGGATATAAATTATCATTTTAGAAACAATAGACCATAAGAGTGATAAATAAACATAAATAAATCATAAACCCTAAGATCATGTATTAAAAGTGTCAAACCATCAAAAATTTATAAAACCATTTAATATGTCAAGGTGTACTTCCAATACCATTGACATAGTGGATTATGAAAATCCTTTTTCCCATAGTAGATCAAGACACACCTATTTTCTATAACAGATCATGATGCACTTATTTCCTATAATCGATCAATCCTATCGACTTGTTTCCCCTTAATATATCATGATATATTGTTTTTACCAATTTCATTAGAGGGATATATTGGTAACACCCTTCACATAATTAAATCCATACATATGTATGGCACATGAACCAAAATCATTCATCATATCATAACTCATTAAAAGAAATGAGTTTTATAAACACAATTGCATCATAAAAATTAAACAACTGTAGAAAAATAAGGATAATATCCATGAATAATTATCACAATAAATCATATGTAACATCAAATAATGTTATCTTATAATGAAAACATTTTTTAAATATCATTTGAAATAATCTTGTGGAAGATATCCTTTCAATTTTTTTAATCATTATTTATTTTATTAAGTCGTGCATTTTTAAAGGGAAGAATTTAATTTGAAAAGAACCTTGAAAATTTATAATTGAAACTTTTAGAGATTACTTCATCATGAAAGAGGTAAAATCTGCTCATGCTATATAAGTTAAAAAATTACATTCTTTTTTATCAAAAAAGTCACAATGTTCCTTGTTTGGAAAATGATATAATTTTTTTTAAACCATTTCATAAAAATTTAAAAAATGGTAAAAATGAATTTAAAAATCCATTATATAATATTAAAAACAATTGTGAAAACGTTTTTAGAAAACATGGACATGGAAGAGAAATATTCCCCATTTGATATTTAAACATGAACAATCTCGGATAATAATGAGATTGTGAAATAAAATATTACCACTTTGTAATCACTCGAATCGTATGCATAATGATAGAAATAAAATTATATGGATATTAAAATACCATAATATCTATTATAATACTCATAAATAAGTCAACAGGAAATATATACACAACCCAAAAGAAATAAGTAGTGTATATGTCATGTGTCTTAGATATGTAAAAGTGAGACAAAAATCCCTTACCTCAAGTCTTGAATGTTTTTGTTAACATTGAAAACTCATGTATAATAAATATGAATATATTATATATTTATTAAATAAAAAAATATCTATCATATCATTTATTATTTTTCAATAACTTCTTATAATATATTTATTAATAATTTTTTATTAAAATCATTGTTCTGGGTGACAACTGTTTCACTTTCCAAGCGTGTTTTTCGTTGGAGTCCAGGTCCTTATAATTTTATAATGGAACCATAATTTAAATAAATTTAATAATGGTATAAAAATAATATATAATAATTATATACATATTTATTATCATTCATATAAAGTGGATATAGAAAAACGAACTACACCATTGATGGAAACAGTAGGTCGTACATACGCTTGAACAATGATTTCATTTTTCGATTAATGGAGTGAAAATGGTAATTAACAATTAATATCTATAGAATCACTATTTTATCATATATATCATATATATCATATATATTCATTGAGACCATCATAATTACCATCCATAAAATATTTTGATGAAAAATGAATTGTATCGCTACGTGGAGACGGTAAATCATATGTACGCATGAGCGATACATTCACTTCTTGTTTGATGAGAAAGAGAGTTTATAATGGTGTTTTAATAATCGTAATATAATAAAATCATATTTATGATACTTAAATTATTAATTTATGACAAAAATAATATATTTAGAGGATTTAATGAAGGGTAGAAAAAGAAAGTGATCAGTTAGAGCGATTACCTCTTCTTCGAACCGTATCCTTTTTATCTCCTCTAAAGGGCTCTAGGTTTGGTATTTTGAGAATACAATTAACTAAATAAGGTGTATAGGGAAGTATATAAGAGAAATATTTAGTGTATGGTCGAGCTAGAAGGCTCAAGGTGGTCAAATGAAGTGAATGAATAAGTTCTCTTTTATAATTGAGATGAGGGGCACTTTTAGAATTTATCAAAATTTTAAAATACATTAAGAATATTCTAGATCCAAAAGCTTAAAAACAACCTTTAATTGATCATTGGATTATATTTAAACCATATTTTATCCATATTGTTATTATTTAATATTTTTTTTTATTTTTAAATAATTTAATAAAATATTATATTAATAAAATATCATTATTCTCAATTTTGATAATTTTCATTACTTTGACATTATGAATATCAAGATAAAAAGATATAAATGATCCAAGAATTGTAATACATAAATAATATGTCATAATCATCTATAAAATTCATGGAGTATCTTAATTAATTCAATTTATATTATATCTATTTTTTTAGTATAATTTATTTGACTTTCCATTAATTGAATAATTACATCATCATAATTGTGTAATCATTTAAAGGAATTATTTCATCACAAAAAATTAAAAGTAAATTATTATTATATAGTTAAATATTTTATATTTCAAAATTATATTTTTAATTGATCAAATATTCTAGATGTCACTATATTATAAATATTACACTTATTGAAAATAAGAGTATGACATGTTTGACTTTTAATAAAATAAAATACTATATGGGTCATAACCACTTCCTAATGGAAAAAATTACAATGAATATTAAAAATGAATTATTATGGAAAACATTTAATCCTAAAATAAAATTTATTCATGTTTATAAGTAATTTAATAGTTCTAAGCAATTTAACTAAAATCATTTTATTGATTACCCACTAATTAAGTAATTATTGCATCATTATTGTTTAAGAATTTAAGGTATTTATTTCTTCCCTAAAAATTAAAAAAAATTACCATGATGAAAATAAAAATTTTATATTTAAAATTAAAATTTATGGTATAAAACTTCTTGAATACCACATATTAAAAATTTAATACAAATTAAAAACCATAGTGTGAACAATTTGACTAATATTTAAATAAAATACTATAAGCATCTTAAAATCAACCAAGTGGATCCAAAATGTCCTAAATTTGAACAATGTGTAGTTATGGATAAAAATAACACGTAAAATAATATTTATTAAAAAATTTGGGTCATTTGATGATATTCATAATTTTAATTAAAATCTTTTTATTGATTTTTTCTTATGCTTACAAAATAATTTCGTTAGTGTTTTATTAGAATTAAATGTAATTATTTCATATATAAGAATTTAAAATAAATTAATACCATTAAAATAAATAAATTAAGCTCAATTTAGTCCTTTAAATTCATTTTTTATCTATATTCACCCATATCCATGTCACGATTGTAACACCCCAAGCTTCTACGGTACGTTTCCCTTCGAATAATGCGATAGCGTGTGTTGTACGCAACCTCGAGTTCTAACACACACCACAACTAATTAAACTAGCCGTTATAAATAGTAATACCTACATTTTGAAATCATATATATTTTATATTTCAAAATGGACTTCATTTTTGGATTCGGAATATCGAAATTATCCTAGGGTGAAATTTTGGTACTTTTCGGATAACTTTTATATTTTGATGAATAGTGAAAATTACTAAATTATAATTAAAAACAACTTTTTAATCAAAATAATTAATAGTGATAAATTATGAATTTGAGTGGTTTTAAAGTATATTTAGAATTTATTTTTACCATTCAATTTAATGTTTATCATTGGACATAATTTTACAATTAAACCGAACATAAACAAGTGTCAATCTTTTGATAGTTATTATCTCTTAAAAACACGCTTTTTGTTTTGACAGCGGGATTTAATTTTAAATTAATTTCTGCCACTTCTGTGTTTTGAATTTAGGAAAATGGATTCCATATTTGGAATCAGGATGTTCAAATTGTGTAAATAGGTAACTTTTATTTTTAGACATTTTGAATAATTACTGCGGTAAATATTTTATTTACCATGGTTAAAGGGTAAATCCGGTAAATAAGGGTTAAAAAAATAATATTATAATAATACAAAATTACCCTAAAACGTGTCCTAACCTTATCGGTGGACACATACCCGACCATGGGCATCCTTGGGTCAATTTGGGGACCCCTTGGAGCCACTTGTATGTGGTAGGGACACTTTATATTAATAAAGTTAAAATAAAAATAAAAATGGCATAAGCTTACATCTTTTAGAAGAACAATTGTTCCATAGGGTTATACATGTTGGATTTTCGATTATAAATATTCATTAGAAACCTAAAAAGATTTCCTCCATAATGATATTTTATTTATAATTTTTAGACATTATATAATTTATTTTATTTATGACACAATGATGATGCAGTAATTACTAAAATAGTGAAAAATAAAAAGAATTGATATTATAAATACCCAAATAATTATAATATGAAACTTTTAATGAATTAAACTAATTTTCTATGATAATATGATATATTAGGATTGATTTAATTGACTTTGTTCGAAGTAATCAATCTGTTATGAGTTTCACAAAAATCAACTATTGAATAGTGTCAAAATTGACATAAAAGAGTTCTTAAAACAAATATTATATTATTAATTGATATTAAATTCCTAAAAATCTAAGGTTCGGCCAAGAGACTTATATTATGATAGGTTCCTCATTAATGGACCACTTGGGGGTCTCTTGGATGTATATAGTAAGTTTATTAATCATATTATATAAAAATACAAAGAGACATTGTAAAAGTGAAACTAATTAACTTAGAGTTAATACTTAAAGATAAGGTTAATATAAGTACCCAAACCTGTCTAAATTCAATTGGATGAGTTGTTTTCGACCTATCCACACCTCATCCTTTGAATAGTCAACTTTGGAGCCTTTTTAAACCGAATATGAATTTATTATAAATTAATATTTCTAACTTTTCCAAAGGTGCCCCTCACCCCTCTTATAAAAGGGCACTCCTCCTTCTCATTTCTTTACACCTTCAAAGCCTTTTGGTTCGGCCAAAATCTGCCCAAATACTCTCCCAACATCCCTAAATACAACCTAGAGGCCTTAGTTTGATCAGAAAGCCAACCTAAGGAGCCCTTTTGATCAAATCAAAAGGAAGAACCCGAAGAAGAGGTAATGATTTCACCACCCTTTTCTAAGTTCATTTCTTCTTCCACTTCTTCTTCCTTTGTTCTTACCATTCTGAAATAATAACTCCAGTATCTCACATATACTGTGATGTTATTATAAATATGGTACAACCATATTCAGTATTCTATCCACCCTTTGAATAACATGTCACCATACGTGCGTACGTACGGCTTACCGTCTCCACGTCGTGGTGTAATTGTTATTCAATATAATATTATTTGGATGGGTATAATAATGGTGTGTAACTCATGTAAATAATAAATATAACATGTTAATGATTCTGTATATATGATATACCATCCATTTATATATTATTTTAATATCAAAAGAATGATATTGTCGCTCGTGCGTACGTACGGACTACCGTCTCCACGAACGCGATGAGATTCATTCTCCATCGTATCCATTCAAGTATAATTATCATTTGATGATTTAAAAATGATGTTTAAGGACTTTATATCATTCTGGATATGAATAAGATACAACAACCATGGCTTATGTAACAAAACATATAAAAGAAAATGAGTAAGTTAACTCCCGAAACGACGATAATTCTAAGATATTATTAACAAATCAATGTTAAAAGATCATATATGATATCATATTAATATATATGATTCTTGTATAATTTAATAACAACTATTTCACCATTATACAGGAGGTTAACCTACCCCAACCAAGGAAAAGTACAAGGTAAGGGTTATTTCACAATCTCTTCATTATCCGAGGTTGTTTATATGTAATAATCTACTGGGATCTCTTTATCATCCACATCCATGTTTCATAAAAATGTATTTCAAAACATTTTTACTATTTACAAGAATATGGGTTAAAGTCATTTATACCTTTTTTGACTTTTTATAAGAGGTTTATAAAGGAATCTTTCCGTCGTTTTCAAAACAAGGTCCTTTTTAACCTTTTCGACAGAATTGAGGTAAGAATGTTTTTTTAACTTATACGGCGGGTGCGGTTATTTTACGCCGTTATAAAATCTTCAAAGCTTTCCATACAAGCTTATAAGAATATTTTCAAAGAAAATGTTTTATTTTATATGGATCTTAAATGATTTCAAAATAAAAGGAGATACTTCTTTAAAAAGAATTTTGATTTCATCTATGTCAACATCCTTTGATGGATTTTAAGATTATTCGAAGTTGATTTATTATGATACAAAACTTCTATATTGTATTGAAGGTTTTGTGATATGTTTGACTGTGGATGTGCTATTTTTATACCATTCATAGTTTATGGTGAAATTATTGACATTTCGTATGCTAGTTTTAATACGAATGTTTATGTTATGTTTAAACCTTTTCATATGGGAATGCATTGGACTTAATAAGTGACGGGTGGAGCCCGCTATAGCTCCTCGATGCATCGGTAGGTCTCATGAGACAAACTAGTGTCTTGGCACAAGGCCTTGACAAAATCTTATTTGTAGTCTTGGCACGAGGCCTTGGCTATGTGGTTATGATAGTCTGGCATTATGCATTCCAACATTATGAAAGTGGTTATTTATTTTTGCATGTGATTATTCGATTAGTGGAATATCCATGTGAATAAGTAAATGGAATTATTTCATTTTACTTTTTCCATACCATGTTGAAGTTCAATTTTAAAAGGCTTTTGTTTTAGTAATGCATTGCCTTAAATGTTTATTCTTATTTATGAAAGTTTCCGCTTTATTGTTATCCTTACTGGGCATTTGAGCTCACCCCTTTTCTATGTTTTATTTTTTTCCCCAGGATGTGAAGAAGTAAATTATGAATGACCTGCAGGGATATTATGAGGGGATAGTAGTGTGGATTATGGAGACATTATGTTGTTGTAGTAGTTTTTCATTTTATGATGTAATGTAAAACTTATGAATATATCTAGTGTTTCCAAGGCTACTAAACCAATCGGTCTTTCGAGATTTGATCTTTCTTGTGATCATGCCAATGTTATGTAATAATGCACCGACGCTGGGTAACTGGGGTCGGGGCGTTACAGTTGGTATCAGAGGAAGTTTAGTACAAACCTTGGAAGCTAGATTTAGATAAACTCTGATTAGAGCACGTAGACCTAAGATGAACTTTGAGGATTAGTATAGAAGAACTTCCTAGAATTTTGGTATTGTAGAGACTTTGTGAGTTTTCCGAGCAATACATCCCTGTCTGGATACGAGCAGGTAGAGGCGGCTCTGGCACAGATGTACCTAGGGGTAAAACCCGAAAACACCGCTTTGAGCTAGACTCGAACGGGAACTGGTGCACGAAAACGGGCCTTGCTGCACTCTTGGTTACGACACTCCCGGGGGATATGCTTAGGATAACTCTCACTTTCTTTACAAATCATTATGAAGGGTTTATGAGTATATACTTCCTCAAAGAAAACATATTTATGATTATGGATTATATCCATAGATAGTTCAATTTATGTTAAGTGTTTTATAAGTATGGGATTATGTATTTTGATTCATAAACTGATCTAGTTTATGCCATTGTTTAGAAATGGCGCCTAGTGGAAGAAATGGAAACCGTATCAATGCACGCACTCCATGTAGGGATTTCCCTCCTGCTCAAGATAATTATAGTGGGGCTGGTGATGCAACTGGTGCTGATCAGCTAATCACCGTACTGGGACAACTTACTCAGGTTATGAATAATAACCTTACCCGTATGGAGCACCCTGATCCGCAGCGTGGAGGATCAATGTTAGATCGATTCATGAGACAACAACCACCAACGTTCAATGGGAGTACAAATCCCTTAGTAGCTGAGCAATGGATATTTTCCCTAGAGAAAATATTTCAGGCTTTGGGGAGTAGTGAAAGGGAAAAAGTTACCATGGCAGTTTACCGCCTCACTGGAGATGCTGATCAATGGTGGTCATTGATTCAAAACATGAAGGAAGATGATGAAGTATCAAACATGGAATGGAGGGAGTTCAAAGATCTGTTTTTAGAAAAATACTTTCCTCGCGACCATCGAGCAGATATGGAAAGGCAATTTCTGAGTCTGAGACAAAAGGAGGATGAGAATGTCACAAAGTATGAGGCTAACTTTACAAGGTTAGCGAGGTATGCTGGAGATTATATTCGCAACCCAAGAAGTAAGATTGATCGTTTCTTTGATGGGTTAAAACCATTTCTCCGTCGAGCATTAGTCTCACAATCCTTTTCATCGTACGAAGACATTGTCTCATGTGCTATCAAGACCGAAAAGGAATTCTCTAAGTCTTATGACTTTAAAGCAAAGCAAGAGAAGAAGAGACCTGCTGATCAATCTGGGAATGGAAATAAGGGGAAGAAGGGAAAGGTTGAATATCCATCTTGTGGTAAGTGCGGGAAGAAACACCCCGGTGCTTGCCTGAAGGGAATGGGAGTCTGTTACAAGTGTGGTGAAAAAGGCCACCAAGATCATGATTGCAAGGGGAAGAAGGAAGCTACCAACGTTCAGTGCTACAATTGCAGGGAGATGGGGCATTATGCAAATGCATGTCCTAAGCGTCAGGAGAACTTACCTCAGAAAAGGCCAAGGGATCAAGGCCAGGCTTATGCTATCACTACTGCTGAGGTAGAAACTCCGAAAGACGTGGTGGCGGGTAATTTAATGGTTTCCTCAAGTTTAGCAAATGCATTATTTGATTCTGGATCATCGCATTGTTTCATATCTTCCCAGTTTTCTAAGAAAATTAGATATTTCCAATTTGATTTAATAAGGGAGTTGTCAGTTAAAACTCCTAAGGGAAGTATCGTTGCAACAAAGTTTTGTGAATCAGTCCCCATTAGAGCACATAAATTTTCTTTATCTGCTGATTTCATCGTCATACCTATGATTGAGTTTGATATAATCCTCGGTATGGACTGGCTTTCGGACTATGATGCGAAGATTTATTGTAAGAAGAAAGAGGTTACGATTCTTGATGATAATGATAAGGAACACCTTATTTTTAGAGCAGAATCGTCACCACCTAATTCTTATTTAGACCCACCCCCAGTAGCTCAACTTAATTCAATTATTGGGGAGGAAGAGAATGAAATAACTGTCGGTGAGGAAAGGAATGTTCAAATAGAGGATGTACCTGTTGTGAAAGAATTTGTAGATGTATTTCCGGAAGATTTACCTGGACATCCTCCAGAACGAGAAGTTGAGTTTTCTATTGATTTGATTCCTGGATCAAGGCCTATATCGAAGACCCCTTATAGAATGGCCACTGTAGAGTTAGTCGAACTAAAGAAACAACTAGAGGAATTGAGTAATAAGGGATTTATTCGCCCTAGTGTTTCTCCATGGGGAGCCCCTGTTCTTTTTGTTAAAAAGAAAGATGGATCTATGAGGTTATGTATCGACTACAGGGAGATCAATGCTATAACGATAAAGAACAAGTATCCCCTACCTCGTATTGATGATTTATTTGACCAACTGCATGGAGCTCAATACTTTTCAAAGATTGACCTTCGATCTGGATACCATCAGTTGTGTGTAAAAAAGGAAGACATTCCGAAGACAGCATTTCGAACCAGGTACGGGCATTACGAGTTTACTGTAATGCCGTTTGGATTGACTAATGCACCCTCTGTATTCATGGATCTGATGAATAGAGTTTTCAAGGAGTATCTCGATGAATTTGTGGTGGTATTTATTGATGATATCTTGGTATACTCCAAAACCTACGAAGATCATGAAAATCACTTGCGCATTATCTTGAAGACTCTGAGGAGGCATGAATTATATGGAAAGTTTAGCAAGTGTGAATTCTGGCTTCAGGAGATTTCTTTTCTTGGCCATATTGTCTCTAAAGATGGAATCTCTGTTGATCCTTCTAAGACCAAGGCAATCCAAGAATGGCCAGCACCTACGAGTATAACTGAGGTACGTAGTTTTATTGGCTTGGCAGGTTATTATCGACGTTTCGTCCAGAATTTTGCCCGATTGGCTAACCCATTAACGAAGCTCACACGTAAAGGGGTTAAATTTGTTTGGACAAAAGAGTGTGAAGAATGTTTCGAAGAACTGAAGAGAAGATTAGTCAATGCTCCTATATTGACTCTACCATCGGGGAATGATGGGTTCGTTATTTATAGTGATGCATCAAAGAAAGGACTTGGCTGTGTCCTTATGCAGAATGATAGAGTTATTGCCTATGCATCACGACAGTTGAAAATTCATGAACAAAACTATCCTACTCATGATCTTGAGTTAGCAGCTGTGATCTTTGCTTTGAAGATATGGAGGCACTACCTCTATGGTGAAAAATGTGAGATTTATACTGATCACAAGAGTTTGAAGTATATTTTCTCACAAAAATAACTCAACATGAGGCAAAGGAGATGGCTTGAATTACTCAAGGATTATGATTGTACGATACACTACCACCCGGGGAAGGCAAACAAGGTGGCAGATGCTTTGAGTAGAAAAGACCATGGAGTTTTGAACAATATGAGAATTGAAAGGGATCCAATTTTCATGGATCTAGTGAAAATGGACATGGGAATAACCAGGGAAGGTGAAACATCAATGCTTTTTCAAATGGTTGCCAAACCATCTTTACTAGAAAGGATTAAGAGTTCTCAGACCGATGATGACGAATTCCAAAAGAAGATTAAAGCTGTGAATGATGGGAGATTGAGAGACTTTGTGTATGAAGATGGAATTTTGAAATTCGGGAAGAGACTTTGTGTTCCCAATATACCTGATCTAAAAAGGGAATTGCTGGATGATGCTCATAGTTCCAATTTCTCTATACACCCTGGGAGCACCAAAATGTATAGAGATTTGAAGGAACATTTTTGGTGGGACAACATGAAGAGGGAGATTGCTGATTTTGTGTCAAGGTGTATGGTTTGTCAACAAGTGAAAGCTGGAAGGCAACAGCCTGGATGAGTCATGCAACCTCTTCCCATACCGGAGTGGAAATGGGACAATATTACGATGGACTTTGTCATGGGGCTACCAAAGACTCCTAGAAGGAACGATGCAATATGGGTTATTGTTGATCGTCTTACCAAGTCAGCACATTTTCTTGCTATAAGAGAAGATCTACCCCTGGAACGTCTAGCAAGACTATACATTAATGAAGTTGTGAGACTTCATGGAGTTCCCCTATCGATTGTTTCTGATCGTGATCCCCGTTTTACTTCAAGATTTTGGAAAAGTCTTCAGAAATCCCTGGATACTGAACTTCATTTGAGCACTGCTTACCACCCTCAGACAGACGGACAATCAGAACGGACTATTCAGACCTTAGAAGACATGTTGAGATCTTGCTCACTTGATTTTCAGGGTATGTGGGATCAATATTTACCTCTGGTAGAATTTTCCTATAACAATAGCTTCCATTCGAGTATACAAATGGCACCATATGAAGCGTTATACGGAAAGAGATGTCGTACACCAACCTGTTGGGATGAAGTTGGTGAAAGAAAACTTGTAGGCCCAGAACTGGTGGAGGAAACGGTGGAAAAGGTGAAGGTAATCCAAAATCACATCAAAGCAGCTCAAAGTAGGCAGAAGAGCTATGCCGATAATCGAAGGAAGGATTTGGAATTTCAAGTCGGTGATCATGTTTTCCAGAAGGTATCTCCGTGGAAGGGAGTCATACGTTTTGGTAAGAAAGGAAAATTGAGTCCCAGGTACATCGGACCTTTCGAAATTCTAGAACGAATTGGGGTTGTAGCTTACCGATTGGCAATGCCGCCAAGTCTCTCCAAAGTTCACGATGTGTTCCACGTATCTCTGTTGAGAAAATACATGCCTGACCCAACGCATGTACTCACCTATGAGGAATTAGAACTGGAACCCGATCTGTCTTATTGCGAAGAGCCCGTCAGGATTCTTGATACAAGAGAACAAGTACTGAGAAACCGGACGACGCGTCTGGTAAAAGTTTTGTGGAGAAATCATAAGATGGAAGAGGCAACGTGGGAACCCGAGGAACTTATGATGAAGAACCACCCGAGTCTTTTTATGCAGTAATACCCTAGAAATTGCTAGGACGCAATTATTTGAAGGAGGGGAGAATGTAACACCCCAAGCTTCTACGGTACGTTTCCCTTCGAATAATGCGATAGCGTGTGTTGTACGCAACCTCGAGTTCTAACACACACCACAACTAATTAAACTAGCCGTTGTAAATAGTAATACCTACTTTTTGAAATCATATATATTTTATATTTCAAAATGGACTTCATTTTTGGATTCGGAATATCGAAATTATCCTAGGGTGAAATTTTGGTACTTTTCGGATAACTTTTATATTTTGATGAATAGTGAAAATTACTAAATTTTAATTAAAAACAACTTTTTTAATCAAAATAATTAATAGTGATAAATTATGAATTTGAGTGGTTTTAAAGTATATTTAGAATATATTTTTACCATTCAATTTAATGTTTATCATTGGACATAATTTTACAATTAAACCGAACATAAACAAGTGTCAATCTTTTGATAGTTATTATCTCTTAAAAACACGCTTTTTGTTTTGACAGCGGGATTTAATTTTAAATTAATTTCTTCCACTTCTGTGTTTTGAATTTAGGAAAATGGATTCCATATTTGGAATCAGGATGTTCAAATTGTGTAAATAGGTAACTTTTATTTTTAGACATTTTGAATAATTACTGCGGTAAATATTTTATTTACCATGGTTAAAGGGTAAATCCGGTAAATAAGGGTTAAAAAAATAATATTATAATAATACAAAATTACCCTAAAACGTGTCCTAACCTTATTGGTGGACACATACCCGACCATGGGCATCCTTGGGTCAATTTGGGGACCCCTTGGAGCCACTTGTATGTGGTAGGGACACTTTATATTAATAAAGTTAAAATAAAAATAAAAATGGCATAAGCTTACATCTTTTAGAAGAACAATTTTTACATAGGGTTATACATGTTGGATTTTCGATTATAAATATTCATTAGAAATCTAGAAAGATTTCCTACATAATGATATTTTATTTATAATTTTTAGACATTATATAATTTATTTTATTTATGACACAATGATGATGCAGTAATTACTAAAATAGTGAAAAATAAAAATAGTTGATCTTATAAATACCCAAATAATTATAATATGAAACTTTTAATGAATTAAACTAATTTTCTATGATAATATGATATATTAGGATTGATTTAATTGACTTTGTTCGAAGTAATCAATCTTTTAGGAGTTTCACAAAAATCAACTATTGAATAGTGTCAAAATTGACATAAAAGAGTTCTTAAAACAAATATTATATTATTAATTAATATTAAATTCCTAAAAATCTAAGGTTCGGCCAAGAGACTTATATTATGATAGGTTCCTCATTAATGGACCACTTGGGGGTCGATTGGATGTATATAGTAAGTTTATTAATCATATTATATAAAAATACAAAGAGACATTGTAAAAGTGAAACTAATTAACTTAGAGTTAATACTTAAAGATAAGGTTAATATAAGTACCCAAACCTGTCTAAATTCTATTGGATGAGTTGTTTTCGACCTATCCACACCTCATCCTTTGAATAGTCAACTTTGGAGCCTTTGTAAACCGAATATGAATTTATTATAAATTAATATTTCTAACTTTTCCAAAGGTGCCCCTCACCCCTCTTATAAAAGGGCACTCCTCCTTCTCATTTCTTCACACCTTCAAAGCCTTTTGGTTCGGCCAAAATCTGCCCAAATACTCTCCCAACATCCCTCAATACAACCTAGAGGCCTTAGTTTGATCAGAAAGCCAACCTAAGGAGCCCTTTTGATCAAATCAAAAGGAAGAACCCGAAGAAGAGGTAATGATTTCACCACCCTTTTCTAAGTTCATTTCTTCTTCCACTTCTTCTTCCTTTGTTCTTACCATTCTGAAATAATAACTCCAGTATCTCACATATACTGTGATGTTATTATAAATATGGTACAATCATATTCAGTATTCTATCCACCCTTTGAATAACATGTCACCATACGTGCGTACGTACGGCTTACCGTCTCCACGTCGTGGTGTAATTGTTATTCAATATAATATTATTTGGATGGGTATAATAATGGTGTGTAACTCATGTAAATAATAAATATAACATGTTAATGATTCTGTATATATGATATACCATCCATTTATATATTATTTTAATATCAAAAGAATGATATTGTCGCTCGTGCGTACGTACGGACTACCGTCTCCACGAACGCGATGAGATTCATTCTCCATCGTATCCATTCAAGTATAATTATCATTTGATGATTTAAAAATGATGTTTAAGGACTGTATATCATTCTGGATATGAATAAGATACAACAACCATGGCTTATGTAACAAAACATATAAAAGAAAATGAGTAAGTTAACTCCCGAAACGACGATAATTCTAAGATATTATTAACAAATCAATGTTAAAAGATCATATATGATATCATATTAATATATATGATTCTTGTATAATTTAATAACACCTATTTCACCATTATACAGGAGGTTAACCTACCCCAACCAAGGAAAAGTACAAGGTAAGGGTTATTTCACAATCTCTTCATTATCCGAGGTTGTTTATATGTAATAATCTACTGGGATCTCTTTATCATCCACATCCATGTTTCTTAAAAATGTATTTCAAAACATTTTTACTATTTACAAGAATATGGGTTAAAGTCATTTATACCTTTTTTTGACTTTTTATAAGAGGTTTATAAAGGAATCTTTCCGTCGTTTTCAAAACAAGGTCCTTTTTAACCTTTTCGACAGAATTGAGGTAAGAATGTTTTTTTTAACTTATACGGCGGGTGCGGTTATTTTACGCCGTTATAAAATCTTCAAAGCTTTCCATACAAGCTTATAAGAATATTTTCAAAGAAAATGTTTTATTTTATATGGATCTTAAATGATTTCAAAATAAAAGGAGATACTTCTTTAAAAAGAATTTTGATTTCATCTATGTCAACATCCTTTGATGGATTTTAAGATTATTCGAAGTTGATTTATTATGATACAAAACTTCTATATTGTATTGAAGGTTTTGTGATATTTTTGACTGTGGATGTGCTATTTTTATACCATTCATAGTTTATGGTGAAATTATTGACATTTCGTATGCTAGTTTTAATACGAATGTTTATGTTATGTTTAAACCTTTTCATATGGGAATGCATTGGACTTAATAAGTGACGGGTGGAGCCCGCTATAGCTCCTAGATGCATCGGTAGGTCTCATGAGACAAACTAGTGTCTTGGCACAAGGCCTTGACAAAATCTTATTTGTAGTCTTGGCACGAGGCCTTGGCTATGTGGTTATGATAGTCTGGCATTATGCATTCCAACATTATGAAAGTGGTTATTTATTTTTGCATGTGATTATTCGATTAGTGGAATATCCATGTGAATAAGTAAATGGCATTATTTCATTTTACTTTTGCCATACCATGTTGAAGTTCAATTTTAAAAGGCTTTTGTTTTAGTAATGCATTGCCTTAAATGTTTATTCTTATTTATGAAAGTTTCCGCTTTATTGTTATCCTTACTGGGCATTTGAGCTCACCCCTTTTCTATGTTTTATTTTTTTCCCCAGGATGTGAAGAAGTAAATTATGAATGACCTGCAGGGATATTATGAGGGGATAGTAGTGTGGATTATGGAGACATTATGTTGTTGTAGTAGTTTTTCATTTTATGATGTAATGTAAAACTTATGAATATATCTAGTGTTTCCAAGGCTACTAAACCAATCGGTCTTTCGAGATTTGATCTTTCTTGTGATCATGCCAATGTTATGTAATAATGCACCGACTCTGGGTAACTGGGGTCAGGGCGTTACAAAGATAACTTATTTAGTTTGTTAATTTGACTTTTTAGGCCTTACGCAAGAATTGCATAATCATATGGATATGATTCATGTTATAGAAGTAAAAAATTATAAAATATGAGTAAAAAATCATTTATGAATGATATTTAATAATAAATTCATGAAAATACTGGAAAATTCTAAATTAATATCAATAAGGCACCAAATTTGACTTTTCTAATATTGTATAGGCACTGAAATTGATTTTTATAATTATCATATAATATTTTAAAATTTATATCATATTTATTATTTTTAGGATATTTATACAATAATACGATAATTTAATAATTTAATATGTTTCATAAATAATTATTTCATAATCATGTCTTTATGATACCTCAAAAGATACCGTATTTTATAAAAATTATATTTTTACAATTTAAAAAAATATAACTTTTTCATAAAATTTTCAAAATTTTACATAGTCTAATTTTAATATTATTATTTCAAAAAATGAAGTTCATTTTATCAAATAATTTTTTTATATGTTTCAAAAATTAGTTATACTTATTTTCCCATAGAATGCGATAAAAGTCACTTTTTTTTATTAAACCGTACATTTGAAGAATAAAATGACTTTACTAGAAAATAAGTTTTTATTTTTTAAGGATCAATAAATAAATATATTTCATAATGTGGTTATCAATTTTCATAGATTCTAATTTAATGGCTAGGTTATAATAGTAATGCAAATATTTTAAAAATATATAATGGTTCGTTAAAACTCAGTGTTTTATGAGTTACAAGCTACAAAATAAATAAAATTATTTAATAGAAATATTTCATAAGAATATTATGGTGTTACATAATCACTCTTGTCCCATAACATAGTGGAATTGGGATAAAGACCCACATTACATAACATAGTGGACTAGGGATAACCACCTATGTCCCATCATGACCCAATGAGATATAAAGATTTTCCCATTGCATTAGAGGGATATACCAGATCTACCCATCACATAATGATAATCCATGAATATTTGTTCCACATGAAATCAATCATAATTAATATATTGAAAAATCCATGAAAATAAAATGGGTTACACACCATTTTTTATAAGGTGATATATATGAGTTAATTAAGAATTGGACTAAAATATACCCAAAATTAATCTTCTTATAAGAGACATAACATATGGGAATTCAAAGGGTGATACATGAAAAAAAATTCCATAGATGATTTATATTTTTTAGATATAGTGAAAAATGTAAGATAATTTTTAAGAGTCTTCGGGATGTTTTGTTTTCATAAAAACTAAGTTAAAACTCACTTTCAAATTTATTTTCAAATGTTGAAAGAATATTTCTAAAATATTATTTTAAAAATAAAAATCCTAAAAATGGTAATTATAAAAAAATAAAGTTTAATCATAAATATATTTGAAGCGAAAGAAAAAAAATTATGTAATCAAAAATAAATTCATTTTAAGTCATTTTCAACATTTAAAATGAGTCCACATCAATAAAGTAATTATAAAATATCATTTTGAATAAATATAAAGAAAAATATGAAGGTTGTAGAATTTGATTCATATTTATCTTTTAAAATAATAAATTAAAATATTAGTGGTATGAAAGAAAATTTATATGGAAGAAAACACCCAAAATAGTTTGTAAAAGTTTTTCTTCTATAAAAACACATCTTTATGAAGAAAGAATCAATCAAAAAGAGATATCTTATAAAGGAAAAAAATATCCATAGAAATAAAGAGAAGATACAACATGATATAGATTAGGGTAATAATATATTAATAATTATAGAATATAGGAAAGTAATAAGAGGTTGTAACTAGGAAAAAAGATTGAGTTAAGAACACCCTTACCTTAAAATTCTTCTTGGTAAAAAACACTATATATTTTACTATAGTGAATTACAATTTATTATTCATCTATATCTGAGTCATATTAATATTTTAATTTTAAAGTACCTTTAATTTTTTTAACCCACTTATAAATAATTCATTATTAATATTAATATATAGGAGTTAATTGTTTTATTCATTCCACACTTTCTACACTTTGGACATTATAGTCCTAGAACCATTTTTCTATTTTCACCACCTAGATAATGTTCATTGAGTTGATATAGATATGTTGCATTTAGTTATGAAGTCCCATGGTCATTTCATAGGAGTTGTGGTGATGATCCATAATTAATAGTTAGAAATACCAATTTTTTGAAAATTTGGAATCAATATGAAGAAATATTTGTTATTGATGACTATAATTATATAAAATAATTGAATATTAATAAAAAACATAAATTCATAATTACCCCATCATATTACAAGTATTTTATTTTTCTTGATATTTTATTATGTAAACATTATGACATCATTTTTTAGGTGGTAAAACCGACCAAAACAAGGACACATTATAAGAATAAAATGGGAAGGAATATGTTATTTTATAGTCATAATACCACTCTTAAAAAATATTAATGATATTAAAAACATTTTATTATAAAGATGAAATTTATTTATGAATTAGTGTCTGAAGATGATAAAAGAAAATGATTAGGGAGAGAATAAAACTTCTGTTAAAGTATTTAATATTTTCTTAATGTTCCTCTTAGAAGTGAAAGGTTTGGGGACACTTTTTATGAACAGAAGATCAAAAAAATAGAAGAATAATTTATAAGGGTGAATTTGGGTAGGTATTAAAGAGATAACCGAATGATAGAATTGGGTTGGAGTGGGTGGAAGAGAGATCCTTTTATAAGAGAAAATGAGGAACATTTATTTAGAAACATGAGTTATGTGAATGGTAAAGATGGAATCACAAGGATGTTTAGTGAGTCATGTATGTAAATGTTGTTGGAATTATAGTACTTAATATAAAGCCTAAAAATGTATTCTAGAATGCGTTTTCCTTAACTTAATCAATAAAAATTCAATCCATGTCATTTACCCTATTTACCTCTTTTTACATTATTTAATTATTTAACATAGAAAATATTTTGTAAAAAAATATAATATAATCCCTATTGACAAATTTTGATTTTATGAATCAAAATATTTACTCCATTTTTATTTTAAATTTAGCTTTTAAATGAGAATATAAAATATAAAAAATTGTTTTTATAAAAAAATCACTTTTTAAGAATTATGTGTTATTTTTTATTTCATATCATTTACGTATAATTAAAGAGTGACAACTTATTTTTTTATTATTAAAAACTTAAAATCATCCTTAAACTGTGATAGATTTATTTTTTTAAAATAAAAATGAAGAACATGTATATTTTTTTTAAAAAAAAATTTAATACTAAAAATAGATTAATTATTATTCCATACTAAGTAATAATCATTAATTGTATGTAATTTAATTTTTTATACATAAAGAATAAATTTCATTAATTCTTTTAATATTTTTATTAAGATAAATAAATAATATTTAGATTTTTTTTAAAATAACTATTTTAAAATTAAATGAATATTTTTTTATTACATTAAAATTAATTACACCATTTAATTTATCAATATATTTATATAAAAATAATTATTTTAAATTGAAAATATAACAAATTAAAATAATTACTTGAAATTATTAAATTTTAAAAAATAAATATTTGAAAAAAAGACAATTTATTTAGAATAAAAGTTAATTTCCAAAGGCAATTTGTATATTTTTATTTATCAACTACTAAATGTTATATTTAAATAACATTTGAGATATTTAAATTCTTATTATAAGATCTTAAAAATAGCTATTTGATACCAGTATAATCAATTACCATATATCCAATGACCATATAATAATGGCCACATGACCAACAACCATATATGTAACAATCATATTAAATTACTATATATAATGCTACACACTTCACATAAATCATTAATATCATTCCCTCACTTCATATCTCAAGATGCTTATAATATTTATAACTTTTTTCATTCTTTTAGAAGTTATCATTGGTGATATGATCTTCATAGAAGACCTAGATGGGGAATATTTCAATCATGATATATTTATATTTTCATATGGTTTTATTCCTTTTTTGATTTTTATAATTTTTTTATTTATATATCATGTAATTTGTTTCATTTCATATTATAATATTCAACCATAATGAAATACTTAATTTTTCAATTTTTTTTGTTTCAAGTAAGAAAATATGTTGAACGACTGAGTTTTATTTAAGGGGAATTTTATATGAAAAATTTGAGATGTTAAATTTATATAACCCAATTATAATGACCTGACTAGAGAAACCCTATAACCCAAGTTGAGATATAATTAAACCTCAAGTATAATAACCAAGATAACATAAGTTAATGATTGTCACTAACATATTTACTTAATAAAAGAGGAATTTATACATTTTCATAGTTTCTTCCCAACTACCAAGGTAACCAAAATTCCATAATTTCTCATAAAGGAATTATTTTCTAAAGAATAATCCAAGGAATGGTGAAGGTCACTGTGATAATCTTACAATTAATTTTAGATTTTGGTTTTGATTTTCTAGAAAATTTATTGAATAAATAACTCATATTATGATTTAAGATACCTTGAATATGTTTCATAGAGTTTAGAAGTGGATATAAGAGGTTTGTTAATGAGGAAGAAAACCATGTTGTGGTTAATGGTGTCCCATCATGGTGAATATCATATTTAATGTATAAATTATCATATTTAAATGGTTTTATAGGAGGAAGGAAATTTGGATCACTCTTGACACTATACCTAAGAAGGAGTGAGAAAATAACGTTCTAATCCATTTTAAGGAGTTGTCAATGTTATTTCAGTACGAGAAAATTATAGATTTTAAATAGACAGGGATACATAAAAAATAATGAATTATAACTACCATTTTTAAATTATGTTAATATACATAATACAAAATATTATTTTTGATGGATAATAGAGATGGAAAATGTTATATGGTGCCAAAGATTTTTGAAATATTATCTTTTTGTGATGGATGAACAGATCTATCACAAAAGTTACTTCTGAAATCATCATTAGAAATGGGTAGTCCATTTATATAACCCCATCCCAACACATTAAATAAATAACAACATGAACCTTTTCTTTTCCCTTCCTTATTCTTCGATTTCTTCATTCCCACGTTTTGCGGTAGCCCCCCCCCCCACACCCATTGAAGAAAACTACCCCCAAAATCATCATTCACACCCAATTTTTTTCTGATTGAGGTTTGAATACCTAGGTATGGACTAAAATTCTATCCTCCTTCCTTACCTTTTCTATTTACCCTTATCTCTCACAGTAATTGGTCTATTTAAATCCTAGGTCAAAATATTTACGCGATTTTTTGGTTTATTTGGTATTTAGGGTTATTGTGTTTTTATTCTTCGCTATTTTTGTCTCTAAATTATAATAAAACTTGTTTTAGCTTCACACAGGCTAGTTCCAATTGATTTGAGGCATTTTTACCAAATTTTATCCTTTATATTTGTGATATTTTTCTATTTGGGTGTTTCCATTTTTTTTTATTTTGAGGTATCTAACTGCCCCACTAACTCTCGATGTGCATGCACCCGCTAACCTCCCACACACTCCATATATATATATTCATATATATATATATGATATATATATGATTAAAAAATATTGTAATATATATATATATATAAACAAGGTAAACTTTTAAACATATATATTTATAAACATGGAATGATTTCTAGACCTATATATTGATATATATAATTTTGTGTAACATGTGTATATTTATATATATAATCATGCCAAATGTGAAAATCATTTTAAATGGAAACACGATTTATGAAGCAACCCCAAATCCAGTAGCCCATAGCCGATGCATACTTTGTTAAATTGGAAAAAGACACATGTAATCGCATCTACAAGGAAATAATAGTTTAGTAATCTTGGTAAAATAGATAAATACTTGAAATTATTATTATAGTTGAGAACAAAAATTATACACGTTATTTTTTTTACAACACCATTAATCATTATAGTGTATCCTTTCATATAAATCATAAAACACTTCTTGGTATCCTAGGAAAATAAAACATAAGAAAGGGGTGATATTAGATGCTTAGTAAGGGTAATCATACAGAAGAATATTTGAATAAATAATGCATAATAAATATGTAAAGGTAAACAATGGAAACAAATTTCATTTAGTCAATAACTTGAGCATAATATGAAAGGGATAAATGATCATCAAATAATTCCATATAAGTAATAACAAGATAATTAAAACAAAACCTTTGATATTATAACTAATAACATAATTACATGGAATATCAATAATTGAATTCAAAAGGATGGAATGCATAATGCACGACATCTAAAACATACCGTTATGACATTATTCTAATACATAAAAATAAATATGTAAGGCCTCGCCAAAACCCAATCTAGTTTATCTCATTATACCTACTAATGCATATAGGGGCTATAGTGGGCCATTACTATCACTTTAAAAGTCTAATTTATTCTTCATATGAAAGAGAAAAAACATAATCAACCTAAACATCCACATTGAAAATCTAACATATGAAATATTAACACTTACCCTAATTAATAAACATAATCATAATCCATCCATATTAAAAGGGTGAATTATAATAAATTTTAAAATCCCAACTAAAACTAATCATAAACCATCCAAATAAAGAATAAGGATGATATAAATATAACAAATCCCCGGTATAAGGTTAGTGGAATAAGGGTTTGATGTCTTTTTTGATTGATATACTATAAGAATTCCATTAAAAACATTTTTGAGGAAAATAACACTTTCATTTTGAAAATATATATATTTAAAATAAAATTTCCTAAAATATTTTTCATATATTTTTTTGGTAAAATAATGTTGTAAACATATAAATTAATATTTAAACATTGAGTTTCCCTGAATTTAGGAAATTTTGTTGGTTCTATATATGTTAAATAAAGATTCCATTAATTCTTTTAGTAAAATAAAAATGATTAATGTGTTGAAAATAAAATGAATATTACATTAATAAATATTTTAAAAGGTAAAAATGGGTAAAAATTTATTTAATAAATAATTTTTATAAAGTTAAAAACATTTTTTGAAAACAGGGATTTTAATGAAATAATATTTCCTAACAAAGATATAAATAAATTCAGATTTTCTAAAATACATTTTTTCTATCATTTTATATACCAAAAAGATGAAAAATGGTATTATTGCTTAAAATTTTTTATTAATAAACATATGTGAAGAAAATAGATTAATTTCAATATAGAAATATCAAATAATTCCCCTAAGGTAGACATAAACATAAACAATCCTGAATAATAATTAGACTGTGAAACAAACACTTACCACTATGGTAACTTATGAATCATAATCCCCATAAAAAATGACATAAAATGAAATATTTAGTACCATGATGTTATATATATTCATTATATAACTAATAAAAAATAATTATAAACTCTAAATAAAGGAAAGAAGTGGTGAATATGACAGATTTCTCACAGAAGTAAAAGTGAGGTGAGAAACCTTTATCTTGAGTGTGACTCATCACATACATTATTTATCATCATTAATAATAAACTTATGTTAATTATTTACATGATAAATAATTTTTTAAAGTTTATTATTCCTTTTATTTTATGTATTACCATGTTATATACAATTACTTAATCAATTATTTTTATGTTATTTGTTTTGATGATATTTGACTTATGTGTTAAATATGACTTTGGTAGGTTAAATGTTACTGTAAGAGGTAATCATTTCAAAATATACAGAATAATAATAATTAAATTATTATCATATTTATACATAAATTATAGTTTTAATACCAATAATTAATTATAGTTTTTGAGAAATGAAGTACATTACGACCATAGAGATGATATGATATATGTATGCATGAGTAACGTTTCCATTTTTCAATGATCATTTTTGAAAAGTGGTAAGTAATATTTTATCTTTTTAGAATGATCATATCATAAAATATAACATATAATTTATTTAAATATACTTATATAAATTATCCATTTTTTTGGTTATGAAAATAGAGTCACATCTCTTCCTAAAGGTGGTAGTCCACATGTACACAAATGATGTTATCATCTTTATCTATGTGAAAAGGTAAAAAAGTGATATAGTATCATTTCTTAATGATAAATATGTATTTAATATCAAAATTATTTAATTTATTTCACATATTTACAATAAATATATCCTTATTACCTTCCATGTAAGGTGTTAGTGAAAAACGAATCACATCATTTCATGAGGCGATAGTCCGCTGTATAGTTGAGTAATGTTATTGTATCCCCCATGGAATAGACGGTAAAATGTTATATATGATATAATTACTATAAAGGTATAATTATGTTATAAATATCATATATAAATTATATCCATCATAATACCCAACTGTGATAGGTGCTTATGGAAAACATGTCACATCAGTTTGCGAGGTGGTAGTCTGCCTTACACATGATTAACATTATCATTTCCGATTTGAGGGAAGATGAGATCGAAAAAAATAATTAGTATAACATAATAACATATACTAATGTGGAAAAAATTTGTATTACTATGTAATCATAAATTAGGAATATTTTAATAAGTTAGTAGAAGAAATAAAATAAAAATTCATAGTAAGAAATTTTACAACTTCTCAGAAAACCTCTTTAAGATTCTACCTAAAGTATTCATATAATGGATTTCTAAAAACAACAATTATTATAGGATTAGGTGATGGAATTCAGGAATTTATTTGAGTAGGTATTGGATGAAACAAATAGATTTTAAGGTGTTAATAAGTGAGGAGAGGGGGTGCCTTTTATTTGTGTGGTGAGTGGCATACTTGTAATTTTTAAAATGAAAATGGTGTACCCATATTATTGACTTTACAAAAGGGTTAAAAAATTGATTATTATGAATAATTATACTTTATAATGTCAAAATATTTCAATAAATTTGGTTTTGTAATGCTTTTGGCCATTTTGAACCCTTATCATCTCAATTTTACCCTAGAGTAAAGCCCTTTTTTATATTAACTACAGCAATTAATTTTTAATGTTTTTACCATTCATTTTGGGAAAAAAATTAAATTGACCTTAAAAGAAACTATAAATTATCGTGATTCAAAATATTCTCTCTTGTTTTAAAAATTAAATTTATAAAATTTTTAGTATTCCAATTAAAAATATACTTGTTGATGCGATGAAAAATCATGTTTTCAATAAGAAAATTATCAAAAGTATAAAAGGTTTTAATAAAAAAATTTAACATTAGATTGATTATAATAAACTAAATTAGTTATATTTTAATATAATATAACTAATTTTACTTTTAATAAAATTTAAAATATAATTTATCTTTCTAAATAATTTAAACGAAAAAGCAGTTTTTCGTAACAATCACCATTTTCACTATTCATCAAAAAATGAAACATTTTAGAAAAATCCCAGAAATTAACCCTGATATAATTTTGATATTATGATTTACCAAATTAATTTTATTTTTTAAAATTAAATTTATATAATTGGTAAAAATTAATTATAAATTATGTGTGCAAAGAGTGATAAAACCACATTTTAGAAAAATACAGTTTTTAGAAAACATTTATTTTAGATTAGTTTTTTTATTCTATTTATAATAAATATATAATCGTTTAATTTATTTTAAACATTTTTAAACCCTAAAATTTTCATAATTTTTTTTACTACTCATGCCCACCAACTTAACAACTAGGTTATAATGTTCATGTTTAAATAATAATATTTTAATAGAGTATTATGTTTCATATAAACCAGGTGTTGAGTGCATCATAAGATATAAAAGAAATTTAATTTATTTAAAAATAATGGTATTTTATTTTATTTTGGTTTTATATTATCTTTTAATATTTGTTTTTTGTGTCATACATGATATCAAACATGATGTTTCTCTTTTAAAATCATGCGGTGTTATATTTTCCCCCTTAAATAAATTGTATTCATCCAATTTAATATTGATCTCAATAATAAAGGGTTGGAAATTTGAAAATACATTTATTGAAATACCAGAACATGAGAAGGTTTGATAAAATGTCTTGTTGATAATAGAGAAAGGCAAGTACGAAGGTCATATGGAATAACACAGAACTAGGTTTCTAGGTAGAAGTACAGTGGCAGTAAGTGAAGATATGAAATGGAAGAAAAGCACAAATAATTATAGTGTGATAGAGGTAATTGATCCTAATAAATTTAATGATAAATGGAATTTTAATGAACCCAAAACCATAAATTTGTGATGATTTAGAAGACCGTTAGTTCTATATAAATGAAAATATTAGGAAAAAATTTGTGTTCAATATTCATTTCTCAGAGGTTATAAATTCATTTTACCATACAAATTGAGAATATATGAAAATATACTTACTTTATATCATTATATTTCATAGAAAAAATTTCATCTTTTTTTTATACTTAGATTAATTTTGAATTCATTTCTTTCTATAATAATTAAATATCCTTGATGAATTTTTTATTCACAAAGCACTAAAACTAACTTTTAAGGGATCATACGATCTATAAAAGAGTGACATGTCATTCCATATGTTTATAAATATTTTCCAAAACCAATATGTTTATTAAATGTTATCCAATATAATACATTAATTTATAAAAATCAATACTATCTCCACTGGTTCAATACTAATATTAATCCATTAATTCATTTAACTAAAAACAATGACATATTAACCAAGAAATCACTTAGGTAAGTGGTAAGCACTAAACCCTTATCATCATTCAATTGTGGGTTCAAGCACCCTGACCATTCTAGATAAGATGTGTTGTCCCCCAACATATGGGTTGTCCTTTTTCTAAAACCACATTAATATAATTCATATAATGTTCCCAAATTGTAATAGCCCATAATTACCACTACATCAAAGATTAGATAAACCATAAATGTTAGTAATACCTTCATAAAAACCTGTTTATAATTATTATATCAATATAAGGCACATATTAATGAATATCCTCCCTAAATCAAGTGTTTTTCTTGAAGTTGAACTTTCCATTGAATCACAATTCCAGGTCATCTGTACCATTCAACATATGATCTCAAATCCATAATGAAATAGTACTATAGTAAAATCCTTAAAAATTTCATAATTCTTATAACCCGAATATCATTAATTAAAAAACTATTATAACTTAATTCTTGAATTAAAACATAATCACATTAATCACCCTACTCCATCTATAGTATTTTCATAATCTTAACCTTGACTCCTTATAACCTTTTGAGGTATATTACCTTGGTGATTGGAGAATTCATTTAAGTCTTTCCCAATCACCTTATAGTGGAATCATTACACCTTGAAAAATTATTTCTCACCCTTGAAATCACGATCATGGTTTCCGTTTTCTCCAAACTTGAATAAAAATCCTTTTCCTTTTAAGAATGTACCAAGGTGTTTCCTTCTACAAGTATTACATGTTGTATAATACATCATTCCCTTATTTCTGTTATCCACCTTTTTCTCTTCTATCATCTTCTTATATTTATTCCCATCAAATCCATATGACTTGGATAATTTTTTATTTGTCTCGATAGAACATTATATTATATCCTCTTATGATGAAAAAGTGTTAGAAACTAGTTACTTTTTAAATATTGGTATAATTAATTTAATCAATTAAAGAATTACCTTACAAGAACTATTTTTTGTTGATGAATTTGAAAATAGATCTATATTTTCCCATCATTACGTTTTAGGAATCAAGATAAGATTCTATCTTTCTATGATCCACACATATTCCACAAATATCTAAACATCAGTTTATGAATCTCTGGGTGTTAGCATGAAAGATCCAATCCTCTGTGCCATTCTGCTTCAATCAACATGAGAATTGCTTCCAAATCATTATCCTTTATCTCTATTGACTTGTGAGTGGTAGTTGGATGAATATCACTCTCCATTCTTGGGAGAGTTCATGGAGCGGGATCCCTCTAGGGCCTGAGTGGATTTTCTACAGCGGTCATTGTACAGAACAGCAAATAAATTGGCTCTATTGGAAAAAATATAATTTGTTTAAAATACTACTAGGGTTTGTAAATAAATATTTTCCCAAGTTCCCATTAATATTTATTTAATCCCTTATGGAATCCCATGTCTATAATAATAATAATATTATTATTATTATTTCCTCAACATTTGATTAAATTGTGAATGAAATTAAATATTATTTAATCAAATAGTTTTCAATATATATTATTTAATAAGAGAACTAAAAACACAATCCTCCATTACTCCAAAATATTTATCGATCCATAAAAAATAACTATTTATTTAATAAATAAATTTCAATACATTATTTTACAATAAATAAATAAATATTATATTCACTATATAGAAAATACATATTTATTAAATATTATGATCATATTATATTCTCTCAAATAACTAGTGACAATATATAGGTAATCAAGAAAACATGAGTAATTATTAAACCACATGTGGGAATAATATTTATTCAACTTGTTAAATAATAAATAATAATATATTATTTAACTTAAATTATGGATACACTATGTCTGTGGACGTCTAGGCCTCTTCCTCAATGGAATTATACAAATCAGCATAAAGTCCAAGGTTAGCATCTAGAAACATTCCATTTCACCCATAGAGAAAGAAGTTATTTCTATAATGATGTAATAATTTATATATATTATCACTGTGTAATATAATACTTTTATCATGATATCTCTAATCAAGGGGGTTGCATGCTGGTTCCATCAACCAATATGATTGAGGAATCTTTATTTGACTTTACTGATATTGAAATTTAGCATATAAGACCTTGGACATGGATTTATTTAGGCTATATAATTTCTATCAAAGGGCCTAAGATATCATATTCTATTAAATAATATAAGTGACACATCCTTTATCATATTATTCATTACTGAACTGTTACTTGTGATTCACCCAAAATATCCTACCTCACAACATACATATGTCATCCCAATTTTCTTCAATAAATAAAATTACACTACTTATTTATTCATTTATAATTATATTAATGTATAAAGATCAATACACATATCCATATAAAGAAACATCTAATGACACATATAAATGTGGATTTCGTACTGGCAGATCTTGTTCTCATAGTATTCTACACTTGATATTAACAAGAGTGTACACCATGATAAGGTGAATAAAATTCCTATGATTTTTCACCTTGGATAGACAGTTTCAATTATGTGCCTCAAATGATATCATCTAGCTATAAAATATAAATATAAGAATAGTGTTGCATCATTTCTAGTTTCTCATCATTGTGAGGAACTTCTATGGACTTTTAATGTGATAGTTACTCTTAAGACATTATCACACACTATGTTACAAAGAATAAAAATAATTATTTGATGTACACTTTTTTAATATTCAATACTATGAATAAATATTATCATAAAGTATTCATAATTTGGTTTTTGGGAACTAACTTCCCCAAACTCCCACTTTTACTTGAGATAAGTGTTAACAACTTTTAGTCTACAAGCTCTCACAAGACACTAATGCTTCTTATAAGATATACCTTTATTCTTGGGGTCTACCATGTTCTATTCCATTGGTAATTTTCTTACTAAAACTTCATCCCTTTAAAAAAAATTCCTCAAGAGGTGATACCTCTAGCATATAAGCTTTTTTCCATTATTGTGACATTAGATCCTTTTAAAGAGCTATCACTTTAGTATTATCACAATAAAATGTGATAGGGTCTTTACTTATAGGTACCACATTAAGATACTGGACAATTCTTAATATCCATACGTATTCCATGGATGCATGAGAGGCCGCTATATACTTAGACTCAACTGTAGAATCGAGGACAACTGGCTTATTTAAACTCTTTTAGCATATAGCTCTCCCATCGATGTAGAGAATATATCCTGACTATGACATAAGACCACTATAATATTTTCAAAAAATAGCATCAGTATAAACCCTGATGACCAGCTTCTCATATGCCCAATACACAAGAATCATAGCCTTAGTTTTTATCAGATACTTGAGGACAAACATAATATAATACCAGTGATATTCTCTTGAATATTCTTGAAATATTGCTACCATGATCATTGCATAGGAAATATCAATTTTAGTACATATCATGATGTACATGACTGATCCTATTAGTAAAGCATATGGGATCTTACTGATTCTCTCTTTCTCTTATTATGTATGGGGACACATTTTCTTGGAATGATGTGAACCATGTGATGATAGAACCAATACACACATTTATATTTCTATACTAAATTTCTTTAGTAAATAGTCAATGCATGTACATTTATTTATTCCAAGAATCCTATTGGATATATCATGAATGATCTTGATCCATATAGGCTAATTGGCCTAAGTTATTTATGGAGAAAAATTTGTTTAACTACTCCTCAAATTACTGTAAGATTGGTATGTCTTTTCTAATAAGTAATATTTCTTAAACATATACTAATTTTAGGAAACAAAATTCCCACTAAACCTATTATAAACACACATATCACATTAATTCTTATTGAAACCAAATTCTATTACATCTTCATTGAATCAAATGTTCCATGACCTGGATGCTTTCTTTAATCCATAAATGTTACTATGAAACTTGAAAATATTATTGTCATCACCTAGAGTCACAAAAACTTATGGTTGCATCATATAGACATCTTCCCAAAGGTTCCCATTATGAAAACCAGTTTTGATGCCCATATTCCAAATCTCATAGCCATGGTAATCTACTATAGCATGTATAATTTTGATGGATTTGAACATGGAAACTGGTGAAAATGATTCATCATAGTTAATTCCTTGATGCTGTTTAAACCCATTCTCCACTATCCTTTCTCTATACATATTTACATTACCTTATATGTCTACTTTTCTGTTAAATACCCATTTTCACCATGTGGGTTTCACATCATCTCAAACATTGACTAGAACCAAAACCTGGTTCTGATTCATGGAAGTTATTTTAGAATTCATGTATTCTTTCTATCTTGTAGCTTCTATGAACTCAATTTCCTATTTGTAGGAAAAAGGTTCATCATTTTCAACTAATAATTATTTAACATCATTGGTGACAAGATAACCATATCTATCTAGTTCTCCTACCTCTATTTTTCTCCAACATAGTCCTCGAGTTTCATGAACTACTTCTATGGGGACTTATGTAATCTATTCCTATACCAACTATTGTGTATATTGATTATAAACTTCATCAAATTTAGTATTTCCCCCACAATCCTTTTTGTGGATGTGATCCATCTCAAGAAAAAAATAATTTATAGTGATGTTCATTTTATTGTTTGAGGGTTTTTTTGGTAGCATCCCTTTATTTCATTGGGATACCCTATAAAGATACACTTTGTTCCCTGAGGTGCCAGTTTGTTTCCTAACAAGGCCTTAAAAAATCTCTCGCATCCCCACACATGTGTGTGTGAAAAAATATGTTTATTTCCTCTCAAAAAATTGAAGGGAATTCCATTTTCTACTTTAGTTACTACTCAATTTAATGTACATTCTATAGTTTGTAATTCAAATCCCCAAAAGTATAATGGATTATCTACATGACTCATCATGAACCATACCATTTCGAACAACGTATGATTCCTCCATTCACTAGGACCATTCCACTTTGGTGTGTAAGGTGGAGTGAGTTGATATAGAATTCCAAAATCTCGAAGATAGTCGATGAACTCTTGGTTAATATTTACACCACCTCAATATAATAAAAGATTATTTATCTTCTTTCCATGTTGATTCTAATCTTATTATTGAATTCCTTGAATTTCTCAAAGGACTCTGACTTATACCTCATCAAATTGACACAACCAAATATACTCAATCCATTATTAAAGGTTATGATGTAAGAATACCCACCTCTAGATCTGAATAAAAATAGTCCACACACACTAGTGTGTACTAATCCAAGAAGCTCTATGATTATTTCACCCTATCCACTGAGTGGTGGTCTGTTCATTTTTCATTGTAGAAAATCATGATATTTTTTAAGTGGTTTTAGCTCAGAAGAGTCTAAATAACCATATTGATAGAGCTTTGTCAATCACTTCTCATTTACATTACCATGATGGTGATTCCATAGCTAGGTATTATATGATTCTTATAAACATGATTTTTTATCTATTTACTACTTTCTTTCAATAATTTAATACATAAATACCATTATTTAAATGTGACATAATATAACATATGTTTTCTTTATAAATGAAACTAAATTTATTTCCTAACATGAAAATAAACCCATATGAATATATGAATGATAAAAAAAAAATATGTTCCTGGAAACAACTGGTATATAATAAAAATATTTTTAAATACAAAATCAATCCCATTGGTAATAAGAGGTGGTAGTCACCAATAGACAGAGTAACCATCCTCACACCATTGGTAACTCACAAATCCACCTATCCTCTAGAAATATTTCAAAATATACTTGGTTCCTATATTTGGATACAGATGTGAGCACTAAAAGCTTTATAAAAACCCAAATGTGTAGATATTAAAAATTAAATTCAATAATAAATAAACCTTTAGCTTCCCTTATCTTCTGGGTGCAATTATTCATCATGTGGAATTTCTTTCAAAATGAAAAACACACTGAACCATTTTTCCTTTCCCTACCTTGAGATAATATTCATAGAAGGATGATGATTTGGAGATTTATAATTTTTAGGAGTCTTATGACCCTTTTCCATTTTATTAATTCTATTATTCACTATAATGATCGTGGGTTTATCAGGACCCATGTTCTTATCCACTTGTCTAATCAAAGTAAGATGTTCCAAAAGGCTCTTCTTATTATTTCAAATATTTCATGTAAGAATATAACCAGAGGAGTTCTTAGGAAGTGATGAAAGTATGAGATCTTCTTGTAACTAATTTAGGAATTTAATCCCTAGGATTTCTAAGAATTCAATTTATCCAATAATATTTACAACATGAGGCCCATCTTCCACTAACTCTCCAAGATTAGTTGTAAACAAAGAAATAAAGACATCATATATCTCTTTTATGACCTTATTTTCATACAGATCCCAAAAGTGAGACATCATGCTATATAAATCCATGTCCTCATGTTTCTTCAAAATATCATTGGTCATGTATGATAACATGAAACACTAAACGTCTGTAGCATCATAAAAATGTTTCACATAGAGAGACAACTCTTCCTCATTGGCCTCGTATCCAAGTTCTTTAGTATTAGGTCTTCCATAACAGACAATTTCCTTCAATGGAGAATGGTAACCGATAACCACCATTTCCATTCATGGTAATTTATGATGATGAGAATGTTATCAATCTCATGTATGGATCACATTGATATTTTTGATGTCATTTTTATTGATGATTAGTATTATGAGCATAGATTTAGTTCTTTATCTAATAAAATTTAGGCAAATAAATATTATATTATATTTATTAGTCTGCCACTATTTTATAAAAACCCAATATCTATAAAAATTTCAATTAGAATATCCAATTTCTTGAACATAATAGTGGTATGGATCCATATTCCATTTCTAATTACCCAAAAATTACTTGGATAAATATTTTGAATGGTTTTTAGGTAGGAATTCTAAATTCCTTCTGCATTAACTCCTAGTTCCTTGATCTATTGAGTGGACTCCCAAATCCTAAAAATACTTAAATAGTATTTCCAAAACCTTTTCCAATAAGTTACACCAAGTCCTTATATGAAAGTAAAATATTGATGTGAACTATGTTAAGTCAACCCAAAACTTCATGTTAGAAATCTTGAAAATTTAAAGCACCCCAACTTTGGTGGGTCATGCACATTGAACTATGGTTTGATTTTATCTGATTTTGTGGAAGTCTATACCTACGTAATTTATATTATTAAGGGATTTTCTATTTTATGTATTAATTTATAGTTATTTTCATTATCAGATGATTTTTAATATTAAGTGGATTTACTTAATTGATTAACTATATATTAGATAATATTATGAATAAACCAATTTATTTTATTTCTATCTTGTATGTTTTTTAATTCATTAATACATGCAATCATGAAAAACACCCATAATGAAATAAAAATGAAACTTGTCAGAAATAATATAATAAAGGTTAATGATCATGATATATTACTACTAGTTAGTTTTTCTATCAATTGATAAAATAACCATAGACCTAGGGAAAAAACACCTTGAACCATTAAGGTTCATGTTATAACTTTTCACCTATCCACCAATGTATCTCTCTTAAATTGGATTCAACTCAACTCCAAACCTGACCCACCCCCACTAGATTAGGAGCTCCATCTATTACATATGATTTTACTCACACACAAGTGATGGGAAGGGGTTTATAAAAAATGAACCATGGGCATGCTTAAACGTATATAATAAGCGGAGATAATTCACTCATGAAAACAATTTAATTTAGCAATAATTAAAATTAAAATAATCACACAAAAAGGTCTGATCTATGATCATTATCATCCACATTCATGAAATGAACTATTCATTTAACAAAACCAGCATTCAATTCTTAATTTTTCTTATTAAAGAAAAATAATGATTGAATCAATTAATTATCTTCTTTAATTAATCAACTTTTATTTCTGAATTCTCATGCAAATTGACTTGAGATTCACACCCATAATAATTTTAAACCAATTAAATAATTTTTTTAAAATTAAGTGTGTACATAAAATTAGCTTGCAGGAAACCCATGGGATTTTAGTCTGAATCTACCCAGTATGAATTATACCTGTATACTATTTACTGTTGTGACATATGGAATACATGAATTATCATACACGTTCATGAAATAAACTGTAAACTTAATGATCATGCAAATTACATGATCTTTTTGTCAGGTGTTATACTTAAATTCACTTAGAGTAATATCTGTAATAAGTCTCAGATATGATATATAGATCCTAAAATTGCAAAAAATTAATTAAAAAATTATATATATATATATATATATATATTAAACCCATCACATGGTGCATCCTATAAACTTAATGACCACATGTAAACATTTGTTGACACAGTTTACACATTATAATAAATAAATTTTAATTGTTCATAAGTTTATATAAGTACACGACATTTACAAGAGAGCTACAAGACTTGTAAGTATGTCACTATCTATAAGTGGAACACACCAAGGGACGTGGCATGTAAATCATAAGTTTGAAAAATTGGAGCACATGATATGTATAAGAGAAAGACATCATCACTAGTACAAAAACTATTTTTAATGTTTCCCTTTTCACATCATTTTTTAGAATCTCCCTAAAAATCTCAAAAAATTGATTTTTCATTTCAGTTCTTATATAACGGATATGAAAATCTATTTTCAATGATTTTTTACATTGGTTATATATGAACTAACGTGAAAAATGAATTTTCATGAATTTTTCACCACAGTTCTAAATAACCGACATGAAAAACCAAACATCATGACTTTTTCACATCACTTATTTTATAACCAACATGACTAATTTTTTAAAACATGTAGTCATTTCCCATTCATCGAGTTTACTATTCTTGGACCTCAAATGGAGTTACAAATCAAAAGTTATGGAAATCCGAATTTTTTCATCTCTAAATGATGTCTTAGAGAATTCGATCTTCCGATGGCCATAATTTTTGATCTACAACTATATTTAACCTCCAAGACTGTAACACCCCGAGATTTTATGAAAAATATTATTTTAATTTCATTAATTTCTTGTGTTGTATTCTACACCAATATAACCTTGCGCTATATGCAACACCGTATTAGCCTGCAGTACACGCAACACTATTCTTGGACTGTGCTACACACAATTTTGATAAGAGTTATTCTACGCAACATTGAGTATATATATATATATATATATATATTAAATGTATAAATGAAATATGGTTGGATTCTGTTATACGAAACAACGAAGGATTCTTTCAAAACACGCAACCCTGACTTGGCTTGCATTACACGCAATCACGACCTTCCTCGATAGCGTGTGTTGTACGCAATACCGGGTTTTAATATGTTATATTATTATAATATTGTCATGAAATAGCCGTTATGAATAGTATTAACTAAATTTTTAATTTTATAACATTATTATTCATCTTACACATTTCTAGAACATGGTATAAGAACAAAATAAATTTTTCGGGTAAAATAAGTATTTTTCAAAAAAATGCAGTTTTGTCGCCTTTTGATGGCGCACCCACTTTAAATCTAGTTTTTGACATGTTTATAAGTTCAATTTGACAAAATAAAATTCTTCTTTGGAATCAAGAAATAAAAATTTACTTTGGATAAATTTTTCATATTATTCTTGTAACTTTCACATTTTAATGAATAGTAAAAACACGCTATATTTTAATTAAAAACAACTTTTTTCATCGTAATATCTTATGTGGTAAAATTATAATATTGAATGGTTTTAAAGTATAAATAGAATATATTTTTACCATTTAATATAATGTATTTAATTAGCATTGAGTTTACCTTGAATTCGTACGTTAAATCAATTCAATCTTTTGCATTGTTTTAAACAAAAACCTGTTTTTATTCGACAACGAGATTAATTTTAATTTAATTTCTGCAACTTCTGTGTATTGAATTTTAAAAAATGGATTCCATATTTGGAATCAGTGGGTCCAAATTATGTTAATAGGCTAATTTTTATTTTTGGGAATTATGAATAGTAACTACGGTAAATTTTATTTACCATAGTTAAAGGTAAATCGGGTAATTAAGGGTAAATATAATATTTTAAAATTACCCTGAAAAATGTCAAAATCCTATTGTATGACTGAAAGTCGACCCATATCACCTAAGGGGATCATTAGATTCATTTAATTAAATTTTTTCAATGAAAATAATTTAATTATTATTAAAACCAAAGAATGTGACAACATGTCACTTTCTTAAATCTTATAAGTATAATAATTTTAATCTAGTGATAAACTTCATGAAACTTCTAACATGAATAGTCTCTAGAAATATAATACAATTATATACATCATAGGAATTTATTTATAATTTTTACGGATTAAATAAGTATCATTTATTATGACACATAGATGATGCAGTAATTGTCTTATTAATGAAATATTGACATAATTGATGTTATAAATGCCCAAATAAATGTAATTTGAGACTTTTTATGACATAAACTAATTTTAAAGGTTAATATGACATGTTATTGTTGATTTAAGTAACTTGGTTAGAACTTAGAATTCTGTGATGAATTTCATAAAAATCATATACCAAATAGTGTCAAAATAGACATAAAATAGTTTTTAAAACAAATATTATATTAGTAATTTTTATTTTATTCATAAAAATATAAGGTTCGGCCAAATGACTTAGATAAGATTATATATATTAATAATAAACAATTTGGGGTTCTTTTGGCTTGATATAGTAAGTTTATTAACCATATAGTGTAAGAAAACTAAATGACACGGTAAAAGTTAAATTATTTAACTTAGAGTTAAATCTAATTGATAAGGGTAAAATAATAACCTAAACTTGTCTAAATCCTATTGGATGAGATGATTTCGACCCATCCACACCTTATCCTAGAAATAAATTAATTTGGAGCTATTTAAAACCGAACTTTACTTTATAATAAAATAATATTTTTAGTTTTTCCAAAGGAGCCCCTCTCCTCCCTTATAAATGGGCACCTCCTCCCTCCCTTCCTCACACAACTTTGAGATTCCAAGCTCGGACAAACCCTGAAAAATTCTCTTCTCCACTTCCCTAGAAACATCCTAGAGGTTCTGGTCTTCCTCAAAGACCAATTTTAGTGCCCTAAGAGGAGGTCTCAAAGAGGCGCTTCAAAGAAGAGGTAATTTCCGTTACCGATTCTTTCACCTTTATTTATTCTTCCACTTATTCTTATTAGGTTGTTTCATTATGAAGTAATAACATCAGTATCACTCATATACTGATATATTATTATAAGTATGAAACAATCCTATTTCACCATCTATCCATCCTACGGAAAACGAAGTCACCGCGCGTGCGTACGTACGGAATACCGTCTCCACGCCGTGGTGAAATATATTTTCCACCACCACCTTACTTGGATGGGTACAATGGTGTAAATAATAACTATATATGATTATTATAAAGTGATATTTATGCTGAAATAGTATACATACACTTCAACACAAGTTCACGAACATGAGAACGATATCATCGCTCGTGCGTACGTACGGACTACCATCTCCACGACGCGATGAGATTCATTCTCCATGTTAACCATTTAAGAATGATTATAAGGTATATATAAGAAATAATAATGAAATATATGACATTATAAAGCTACTGGATTTATGTATATATGTATGTCATCTACTTACTTCCATTCAAGATAATAAGGAAAGGAAAACAACGTTCATGCGTACGTACGGACTACCGTCTCCATGAACGGTGTGTTTCATTTCATTTATCTATCTATTATATATATATATATACTGAATATATATGATATATAAATCATGTTTTATATTCTGGAAGTAAGTAAATCATGATATAAGTAATAATAATGTCAAGAACAACAAGTCCAAACACCTACGATAAATGAAACGATTTTACCCAAAACGCTTCTTTAACATGGAATTTACAAAAAAACGGGTAATATAAAGTCATAAGTGAACCATATATGATATCATAACAATGAATATGATTCTTTAATAAGTTAATGACATTATTTAAATCATTATACAGGAGGTTCGGATACGTACAAAGCATATCAGACATAAGGTAAGGGACAATCTCGCAATCTCAATTTTTATCCGAGATTGTTTATACTTTTAAATTTACTGGGGTGTATTTTATCATCCAAATCCATGTTTCCTCAATATGTAATATTATTTCCATCCACCTACAATTATTTAAATCCAATTTTACCCTTCGGTGAGTTTTTAGTAAACGATATGAAATGAATCTTTTGTCATTTTTCGTACGAGGTACTTTTTTACTTTTCCGACAAAAGTACGAGAAGAATGTTTTTTTAACTTAAACAGCACGAACGGATTTTTACGGTTTTATAAAGCCTTATTTTCATAAAGCTTCCTCCAAAATATTTCATGACTATTTTCAATAAAATCTCTTTCTTTTAAAATTGCATGATGTTTTGTAAAAAGAAATTGATTTTGAAGAAGAAAGGATATTTTCCTCAAGAATTCATTTCAAGTGTTTTATCAAAATTATTTTCCATATAAGATAATATAGGGTTCTGTTTCTATCCATATTATTAAATTGATTTTATTATGTTGTGATGGAATTATTTTTATTAATTCCTTTATCTTATATGAATTGTTTTATGATGTCATGATGTTTAAGATTCCCATTTTTATTACATGGGTTAGGCTATGATGTATGGTTTATGATTTTGTGGCACACATAAGAATGGTATCATTATGATATGGGTGGGACCTATATCTCCCTCCAATGAATTGGGTAATGATTTTATATCTAATGAGATAGACATGGATGGAATGGTAGGTTATACCGGTTCAGTGAAACATGACTGAAACGAGGGTGACTCGGTTCAAAAAGGGACTTTGTCCACTAAGATAGTCTTTGCAATGAGTATTGACTAACAAGAAATGATTCTCTATGATTATGTTTGTATGACACAATGTTTCATGTTTTATGTTATGATTATTATGATTACATTTCACTGCCATGATTTATCCCATGTTATGAAATTATGCTCTCTTTTGCAGGTTTAGATTTTCAAAATGTTATGTTCTTATGATGTGATTGATATTTCTTTTGTTTACCATTAATGAGCATTTGAGCTCACCCTTTTATGTTTTATTTTACCTAGTATATAAAGAAAGGTTTTAGGTATAAAAAAAGGAAGATCTTTATGGGAGATGTTGAAGATCTTTCACCAGGATTTGAAGATTATATTCCGAGTTTCCAAAGACACTAAACTATTACGATCCTTATGTGTGTGTTTTTGTTGTGTACTAAGTATTCTGTAAAGGTAATGTAATGTCAATGTACGTCAAGATTCGGGTATCTACAGTTGGTATCAGAGGAAAGGTTTAGTCAACCTTTGGAAACTAGGATGCGAGAACTTTAGTGAGATCCCTAGAGATATTTCTAAGGTATGTCTAGGGATGTCTCTAATGTTAAGTATACGTATAGGTTATAGTCCTAGAATTGTGCTAAAAATCTTAGAATTTAACCTAAGATGTTAGATATTGAGGGTACTCCCCCTTTACTATATTGTTTTCTCTAGCATGATTTTTGCCTCTCATAGAATTCTTTTTGTGTTTTAGTAAATGGAGGGAACCAGAAGGAATTCGGTTAACATTGAATCCAATGAACAAATTTGTGACTATGAGAAACAAAATTGTGTAACTCCTAGAGAGAAAGATATTGTGATTATGCTGAATCAGTCATCGCGATATATGATTAACAAGGTGAAATTTAGTGGTATGCCTAATTCATCAAAGAAGAGGAAGATAAACTATTATGCATGTTCGCATGTTGAGGAGCATAAAGAAAGGATGATTGAGATTTCTAAAGAAGGGAAGAAGAACCTTGAGGAATACCTCAAATGGAGGGACCGATGTTATCTATGTGGAGAAAAGGGTCATAGTGTGACAGACTGTTATGGAGTTCAATGTCTTATTTGTGGAGAACATGGGCATTACCCAACTCAATGCCCTGACCTAAAAAGTTACTTCTAAATAAAGGAAGGACTTATTCCAGGACAATCATTGAAGTGGATGGACTGAAGTGTTTATGTATTGGTATTCAAGAATAATGTTGTTGAGGTACTTTTATGGTGTATTGGAATATTTATGTATTGGTCTATTGTGGTTTTCAATAATTTTAAGGTACCGATAACCATGAAAAGTGATTCAAATAATTTGGAAAGTAGATGATATGCGCATAATGAAGGGATAAGGAGAAAATGAAATGTTTGACAGTATTCATGAGCTCATGATTGATATAAGGACTAAGTGATATCATGGTTTGAGTATATAGAATTTGGAGGATTTTGGTATGTGGAAAGTGTTAACTTTTAACTGCATTCATGTTTTCACTAAGGTTCAATGGGTATTCAAGAGAATACATGATTAAGGCCTTTGAATGTTTGGAAAGTGACCAAAAAAACATATCTTATGATATATTGGGATCAACGATGGTATTAAATCTCTGGTAATCATTTTCACTATGTTATGAGAGTGGACTGCAGTATTATGGATAAGCCTAAAGATTTGAATGGATTATGTTGGACATAAGTGAGTATTGTTTAAGGATAGAAGTTTTTTCGATATTATTGATGGGATGTTATAGTAATATAGTTTTATAAAAAGGACAACCTGCGGGACGGGCGACAACCCATCGCGTCGGATAAGGCTGTGGGAATCAAACCCACAACCGAAGTGCGACTGGCCTTTATCGCCTACCACTGGCCTACAGGAAGTCCCTGGTTTGTAGAAACTAGTATTATTTTATTAAGAGGTATGATATATGAAGTATAAGTTCAAAAAAGACGGACTTATGAATATTTGGTAACTATTGCTAACCTATGTTTGAAACAGATGGAATGACCCATCATTCTATCACATGATCTTTTAACACTTCATTTCATTAAGAGATGAAGTGGAAACTGTTCAAAGCAGGAACAACAGTGAGATTGTACCAAAATCAAGTAAGTATTTCTTCTAATTCAAAATTTTCAACTTTAGGGAAATGATATTGAAAACCAAAAATGTTGTCCTAGTGATCTTATATCCGATGAATCAGATGGTACCCTAGATCATCACAAATTTATGGCTTTGTGATTGTTGGCTTTTTCATAGCCATGTCCTCTACCACTCTCCGTCAGAACATGATGGTTAGATTTCTCTTCCATGTCCATATTTTCACCTATGTTCTCCTATGTGGATAACCAGTGATTAGTTAACTTGGGTAACCATTACGTTTTATACTTTAGTTTTTAAAGATAAGTATTGGTATTCCTTTTTACAATGTGGGTTTCTATCAAAGAAACTTTCAAATAGTAAACCATTTATAACCCCGACGAATTTCGAGGGCGAAATTAATTTTGAGGGGGTAGAATGTAACACCCCGAGATTTTATGAAAAATATTATTTTAATTTCATTAATGTCTTGTGTTGTATTCTACACAAAGATTACCTTGCACTATACGCAACACCGTATTAGCTTGCAGTATACGCAACACTATTCTTGGACCATGTTACACACAATTTTGATAAGAGTTATTCTACGCAACATTGAGTATATATATATATATATTAAATGTATAAATGAAATATGGTTGGATTCTGTTATACGAAACAACGAAGGATTCTTTCACAACACGCAACCCTGACTTGGCTTGCATTACACGCAATCACGACCTTCCTCGATAGCGTGTGTTGTACGCAATACCGGGTTTTAATATGTTATATTATTATAATATTGTCATGAACTAGACATTATGAATAGTATTAACTAAATTTTGAATTTTATAACATTATTATTCATCTTACACATTTCTAGAACATGGTATAAGAACAAAATAAATTTTTTGGGTAAAATAAGTATTTTTCAAAAAATGCAGTTTTGTCGCCTTTTGATGGCGCACCCACTTTAAATCTAGTTTTTGACATGCTTATAAGTTAAATTTGGCAAAATAAAATTCTTCTTTGGAATCAAGAAATAAAAATTTACTTTGGATAAATTTTTCATATTATTCTGGTAACTTTCACATTTTAATGAATAGTAAAAACACGCTATATTTTAATTAAAAACAACTTTTTTCATCGTAATATCTTATGTGGTTAAAGTATAATATTGAATGGTTTTAAAGTATAAATAGAATATATTTTTACCATTTAATATAATGTATGTCATTAGCATTGAGTTTACCTTGAATTCGTAGGTTGAATCAATTCAATCTTTTGCAATGTTTTAAACAAAAACCCGTTTTTATTCGACAACGGGATTAATTTTAATTTAATTTCTACAACTTATGTGTATTTAATTTAAAAAAATGGATTCCATATTTGGAATCAGTGGGTCCAAATTATGTTAATAGGCTACTTTTTATTTTTGGGAATTATGAATAGTAACTACGGAAAATTTTATTTACCATAGTTAAAGGTAAATCGGTTAATTAAGGGTCAATATAATATTTTAAAATTACCCTAAAAAATGTCAAAATCCTATTGGATGACTAAAAGTGGACCCATATCACCTAAGGGACGCATTAAATTCATTTAATTAAATTTTTTAAATGAAAATAATTTAATTATTATTAAAACCAAAGAATGTGACAACATGTCACTTTCTTAAATTTTATAAGTATAATAATTTTAATCTAGTGATAAACTTTATGAAACTTCGAACATGAATAGTTTTCAGAAATCTAATACAAGTATCTACATCATAGAAATTTATTTAGAATTTTTAGGGATTGAATAATTATCATTTATTATGACACATAGATGATGCAGTAATTGTCTTATTAATGAAATATTGACATAATTGATGTTATAAATGCCCAAATAAATGTAATTTGAGACTTTTTATGACTTAAACTAATTTTAAAGGTTAATATGACATGTTATTGTTGATTTAAGTAACTTTGTTTGAACTTATCATTCTGTTATAAATTTCATAAAAATAATATACCAAATAGTGTCAAAATTGACATAAAATAGTTTTTAAAACAAATATTATATTATTAATTGTTATTTTATTCCTAAAAATCTATGGTTCGGACAAATGACTTATATAAGATTATATATATTAATAATAAAAAACTTGGGGTTCTTCTGGCTTGATATAGTAAGTTTATTAACTATATAGTGTAAGAAAACAAAATGACACGGTAAACGTTAAATTATTTAACTTAGAGTTAAATCTAATTGATAAGGGTACAATAATAACCTAAACTTGTCTAAATCCTATTGGATGAGAGGATTTCGACCCATCCCCACCTTAGCCTCGAAATAAATCAATTTGGAGCTATTTAAAACAGAACTTGACTTTATAATAAAATAATATTTTTTGTTTTTCCAAAGGAGCCCCTCTCCTCCCTTATAAAAGGGCACCTCCACCCTCTCTTCCTCACACAACATTGAGCCTTCAAGATCGGCCAACCCCTGAAAAATTATCTTCTCCACTTCCCTAGCAACGTCCTATAGGTTCTGGTCTTCCTCAAAGACCATTTTTAGTGCCCTAAGAGGAGGTCTCAAAGAGTCGCTTCAAAGAAGAGGTAATTTCCGTTACCGATTCTTTCACCTTTATTTCTTCTTCCACTTATTATTATTAGGTTGTTTCATTATGAAGTAATAACATCAGTATCACTAATATACTGATATGTTATTGTAAGTATGAAATAATCCTATTTCACCATCTATCCATCCTACGGAAAACGAAGTCACCGCGCGTGCGTACGTACGGAATACCGTCTCCACGCCGTGGTGAAATCTATTTTCCACCACCACCTTACTTGGATGGGTAAAATGGTGTAAATAATAACTATATATGATTATTATAAAGTTATATTGATACTGAAATAGTATACATACACTTAAACACAAGTTCACGAACATGATAACGATATCATCGCTCGTGCGTACGTACGGACTACCGTCTCCACGACGCGATGAGATTCATTCTCTATGTTAACCATTTAAGAATGATTATAAGGTATATATAAGAAATAATAATGAAATATATGACATTATAAAGCTACTGGATTTATGTATATATGTATGTCATCTACTTACTTCCATTCAAGATAATAAGGAAAGGAAAACAACGTTCATGCGTACATACGGACTACCGTCTCCATGAATGGTGTGTTTCATTCCATTTATCTATCTATTATATATATATATACTGAATATATATGATATAAAAATCAAGTTTTATATTCTGGAAGTAAGTAAATCATGATATAAGTAATAATATTGTCAAGAACAACAAGTCCAAATACCTACGATAAATGAAACGATTTTACCCAAAACGCTTCTTTAACATGGAATTTACAAAAGAACGGGTAATATAAAGTCATAAGTGAACCATATATGATATCATAACAATGAATATGATTCTGTAATAAGTTAATGACATTATTTAAATCATTATACAGGAGGTTCGGATACGTACAAAGCATATCAGACATAAGGTAAGGGACAATCTCGCAATCTCAATTTTTATCCGAGATTGTTTATACTTTGAAATTTACTGGGGTGTATTTTATCATCCAAATCCATGTTTCTTAAATATGTAATATTATTTCCATCCACCTACAATTATTTAAATCCAATTTTACCCTTCGGTGAGTTTTTAGTAAAAGATATGAAAGTAATCTTTTGTCATTTTTCGTACGAGGTACTTTTTGACTTTTCCGACAAAAGTACGAGAAGAATGTTTTTTTAACTTAAACGGCACGAACGGATTTTTACGGTTTTATAAAGCCTTTTTTTAAAGGTGGAGACTCAAGGTCTCTTATTATAGATTAAGAAAGAAAGTACAAAAAGGGGGATACATCATAAAACATAATCTGAAAAAAGACAGATGCGAAAGAAAACACATCAAAAACCCCGGGAGCGAGTACGCATGCTGTGACATGATGAGCCGCCACTCCTGCCACGAGCACGACGTCCTCTTCTCCCTGCCTTAGCTTGTATCCATGGGCCATTTCTCTCCTCTGAACTAGAGTCAGCATCTAGTTGTGCTCTACCATCATCAAGTAAACAATCTGCTTTCCCCCCATCATCATCCCTGCTTGGAGAAGCAAGCAGTGCAAAAGGGTTATAGGTACATACCTGAACGGTTTTACCTATGTCATGTTGCTTGTTTTTTCATGCAGCTGCTGAAGAGCTTGGAAAAGCATTCCCTGGAGAAGTGGTCCAGGTACATAAGGCTTGACCAACCTTTATATCATTTCCTAGAGTCCCCTGTGAAGGGGAAGGAGAACTTACCTGTCTTTGACTTCCACCAGCAGCAGGGTTAATGTCATGCTGTTTGAAAAGTTTCGATATAGGTGGAGTATGAGGGGAATGTTCAATTTCCTGCATTGAAACAGAACCCGAGCAGAGGGGAGATTTACCAGCTAACTTAACCAAATCTGAGGCTGCCAAACTCAATGGAGTTTCAGAAACTTTCTGCCTGAGAGGACTAGGTGACTTTAACCCCTCTTGGCCCATGGGGGAAGGGGTTTTAACAACAATAATTTTATCAACTGAACTGTCCATACCAGAAATTTCCAAATTTTTTGGAGGTTCAGAGTCCTTCTGCTTAAGAGAAGGATTGAAATCCTTCACAAGGTCCCTCCTGTGAACCTCTTTTGTTATAACTTTCTTTGAAGTAGCAGCTTCCAAAGGTATCTTACCCTTTCTATTACTAGCAGCATTATGTTCATTCAAGAATCCGTCATCAGCTTCAGCTTCAGCAAATGATTCTCTTTCCACATGACTATCATCAGAATCTGATTCACTATGTTGTGCAGTTATGTCTTTGATTAACATATCGTTAAAAGAAGGTTGGTGATCTAGAATTTCAACATCATCCGCTAGATTGGCCCAGCTTATTTTGGGCAATTTCTGTTGCAAATTTAAAGGATCTATTTCCCTAGGATCCTGCTGTCTAGAAATCTGATCAGGGTCACAGCCACTTGAAGTAGTTTGATCATCTTTGTGTTGAATAATAGGTTGCAATGATATCCTTTGTTGGGGATATTGTTTATCTCTCCTTCTACAAACTGATCCCTCATGACCTTTTATATTACAAATAGAGCAGATGATATTCGCTCTACATTTGGATTTTTCATGGCCAATGATGCAACACACCTCACAGTATAAAGGGAAACGTTCATAGGCAATCCTTAAGTTAATGTCATCGTGTGTTGTGGACAGAATGACCTTGTCTATAAGGGGCAAACTTAAATCCACCTCTACCAGAATCCTAGCAAAGTGACCAAAGGACGTTTTTTCAGTGGCCTGATCCATCCTAATAGGAATGCCTATTGCTGAAGCTATATCAAACAAAATTTCAGAATGCCATAAAATCCAATTCAACCCATGTATTCTAATCCAGATCTGTGAAAATGAATATTTGAAATCATTTAAACTAAAATTTGGATTCCATTCATAAACCCTAAGAGTTCCTGGTTTAAGGTTCACAGATCCAAAACACCATGCTCGGTTTTTGCAATCAGCTGATGGAAATAAAATATGAAAGAAACCTCTACCCAAGGAGACAGCTTTGAAGTCATTGAAACCCCAAATGGAAGATAATCGAGTAACAAGATCAACATTTTTCCAGGGCTGCGTACCTTTTGAGAGAGAAACCCTAGCAATGAACGAATTTTTACAGAGTTCAAGGCGTTCTGTAATCGGGCCATTTGCTGCTGAAACATGGGCTGTAGAACCCTTACGAATTATTCTGTTCGGCTTACGGTTTTCTGGAAAAACAAACGAGCCTGCAGGGATTCCAGAGAGTGAAAAATCGCTTAATTTCGCTTCACTTACCTGCTCCTTCAAAGAAGCTTTGTGAAGGGAAGCATGGAATCTGAGTTGCGAATCATAAGCGAAGAGGTTGACTGCTCTCGGATGCGAGGATTCGAAGGGGCAAGATTCTGGAACCGAGGGTTTCCTCGGCTCGCTCTCCGTACCCATCTCCCCAGGTTTTATAAAGCCTTATTTTCATGAAGCTTACTCCAAAATATTTCATGACTATTTTCAATAAAATCTCTTTCTTTTAAAATTTCATGATGTTTTGTGAAAATAAATTGATTTTGAAGAAGAAAGGATATTTTCCTCAAGAATTCATTTCAAGTGTTTTATCAAAATTATTTTCCATCTAAGATAATATAGGGTTCTGTTTATATCCCTATTATTACATTGATTTGATTATGTTGTGATGGAATTATTTTTATGAATTCCTTTATCTTATATGAATTGTTTTATGATGTCATGATGTTTAAGATTCCCATTTTTATTACATGGGTTATGCTATGATGTATGGTTTATGATTTTGTGGCACACATAAGAATGGTATCATTATGAGATGGGTGGGACCTATATCTCCATCCAATGCATTGGGTAATGATTTTATATCTCATGAGATAGACATGGCTGGAATGGTAGGTTATACCGGTTCAGTGAAACAGGACTGAAACGAGGGTGACTCGATTCAGAAAGGGACTTTGTCCACTAAGATAGTCTTGGAAATGAGTCTTGACTAACAAGAAATGATTCTCTATGATTATGTGTGAATGTCACAATGTTTCTTGTTTTAAGTTATGATTATTGTGATTACATTTCACTGCCATGATTTATCCCATGTTATGAAATTATGCTCTCTTTTGCAGGTTAAGATTTTCAAAATGTTATGTTCTTATGATGTGATTGATATTTATTTTGTTTACCCTTACTGAGCATTTGAGCTCACCCTTTTATGTTTTCTTTTTCCAAGGATATAAAGAAAGGTTTTAGGTATAAAAAAAGGAAGATCTTTATGGGAGATGTTGAAGATCTTTCAACAGGATTAGAAGATTATATTCCGAGTTTCCAAAGACACTAAACTATTACGATCCTTGTGTGTGTGTTTTTGTTATATACTAAGTATTCTGCAAATGTAATGTAATGTCAATGTACGTCAAGCTTCGGGTCTCTAAAAAGACAAGTCAAATCGTGTCTTATAAAATGAAATAAATTTTTGGTAACATTTTTAACATTGGTTTTTTTAAACAGATGTGAAAAATTACCTTTAATGTCGGTTTCTAAATAAATGGCTTGAAATTTTTGTGTTTCATGTTGCTTATTGTAAAGAAGACATGAAAAGTTCGTTTTTAATTATTTTTATTATAAAACTGATTTGAAAAATGTTTAAAATCATACAGTTCTTTTTCCAAGATTCTATTTTTCTAGTCTTAGAGCTAAAAAAAAGTTATGGATCAAAAGTTAGGATAATAAAAATTTGATCATCTCTAAATGATGTCTTAGTGATGTCCAACTTTTGATGTCCATTACAATTGTTCCGTTACTTTGTTTATCCTTAATGACCTGTAGAATAGAAGCTTGGGAAATGAACTACATTTTTGTAAACATTTTTCATGTTCTTTTTTAAAACTAATGTGAAAACGTCCCTTTAATGTCAGTTATTTTCAAAAACTAACGTGAAAAGTTAGATTTTCACATCGGTTATTATAAATCAGAATTGAACAATGTTTGAAAACATGTAGTTAATTTCTCACGATTCTATTTTACTGGTATAAGAGGTCAAACCGAGTTACAGATCAAAATTTATTGAAATAGGTTGTTGATTATTTCAAAATGATGTTTTAGAGAATTATAACTTCCGATGGCTATAACATTTGATTTGTAACTTTTTTTGACCTCCACGACTAGTCAAATATAATAATAAGAAATGAATTACTTTTTTTGTAAAATATTTCATGTCAGTTATTTTTTAACTGACATAAAAAGTTAGTCTTTCACATCAATTCAATGATAACTAATGTGAAAAATGAAAATTTTAATATCTTTTCCAGACATTTATCATAAAATTGATGTAAAAGATAATTTTAAAAACCCTACAATGTGTAATTTTAATTTTTTATAGCACAACATTGAAATTTTTGATTACCACCTAAAACTTCTAATACCTAGTTTTCATTTACCATCTCATTTATATGCATTATTTCTAGACATAATTTAATTTAATAATCAATTATTTCAACCACAACCATTCCACTAACTTGACTTATTTGATCTTTATCAGGAATCCACAATTTTTTCTTTCCACAATCTTATCAAGTTATTTGTAATTTTTTCCATGATTTTTGTTTTTATGATTAGAGTTTTCTTTTAATATATCATTTATCTAATTTAATTATACACATATATTAATTTAACAATCAATTATTTCAACCATCATCATTCCACCAACTCAACTCATTTGACTTTCATTGTGAATACACAAATTTTCTTTCCAAGATCTCATTAAGTTATTTTAATTATTTTTCCATGATTTTGGTTTTTTATGATTAGTTTTCTTAATTGATATACCATTGATTGATTATTATTTTATTATAATGAAGAATAATTATTTGTATCATTGTAATAATAAAAATATTCTTTCAGTTTCTAAAATACCTTCTAATCTGAAGCTTTTGTTGGAACATTTGATCTTTCATTAGAAAACAAATATATCCATGTTTTGGTGGTCATAACTTTTGATCCGTAAATCTGTTTGAACTCTAATACCAGTAAAATCAAATATTAAAAAATTATCTACAATTTGATAAACCTTTTTTAATTTAGTTTTTAAAAAACCAGTGTAAGAAATAGACATATAACATGAATTTTTAACAAACTGAAGTTAAAAATTCCTTTTTTCACTTTGGTTTTTGAAAAAACAATGTGAAAAGTTTATTTTTAATGTCAATTTCTAAAAAATGAATGTGAAAATATTTTTTTAACATATTGTTTTTGTAAATTGATGGTCTTTCATATCATTTTTTTGAAAATTTTCATTAACAATCATAAATAACATATTTGTAATGTCACTTTAAATGACATCACCTCAATAACCAATATTAAAAAGAAAAAAAAACAATGTAAAAAAGTATTGTTGTACTAGTTCGTGTGGTATTCGAGTTACATGGTCACCGGTTAGGAGGGTTATGTATAAAAATACGTGGACCATCTGTTAAATAAAGAACTGAACTCCGTGTACAAGGGATAAATATTTTGTACTCTGGTTGACCGTTCACCAGGATGGCTAGGTCAACACATGGTGTAAAACATGAAATAAAACCTATTTATTCAATGCACATGGTTTGAATTAATTATGGATTAATTTATAGTGTAAGGAACACTAGTACGTGGCATTTACCTTTGGGTAAACGATGTGTAATCTTGTGTTATCCGACCAGAATCCTTAGAACCACTAGATATGTTCTTTTAATTTACTTTATTCTTAAAATTAATCAATTTGATTAGAACTATGAGGAACAAAAGTGAAAAAATAATAAGTCACAATTTGGTTAAAGAATGATTAACCTTAAATTGAAAAATAAATTAAACAATTTTTAAATCAAACAATGATCATTTAAATAATTATAAATAATTATGTTACCCCTTAAATACCACTAGAAGGTTTTGGGTGTAGTGGAATCTTGCAATGGTTCAATCCCAAATTTTATTTTTATCATGATTGATGATCAATCCGAGATTTAAATGATGATGTGTGACATAGTAATAGAATTGAATCAAAGAAAAAAAGAAAAAGTATAGAATGTCAAAACCAAGTGCATGATCATCAAATTTTATTTATAATTATTTTACTCAATTAAAGAATTAACTTATGTGAATTATTTATTCATTGATTGATCTGAAAATAGATCTATTTTTTACTATCATTTCATCATAACAATCAAGAGAATATTCCATATAGTGGTGACCCACATGCATTCCACAAATCTCTAAAATCCATCATAGGAATCTATGGGTTATAGTATGATAGATCTTATCACTTGCGTCATTCACCTGTGATCACCACAATAATTGATTCCAAATTATTTTCCTTGATCTCTCTTTATGTGAAAGTGGGAGGTGGCAGCAGATCGCTCTATGTTCTTGGGAGATTTCTTTGGGAAGAATCTCTCAATGTATCGAGGGGATTATTTTCAGTTATCATTGTGCTCAACACAAAATGAATTGACTCTTTTAAAAAAAATATTATAATTCGGTTTAAATACTAATAGGGTTTAATAATAAATATTTTCAAAAGTTACCTTTAATATTTATTTAATCCTTTGCGAAACCCCATTTCTAAAATAATAATAAGAATATTATTTCTTATAAAAGAGAATAACTTTTATATTAAATTAAATATTATTTAATCAAATAATATTAAATATATATTATTTCTCACAAGATCTAAAAACTAGGCTCTCTATTCCTCCATAAAATTTATCATGCATTGAATAATGTCTATTTATTTATTAAATAAATATCCCTTCATTATTCACCAATAAATAAATAAATATTATATTCACTAAATAGAAAATAAAAATTTATTAAATATTCCACTCACATTATATTTTCTTGAATAAATGGAGATTGAGAATGTATGATCACGAAAAAATGAATAATTGTTATACCATGTATGGGAATAATATTTATTCAATAAATTTAACAACAATTAATAATATATTATTTAACTTAGATTCTAGATACACTTAACGTGTGACCCTTTAGACCTCTTTCCCAATGATATTATGCAAAGTTTCCTAAATTCCATGTTTAGTGTGTAGAAAAATGAAATGTCACGCAAATATAAAGAAGTTAATGACACAATGATATATTACCTCATACAGGTGATCAATATGTAATATAATCCTTTTATCACAATATCTATAATAAAATAGTTTTCATGTTGGTGCCATAAACCCATGTGGTCGATGTCTCTTTCTTTGAAAATCTTAAAATCAATATTTCCCATAGAACACCATGGAAATTAATTTTTTTAGGATATATCATTTCCATCATAGGGCCTAAGATATCATCTTTTTTTTAAAGAACATAAGGGAAAAATCCTTTCTTGCATTGTTCATTAATTCAATATTACTCGTGACACACCGAACATATCCTACCTCACCATGAACATATTTCATCATAGATTTCAACAATACATAAAATTATGTGACTTATAACATTCATAAGTAATAATATTAAAGACTAAGGTTCAATAAGCACATAATTAGATAGGAAAATCCAATGACACATGTAAATATGGATTTACTATGGGTGGGTCTTGTTATTATAATATCCCACACTGAATATTAACAAGGAAGTATACTATGAGAAGGTTCCTCAATGTCGTATGAGTATCCAAACATGATATCCTATATTATTTTTGTCTCTCAAATGATATCATCTGGATATACAACATATATTTAAGAATAGTGTTGTGACACTTTTGGGTTCTCATCATAGAAGGGAACTACTATGACCTTTTAGTGCAACAACTACTCTTAGGACATTATCAAATAATATGTTACACAGAAAAAAATAATGATGTTATAAGGAGTTTATTGATATTCAAAACAATGAATTCAGGTTATCATAAAGTACATAGATGTTGGTACTAGGGAACCAAATCAACCAAGAACCATGTCCACTTATAGTATCTAGAAAGGGATGCATTTTTTTGGAAAAACCACATAATATATTCCTGAAAAAAACCTTAGAATTTTCTTCTATACATATTATAAATATATATCATAGTGTTATGTACCCTAATAAATGTTTTGAAAAATCTAGTTCCCAAGGTTTCTATTAATCTTACCCTAATACCTACTGTAGCAACACCAACCCTAGTAGCTTAGAGCCGGTGTCTATCTTATTACATTGGAATAATATACAAGTAACTGAATCTTGAAGGAATAGATATTTTATTATTCTTGTAAAACTAAATACATAAATGAAATTATTATTTAAATTGAACACATAAAATACACAAGGTATTTTCATTGAGAATACCATTATTCCTCCTAGTGTATCCCTGCATATCAATCAGAAAAAACACCATGATATCCCAGGGAAAAATAAACAGAATAATGGAGTGAGATTAGATGATCAGTAAGTGTAAAACCAGAGTGTATTATATGAATAAATAAGGAATAATTAACATGGAAAGTTAAATAATTGAAACTCACTCCATTTAATAAATAAATTTATCATAATATTGTAGAAATAAATTATCATGATGAAATTCCATATAACAAATCACAGGATCTTGAAAACATATCCATGGATATTATAACTAATAGAATAATAAAATATAATATTAATGAATTAATTCATAATGATGGAATTCATAATTCCATACATATGAAACATACCATTGATGATTTTTTTCAATACATCTAAATAAATGGGTAAGACCTCAATCAAAACCTAATATAGTTTGTCTCATGTGGCCTACCGATGCATGAAGGGGCTATAGAGGTACCTTACCATCACTTACTAAGTCCAATACATTCCACATATTAAATTATTTAAATATAATCATTGTAAAAAATCATATTGAAATTCTAAGGTAAAAATGTTAATACTTACCCCAATCAAAAAACATAATCATAAACCATCCAAAGTAGAATACTGAAAAATAATAAAACTGTATATCCCCTATTAAACTAGTCATAAACCATCCAAAGAAAGAATAAATATGATACCAATACAAAATATACCTATTGTATCATATGTAAAATTAAGGGATTATGTCATTGATGAATACAAAATATTAATAATTTCATTAGAAACAATTCTGAGGAAAATGATATTTTCAGTTCGAAAATATATTTTTTAATTGTAAAAATTAAAAAAATATTTTGAAGATAATTTATAATGATAATTATCCTTAAAATTTATAAACTAATATTTAAAAATTAATTGATCATGAATTTATGAAATTCCGTTCATGCCATAAAAATTAAAACAAACATTTCTTTCATATTTTCATTAAAATAAAAAGGAGCATTGTTTTGAAAATGATAAGAATATTAATTTAGAAAAATTTAGTAAAAAGTAAAAATGTATTTTATAAATCAATTTCGGAAGGTTATTTTTTATATATATTTTTATAAATAATGAGTTTTTATGACAATGGATTTCTGAACAATGAGACAAATAAAGTTGGATTATCTTAAGAATATTTTCTCAATCATTTTAAGTACATAAGAGTGAAAAAATGGTGATATTACATGTATAATTTCATGAATAAACATAGGTGAATAAAATAGATTTATTTTAAGATATAAATATCAAATAATTCTCTAAAGGGAGATATAAACATTAATAATCTTGAATAATGATGAGATTGTGAAATAAACCATTACCACTTTGGTAACTTCCGAATCAAAATCCTCGTAAGAGAAAACATATAAAATGAATCTTTAAATACCATAAAGATAAATAGATTCATGGTATAACATATGAAATTGAAATATATACACTACACAAAGGAAATAATTAGTGAATATGATGTTTGTCTGATGGAAGTAAAAGTGAAACAATAAACCCTTACCTTGTGCCTGAATCATTAAGTACGTTATCTATCTTACCGAATAATAAAATAATGTTAATTATTTAACCGATTAAGAAAATGTTTCAAATTTATTATTCCATTTATTTTAATTATTACCATGTTATATACAATTACTTAATCAATTATGTTTAGATCAATTGTTTCAATGATATTTGGCTTACGTGTCAAAAATACCTCGGTAGGTTTACTATTGGACTAAGAAGTCATTATTTCAACATATAAAGAATAGTAAACATGAAATAATCATCATAAATATACATCAATTATACTTTTAAGAACAATAATGAAATATGTTTTTGAGAAAATAAGTACGTTACGATCATGGAGATAGTAAGCCTTACGTACGCTTGAGTAACGTTGTAGTTTTTAAACGATCATTATAGAAAATAGGTAAGTAATATTTTATCTTTAAATAATTATAATATTATTAATAATAACATTTTACTTCTTTAAATATTATTATATATCATCAATTTTTTGTGGTGATGAAAATATAGTAACCTCGCTTTGTGAAGGCGGTAGTCCAAATATACACGAATGGCATTATCATCTTTTAATGCGTGAAGAAATTATAAATAAAATGATATATTTTATTTTTTGAATGATAAATATGTCATTAATATAAATTTATTTAATTTATACCATATATATTTATTTAAATCATCCATATTATCTTCCATGTAAAGCAATTTTGATAAACGAATCACAATACTTTGCGAGGCTGTAGTCCACTATACACATGAGTGACATTATTTCATGCCCTATGAAATGGAATGTAAAATGATATATATGATATAATGACTTAATAGGTATAATTATGTTTTAAATATCAAATATATACTTTATATCCATCATCATACCCATCTGTGAGAGATGTTGAGGGAAAACATTTCACATCGGTCTGTGAGGCAATAGTCCACCATACACACTCGTGACGTTATCAATTCCCACTTGGGGGAAGAGGAGACAGATATAGTTAACACCCATTAAATAATAAAATCTTTTTATACTATAGATATAATTTTTATAATAATAAATTAATAATATTTTATGGAGTTTTAATAATAAATAATACAAAAATTCAAAGTTAGGAATTTTACCACATCTCTTACTACCTCTTTTGGATTATAAATAAATTGTTCATAAAATGGATTTATGACCAAGGAAAGGTTTCTAGGATGAGCTAATGGAATTTTTGAAGTGATTTGGTTACTAATTTTATGAAAAAAGGTTTTTAATGTGTGAAGAAGATAGTAGAAGGTTTGAACTTTTATTAGTGAGGTGGGTGACACACATGTAATTTTCGAAAAGAAAACTATGAACCCAAATTTTTCACATGAATGAAGGGTTTAAAATAGATTATTATAGATTATTTTTACTTATAAGTTTTAAATATTTTATGAAAATGGTTTTTGGACAAGTTTTGGGACATTTTTTACCCTTATCTTCTTTTTTAACCCCTCAGTAAACACATTTTTACCTTAACCGCAGTAATTATTTTTTACTATTTTAACTATAAATTTTGGTCAAAAATTAATTTGGTATTGTTAGATAATATAAATTATTATGATTAATAATATGGAATCAATTTTTACATATTCATTTCATAAAAGTGGTATAATTAAATTTAAAATTATACTTGCAACCAAGATAAAAAAGTGGGATTTCAAACAGAAAATTCACGTAAGTATTAAAGGGTTTTAATATTGAAATTAAATCTGAAATTGAATAAAATGGCCTAAATTAGTTAAATTATAATATAATTGAACTAATATTAATTGAAAAAATTTAAAATATAATTGATCTTTCTAAATAATTTAAACAAAAAATGAAGATTTTAGTAAAAATTAGTATTTTTCACTATTCATCGAAAAATGAAATTTTTCACAAAAATATGAAAAATTAAACAAGAGATAATTTTTGTATGATTATTTAAATTATTTTAAAAGACTTAATTCTTTAAAATTAATAAAAATTAATTAGAAATTATGTACGCATAGCGTAACTAAACTCTCTTTTAGAAGAATTCAGTTTTTCAAAAGATATTTCTTTTACTTTCAAGTGATTCTTATTATATTTATAAAAATATTAATGCATGGAATTTATTTTATTCATTTTCTAACCATTTTTTTATAATTTAGTTTTTAATACTCATACCCTCCAACATAATGTCTATATTATAATGGTCATTTTAAATTATAATATTCTAATAGGTTATCATGCTTCATTTAAACCTGGTGTTGCGTGCATCGTAAGATTTCAAACAGATTGAATTTATTTAAAAATAAATATTTCATCAAGTCTCAGGATGTTATATTATCTTCTATGATTATTGTTGTGTGCCATACATGTTATCCAACATGATGTTCCTATTTTAAGATCATGAGGTTTTATAACAGATTTGATTATTGATTGATTAAAGTAGGATAAAGTTTGATGATTAATATAATATATATATGTGATATTAATAGTGATATTGTAACACCCCGACCCCAGCTACCCAGAGTCGGTGCGTTACTTCGTAACATTGGCATGATCACAAAAGATCAAGTCTCGAATGACCGATTAGTTTAGTAGCCTTGGAAACACTAGATACATTTGTAAACGTTACATTACATCATAAAGTAAACCAAAACAACAACAACATATTGTCTTCATATCCCCTCACACTATCCCTGCAGGTCATTCATAATATACTTCTTCAAATCCTGGAAAATATTAAAACATTGAAAGGGGTGAGCTCAGATGCTCAGTAAGGATAACAATATTGCGGAAGCTTTCATAAATAAACATTAACATTTAAGGCAATGTATAACTAAAACAAAAGCCTTTTAAACTTGAACTTCAACATAATATGGAAAAAGTAAAATGAGATAATGCCATTCACTTCTTCACATGGATATTCTACTGGCCTAATAATCACATGCAATATCAATAACCACTTTCATAATGAGGGAATGTATAATGCCGGACATTCTGAAACATTTTGTCAAGGCCTCGGCCAAGACGTCTAAAATGATTAAGGCCTCGGCCAAAACCATAAATCAAATTGGGAAAGGGCCTCGGCCAATTCCACGTCTAGTTGTCTCATGAGACCTACCGATGCATCGAGGAGCTATAGCGGGCTCCACCCGTCACTTATTAAGTCCAATACATTCCTCATATGAATAGGTTTAAACATCTCATAAACCATAACATAATCGTATCACATAAAACATGCATAACATTTCCACATTTCAATCACAAGATATCAATACAACACATTGATATAATAAAAACTCTTTCAAAACCATTTTCAATACCAAAATAAAAGAAAAGTATAACATGGTATTTATTCTTCATTTAAAAAAAGGGTATGGCTTGTAGAGGAAGCCGAAACTCAAATAGTGGTCACGGCGGCGGAGAATTCATTGTCGCCGCATACGTACGACAAAAACATTCCCTTTTGTCTTTTAGTAAACGCTTCGTATAAAAAGATTCCTTTTGAATAAACGTAAAAGTCAAAGTGGTTTATACACCGTATAAAAGAAATTTGTGTATAAAACCAAATATGCCCCAATGAAAGGAGATTGAGACGAAGTCCTTACAAAGATCATTTTTAAAATAAAATAGATATATTATGTGTATTCACTATAGGTACACATAAAGAAAGTAAAAATACAAAATAGGACATAATAACATCATGACATAATTTGAAAGTAGGAGATTAACCCAAAGAATGGAAATTGGGTTAAGAAGTTCCCTTACCTTGTGTCCGACTTGACTCAACCGTTCTTTAACCTCCTGAATAATAAACTAGAGTTAATATATACCTTATTAAGAACCATTTTCAACTTCATTATCCTTATTATATCACTTATTACAATGATATGAACATTATGTAATTATTTAAGTTAATAACGGTCGTTTTGTCGATCTTTGGTACTTGAGTCAACAATAAGCTTCTTATAATTACAAGTTGTTTATGTGGTGAAATATCCATTATATCCAGAATTATATTCATTATTTAGATGTCATATATATCTTATATATCCAGTATATACATTCATTTATAATATTACGTAACATTTAGAGGTAAGAAATGAAATGCGCCGTTCATGGAGACGGTAAGCCGTACGTACGCATGAACGCTACTTTCATTTCAATTTCATATTTAATGGAACTAAATCATAATGATATAAATGTATAATATAATTCCAGTATAATATAGTGTATAATACCATTTACTCCATCCTTTATACATCCCACATATGGCATTAACGATTCAAATCACTTTGAGGGGGCGGTAGTCCGCACTTCCTAAAATGAAATTATCGCGTTTTACCCATAATGGAAATCATAAAGTATGACATAAATGAGAAATACAGAAGAATAAGTAAAACATAAACAAATTATAAATCATATATAAAAATAGTGACATCTTAATGGCCACCTTTGAAGGTGTTATATGAGTGTTGAACAATCATCGTTTCGTGAGGCAGAAATTCGCCATCCACAGAAACCGTATGTTCTTTAACCATTAGACGAAGGTGTGTGTAAGTGTAAACCAAATCCTTATCATAACAACATACTAGTATATTGTAGGTACTGGTGTTGTTACAAAATAATGGAATGAAAAGAGTTTAGGGGGTTGGAGAAGAAAAATAAAACAAAACAACATTAGAAAAGACATTACCTCAAAATCGGGTAACTCTTTTTGATTTGAGCCAAAGGCTTCCTTGGGAAGAGTTCTGCCCAATGTGAGGCTTCTATGAGTAAGGGAGGAATGTTGGGAGAGTATTTGGGCAGAGGTTGGCCGAGCCAAATGGCTTGAAAGTGTAAATGAGGTGGGAGAGGTGGGGGCCTTTTATAAGTGGAGAGGAGGGGCACTTTTGGAAAGATTGAAATGTTACATTATTTCACAATGCTTTTCGGATTCTAAAGGTCCCACACTTATATAATTCGAGGCTAAGGTGATAAGGTTTCGAAATATCTTCATCCAATAGGCTTTGGACAAGTGTAAGCCTTGGATTTTTCATTATCTTCTCATTTTATTTAAATCGTTAAATAATGAGGTCATCGCCACATCATAATTATGTCATAAATAATTTAATTTATTTAATGTCTAAAATTATAAAACAAATAATATAATGTAGGAAATCTTTTTATCTTTCTAATGAATATTTATAATCAAAATTTGAACTTGTGTAACCCCACGTAAAAATTGTTTTAGTAAAACATTTTATGTTTGTGTCATTTTTTACTTTAACATTAAATAAAAGGTATTTATGTCATTTTCTAACTAAAGTGGCTCCATGGGGTCCCCATGTTGACCCATGGGTTGTCTTGGTCGGCCATGACTCATCCAATAGGAGTAGGACAAGTGTCATGCTCATCTCATATTATAAAAACATTATTTGTACCTTAAACTACACTAATTACCTCTAATCGCGATTAAGAACTTAAAAGTTACTATTCATCAAAAAATTATTTTAATCTCATTGAACCACATTTTACTTCTTAATGACAGCCATGTATGTTGGATTTTTGAAAATCAAATCACAGAAGTGGTAATATTTCATTTAAACGAAAAATCAGTTATTTAACTACCACTTAGTGGTTTCACTATTCATCAAAAATTGAAGTTTTTCAGAATAAGGCCAAAATTTCACCCTAAGATATAATTGATATTCCGAATTCAAAAATGATGTCTATTTTACAAAATTCCAAACATATAAGTTGTATTAATTAATTTTATAATTAATTCCCGCTGTTACAACAAATAGCGTGTTTTTAAGAAACAATTTATATCAAAAGATTGGCAATTGTTTATGTCCAATTTCAATGTCAAATTAATTCTAATGACCACCATTGGATAAAATGATAAAAATATATTCCAATTATACTTTAAAACCACTAAATAGTATAATTTATCACTATTAATTATTTTTATTAAAAAAGTTGTTTTAAGTATTTTTCACTATTCATAATAATTTGGAAGTTCTCGGAAAATTACAAAAAATTCAACATAGGCTAATTTCAATATTAGGAATACAAAAATGAAGTCCATTTTGAAATATAAAATTTCTATAAATTTAAAAGGTGGTTATTACTATTCATAACGGCTACTTTGATTAGTTGCGGTGTGTTAGAACTCGAACTTGCGTACAATGCAAGCTATTGCATTATTGAATGAGAAGCGTATCGTGGAAGCTCGGGGTGTTACATTCTCCCCTCCTTCAATAAATTGCGTCCTCGCAATTTGAAATTTTTCTTTGATAATAAAAGGTTGAAAAGAGAAAATACCTTTGTGGAAAACCCACATCGGAAATAAGGTTAATAAAATTTAGCCTTAATAAGAGGGAAATGGAAATAAGAAAGTCACCACCAAATTATGATCTCGATAAGGAGAACATTGGTGGCAATTAAAGACATATAATTGGAGGAAAAACGTAAATATTTGTAGGGAGTGATTGAGGTCATCAATCACAATCAACTGTCAAATGGAGGGCCTCAAAGCCTTCAATCTATGTTGATTTAAAATATCATCAGTTCAACAAGACATAAGGTATTAGGATAACACATTTTTTGTTTTAATATCCCTTTACTAAAGTTTAAGAATTAATTTATTCATTGAATAAGAGATAGGTATATATATATTTATGCTTGACAATTAGTGTTTCAACCTTCAACTCATCTTTCACTCAAAAAGATAATAGAACTCAAAAATATTATTATTATCCTAATTGTATAAGGTTCCAAATGTTAACACATACCATTTAGATTAGTAAAATTATATTGTAATAACCAGGGAATTCCTGTAGGCTAGTGGTAGGAAATAAAGGCCTGTCGCACTATGATTGTGGGTTCGATTCCTGCAGCTTTGTCCGACGCGACGGGTTATTCCCCACCCTGCAGGTTGTCCTTTTCCTAAAAATATAGTACTATACTATTCCAAAAATAATCGTCATAAATGTTTTAACCTTAAACAATACTATCCAAAGTTCAACTTAATCCACTCCAACCTTTATAGTTATCCAAAATACCTTCATCCAGACTTTCTCTAAAAGGTCTCTAAATTCCAAAATCAATTTTAACATCAGATTCCCCAAACAAAGAAAAGTTTCTCTTATTGTCACATACTAAAAATATGATTACCTTAATCATATTAAAACCTTACTGAAATCAAAAAGTACTGCAGTACAATCCATATATATATATTACATTATTCTTATAACCAGAATATAATCCTTGAGTCCAAAAGCACCAATACATTAGTTATTCTGCTTCAACTGTAGTAACAGCATAAGATTGTCCTTGATCCCTTGGCCTTTTCTGAGGTAAGTTTCCCTGACGCTTAGGACATTCATTTGCATAATGACCCATTTCTCTACAATTGTAGCATTCAACTTTGACAGCCTCTTTCTTTCCCTTGCAATCACGAGCCTGGTGACCCTTTTCCCCACATTTATAACAAACTCCCATTCCTTTTAGGCAAGTACCAGGGTGATTCTTCCCACAATTATCACATAATGGAAAATCTTTCTTTCCCTTTTTCCCTTTATCTGTCTCTTGTTCCACCGTTCTCTTCTTCTCTTGCTTTACTTTGTTGTCATAAGACTTAGAGAATTCCTTTTCTGTCTTGATAGCACACGAGACAATATCTTCGTATGATGAAAAGGATTGTGATACCAAATCTCGACGGAGAAATGGTTTTAACCCATCAAAGAAACGATCAATCTTACTCCTTGGGTTACGTATATAATCGGCAGCATGCCTCGCTAACCTTGTAAAGTTAGCCTCATACTTTGCGACATTCTCATCCTCCTTCTGCCTCAGACTCAGAAATTGCCTTTCCATATCTGCTCGATGGTCACGAGGAAAGTATTTTTCTAAGAAAAGATCTTTGAACTCCCTCCATTCCATATTCGATACGTCATCATCTTCCTTTGTGTTTTGAATCAGCGACCACCACTGATCGGCATCTCCAGTGAGGCGGTAAACTGCCATGACAACCTTCTCCCTTTCACTACTTCCCAAGGCATGGAATATTTTCTCTAAGGAATTTATCCATTGCTCAGCTACTATAGGATTTGTACTCCCATTAAAGGTTGGTGGTTGTTGCCTCATGAAACGATCTAGCATTGATCCTCCACGTTGCGGATCAGGGTGCTCCATACGAGTAAGGTTATTATTCATAACCTGAGTGAGTTGTCCCAGTATGGTAATAATTTGATCAGCACCAGTTGTATCTCCAGATCCACAATAATTATCTTGATCAGGAGGGAAATCCCTACACGGAGTTCGTGCATTGATACGGTTTCCATTCCTTCCACTAGGCGCCATTTCTAAACAATGGCATAAACTAGATTAGTTTATGAATCAAAATACATAATTCCATACTTATAAAACACTTAACATAAATTGAACTATTTATGGATATAATCCATAATCATAAAAAGAAATGTTTTCTTTGAGAAAGTATATACTCATAACCCTTCATAGTGGTTTGTAAATAAAATGAGAATTATCCTAAGCATATCCCCCGGGAGTGTCGTAACCAAGAGTGCAGCAAGGCCCATTGTCGTGCACCAGTTCCCGTTCGAGTCTAGCTCAAAGCGGTGTTTTCGGGTTTTACCCCTAGGTACATCTGTGCCAGAGCCGCCTCTACCTGCTCGTATCCAGACAGGGATGTATTGCTCGGAAAACTCATAACATCTCTATAATACCAAAATTCTAGGAAGTTCTTCTATACTAATCCTCAAAGTTCATCTTAGTTCTATGTGCTCTAATCAGAGTTTATCTAAATCTAGATTCCAAGGTTAGTACTAAACTGCCTCTGATACCAACTGTAACGCCCCGACCCCAGCTACCCAGAGTCGGTGCGTTACTTCGTAACATTGGCATGATCACAAAAGATCAAGTCTCGAAAGACCGATTAGTTTAGTAGCCTTGGAAACACTAGATACATTTGTAAACGTTACATTACATCATAAAGTAAACCAAAACAACAACAACATATTGTCTTAATATCCCCTCACACTATCCCTGCAGGTCATTCATAATATACTTCTTCAAATCCTGGAAAACATTAAAACATTGAAAGGGGTGAGCTCAGATGCTCAGTAAGGATAACAATATTGCGGAAGCTTTCATAAATAAACATTAACATTTAAGGCAATGTATAACTAAAACAAAAGCCTTTTAAACTTGAACTTCAACATAATATGGCAAAAGTAAAATGAGATAATGCCATTCACTTCTTCACATGGATATTCTACTGGCCGAATAATCACATGCAATATCAATAACCACTTTCATAATGAGGGAATGTATAATGCCGGACATTCTGAAACATTTTGTCAAGGCCTCGGCCAAGACGTCTAAAATGATTAAGGCCTCGGCCAAAACCATAAATCAAATTGGGAAAGGGCCTCGGCCAATTCCACGTCTAGTTGTCTCATGAGACCTACCGATGCATCGAGGAGCTATAGCGGGCTCCACCCGTCACTTATTAAGTCCAATACATTCCTCATATGAATAGGTTTAAACATCTCATAAACCATAACATAATCGTATCACATAAAACATGCATAACATTTCCACATTTCAATCACAAGATATCAATACAACACATTGATATAATAAAAACTCTTTCAAAACCATTTTCAATACCAAAATAAAAGAAAAGTATAACATGGTATTTATTCTTCATTTAAAAAATGGGTATGGCTTGTAGAGGAAGCCGAAACTCAAATAGTGGTCACGGCGGCGGAGAATTCATTGTCTCCGCATACGTACGACAAAAACATTCCCTTTTGTCGTTTAGTAAACGCTTCGTATAAAAAGATTCCTTTTGAATAAACGTAAAAGTCAAAGTGGTTTATACACCGTATAAAAGAAATTTGTGTATAAAACCAAATATGCCCCAATGAAAGGAGATTGAGACGAAGTCCTTACAAAGATCATTTTTAAAATAAAATAGATATATTATGTGTATTCACTATAGGTACACATAAAGAAAGTAAAAATACAAAATAGGACATAATAACATCATGACATAATTTGAAAGTAGGAGATTAACCCAAAGAATGGAAATTGGGTTAAGAAGTTCCCTTACCTTGTGTCCGACTTGACTCAACCGTTCTTTAACCTCCTGAATAATAAACTAGAGTTAATATATACCTTATTAAGAACCATTTTCAACTTCATTATCCTTATTATATCACTTATTACAATGATATGAACATTATGTAATTATTTAAGTTAATAACGGTCGTTTTGTCGATCTTTGGTACTTGAGTCAACAATAAGCTTCTTATAATTACAAGTTGTTTATGTGGTGAAATATCCATTATATCCAGAATTATATTCATTATTTAGATGTCATATATATCTTATATATCCAGTATATACATTCATTTATAATATTACGTAACATTTAGAGGTAAGAAATGAAATGCGCCGTTCATGGAGACGGTAAGCCGTACGTACACATGAACGCTACTTTCATTTCAATTTCATATTTAATGGAACTAAATCATAATGATATAAATGTATAATATAATTCCAGTATAATATAGTGTATAATACCATTTACTCCATCCTTTATACATCCCACATATGGCATTAACGATTCAAATCACTTTGAGGGGGCGGTAGTCCGCACTTCCTAAAATGAAATTATCGCGTTTTACCCATAATGGAAATCATAAAGTATGACATAAATGAGAAATACAGAAGCATAAGTAAAACATAAACAAATTATAAATCATATATAAAAATAGTGACATCTTAATGGCCACCTTTGAAGGTGTTATATGAGTGTTGAACAATCATCGTTTCGTGAGGCAGAAATTCGCCATCCACAGAAACCGTATGTTCTTTAACCATTAGACGAAGGTGTGTGTAAGTGTAAACCAAATCCTTATCATAACAACATACTAGTATATTGTAGGTACTGGTGTTGTTACAAAAGAATGGAATGAAAAGAGTTTAGGGGGTTGGAGAAGAAAAATAAAACAAAACAACATTAGAAAAGACATTACCTCAAAATCGGGTAACTCTTTTTGATTTGAGCCAAAGGATTCCTTGGGAAGAGTTCTGCCCAATGTGAGGCTTCTATGAGTAAGGGAGGAATGTTGGTAGAGTATTTGGGCAGAGGTTGGCCGAGCCAAATGGCTTGAAAGTGTAAATGAGGTGGGAGAGGTGGGGGCCTTTTATAAGTGGAGAGGAGGGGCACTTTTGGAAAGATTGAAATGTTACATTATTTCACAATGATTTTCGGATTCTAAAGGTCCCAAACTTATATAATTCGAGGCTAAGGTGATAAGGTTTCGAAATATCTTCATCCAATAGGCTTTGGACAAGTGTAAGCCTTGGATTTTTCATTATCTTCTCATTTTATTTAAATCGTTAAATAATGAGGTCATCGCCACATCATAATTATGTCATAAATAATTTAATTTATTTAATGTCTAAAAATTATAAAACAAATACTATGATGTAGGAAATCTTTTTATCTTTATAATGAATATTTATAATCAAAATTTGGACTTGTGTAACCCCACGTAAAAATTGTTTTAGTAAAACATTTTATGTTTGTGTCATTTTTTACTTTAACATTAAATAAAAGGTATTTATGTCATTTTCTAACTAAAGTGGCTCCATGGGGTCCCCAAGTTGACCCATGGGTTGTCTTGGTCGGCCATGACTCATCCAATAGGAGTAGGACAAGTTTCATGCTCATCTCATATTATAAAAACATTATTTGTACCTTAAACTACACTAATTACCTCTAATCGCGATTAAGAACTTAAAAGTTACTATTCATCAAAAAATTATTTTAATCTCATTGAACCACATTTTACTTCTTAATGAAAACCATGTATGTTGGATTTTTGAAAATCAAATCACAGAAGTGGTAATATTTCATTTAAACGAAAAATCAGTTATTTAACTACCACTTAGTGGTTTCACTATTCATCAAAAATTGAAGTTTTTCAGAATAAGGCCAAAATTTCACCCTAAGATATAATTGATATTCCGAATTCAAAAATGATGTCTATTTTACAAAATTCCAAACATATAAGTTGTATTAATTAATTTTATAATTAATTCCCGCTGTTACAACAAATAGCGTGTTTTTAAGAAACAATTTATATCAAAAGATTGGCAATTGTTTATGTCCAATTTCAATGTCAAATTAATTCTAATGACCACCATTGGATAAAATGATAAAAATATATTCCAATTATACTTTAAAACCACTAAATAGTATAATTTATCACTATTAATTATTTTTATTAAAAAAGTTGTTTTAAGTATTTTTCACTATTCATAATAATTTGGAAGTTCTCGGAAAATTACAAAAAATTCAACATAGGCTAATTTCAATATTAGGAATACAAAAATGAAGTCCATTTTGAAATATAAAATTTCTATAAATTTAAAAGGTGGTTATTACTATTCATAACAGCTACTTTGATTAGTTGCGGTGTGTTAGAACTCGAACTTGCGTACAATGCAAGCTATTGCATTATTGAATGAGAAGCGTATCGTGGAAGCTCGGGGTGTTACAGATATGATAATGTGGAAGTTTTATTTTTAGTTGCACAAAAGAAATTGGAATTTATTTTTTTATGTTATTATTGGAAAAATAATCATTATGGAAATTATTTATATTGGTTTCTCATATTTATCAAAATGTTGAAAAAATTTATATAAATATATTTAATTTTTCCATTATTGGTATTACATGAAATATAAATCATAACATTTAATTAATATAATTATGATTCCATATAATTTTAAAGTTTAACGAATAGTATTGGAGTACTTAAAAAATTCTAAATATTGTTCAAAATAATTTAATATAAGATTTCATGATGGAAAGAAAATAAGATTAAATTGTTATAAAAAATCATAATTGTTGTAAAAATCATGTAAAAATTACGTATTTAATTAAAACATATTAAATTTTGTTGAATCTGTTAAAGATACTGTTGAATGTTTATTGTTATTATAATTATTTTGAAAGCGTTCTTATAGTAAAATAATTTTGATGAATTATGATAATGCTTTGATTGTAAATATAATGTTAAACCATGTTTGATTATTATATTATTGGTTTTCATTTACTTAAAATATGTGAATATTTTTTTATAAATGTTTGGATATAAATATATATTAACATGTGAATAGACATTTATAATGGTTAAAAAGACATGTATGGTTTTTGATATATATATATATATGGGTGTATATATATTTGATATGTATATTTGTTTAATAAAATTTGAAAAAAAATACTTTATGTATATATATTTGATTGATAAATCATTTAATAAATATATATATATATTGTATAAAATAAATTGGAAATGTGTCTTTTATAAAAATTATGAGAAACTCAATTTAAAGAAAATGTTTGAACAAAATGTTTTTATAAGATTTAAAAAAATGATTTAATTATTTTTGATTAAAACAATAACTATTAAAAATATGTAATATTTATTAAAAACTTAGTTATTATTAATTAGTTACTATTAGTTATAACTTGTAAAAAATAATAAAAATACTAAGAATTTTTAAAATTTGCAATAATTAGTAATTTTTTTAATAATTAAAAATATTAGTAATAACCATTAAATAATTTGTAATAATTAAAAAATAATTATATCATATTATTAATAATTCTTAAAAATTATTATTAATTACTAAATATTAGTAAAAATTTATAAATATAAGGAATTTTTGAATTTTTTTTAATAAATTATAAAATAAAATATTTGAATTACTAATCATTTAAAAAAATATGCATTATTTATTAAAAAATTAGTTATAAGTAACATATAATCAGTATTACTTAATAAATAACTATATCAATTAGAAAAAATGGAAAAATATTTGTAATAATTAGTAAATTTTTTTAATACTTTTTAATAAAATAAAAAAAATATTAAAAAATATGAAAATTCACAATAATTATTTATAATGTATTAATAATAAAAATAATTAGTAATTATTATTAAATTAGTTATAATAATTAATAAATAATAAGTCAATATTAATAATAATTAGTAAATGTTAGTATTTAATACTATGAAAAATTTAAAGATATTATTAAATTATAATAATTTGTAATAAATTGTAAACAAATATACATGAAATATAAATAATAATTATATAATAAAGTACATAACAAAGCATCAGTTGAAGGGTCAATTGTAGAAGCATACTTGGCGGAGGAAATTTAAATTTTTTTTCTCTTATTATTTTCATTATGGATATCCTTCAAAATATAATCCCATGGGTTGTGATGAGAGAAATATTGATGATGCCACAAATCATCAATTTTTAGTTTTTAATTTTCTCAAGTTTTATTTTTCTAGTTGTCATGAATGATGGATTTAAGATGAAGAACTGCATAGAGTTCATAGAAATGTTTTTCTAAATTATAACGAAATGAAAAAATTTGTTTAGCACGTACTCCTATTTAATATTTTATAAAAGATTTATAATAGAAAAATTTACTTAAATTATTTTTTTTGTGGACTATATGATGACTATATAATTTTTTTTATAAAAATTAACCAACCAGATCTTGAAGAACATCACCAACAGATTTTTTCATATTAGTTTCAAATAATCGTATGTTAAATTGTTTACAATGGAACATTAAATCAATTTTATAATGATGTTTATTAATAATAGTTTTTTTGTTTTCAGGAAACACAACAATAAAGATAAATGTATAGTGGATTATGTGTGCTCAAAAATCCTTTTTGAAATTAGTAAAATATTATAATGGGTATGTGGTTAATGGATTTTTATTTCATAAATTAATGTATGGAGAATAAAAAAATCAATTAATTATGGTGTTTATTTGAGAGGATATCACCATTAAGAAAGTGAAGTTGGATTTTATGGTATGATGATTGAAATAATTCATTTATGTTATATGGGACCAAATTATCTAACAATGTATAAATAAAATTGGTTTGAAAATGATTGAGGGTTTTGAGTTCATACATGACATGGAGTTTTTGAAATAAAATATAATAGTATTATTGCATCAAATGAACCATTTATGTTGTCACATCAAGAACAATATGTTTATTCTTAAAATTACCATACTTTTCTGAATGATTTAAATGATTGGTGGAGTGTAAAAAAATGATATCTTGTGGCAATTAGTTTCATGAAAATGAAACTAGTTCTATATAAGTAAAACATATTGAATTTTTTCAAGAACATCCCCAAATATATCTCTTACACAATGTGATACAAATATTGATGATGAAACCCCCAATTAAGGGATGATGGTATAGATAATGTTTATGAATTAATGAGGGATGCTGAAACTGAAATCTATATTTGAGGTGATTGTAGTGAATAGTTTTTTCCTTATAATTCTTAAATATATTGTGGAATGTTTTAGGAGTTATTTGTTGAGACAACATGAGATTTTGAGGTGCAGTGAGAAAAAATATATTATATTATATAAATATTAAAAGTATTAATAGCATGTTTACATAGTTTTCCTAAAATAGTGTAATAATAAACAACCATAAACTTGTATTGGAAATATGATCTCATGGTTGAGTTCGGAATATGGGGTTTACCCTGGCTATAAACTATGGTTTCTCGGAACTAGATGATCAGTTGAGGTAGTTGTTGGAATTGCATTTAATTAAAATAATTAATTAAATTTATTTATATATTTTAAATGGAATAACCGAAAAACTCTATAAATATCTTATTATGGAAATTCTCTAGGGTTAGATACATAACCCTGTGAGATTATTGAGGAGGAGAAACACCATTCATCATTGGGGGATCATAATAGAGGACAATGAGTGATCTGATTGAGGTGGATCAAGAGGAAGAAAACACAATGAGACTTCTCCTTCCCTGGATACCACTTTCTTCACAAACAACTGATCCCGATTAAGGTAGGTCTCACCAATTATGGATTTCAACATTTCCATTAAAATATTATTCAAGTATATTTTAAATTATTTTGATTTGTGATTATATCATCTTTTTAATGATCCAAATATAAAAATTAAATTATTTAATTCAATTTTATTAACTATTTTCGATGATCCCATCTTAGATATCTATGATTTATGATCATTGGTCAAGAATTACTAGAAAATGATGATTGATCCTTTGTTCTGGTTCTTTTTCCCCCACTTGTTCTTCACATTCTTCATTATTAAACCACAAGGTCATGATTCGACATTATTGGGGTGGGTTAAATCATTATTGAACCCTCATATTTGTGGTGGTTTTGTGAAGTATGAATAGATCAAGAATGATCATGATTAAGTGCTGATGATATTTGGATTTGAATTTTAGAGTGGTTGTGGCATCAGGTGGAGACGATAGGAGGCATGATGGTTAGCATTTTAGGTTTCATGAAGATCTCCAGATTCTACTTTTTAGCCACTAGAGGCTAGGAATCAATGAAAATAGGAGATCCACTTCAATCTTGAGCGGTTGAATGGTGAGATTCGTAGAAAAAGGTGTAGATATTGAAACCATGAAAGGAATCTATGAATTCATAGAAAACCCAAATATTCATTGTGTTTCCCATAAAAACACACAATGAGTAACCTCTGTTGTTTCAACACTAGGGTTTTGAGAAATGTTAAGGATCACATGATGCGTGGATAGCCCCACACGACATGTAACCCTACCCGGGAAGCTAGGATAAGTGCCACCTGCACTTACCCAGGACCCCAAATGGGACCAAACATTGTGTACTCTAGGAGTACACATGCATGAACTGGTACCTGGGAATGGCTAGGTACACACCCATGATACAATGTACACAGGTATAACCAAGTGCACACGAGCAGGCCCTAAGTGGTTGAGAATCACTATGTATGACCCATAGACTCCATATTCTATGACATGGAATCTATTCCATGTCCATAGGTGAACAAAAATAAGCAATAAGGTGGGGTCACACATTGTGTGGACCCATTGCACAACATGTACTTCCCTAAAGAATATCTTCATCTTTTATGTCCTCTGTTTGGAATCATATTTTATCCTACAGATTTCATATTCTAATTTTTTTTGACATAGAATGAAATGGTATCCTTAAATGGGGAATGTAAGATATGGTAAAATATTTTCTACATGTGATGATTTAATAATCTATAATTGAAGATAGAATTTATCAAGGGATGTTCCTCAAGAATATGTCAGGGTTAGTACTCCCCTATCCCACTAGGGTGTGGCTACCCCATACTCTTTATATAAATAGAGAGGGTGCTCCTTTAAACTAGGAATTTGTTTTTTTATATAGAGTGTAACTCCTCTTTCTTCATGCTCTATAAATGATCAAGTCCTCCATGGGTGTTGTGGGTCCCACTAATGTGGCGTGAAGGAGTGAGAACCAAGACTTCAAAACAAATTCTACTTCATTTATGTTTTATGATGGGCATCCATGATGGACTTTTAGATTTCCAGGCTTACTCATTATCTTTGGTTGGGCTATGATATGGATATCCCCTTTCCCTCAATTTTGGGTTTCCTTATGAACACATGCACACATAAGCACACACACAGATATATATATATATATATATATATCTATGTGTGTGTATCTATTGGGGTATCATTTCCCTTTGGATTTAGGTTGATCTGACATTTTTTTATATATCTATCTCCCTTCCATTTTAGTTTTTAGGGATTACTACTAGGAATTTATATAATTACCCCTTCATTTTATTTTTACACACATTTCATTTTTTATCTAGATGAAAGAAATATGGATAGTTACTTTGGTAGAACATAGTGATACCTGGCTGCAAGGATCCCATTCAGTGGCTGGGCTTGGAGATCAGGAGTCGTTCTCTCTCAACCATCTTCATATTCTAGTTTTTTGGGTATGTACCTATGTTCTATTTGGTTGTGTATTTTTCCATGCTTAATTTGGTTATACCATGGAACTTTGATGTATCCCATATAGTTGTTCCATGAACAATTATACTCATGTTATGCTGTCATTTATTAATCCTCTACTCTATTTCATGGAGACATCATGGGTGAATATGTACATGTAAATTATAAAAAGGACTCTAATTTCATTTATAAATTCTTGGTTCTTATCTCCGTCCCCTATAATATTGTATTCGGGCTTGGGGATGTGCCATACCGACCTTCCGCTGACTAGGTAGGACCTAGTGGGCTGGGTTTTTATAGTGACGATGTTGAAGATGAAAATGAAGACATTGTCATCGATGAACGTTAGAACGAAGATAATGAATGATTTATTATATTCATGTGTTTCTTAGTTTTTTAAATTTGATATATCTATTAATAATTATTTATTGGTAATATTATTTTTTCATATGGTTGGATATATTTCTGATGATCCACTTCATTCTCTAAATGAATCCAGTATTTATTAGTTTTTTTATATTTGATATATGTATTAAAAAATATTATTATATAAGAAAATTATATTATGTATGGTATTTTTTATTTTTTATTTTTTATATCTATATTAGAAATTTTTTATAGGTAATATTATTATATTAAGTACTTATTTTCCTGAAATTAATATAATATTTTCAATGATATTTTTTTTAATATTTGTATTAACTATTATTTACAAGTATGGTTATTATAATCTTGAATTTATTATTTTTTTATATTTAATATTTGTACTGATAATTTTTTACAGGTAAGATTGTTTGTTTTAGATGGCCAAAGATTTACCTAATGATCAATTTTGTTCTCTCACTGACCCAATTCATCTGACCCGCAAGATACTACTATAAAACCTCCTATTATGAGGGGGTGAGACCTTACTAGATTGATGATTCCAGATAATTTTACATAAATCCATCCATCTCTTTATTTAGATCAAAATTTAAGAAGGTATTTTCAACTGTTTAATGTACTTATTTTATATTTTGTTTTTTCATTAATGTTGTTAATAATATTTTGATCATTTGTTTTTATTTGCATATTATTTATCATTTATCTATTAGGATATTTTGTTCAATTCTTAGAAATTATTTTTTTATAGCATCAGTGTCATGAGATTAGGTTCCTATTTCTATTTGAAATATGATGATTGACCACTCCATCCAATGGCCCGAAGGCCTTCATTTTTTATTGATTTCGGAAAATACACCTTTTAAGGGGTGAGGTGGAACCCTTACAAGGCCCATAGGAATAATTATTACATGGCCCATAGGCCTTAAAATAATTCATTTCCCGTATGATTCAAACATATATACAACCCAGACTAACTACTTGGAACTGCTTTTCCCCAGCATCTTCATCGTGAAATCAGCTCTCCACCTTTGTATGGCTGTTCGGCTAGGCATTCCCGTGCATGCACAAGCTTGTCCCGATGGAAGGTGTCATACCCTCTCATTATTGCAATCTTTTTTAGCTTATATTGTGGTGAAATATCTTTTTCTCATCATCCTTGTAGAGCGTGTTCTCGTAGGTTTTTCTAGTTTGCATCTGCACTAAAGGTGGCCCGAAGGCCATGAGGTGGCCCGAAGGCATTATAGACCCGAAGGCCTGGGTGGCCCGAAATCCTTGCAATCCATTTTAGATTCGGATGTGGTGAAAGCTCCTTTTCTCATCCTCCTTGTAGATCTTGTTCCTTGTAGGTTTTTTTTGGTTTTCATCTGCATTAAAGGTGGCCCGAAGGCCTTACTGACCCGAAGGCCTGGGTGGCCCGAAGGCCTTAATTAATAATATATTTTATTTTAAAATTATTCAATTAGTGACTAGTTGTTTTTAATAGTATTTAATAATTTATGGTATCTAATCAATGATAGAATGAGATCTCATATCTGAGTTGTATAAGAGATTTTTATACATGAACATTTTCATCATTTTTACACAACCTAAGAACGAGGGTTGTGGATAGAGATTTTGTTACTTTTTTTGACCTATCTTGATTCTATCAACGACATGACTATATCTCATCTTAGTTGTGATAGAGATTGTGATCCTTCTATATATGAGATAATTTTTGGAGGAGAACATCATCTGGACGTCAGTACCAGGGGAGGGAAGAGATCACATATAGGGCCGAGTGTCATATATTTGGTATACATTGACGACATATGGTAGGGAGTATTATTAATTACTATATAAATAATTTAAATATAATTTTTTATTTATATTATATATTAAAAAACATACCAATCTATTATTGAGTTTGAAGTTTACAATAAGATATAAAATGATCCCCATACATGACTACTTGTTGGCAATAAACATTGGAAAATTATGGTTAGTAGTTTTTTAAAAAATTTCTGATATCAATTTTATTGTTATTTATATTTTTATTTTTATATGAAAGAAATGTATAAGACTATGATTTCTCATTTAAAAGATATTCCAACAAATATCGAAGCATATTCAACTTGTGTTCCAGTTAACGATGAGGGTGACTGGATGCATCTACTAGGCATGGTGTTGAGAAAGGTCGGGTGACCGATATTGGTTCCTGATTGACACCTAAATGTTATTATGACACTTCGATGATGTCATAAATTATCTCAAAGGGAGTTCATACATAGTCATAACCTTCATCCAATAAAAAATATGAAGAGAGGTTGATAGCTCTTGATGAGATGATACATTGGATTTAGAGAGATCAAGAGGAGGATCATGAGCAGTAACATCAAAGAGATGAGAATATTTTAGAGAATATGTGATCGCTTGTGCATGGTGTTGGTTTGGAATTTCCTCCCTCTAACTCATTGGGTAATTATCCTTCCGTGATATGAGTTATTCCTCAATTATTTTTTATGACTATTATATATTATTTTCTAAAAAAACTATTATGTGTAAAATAGTGTAATAAATTTATGCATATTTTTATTATATCTTTTTTTTTTCTATTTTTTCAAATTTTTTATTTTTTATTGTTTATTTTTTTTATATTTAATAAATTGAGAAGGATTAAAAAATATATTTAAATTTCTTTTTAAATAAATTATCTAAAATTATTTTTGATGGTAATCACAGTCTATCACAAATAATTATTTTTACAATTGACTGTGGTAATTTTTTTTAAACTTGGAGTATTATATTTGAAGGGAGTTATAGTCTACTGTGAATAATTATTTTTTGTGATGATCCATCCAAAATAAGTATATTTTCAATTACATATACTACTATGGGTTTTTTTGTGATGAATTTCTATCACTAATGACTTTTAGTGATGGGAATCCATCGTAAAAAACCCATCACAAAAGCATAATACTCCAGTTGTTCTAAATGTCATGAATTTATTTGATGACCAATGTCAATGTATAAGTTATTTTAATTAAGGGTTTTTATAATAGATTATGTATGGTATACCTTGGATAAGTAAATATAACCAAAACTTTAAGTAATTTAAGGAATGTATTTGTCAAGACATCTGGGCACTATAAATTTCAGAAGGATACTATCCTTATGTTTTCATCATGGTGTATAAGGTAAATTTTTGTAATTGTATAGAAATAATAGAGGATATAGGACCAAATCGTGATAAAATGATTGTTAAATCTAAGACTAAATAATCACACCATGATGAATATTGAGTTGTTAATGGTGAGTTGATCAAGTATTTTTAAAAAAAATTGAAACATAAAAAAATATATGAGAAAGTATTATTATTATACATGGTTTTAGAAGGGAGTATCTTACTAAAGAAAAAAATGGAAAAAAACCTTTTAGGGTTTAGATCATCCTACTGAAAAATATGTTTTTTACTATCACATACATACTTGAAATAAATAAGAATTTATTAGGATGAATCCACTTAGTTTATAGTTACTAAAATAAAGGTTATTTTAATATATTTTAATGTGTAAATAATATAATATAATAAATTTGAAAATTTTAATGAACATAAGAAAATTTTTATATATAGTGATACTTTATGTTGGAAGAAAAGGGTGGAGACAATAAAATATGGATAATGGGTTCTTAGAAGTGGGATGTTGTGGATATGTGGGGGTTCTCTTAAGGGAGAAATTAATTACACAGGGATTTAAAGAGGATAATAAATCTCAATTTCTAAAGAAGATAGAATAAATTATGAAACCTTCACAATAATGGTATTTTTTATGTTTTGGGATATACATTTTAATTACAGTGAGTTAATTCGATAAAAAAATGATCCTTGAGGTGAAATGTGTTTAATAAAATAACTATATAATTAACTATTAATTATAGTGATTTTGACGAGATGATAGTGAGTCTTTTATATAAAAAAAGATATTGAAAGAGATTAATATATTTTAATATAATATTATTGGAGGAGATAAAATTTATCCATTGGTAGTGGAAATACCCACCAAAATCTCTATTAGAATATATATCCTTGATATATTTGAATTGAATGTGTTAAATACAAATAACATATATTTTTACTTAAAGTCAAATATTTAATTAACAATTGGAGTAGGTAAATCACTAAAATTTAGACAATTCAATCCCTTAAACAAGGATTGTCCACAAATCATGTGAATCACATAACATTTTGGAATAAATTTTTCCTTATCCATGACATTCTAGATCCTTGAAATTAAAGGGAAGATTGAAAATAGGTCTATAAAAATTTAAGGAATTATTTTTAATATCACATCACATATTTTCGAGTGTAAATTGATTATATCCTTTTATATCCATACGTAGAAACACCAATGAAATTTTAATGACCAATAATTACACATAAATTTCACAAATTTATTACATGTTACAACTCTTGTAATTGTTTTGGCTTAAAATTATACATTAATAATTTAACATTTAAATGATTAATTTAAGATCTTTTAAATCCTTTATATAATTATATAATAATGATAAACCAAACCATTATAGAATAGAAAAGAATATAATTACATTATTATGATGATATTTTATATCATTATAAAAGCACCTAAACTGAATTTATAATGTGGGTAGAGATATAACTCATATCATTGCTATGTTGTGAGTTCCAGTACACATTATCTTTCAATATCCCACATTCACTAAATCCTAATTAACTTTGAACATATTAACCTTATATAATATCACACATAACAACTAATGAACCCATATCTAAAAATCATTTGAAATTATCTATAATTATTTTTGAGAACATTTAATAAACAATCAATGTTTTTCACAAAAACATTGTAACATAACTAATATGAATTCAAAAAACTATTTTGTGTGGCCCCATTGGACTTTATAGCACTAAAAAAATTATAAATTTATAATATATGATTGAAAGGATAGAAAAACTTATAGTAAATAATTATCACTACCCATGTTATAAAGGTATATTAAATGATCTTCGTTAAACACATTTATCATCGAACTTATTTTCACCATATGTATCACATACATCATGTATAATCATACAATAACTTTTTCCAAGACCTAAATTCCCATACACTTTATATATTTCTTGTTATATAGTGTATATGTCTACATCATCATAAATAAAATCTATCATTTCAAGGATTTAAACACCATAGTCAATAAATCAATTAATTAGAAACAAGGAATGAACTTTAAATCATTATATAAAACATATTTTAAAATCCATTATTTTTCAGAAAACTAATCAATCAAATATTTTAATTTTCTTATTGAACGAATGGTAATTATTTTTACTTAAAAACAAATATTTTGACTTATTACTATTATTCATACACAGTTTTTATCCACTTGGTCAAAAAATTATTTCTCCCAACAATCAAGATCATTTAATTGGAGTTATGATCAATATCAAGTATAAGAACTTTATCCCTAGCATTTTTAGATATCTAAATCTCACCTTATAAATAAAATACCAATAATATAAAAGATATCCATTAATGTTCTGATTTATTTGATGATTAAGGGTTAGTAGGTATTTATGTGAAAATTAAAATCAATGCTAAAAAAGAGGCTAAAAATAATTTATGATATAAAATTAATTCTCAATGAAAAAATATTACATAATAATATATCTTCCACCATAAAATATTTTTCCTCTTCTCCAAATCCCAACTTAAATATCCCAACCCAACCCATTTTCTTGGGAAGGACGGAAATGCAACTAATCTTAGGTGAAAACCCTAGGGAACCAAATTATAACCACAAATGTCAAGGGATTTACTAAACATGGGGGATAATTTTCCTATAAAAAAGCAACCTGAATGTAGCCCAATATAAATAAAACCAATAATATTCTTGATACAAAACTAGAATAAACCCTAAAGGTATAAACAAATGATCATACATGGAAAAGTTAGGGAGAGAAAAATTTTAGTCTAAAATACCAAACCAAAAAAACTCAATGCATATAAGCCGCAAGGAAGAAAGATCAAATTCCCCAAGATAGAACCACTATAGACTCCCATACATCACTTCCACACCTATATCCAACTCTATAATTCCATGACAACAACATCATGAAGCTCTGTCAGTAAAATAATAAACCATCCACTTACTTGTATCATGATTAAGGGAATATGTATATATAGTAATGTGTATATACATGGTGTGATTATATAAACTAGTAGGAAGACCCTAAAGATTCTATAATATGCCACTAAAAAAAAGAAACACGTTAGTTAACATTTTATATAAAATAAAATATCGGTAGAATTATGAAAAAAGTTATCAATATATATATCATAAGGCGGAGAAATAACTCACACAAAAAAACACCCATTTCCTGGACCCATAAACACATAAATATTCTAGTCAATGAAATCACTTCCAAAAGCCCCCATGAATAGTACAACTTGTAAGTGGTATCCATCCCTACAGTCCCAATTCGTCACTTGTGAACATAATTTAGGGTGGCATAGGAATTAAAACCATGACCATGTCTAACCCACATGCACCTTTCAATATACAGATGAACTGATGATCATAATGTGGATACTAAGTTTTCACACCCAAAACCCTTATTTTAAACACCAAATTAGTTTAATAATTTAATAGAAAATATTTTGAACTTCACCCAAAATTCTAGTTTTTTAGAACAACCAAAATAGTGGAATTAAAATAAGGTATTTCACAAGAGTTTTCAAACTAAAATAAAAATAAATTTATTCATAAAACAACAAGGCTTTTCATTCTAAGAGAATATGGAAACAACAAGAATCCACCTACCTCTGATGAATTCAACATGAATAATCATCTCTTGACCACATAGATATGGGATCTCATTTTCATTTATTTAAGGAATTATTAGTAATACTTATAAAAACATGACCTAAACCATGAATCTATGAATGGAATCCTAGATAGAGGGTTCTTCCTTCAAGAAAATTAGAGGATCAAAAAGAGAGAGAGGAAGAACTAGAATCTTACATTAGAACTCTAAGATCAAAGTCTCTCCAATATATTGAAATCATGCACATGTAGAAAGAAGATATTAAAAAATTTACAAGGAAGGTCCATGTTTAAGTAGAATAAGGTAATGGAGGAGGAATGAGTTTTTTGGGGGTTTATTAATGTAAAATATCAATTTCTCAAAATTAATAACACAAGCACAAAGAATATCCTCCAATTTCTTGATCATCTATTTTGGCAGGCCATCCATTTTAATATTATATTTTGTGATCATGCTCAAATGATGGCTAATGGATTATTGAAAGGATCCCCAAAATCATAGAGTGAATCGAGGGTCTCAGTCTATTAATATTTATATGGATAATCTATAAAACTTTTATATCTCCTTGAAATAGAGTTTTTCCAAGTATTCCACCATATTGGACTCTTGAATTAGAAAGAAATGTTCAAACTTAGTGAGTCCGACCATAAGCACCCAAATTTCATTGTTCTTTTGAAGTGTCTATAGTAGTCTGATGATAAAGTCCATATAAATATCTTCTCATTTCTAAGGAGTATAGTAACTGACTTTAACATTACTACTGGTCATTGGTGTTCATCCATTAACTATTGGTAGGCGAGACATCTCATAACATAATTAGAAAATTTCAATTTCATACCTTACCACCAAAATAGTCAACATTACCCTATATATATTTTGAATACCTATGTGAGCTGCCAATTTAAAATGGTGATATGAAAAAATATGTTTTTATTGGAATAATGACATAACTATGATTCAATTATGAAATAGAAATACATAGTTTTCATCCACCATTAAGACCTTAATAGTCTCAGCACTATTGAGTTTTGACTTCATTTTAAAGCATTCTATGCCTAATTTCTGATCCTCCTTGATCCAAATAACTAAACCAGGAATAAGAGTAATGGAAAAAAGGCAACATCTTGATTCCATTCTATATAATTCAAATGAATGTTTCAAATTACTCTCATAATATGCCACAAGCCACAAGATTCTCTAACCACCTCATTATATAATTTCCAACTCAAATCATTATCTGTTGAATTTAAGTTTCTAGGTATATAATGAAGTTAATATCAAACATCTAGAGGTATAGAATCTATCACAATTTCCTTAGGTTTAATTAAATTTTTGAAAATATGTGTTTCATGATTTTAGGATATATATACATCATTATATTTTCACCAAATAGTTAGTTTAACCTTGTTTTTAATGTTCACACCACCACAACTAATTATAGGTAATGCAGTGGATAATTCATGTGAATTCAATTTTTTTGATCAATGAGTTATAACATGGTATCTCTTTAAGAGAAAAAACACATTCCAGATCCAAATCAGTCATGATATACTATATTTCCTTATCCTAGTCAAGAAAATATGATTATAATAGATGAGATGACGTGGCCCTTATGTTTATGAAATGATTTATTAGAATCCTCATTCAATTTTAATGGAATAAATTTTATTTTAAAATCATTCATAGGAGAAGCGAGTTGTGAGAATTTCTAGAAAAAATAGATGATAATAGCCATATAATCCAACAGTTCTATAAATCTCAATGATGTTCTTAGGTGGTAGAAAATAAATCAGTACTTTGATCTTTTCAAGATTTAAAAATATGCGTCTTTCCAAAATTACATGACCAATGAGACAAAACTCTTTTATACAGATGTCACACTTAGCATAATGTTGGTTCTCACACAATTTAACCAATACAATATCTAATTTCTTCTCATTTTTTTAATATTCCAAGGGTACAAAAAAATATCATTGGAAAATAACATATAAAATGAGTTGGGATAATTATGAAATTTGAGATTCATTAAGGCCATGAAAACATTAGGTTCATCTGTATGTCCAAATGGGATGACTATGTATTCGAAGTGTCTATAATGGATTAGAAAATCTATATTTATAATATCATATATCCTTACTCATAGTTTTTATAACCATATTGTTGATCATTTTTGTAGAACCATTCAGAAAAATTCAATTAAGCAAAAATTTCATCAATTCATGGTAGAGGGTGCCAATTTTTTTTTATCTCAACTTGATTTATTTTATGATAAAAAACACATAAATGAAGAAAACCATTAGACTTATTCTTTAAGAGGATTGTGTAAGCCTAAGGGAATTTTTTTGGCCTAGTTAATCCCTTGATTTCTAGTTATTATATTTGGACCTTTAATTTCCATAATTTATTTGTTTCCATTATATATTGAAAAAATGGAATATGACTCATTTTTAGAACTAGATCAATAGAAAATTTGATTTCCCGTTTAGGTGGAAACCTTGATATATCATGAATTTCAACTCCCCAAATTTTGTGAATTATTTACCATTCAGGTGTTAACCTTGACAAATCATGAACTGTATCACCCCAAGATTTTGTGAATTTTTTTTTTCGAATTAATTTATCCTTTGCAATATTTTTCATTTCACATAACACTGAAAATGTTTTAGTTTATTTTAAATCACTGTGTTTGGATTTCATTATATGAAACACCATGTTAGTCATGCACTACAAAAAAAAATAATTATCTTGCTCTACATGGAACACTGAGGTTATCTTTCATTACACGAAATAATGAATTTTCTCAATGGATTGCATAAAATACTTGATTGTGTTTTACCAAGTGGTAATATATTATTAAAATATTATTATTTAATATAATAAGATATAACCGTAACAACCCAGAATGAGAAATGGTGAAATTAATAAATGACATGACTCATGTTAACAAGGTGAACATTTATTTTCAGGATCCTACTTGATTTGAAATCCAAAGTTAAGGATACTTAGCCCAGAGTAGCGATTAGGATGAGTGACCTTATAAGGGTTTCTCAAGGTTTGTGCGAGTGAGGAAATAAAACACCAAAAATAACATGTGTTTGCATATGGGCCCTAAATAGGGGACCGTGTGTCTGAGGGGAAACTAGTGGCACCTAGTAGGCTAGGACTTAATGGAAATGTTAATAGAGGGTATCTCTTCTATCAATGGGGAATATTTTTTACATTTAAAATCATACAAGGAACCCAAAAATAGGTGTGATGTATTTCCTAGGTTGATATGTAGGTCCCACAATGAAGAAATTGTGCTCTGAGGGGGGGGGGGGTGAATATAACACCCTATAATGATAAATGGATAAATGATTAAATGATACAACTTATATCAACAAGGTGTACATTTATTTTCAAGATCCTACCAGATTTGAACACCACAGTTAAGTGTGATTGTCCAGGATTAGTGACCAGGATGGGTTACCTTCTGGGATGATTCATAGGGTGTGTGTGACTGAGGAAAAAGAACACTAAAAAGAACTAGTGTTGTCTTGTGGATACATTAATTAGTCAGACGAACTGTTCGGGTATGTGGGTGGGCCCTAGGGAGGGGAAAATGTGTCTATAAGGCTACTGGTGGCACATGGAAGGCCAGGACCTGATGACTATGTTAATGTAGGGTGTCTGTTCTTTCAGTGAGGCCTAGTTGTTACATTTGATATCATAGGTGGAACCCAACCTTAGGTGTGGTTCATTGCTGGGGGTGAGGTGTAGGTCCCACAATGAGGAAATTATGATCTAATTAGGGGGTGGGGGTGAATATAACACCCTAGAATGGTAAAAGGTTAAATTCCTAATGATATGACTCATGTCAACAAGGTGCACCTTTCTTTTCAAGAGCCTACCTAATTATAACTGTACAGTTAAGTGTCCTTGGCTTGGATTAGTGATCAGGATGGGTGATCTTTTGGGAAGATTCCCAGGGTGTGTGCGAGTGACAAAAAATAATAATGAAAATAACTAGTGTTGTCTTGTGGGGGCATTCATTAGTCAGATGAACTATTTGGGTATGTGGGTGGACCCAAGGGAGGGAACCATGTGTCTGTCAGGAAACTAGTGGCACATGGCAGGTCGGGACACGACGATCCTGTTAATATGGGGTGTTTATGAAGGTGAGAAAAAAGATCCCTAGAAAGAAGCAGTGTTGTCTTGTGAAGAAATTAAATAGTTAGATGAACTATTCAGGCTTGTGGGTGGGACCTAAAGAGGGGACCATGTGTCGGTGCAACAACTAGTGGGACATGGCAGGCCATGACACGATGACCATGTTAAGACATGGTGTTTGTGCTGTCAGTGGGGCCCAGTTATTACAATAACATAGCAGTAAAATTAGAGGTTATGAAAAATATTAACTTATTTATAAAAATATATGGTTTACACAAATATATTACGAATCATAGTTTATCAATTAATTATAAATGAATATGAGAACTTATTAAATATAAAGGAAAATATTAATATTTTTATGGTCACCAAGCTATTTTACCCTAATAAAATAAATTAACTAAAATTAGTGGGTAATATTAATGTAATATATATGTTATGTATTCAATAAAATGTTGTTGGTTTTCATCTAATATATTTTATAGACATAAGATAAGAACAATCCTAATTCTATGCATAAAAACCTATATTTTTTTATAAAGGGAGTTTTAACACCTTTTAAAGGAGAACCCATTTTAAATCCTATTTTGGGAAATTTTATAGATTTAATATTTAAAAATAAAATTTATATTTGTTAGAGAAAAATAAAAATTAGGTTGCAACATCTTTTTGAATTTTTCTGTAACATTTTATTTTTCAAGGAATAGTTAAAAATACTAGAGTTTAATTCAAAACATCTTTTTCATATCATTTATTTATATGGTTGAATTATATATTAAACAGGTTTCAAAGTTTAATTAGAAAATATTTTTATCAATTAATCTAATATAGTTCATTTGAACCAATTTCATATTGAAATTAGATATTAGAACATAGAAATTTTTTTATCATTTTTTACCTTAAAAACCCGCAATGTCATCCTCTCAGTAGGATTAATTTTAAATTAATTTCTATCAGTCATATGATTGGAATTTGAAAAAATGGATTCTATATTTGTAATCATCATAATTTATATTTTCTAATTAGATAAGCTTAATTTTTGACCAAACTATTTAGTGAATATAATTAAAATTAATTTCATAGGTTAAGGAAAAATTAAGCTTAACTAAGGGATAAACCTTAAATTTAAGTCCCAAAATGACCAAGATACTTTTCTAACAGCAATTTAATGGACATAATTAGGATATTAACCTTCAATTAATGAGTTTTGTTTGGTTTTAATGAATTTTTTAGGTAAAAACAAGGTCACACCTAACTTGTTTTAGAAAATGCCAAGTGTGTCCTTTCCCTTCCCTATAAAAGGCACCACCTATCCCTCTTATTCACACCTCTCAATCCACATAGGTTCAACATATATTATCCCAGTCCCCTTTAAAAATTCCATTCCTTCCTCCTAGAAGACATCCCTTTTGTAGAAAGCTATCCAAGGAATCCTTTTGGCACAAACCAAAAGGAGATACCCAATTAAGAGGTAACACATTCTCTCAAAATCCTTTCTTTTATTTTCTTTGTCCACCCCATCCACTCTCATTATAACATTATTGTTTAAAAACACCAGTATCCTCAATATGCTAGTATTTTTTTATGATAAGGGTTCATCCTAGACTTACAAACACCTCCATCTAATGGGTAACAGACATACGGTTTATGTGTGTGATGACCTACCGCCTCACTAAATGATGCTTGTTCATTTTTCCTTTATCACCTCTCACGGTGGAAATTATAATGGAAACCCTATTTATATATTCCATATATTATATTTATTATTTATTTAAGCTTATTTATTCTTTTTTACAACACATGCCTTTTTCTTACATTCCATTTTCTATTAATATGATAAGTTTGTTTGAGAAGTGTGGATTATCACCCCCTTAACGTGATATGATTCGTTCATACACTACATAGAATGTATTAAAGATGGGTTTAGTGACTATATATGATATATATGATATCATAAATCTTGTTATATAATTATATATATACACTTATATACATACACACATATATATATATATATTATTTTATTTTTCAACATGACAATTTAATGGTAATAACGTTCATGCGTACGTAGGATCTACAATCTTCATGAATACTGTATTCCATTTCAAACTTATATATTATATGAATTATTATAATACAAATATACTGAATATTAATTATATTTAAATAATGTTTTACGTTATATAAATCATGATATAAGTATATGTACCAAAGATATAATAAATTAATACATATATGAAAAACAAAACAGATATTACCTGAAGTGAAACCTTAACGTAAAATTGGTAAAAAGAGAGTTATATAAAGCTATAATAAAACCCTATATGGTATTATAATTAAAAATATGGTTCTATTATAGATGTATAATAAATTTATATTTATTATACATGAGATTTGAACAATTATGGCGAGAGTCAGTACACATGGTTAGGGGATTTCATTTCACTTTATATTTGCATGAGATACATTCTTTATTCACCACCCATTCATTTTGTGTGGAATTTATACTTCCCATGGATGTATTAAATTTTTATTATAGTTAGTTTTATGGGTATTTACATATCCAACATATGACCTTCATTTAATGGGGTTTAAGTTTCAAAATTTACAAAATCAGTAAAATAGTTTTGTCTCAATTTTCCTCCTTTGAGACTCATGTTTTATTATGCACCAAAATTCATTTTGTTGTGCATATACATCAATTTTAAATGGTATATCACAAATATCCTAGTTTTCATTATATTCTTTGCTTCACATAATTTACTTTTCTTATATGTAGAGTATGATCCCAAGTTACCAAGTGATAAGAGTTTTTTGAAACAATCTCATCACTTTTCAAGATTGATTATGATTATTCTTCCATTGATGATGAAATATTATAATCCATATCTCAATAAAACTCATGAATTTTATTATCCTATATTTATTCATGATATATTCATTTAATGGTCCCATTTTTCTACTCTTTGGTATGTAATATAGTTATTAAAGTGTTTGAAGAAAGACCGAATTTACCCTCTCTTCGGTCAGACATCTATGTTCCTTAAAAACTAGGTTTTATAAAAAGGGTTTCCAAGAATATTATACCATTATCCAATAATATTTAAAATAAACTTTTACACATTTTTGTAATATTTCAATCCTTTTAGAGGAATCTTCTTGTCACTTTCCAAAAAAGGAAATTTTCTAACTTTTTTACAAAGGAAAAGGAATGTTCTTTTTACCTCATATTGCAAGTATAGATTTACCCATCGTCATTTATTTGAAGTTTCCTTTTCATTTTTAATTTTATAATTTTATAAAAAATGATTATTCAAATGATTTTTTTTAAAATCATTTTGAATATTATTTTTTATTTTTTCAAGGATAATTTTTTTTAAAAATGTTTTCATATCTTATTTATAAATTTTCAATGAATTTTGAAAGAAATAGGTCCCAAAATATTTTCAAGATTCTTTCAAAATATTTCTAGTAAAAATGTTTTAAAAAAATATTCAAGATTTATTTATATGTTTTCAATGTTTTTTGAAAGAAAAGAGTTTTTAAAATGTTTTAAATCTTATTTTATATGTTTTAAAGGAAAAAGGATTTCAAAATGACTTCAAGTCTTCTTTATAAATTTTTAGGTTATTTTCTATGGAAATGATTTTAAAATGGTTGTATGAACAAAAAAAACTTTTTTCCAACGAATAAAGGATATTTTCCTAAAGAAAAGTTTTTGAAAAAATATTTCAAAAATATTTTCCATCTAAGATGACTTCCTTTTATGTTACTCATTCCGTTTTTGGAAGTCATATAATGTTTCCATTCATATTTATTCTATGAATGGTTTATTATTAATGTCCTGGTATTTATGAAACCTATTTCTTTTTCACAAGTTATATGTTTATGAAATCCGTTTCTATTTCACAGTTCTTCTTTTTTTGAAATAATTATGAAACCTCTAACATTTTTTATTGGTTATGATATGATTACTTGTTTACAAAACCCATTTCATTTCATGGTTTATGATATGATTGTCTATGATATTACGACATATGCATATATGATTTCATTATGGGATGGTTGGGAAATATATATCCCTCCAATGCATTGGGTATAGATTTATATCTCATGATATAGATATGTATAGAATGAGAAATGATGTCTGTTCAGTATTTGAGGGATGTAATGAGAAATGAACTCGATTCAGTATTATAGGGATGGAACGGGAAATGAAATCAGTTCAATATTACAGTGCTAGAATGAGGAGAGAACCTAGTTTAGTAATATTGGGAAAAAATAGGGTGTGAATCAAGTTTAGTAAAGGAAATTGTCCACTATGATGGCCTTAGCAGCAATGCATTGACTATTATGGAAATATTTATATATTCTTATGTGTCTGCAACAATTCCATTTTTTATTCCTATGTTATGATTTCCTAGATTATGTTATTTATTTTCTTTTAATTCATGTCTTATAAACTACCATGATTTATGACATGATTCATGTTATGATATTTTATCTATAGGGTATGATCTTATATTTTCATGATGATTTTCTCATACCCTTATGCTCTTGATTATTCTTACATATCTCCCTTGTTTACCCTTACTAAGCATCTAATATCACACCTTTTTATGTTTCCTTCTTCAGGATAGGAATATATATTTCTTGTATTATTTATCTAAGAGGGGTTCTAGTGTTAGAGAACATAGTGTGAGATAATGTAACTCTCTCATATACTAGTGTTTACATTTCCATGTTTTCAAAGCACTAGATTAATACAGTCTTTGGGAATCTATTTGTTTAATGTATTGAGTATTCTGAAAAAGTTATGTAATTTATATGTATGAGTAGTGAGGGTCACTATATGAATATAGTCATTAGGTTATTTTTAAAATATAAAAGGAAGAATCATAGTCCCATTTTATTTTATAGCAACAAAATTTATCACTTCTAGTTGAGAAGATATTGTTCCATCAACTGTCACCAAAGGCCATGCTCTTCTAGCATTCATATACCAATCACCTTTAAATAAATAAAAAATTACTATATAGGTATTTGAAGGTTAATTTTCAAGCATAAAAATTTCATATGTAACACTATAATATCTGAATATATTATTACCTTTAAATAATTCAATGTGTTCTGTTGCTTGGTCTACATGCAACACTGAACATAAAAAAACTCTGATATATTTAGATAGAATACCAATATTTTAGCTTGATCCTTAAAAAATAGATATTGAATTAGAAGGAATTAATAGGAGTAAAAACATTATGAAATATATGTATAATGAAAATAAAGGGTACTTTTAATATGAATGAAATTCAATTATCTTACCTAAAATTTCTAATAAGATCATTTATTATTTAGAAAAGTATTTTTATAAAAAATTAACTTTTTATGTGATATGTATTTATATTTCAAAAAACATATAATTAATGATGATAAATTATGTTTGATGTTAATAATTTTTTGACATCAATTTAGATGGTAAAAATATGAAATATGAATATTAATAATTTATATATGGAAATGTTATTTCCCCAAAAATACAATTTTCCATTATATTTTATGATTTTATTCAAAAATTAAATTTATAAATTTTAAAATTTGAATTTAACAATATATTCAACATTTTTTTATTTTTAATAAAAATATTATCTTAATATGAAATTTTGTATTTTTCCCAAAAGATTTATTTTTTAGTTGAATAATATATATTTTGCAAAAATTATAATTTTTAGGATTTATAATTATTTAAGAGTATCGTATAACTGTAAAAAACCTATTATGTAATAAAATATTTATTTAAGTAATACAATTATTAATTTTAATATATTTTCTTTATTCTTATAAATCCTATGTCAAACATTTTTAGAACTAAATTAAAATGTTAGTTTAATCAAAAAATCCTTTATCATCTTTTGTTTGAATCGTGTTTTTAAACAATGAAATTAGGATGGGGATTTCCATGAAAGACTCATAGAATTTAGTTTTTTATAAGAAGACAATTTATTTCATGGTAATTAATAATTCTAATGACTTTGTTTTACACATAAATTTTATGTTTAAAACACGTTTTTTTCTTACAAAAATCATTTTACACGTTTTGTGCGCTAATATTAAAATTAAATTTTGAAAAAAATAAAAATATTATTTGATAAAATTACTTAAATATTTGAAAATAATAATTTTAGAATTAGTTAATGTGGTTAATCTTAATTTTATTATTAATATAAATTATTAAGGTTCAAAATTTATTACCAAGGTAAAAGAAACTTAGGTTAAAAGTTAAAATGTTAAAAGAAAAACCATAAAACAAATAATGTTGTTTTCTATAGGAGTGTTTGGGGAGAGTTTATAACTAAAATAACTTTCATATATGTTTTTTTTATTTTTGGCACCGTTTCACATGGAATATTAACATCACATTATTGAAAATGTAAAAGGTGCTTTAAAAAGTGTCACTCCCTTCACATATAAAAAAGAAACACATCCCCCACTATAAGACTCACCTTACCGTATAATTTCTTCTTTAAAATATATCAAATACATATTTGTATAATATTATCCAATTTTCAAAATATTAAGGGAACCATTAGTTAGCGCAAGTCCTTTATTTTCAAGGAGACTTAAAAGGGAAAATCCAGGTACCCGATGTGAGTATTATCATATACTTAGATTTTCTTCTTAATTTTCATCATTAAATTTATTTATGGAAATATGAAAATAATTATATTAGTATCATTTATATATTATAATGTTACTATATTATGTTTATTCTCATTCACTATTCATCAATCACATCAATTTTGAAAAATAAAATCATTTTTTTCATGCGTATGTGCAGACTACCCCCACCATGGGAAACAAATTTATTTTCCATCACCACCAATAGTTCATGATTCCTATAATTGTTTAATTTGTAAATATGATCTTCATAAAATCATTAATTTTCTAGTATAAAAAATTAGATTACATTTTAATTATATAATCAATAAATAGTTATCATTAATTCAATCATTTAAATTGAGCGATCTAAGAGGAAAATGATTTTTTATAATTAATAAATTTAGGTAAAATAATTATATTTAGAATTATTTAAAATAAATCACACTAATAAAAACTAAATGATATCATTGTTCATCTATTATAATCTCATAATCAAACATTAATAATGGCAGTTCCGTGGTTGGGTTGGTTTAACCACTTTCCTCAGCAATACTATACATTTATGTCATGGATGGATATCAAAAATAATTTTCTGTTATAATATGATATAAATATATAATTAATTTTTATATTTTTTTGGAAAGATTATATCAAAATTTAACTCATTAATTAATAAAATACCTTTTGTTTGTAAAGAATCACGGAAACATGATAATCGATGATTTCAACTTCATGATTCATAATAAAAACAAAAATGAAATGAAATTATTACTTTATAAAATTTATTTAAAAGTCTATTATCGTTCCTTATATGATCTAATTGTGATGAAATTTGGAAAAATAATTAATACCAATATGAATTTTATGAAACTAGTTCAAAGGGATAATGATTACTTAACCTCAGTGTAGAAAATATGTACAAATAGCTTATATATATTCATATAATGATTATAAATGAGGGATATAAATGGATAAAAATATGATTATGGTTCTTGGGATTTTATTTAGTGAACTTACTTTAATTATTTATGAAAATTTTGTGCACATGTACAATAGATCAGGACTAAGGTAAGGGTTTTCTTCTCAAATCTCCCTCTTTGAGGCATCTTTGGGATTATGAAACTAATTTTACTTTATGTGGTATATATAATTACAATTTGAGATATCATATAATGAATTATATTTTATTCATGTTATTTTATGTTCAATTACAAGCCCACTCTTTCAATGGGTCTTGATTCAAAAGTTTCTAAAGTCTTATGAGTTTTCTTTCTCTCTATTTTTATTCCTTTAGACATAATCCATTTTGTGCAACATGTGTTCCATTGTTTAGTGTATTCAATGATCATGTATATATTTTTTTCAAACTATTTTAATTTACTGGTATTTACTAACCAAATCATGATCCATTTTTAATGTCATGAACCTTCCCAGTGGGGCCCATGTTGCAACTCCCTAAGCCTACCTCCAATAGGTCAGAGGCAGGTGACTAACTCTGAGTAGGAATATCACAAACATGGGAGGAATTTCTGATGTACCTGTATACACACACATATCTCCAAGAACAAAAATGATGAAAGGTAAAAACCACTAAGAAAATAATGCATGCATACCACTATATCACAACCAACAGAGTAAGATAGGAATGTTAAGTAAAGTGAAATTGAAAAAAAAACAAGCACACTAAATGAAGTCTATAAAAAAATGTTCAAATTGTAAACAAAGGTACTGGGACTGATGTCTGTAGTCATAGGAAGTCCTCATTTGGCCTGATATCTCAAAGCTCTGTTTGGTGCTGGTCGACCTAGGAATCGGTCAAAATGTTTCTCATCTGCAAAAGACCCGAGAGGTTTGGGAAAATCCCATGTAGGGGTGAGTATAAAAATAATCTGTAGGACACCCCAAAACCACAATAAAATAAAAAAAGGAGAATTAAAATTAGGTTTACACATTATATGTCTACATCACATATAATAAGAATATCCAGATATACTCAATATATGGCATGCATTCTAGAGGTATGTCACAACTACCGCATACCAACACTAGGAATTCATTTCAAATATTATAAGAAACACTCATCTAATAGAATAATCTTTGAAGTCTAATATCACTTATGACATTCGTCTGAGAAGTGTTGTTTATCAGAAAACATCAAGAGAGAGAGAGAGAGAGATAGACCAATAGATCTAAATAGAGAGATACGATATAATAGATAAGGATCATAGTCAGGGCTATGTAGTGATACCAAATGCTCCATATGGATTTACCCACTAAGTAGAGGATCGATATTTTGTAAGATTGGTTGCATCAATACCATGGACTCTTCCTAGGGAATGAAGATGGAAAGAGGATCCCACACTGGGCCTCTCGGAGGATTCCAATGAATCTATCCAGGAGGTTCATATGAAGGGATCATACTCCTATGAGTATCAAATGATACCAACATACCATCAGGGAAGCAATAAAATGAATGATCCCAAAATAAATTTGTCCAAGATATGGTGGACAAGAGATTCAATCCATGTATAATGGGATACACATCATGTAGGAGGGTCACAAGCCGTGTCTTTTGACCCCGGGTACAACCTATGTACAAAGACCCATTTCATTCTGACTATGTCATATAGAATATGGGTACATGACATGTAGAATAAGTCACATTCCATGTCCATCCACACGGGGTCCACTTGTGTACTCCGACTATGTTCGAGTACATGGTTTCAAACCGTGTTTATCTTCCCTTGTACCACTACATGGGGTAGTCCATGTTCATGATCCAGGTCAAGTTGTGTGGGGGAGTACACATCATGCAGTCAACCCATGTAATCCTCCCCATGTATCGATACTTTCCATATACATTTCGAGTTACCTGGGAGAGACCACACACCATCGTGTAGGCAGAACCACATACTATGTCACACTTATCTCATATCCGAAACCATAGTAGCCACTCAGGTGCACCACATACTGTGTAATATCATATTACAAACTATGTAGTATAGGATTTTTTAGAATCCCTAGTTATGACTCTGGTCATCTAATCCATTTCTATGACCACCATTCCATCCATGCCTTTCCAGGAAACTCAAGATCCATCCTCCCTCAGTCACACCATTAGCGAAATAATGAGTTTCGTCTCTTGATCCCATCACACAGAAAATTAAAATGTTCATTCTTTTTTCTACTGAATAACATTTAAGAATGCGGATTTGGAGATCCATTCTTGTCTAAATAACTCTATTTCTATATTTGGACCTCTATAGTGTCATAGAGATCTCAGGTATACGATAAAGGATTGTTTCTCCAAGAATCAGGTGTGCAACAATCGATTGATCAAGACATGCCGAGTCACGGGCCAAGCTAAAAACACCTATAAAAATGATGAATGAGGGAGGGGGAGGGAAAATTATAAATCAAATAATAGGAATGGACATCAATCGATGTTCATTTAAATCTTGGTTTGTTTTTCTTAGAATAATAATTGAATTAGTCAATAAAAAATCAAAGATCAAACTCCCAATAAATACCACAGAAATAAAACCCAACTCATAAGGTAATGATTGAACTGTGGATCAAAATATTTATTGGTTAGAATATGTTAATTATTAAATTCATGAATGGGGAATGAAATAAAAAATAATTCATCCAAACTTTGATTTGGTTTCCTCGCTAACGAAGGTCAGTAACTACTTCACCGTTGTTTGTGAGATCCACCAAGAACAACCTACTTCGATCAGTGATTTCATTTCCATTTTCATGAGTGGTTTCTTCAATTCCATCCCTATAGATTCTCTAGCATTCGTAGGGTTATGTGGCTATCCCTGAGATTTCTGTGTAAGGACATTTTTAAAGGAAATCACCACGTCAACAAAATAATTTTTATTTAAATTATTAAATGATGATCATGTCCTTTTTGAGTTTTCCCACAGATGACCCACAATAAATAAAGTTAAGTCATACCTAGGGAAAAACCACATTATGAACTCAAATGTGGTTTCATATTTCCAATTGAATTCATCATTCATTAGCTATTAGGATTTTAATATAAAATAATTTTATTTAATTATTCTATTTTCGGTTAATTCTTGGTGAATTTTTCTATATATGACCCACATACAATGTTAGGTCATGCCTATGGTAAATCCACTGATCCAAACAAAACAATGCCCTTAGATTTCTGATCCGGGAATCTTTTCAAGAGTTATTAAACTTTTTCAAGAAAACTATGTGTGCATGCTACTGAAAGTTTAATATTTTTCAAGAAATTGTTCCGGGAAAAGCATGACTCAGAATCACATGCTATATTAGAACCTAGTATTGAAATTAATCCACATAATATTTAAAAATAATACATGGAAAAATCCAGGACATTTTTTTCTCCCTAGCTTGGGGCTTTACATCCCCAAAAAGCTAAAACAAAGGTTACTAAAAAATATGAGGGAATTGAGCATGAATCTGAGCCTCCTCCTCCCAAGTGCTCTCATGGAGATTCCCGTTCCGCCAAAAGACACACATCAAAGAATATCAATCACCCATGATGGATACTCTCCTATTGATCCTCGATCCTCCTAGGTACTTAGCAAAAGTCACTCCATCATCGATGTCCAGATCGCCCCAGTCGATGACGTGTGATTGGTCATGCATGCACCTCCTTAGTTGCGATTCGTAGAGTAAATCATGTACTCGGTACAACATCAGGGGTAGAGTTAAGTGGTACACCCTATCAATGAATCTATATAGTATTTGAAAATGGCTGATAAACCTTAGAGATTACTTTCTGCCCCGACCAAATCTCCGTAATCAACATCGAGGTGAAAACCATATGAATAAATGGTCACCTACCTTAAACACCAAAGGCCTATTCCAACAATCCTTATAAGAATTTATATGGATCTGGGAAGTCTTCATACAATCCTAGATTATTTTTACCTTCAATATAGTATCTCACACCAACTTTGGGCCCATAAGTGCTAACTCTTCTGGGTTAGTCCATCAAAGTGGTGACCTGTTGGGTTATCCATTCAATGCCTCAAATGGTTCCATAACAATGGTGGAATGGAAAATATTGTTGTATATGAACTCCACCAATGTTATGTGATCCTCCTAACTATGGATGATGTACAACATGCTATCCTATAACATGTCCTCCAGTACCTGAATGGTCCACTCTGTCTCGCTGTTTGAATGTGGATGAACCACTATACTCAAGAATAACAGAGTCCTAAATGCCTCTTATAATAACTTCATCAATCGGGATGTAAAACAAGAATCATGATCTGAAACAATCACCGTTGTAACTTCATTGAGTCAAACTATATCCTTCACATAGAGGCACCCCAAGCACTATACTGAACTTTTCTCTCAGATAGCTAGGATGTGGGTCGAATTGGTGAGTCAGTTAATGATCACCTAGATGGCATCGGTTCCCCAGGAAGTATGTGGTAAACCCATCAAAAATTCCATCGATTTCCCATCCCACTTCTATTACAGTACATCAAGGGGTTAAGATAAACCTTCTATAACCAAGTTCTCAACCTTCACTTACTGACATGTAAGGTACCGAGAAACAAAATCTGCCACTTCCTTCTTTACTCATGGCCACCGAAACTGATATCAAATGTCCTAGTACATTTTTTCCACACCTGGATGTAATTCCAAAGTGGATGCATGAAATTACCTCTGAATCTCCTTCCAAAAAACCTCTAGTACTAATGTATGTCCTCCAAAAAGGATGATGTGGTATCCACCTTTCTAATTTACACAAGGAGAAGGCCCTATGGATATATGAGCACATGAAGTCTCATAGTTGTTATCACAAAGTTTTACCTCCCTAAATCGCTGAAATTGTGGAGGGGTAACAACCATCGACTGGAGGTAAGATACTCCATCTCCATCCACTAAGGATAACTATAACGTGGCTAACCACTCTTATGACTCTTTCAACAACTGTGGACTGGATTTATTACCAAGAGAATGTTCCACCACATTCCCCTTCCAAGGGGCATATAAAATATTGAATTCATAGTCCTTGAAGAACTCAATTCATCACCTCTATATCAAGTTTAGATCCTTATAAGAGAAAATATACTTCAGAATCTTGTGAATGGAGTTGATGATAAACCACTCAACTATCAAGTAGTGTCTCTACATCTTCAACATTAAGAAAACCACTACTAACTTAATATCATAGGTTACATAGTTTTTCTCATGCGTCTCAACTGGTGTGAACCATAGGCAACCAAAACATTCATATACATCAGTTCACAACCAAGCCCGATCTCTGATGCATCAAAAAACATTATTTTCTTGACACCATCCTTAGACACTCTCAATATCCGAGCACTCATCAAACTTTGCATCATATCTAGAAAGCATTGACCAGTGGTCAACCTCTGAGAATATTTGGGACCCTCTCAGTTGATAAAATGGGTCATTGATCCTTAGCAGTGGATAATTTTTGTTCACAGTCACCTAGTTCATGCGCTATTAATCCACACATGAACTCAAGATCTCGTCTACCTTTTTTTCGATACCAAAACCAAGACTAGCCAGGGTGAAACACTGGGTCTCATGAATCCCTCCTCTGCATGTCCTCCAATTTCACCCTCAACTTGTGATTGTTTGAGGGAACCTTCTGATATGTTTGTGAAGATATCAGTTCCATATTGCGGTGTAGATCAATGAATAAGTATATCTCTCGATGGGGTGGTAAACTTGGAACATCTTTAAGAAGGAAATACTCAAACTCCACCGCCACTATAGGAAACTGGTAACAAAAAAATACACTACACCAAGTCTCTCTGTAGCACCCTTGGATAGGTAGGAATATTTATAGGTGTAAATATGGCTTGTATGTCTCTATATAGACCTTACTCGAAGGTCCAATCCCTTTAGTGATGATCGTGTATTGTATACATTGATTATATGGAGAGGTTGGTATGTCTCTATGAATACTAAGATACCAAAATTTTATCCTACATGAGATTTAGAAGCTCTTGGATATGCATAACCCTCAGCTTATAAGGTAAGAACTCCTCTCTGAAATGATTCTCAAACTCTAACCATGAAAGAGTCTCCCTTTCGTAAGAGCAGGTAACTAAACTCCACCATCGTCTTGATGAGTTGTGTAGAAGGCTCAATGCCACGACCACTATACAATCCTTTGGTTTCTTGACTAGATGGAAAAATCAGGTCACTGCCTTAAGCCAGTCATCAACCACTTGTGTGTTGGGATCACCACAAATCCTGACAGGTCTGTACTGCTAAAACTAATGAAGCACATTCATCATGCGCACGTCATCAGCTGGTACTAAGGGCAACACTTGCTGCTCTACAGGTGGCGATATGGCTGGTGCACCACCAGGAGGTAATATATGGGGAAATTGTCCTTGTATTGAAGCGTTATCACTAAGGGAATCATCCTCATGATCATGCTGCTAAATCCAAGCTGGTATGCATCTCAGGGGAATCTTGTAAGGAAAAAAGTCATACCACAATAAATGAGTATATATGGAGAGCTGACTTAAAAAATACATGGAATAAAAGCCTATTCCAATATGATGTATGTTTCTTTATTTTCCATGCAACCATTGTTCTCATGTACCGAGATGGAAAGCTATTTATCAGAATCCTGATGTATGGATATGTCGGCCGCCACACCAACAATGGGGTCCCTGGCTTGAAACCCAAACTTGAAACACATAATACTATTTCCCCAAACCAATAACATATACTCTAGGCCCCAAACTAGATCTAACTACATTTGATTGCAGTCTGTCATGACCCATTCCAATGGGGCCCATGTTGTAACTCCCCAAGCCCACCTCCAACAGGCCATGGGTTTTTGACTAGCACCGAGTAGGCATATCACTAACATGGGAGGAATTTACTATTTACCCCCCCCCCCACACACACACCCACTCACTCCTCCAAGAACACAAAATACATAAATGTAAAAACCACTAAGAAATCAATACATGCATACTACTATATCCCATCCAACAGAGTATGACAGGAATGTAAAATAAAGTGGAACTGGGCCAAATACAATCGCACCAAAGGAAGTATGTAACCACAAGTACATCCTATAAACAAAGGTACTGGGAATTATATCTATAGCCATATGAACACCTCAAAATTCCTGATCTCACAATGCTCCATCCAGTCCTTGTCCTCCTAGACTCCATCAAATGGTCACTCGTCTGTATAAGACATGACACGTGCAAGTAAAGACTGTGCAAGGGTGATTATAAAAATACTCAGTGGGACAACCCAAAACAACAAAGAAATACAAAAAAGAAAGGTACAGTGAGATATACGAAGTATATGTGTAAAACAAATATAACAAGAATATCTAGATATACTTGATACATGATGCACATTCTAGAGGTAAGTCACAATTACCGCATACCAACACTAGGAATTTAGTTTGAAGATTCCACAAAGTACTCATCTTGGAGAACACACTGTTGAGTCTAATATCGTAGATGAAATATATCTGAGAAGTGATTTTCATAGGAAACCATTATGAGAGATAGAGAGATATGTTGATATATATGAAGATAGAGATATGATACAAAAGATCAGGATCATAGCTAGGGCCATGGGTTGATACCAACAACTGCATCGAGATTGACCCACGAAGTAGAGGATCAACATTCAGTAGAATTGGTCGCATCAATACCAAGGACTTTAGCATGGTCATAAAGATAAATATAAGATCCCACACCAGGCCTCCTGGGGGATTCCAGCTACTCTATACAGGATGTCTTGATGAAGGGATAATACTTCTATGAGTAGTAAAGGATACCAACTTACCTTCAGGGAGATAAATGAAACGAACCCTAATGAAAGATTTCCATGATACGATGGACAAGAAATTCATTCCATATAGAAATGGGTACAAACCAAGTAGTAGGGTCACACACTGTGTCCTTTGACCTTGGGTACTGATCGTGTATAATGACCAATTTCATTCTAAATGTGCCCTGTAGAAGATGGGTACATGTCATGTAGATGAAGTCACATGATGTGTCCTTCCATTTAGGGTCCACCTGTGTTCTCTAGCCATGTCCTAGGACATTGTGTCAACCCACATATATCTTATCGTGTAACAGTACATAGGGTAGTCTGTGTACTTAGTCCTGGACAAGGTGTGTGGGGGATTACATGTCGTGTAGGAAGTGACCATGTACTTCCCATGTACACACCGAGTTATACGATCGATGATATAAACTTTTTATCCAAATCCACATTCTGTGCGATAATTATCTCATACCTAAAATCCTAGTCACCGCATAGGGGGCCCTACACACTGTGTAATACCAGATTACACACCATATAGCATGGGATTTTCCAGAATCGCTGGATCATGCTTCAATCATATCCTAAATTTATCCAACCACTATTCTGTCCATGAATTTATGGGAAAGCCAAAATCTTTCCTCCCTCGGTGATACCATCCCCCAAGAAATGCGTTTTGTCTTATGATTTGGTTGCACAATCGATTAAAATTTTCATTCTTCATTCCACAGATGAACGTCGAAGAACATGGATATGTGAATCCACCACCATTAGAATCACTCTATTTCTATCTTCTTTCCCCTTTCATGTCATTTTGATCCCATGTATGCGATATCAGATCATTGCACAAATAATCATGTTTACAAGGATCGATTGATCAGGATATGTCGAGTCATGGGTCAAGTAAAAAATAGCCATGAAGAACGATGAACTGCGGGGGGGGGGGGGGGAATAAATCCAACAAAAGGAACAAAACTCAATAAATGTTTGTGCCGACCATGGTTTTCGGTTGTTAGAGAAACAATTTAATTAATAAAAAAAAGAAGTATATAAAAATCCTAATAAATCTCATAGAAATAAAACCCATCTTGTAACGTTACAATAGAACAAGGGATCAACCTATTCATTGGTTAGTTCGCTTTTATTGTTAAATTAAATAATGGGGAATTAAATCCAAAATAATACATCCTACCTTTGATTTGGACTTCTCACTGATGAAGGTCAGTTGCTTCTTCACTATCGTTGGTGAGAACCATCTAGAACGACATTTGTCGATCATTGATCTGTGATTCTGTCACCATTTTCTTAAGAGGTGTCTCCAAATACCTCCCTAGAGATTCTCTAGTGTTCCCAGGGTTATTCTGCTAACCCTTGGATTTATGTATAATGATTTTTTAAAGAAAATCACTACGTCAACAAAATAAATTTTATTTAAATTATTTAATGATGATCACATCATTTTTGAGTTTTCTTATAGAATACCTATGCCAAAAAAAGTTAAGTTGTGCATTGGGAATAAACCACATTACAAAATCAACACCAGTATCAAATTTCCAAACTACATCACTGTTCATTAGTTATTAGGATTTAAATATAAAATAATTTTATTTACGATTACTTCCATGGTGAATTATTCTATAGATAACCCACACTGACCAAATTTAGGTAGCGCCTAGGGTAATTCCCCTTCTACAAACACTACAATGCCCTCAGATTTCTGATCTAGGTGTCTGTTTAATAGTTATTGAACATTTTCAAGAAAACTATGTGGGTGTGCTGTTAATAGTTTAATATTTTTCCAGCAATTGTTTTTAAAAACTGGGTTTTAGAATTGAACGCTGTCTTAGTGCCTAGTTTTGAAATTAATCCATATAATATTTAAAAATGATACATGAAAAAACATAGAGAAATAAAATTCAATCATTTATTTGATTTTGTTTTTCCCCATTACTAAGGATTTTTGGTAACAAAACTTTTTTTCATTGTGTTATTATCATTCTATTGAACTTATTTTATATAAGTTGTGTAAACTCTTCCCCTTGATTTTATTATGTGGTATTTTCTCATTATATTATCTAGATATACATTCCTACCATATAAACCCATTGAAAAATATTTCTTACTTCATAGGATATGCTCTTTTGTAACCATCTACCTTTTTTCTATGAATGTTTTATGATCACATTATCATTTTTATTGGCCCATGGTAATGTATTGGCATAACATATATTATTATTATAATATGGAAAAATATAGGAATGTTCACTATATATTTTTACCCATCCACCTTCCTCCATAAGATATTTAATGACCATGCTATCCCTTTGTTGATATTGGAAGTGTTTTTCAATTATTTGTGATTTTTGACCGCTAACACATATTAGTAATGTATTTACATTTCAGATTCTTCATTTATAGGTGGAATTGTTTTTATTCAGCAAAATGTTCCTCATGTAAAGGTATTGATGGTCTTGTTGACTCTTATGGTGAATGAATTTGAATTAATTAGGTGATGGGTGGGACTCAAAATTATATATTCCCTTGACTCATCGACATGTCTCATGAGACTAACATGTTTGGGTATTTAGTGTATTCATACCTAATTCCACATGGTTTATTAATTTCATTATTGATGAAATGTAAATTTCTTTGAACAAGGTATTGAAAACATTTTTTTATGTCTGACATTATGTATTTTATTAGCAAGAGATCATTATTATTGATATCTACGATTTTTTTACTTTCATGGATAAATCATGCTCTTAGTTTCAGTTGATTATGTAATTATTTATATTATTTATTCAAACCATATTATGTATATGTTGCTTATATTTTTTATATCTTTATTTATATGTTTCCCTTACTAATAATTTGATCTCACCCCTTTCTTATGTTTCAACTGCTTATGTTATGAAGAAAAGTAGTACACATGAGTTTTTTATAGGGATAAACCATGTGAATTTTTCTTGGGAGATGTTGAATAATTATTATAGAATAAGTAGTTTCTTATATAGTGAAAAAATATCGATTAGTTGAGAGAGGAAAGGGATTTATTAGTTTATTTTTTCCCTAATTATCCAAATCTACAAGCCTAAAATGATCATTGAGAGGTAATATATTCAATAATCATTATCCATTTTTTGTAATTAAGTATGGTTATATCTGTTATTTGACACTTGATATAAAAATGAGTATGCAAAGCTTATGTTTATAGCATTATATTTATGAGTGTGGGTTATGGGAATCACATGATATAATATTTGAATCACACCAGATAGTCCATTCAAAAAATCAAATAAAATATGTCTATTTCCAAGACTATGAACTTCCAAAAAAAGTGGACCTCATCTATGGTAATGGGCCAAGCTAAACACTTAAATCTTGTGACTTCCCCTTTCTTAGGAGTTGTTTTGACTCTCAATACATGAGTAATCATTTCCACATGAAGCCCAAATTTATTTGAGAATAACTAAATGAAAGGGATGTTACAATATAAAAAATACTTTTATTATAGTGGAGTTGAGAAGAATAATACCTTGTATCGTCAAGGGACCTAGCTGGTCAACTATGATATGATGCATAACTCTATAAAATTTCTAATCAGTTCCCAATGACTATTCCTTACTTCCCAACTAAGCTGGCATGATCTATATGACAGGATTGTTCTTGTAATTAGATTGAGTTAATCAATTATGAGGGGAAAAATATTTTTATGAGACCACCATATTTTTGAATGAGAGATCTAAGTTTTATTCGAGCCATATGGACCCATTGAATTCATTGATATCATTTTATAATTCTTGAGGTTTCCTTTATCCAAAATTATGATAGTATCAAGGTGATACTGCATAATCCCTTTTATTATGCATTAACATGATACACTAAAATAAATATAGTTCTATACTTTAACATGGTGGAAAAGAAACTAATTTGATGTTTTTGGATCTCTAGTAATCTACTTTACTAGGATTAGGTTTCCCTCCTCCCCTTGTTTCTAGTATTGGAGTGTTCACCTATGTATATGAAGATAAATGTGTTTACTCTATTACCATTACCACATATGTTCCTTTTTTCCACTTTATCTCCACTGATCATGTTTTTATAATTATTGATCAAGAACATGAGAACCTTATAATGTATATCCTATCACAACCTTCCCTCGAAGATATAAGCTTTCAAGTGTGACCTAGATAACACCTATAGAGTAACATAAATTATGTCCATAATAATAGATCTGTATTTAATCATGAATATATTTCCTTATTTGAAACTAAATAAATCTATGTATTTGGTTTTTTTGAAGTCAAGTAGATAAATTTTTTTGTTGAAAAATTATCTAAATACCTCCCAAGTAATGACATGGATAAGTTTAGCTTGAAAAACTAATTCCCATTAGTGTCATGTGGGATCGTCTTGAATATATACTCGTAGATTTATCTTTTCATCATTCAAGGTTCTAAATAAATAAATAATTCAATTGATACTATAAATTCATGTTTCTTCTTTCTTAGGTCCCAAGTCCCACTGAAATATTAGTGCATTATATTAGTTAAATTACATTGTATGATCAGTATGAATTTTTATATTGTTTAATTATTTTTATCCAAATCCTAGAATTCATTCAAAATTCTCTAAATAAGTTTTTGGTTTACCATTGGTTTAGATGAAACCTCATTATTCACTTCTTCTTCTTGCTAATTTACAAGACCTCTAACTGGTGACATTATTCTTGAACCATAGTAACAATATCATTTTGGTTATCACATGTTTATTTAATACCAATTTATAGAGTATATTATAGAACTATAGAAAAGAACATAGTAACAGAATTTCAGAATCAATAATTTGAAATAATATATTAATGATACAATTCTGGTGGGACATCTATTTACCAATGCATGATACCATACTTTCATTGACTAAACCCACAATGATGAGTTGATGACATGTATAGAAGTGTTTATCCACAATATTTATACCCAAACCACCATTTTAACTTAAATTTCATTATAAATATGTTAACAATGTATTTTTATTCCATAAATTTCAAGACCCAACACATCATATATCCTTACTACCATCCCATCAGATAGACAATAACAAACTTATACAATCTTCAATATCCAGAATAGACTCATTGTCTTGGGAAGGACCAAAATTCTACTAACCTTAGGCGATATTTCCAGGGTATTAAAGGCTAAAAAAATGTTTATGGCTTTAATAAAATTTGGGGAACTATTTTCTCTTAAATAAATAACCTACAAGAAGACTATAATGAAGAAACACAATATGATACATGGTAAAAACTAGAATAATCTCTAAAGATATAACCAAACGATCATTAGAGTAATAATGGAAGAGAAAAAAATAGAAATCTATAATCTAAAGAATAATAAAACTTGAGGTAAGTCTCAAGGAAAAAAATACTAAATGCACCAATGTGGTATCACTCTAGATTCCAAGACTTTATTACCACACCAATATCTAACTCCGTACATGTATGGACATAACATCATGAAGCTAAACTAGTAGAATAAGATACCATCCCCTTAGCTATATCATGATAAACAAAGTATTAATATACACCAAATTGAATAAGCAGGGGTGAGTATAAAATATAATAGGAGACCTTCGAGTCTTCCCAAAAATTCCACTAAAAAAAGGAACATGTTAGCTAAAATTTTATTTTAAATAAATGATAGAAATACAAATGAAAACAAGTGATATATATATATATATATATATATCACAATGAATTAATGTAACACATAGCAAAACACACCCATTAAATTAACCCACACACACATGAAAAATAGTAAACAAACAACCCCAGCTCGAATGCCCCCCTAAACAGTACAACTTGTTGTTGGTATCCATACCTATGGTCCAATGTCATTCCTCACAGACATAATAAAGTTTTCCATAAGAATTTCCACTATTACCAATCCTAACATACATATACTGTTCTATATTAAGATAAATACATACCCATAATATCCATTCCATTTTCTCACACCCAAAACATGTATTTTAAAATAAAAATCCATTTAACCATTTAATTGATCACATTATTGGTGTTACCCACAATTATATATTTTAAAGGCAACCAAGAATGAGGAATTACCAATTGATATTTTACAATAATTTTCCAACAAAAATATTAAGAAACATATTTATAAAACAATTACCCTTCACATTTTAGGAAAAAGTGTAAAAATAAGAGAAGACAATAACCTCTGATGTGTTTGACATAAAGAATTGAATCAAAATCTCATAGATCCGAGATATCCTTTTTATTATGTCAAGAAATTATAAGGAGAATTCATCAAAAAATTATCTAAACCATAGATCTTGGTACTTAAATCTCCAAGATCCATCACTATCGAAACTATTGAAATCAAAAATCAAAAGGAAGAAGATCTTTAGAAATTCTTAGGAAATGGACAAGGGTCGAGAACCTAGTAGAAATGAGGATAAATGGGGGTTCTAATAGAGACCCATTCATTTAATATAGAAATATCACATCTTATTAGATGAATATTCAATACATAACATTATCATCTATTCCAGAATCATAACGTTTTAGTGTTTTTGAAATCTTGGATACATAAAAACCCATTTCAGAAAATATCTACATTATCTCCCACTTTGTTTTTCATAACTATATCCCTTATTAGAAACATCCTAATTTAAACATTTCTTCATATCCTGGGTAAAATAAATCACAATAATGGGTGATCTTAATTTTTTAGTAAGGATAAAAAATGGATATTTCAATGACCACTAAACATAAAATGAGCATAATGGGTATTACAACATGATCATAAAGTTTGAAAATAAAACCCAAAAATTATCTAATTATAAACATGATCCATGACATAAGTCTTTTTAGTTCATAAGGTATGAATATTAGAGATATCAAATAATATGATCCATGATAACAAAACATTATCATAAAATCATGTCATAAAATAGTGGAATAAATAGTGGAATAATCATAATCATAGAAATATTTTTTCAAGGTTACCAATAAAGATATAGATAACTTGTTGGTCCTAGGATAACTTCCCATGCACCTACTTGTGGCTCATAGTAACCTCATATGTTTCCTATTTCAAGTTCGGGATAACCTCCCAGGTACCCCATTTTTCTCAAGATTGAGATAACATCCAGTGTATCATTTGATCTCATAGAACATTTATCATTACCCAATGCATTTTTGGGATATATAATTCTGGATCCACCAATAACATAATCATAAATACATTCATATGTATACTATAAAATAATACAAACAATCATTATAATATAACATATAAAAATTCAAGTGGATTTCATTGATATTTCATCATCATAACCATAAACCATACATATAAAGGTAAATAGGATGTCATTATATCATATACCTAGTAAATATCGAGTAATATCAAAGGGTGTAATCATAAATGAAAAAAAATTTAAATTATAATTGGAATATTTCTTGAAGAAAGAACCCATTTTCATTTATAAATCATATATTTAAATATTAATTTTTTACTAATATTAAGGAAACAATTTTCGTTGAAAAAGACCTTGAAAATGAAAAAGGACAACTCAAATAATTGATCGGTCATTATGGTGGGAATATTATATTCATTCCATTTAATTTAAAACAAATATGTTTTTTATTTTTTGGTAAAAATGTCAAAAGTACAAATTTTATAATATTTAAAGAAGGTTAATTTTAAAAAAAGTCAGTAAAACAGAAATCATGGGTAAAAATGAATTTAAAAAATCATAATATAATAGTCAAAAAATTCTTCAAAACATTTATCAAATACATGGAAATATAAGAAAATGTTTAAAAAAAAGTAAAAATAAAGTCTGTTTTTCTTAAAAATATATTTTGGTATCTTGAGTATTGAAAGTGAAGAAAATGAAATAAAGAAATTTATTATAAATAAATAAAAAGAAGATAATAAAATTAAATGGTTTTATCCAAAAAGTATTATATAATTTACTTCAATGCAACTTCTAGTTTAGGCAATCTATATTAAAAGGATATTGAAACATAAAACCCTGACCTCAAGTTTGGTTTTATTCAATGGTTATCTTACATCTGGTATTATTAATCTAAATATATTATAATTATAAAATAATTAATTTCAATAATTATATTTTTATATATGACCCACCTATAACATTTAAAATCCAATTTATTAATAATTCCTTATTAAAATCATCGTTTTTGGGTGTTAACTATTTCATTATTTAGAAGAATTTTAGTTTGGTAGTTCTGGTCATCATACATGGATAGAGTCTCCATCTTCTAAGGAATTTTATTTATGTTTTAAATATCATATATATTTATTATATACATATATATAATCATATATAAATGTTAGAGAGAGAAAAATGAATTACATCACTCATTGAGACGATAGACAATATGTACACATGAATGCTATTTTCACTTTTCTAAAGATGGAATGAAAGAAATATAAATAATTATTAACCTTTTTAATAACATTTTTATATAATATATAAAATATATATTCCTTAAATACATAATTATTACCATCCATGTAAAAAAAATTGAAAAAAACGAATCACATCTCTTCGTGGATGTGGGAGTCCACATGTCTGTACGAGCAACATTATCCTTTTCCAATGGATTAGAAGGTAATAATTTAGATACATTATTATAATTATATAATCATAATAATTTTATAAATATAATTTATAAACATTTAACCAATAATAATACCCATCTATGAAGGATGGTGATGAAAAATGAATTATATCATTATGTGGTGGTGGTATTCCAGACATACGTATGAGTAATAACTTCACACACCATTTCATGGAAATGAGATTATATATTGGTGGTTTAATGATGATAATAAAATTTAAGTATATTTATGAAAAATTATTTATTATTTAATGATTAATAATACATATTTAGAAAATTTTTAAGAAGAAATAATTTGAATGAGTCCAGGTAAGATGATTACATCTTCTTCGAGAGATCACCTTTATATCCATTCTTAAGGACCCATGGATTTGACTTTTGTGAATAACAAATCATATAATATTTGTCCTAGGAATTTAATAAGATAATTTTTTAGGTTTTTGTTGATATAGATGGCTCAATGTTGTGTAAGGTAAAGAGATAAAGGGTTTCCTTTTATTTTGGAGGGAAATGACACACTTGGAATTATAAAAAAGATTAAATGTAATTATTTCATTCTAATGAAAAAGGACTCCAAATGAAAATATAATCAATTAATAATTGTATAAGCCTTTAATATAATCATGAAATGAAATTTATATAGGGTTTATTGTTTTTTTAAACCTTATTTTTTAGTTTGACCCCTTGGTTAACAAATTTAAATCTTATCAATATTAATCACTTTTTTTTACGTTAAAGGGTTATAATTTTAATGAAAAATTTAAAATAAATCATAAATAGTGGAGGGTTGATATTTTCAACCATATATAATCTTACTTGTCTTATTTCAATATTTTTAGGATTTTTTAATAATTTATTAATATAATATTTAACATTAAATGTCATTAATGTAATTTTATTGTTATTTATTAATTTTGACACTAAATTAATCAATATAGTTAGGGAACTTGAATCATAACATTTTAACCAAACATAAAAAGTTTTATTTATTTTAAAAAATAATTTTTGAAAAAAAAATTCAAGAATATTTTGTTTTCATTTAATATTTTTTAAAATCATTTATTTTATTTTTGTTTTAATAGAATAAATACTGTTTTAGTGTTTTGTAATAATTTTAGGTAATTATTAAATTAAAGAATATTATAAATAAATTAACATGAATAATATAAATTCATATTTAAAATAAAAATTTAAATTATAACTTATACACTTTTAATCCTTATAATAAAAATATAGCATTTTTAATGTCAAGAGAGTGAAATTTTGTATTTACCCTTTACTTAAAATAATATAAAGTTCATAATAAAAGAAAAATGTAACCAAGTTGCCATATTTTCAAGAATTGGATGAGAATGGTCTAAATACAATCATCTAATAATATTAAGGAATATTTTGGAGTAATTTTAAATCCTTAACCTAGGGTTTTATCCACGATTCACCCAATTTACCCTAATGAAGGTGGAAATTTTTTTCCATGATCTCCATTCATAATAAAAAAATAATAAAAGGGACCTATTTACCAAATTTTAATATTATATTTAAAAATATGGTATACATTTTCCATGATTAAATTTATATGAGTGGTAAAAAGTTATTTTAAAATATATGTTCAAAACGGGACAAAAACCATTTTATAGAAAAATACATTTTAATCTAGTGACTAAATTTATTCTTATCCCATGCCTATAAAAAATCATTAGATGATTGTTAATTTTTTTGATTAAATATATAACATATTAATTTAATTAAAATAATTCACCAATAGTTATTAATTTAATATATGAATATCAAATCAAATTGGATGCATAAAAATAGTTTTTTAGACAACCTTCTCTTTTACATTATGTTTTTTTTTCATTTCAAATCAACTGATAACCAATTAATTTATTTTATACATGTGTAAAACGTAAGTTTTTAATAATTTTTAATCCCTATTCATACATTCCATTCTAATGACTAGGTGATAAATTTCACATTGAATAATAATACTTCAATAGTATATCATTTTTCATTTAAAATCGTTTTTATGTGTAAAGAAAGATATCAAAGAAAGTAAATATATTTATAGAGAACTGTATGATAAAATCACGGGGTGTTACATTATACACCACTTAAAATTAATTTCTAACTTTAAATTTCATCACTATAATATAAATAAATTATTATATATCTGCTTCATCGTATCCTCAGGTTCCCAAGTAGCTTCTTCAAAATTTTGGTTTCTCGAGAGAACTTTAACCTGGTGAGCATTCTTACATTGAATAACTTTATCTCTATGATCCAATATTTTAATCAATTTTTTTATAGGAAATATCATACTATATTGTTATAACCTTTTATTTTACTACATTTTATTGATTAGTTATATACATTATTTGGATAGATTCATGGAACACATCATGAACTTGAGAGCAGTATAATGGAAACACCAAGAAATTAGGTAACATACCTACCCTATCAAGAATTGTGATGAGGAAAATATACCTTGGGATTAACCTCACATTATTTCTAAATTATATAACCATCCACCATATATAAGTTCATAAAAGTACCTTCTCACCATCATTGAATTCAATATTTCATCAGTGATTGTTAGAATAAATTTTCTATTGACTTTAAGATACCTTGGTTTGATGATGAATGGATTTGAATTTTTTATCATTTCCATATCCATATTAGGTCCCAATAGATTTATTTCTCTAACGTCATTCTAACACATTGGATTTATACACTTTTTTTCATAGATTTCTTCATAAGGATCCATATGAATACAATAGTGAAAGCTATTGTTGTAAAAACTCAACTAGATGAAGGTGTTGATCACCGCCACATTTAAAAACTATATAAAAACATATCATAAAATCCAATAGGTTTTGAATAGTTCTCTCAAACTAACTATCCATATGAGGATTATAATTAGTATTGAAACAAAACTACGAATCATGGGCTTACTAAAGGCCTCCCCAGAATATCAAGGAAAACCTCAGTTCCCTATCAGATAAAATAGAGGTTGTAATCGATGAAACCTTACCACTTACTTAATGTATATTATGAAAATATGATCAATGTTGAAATATTATATGATATTAATTAATTACATATACTTCAAAAGGTGTTTGAATACAACACAAATAACAATATGGACTTTAGATGTTTTGGGGTGTCAAATGAAAAAAATCCATGATGATGTTTTTCGAATTTTCATTCTAGTATTGGTAATGGTTATAACACCCCCTTAGACCTCTATCTATTATCTTAACATTCTATCATGCCAAGTATCGAGATACATACTCTTAATTACCTCTCTTCATATTTTCCAAACAAAAATAAACATTCATATCTCTATAAATCTTTTTAATTCCAAGATTAATAGAGAATGATGAACAATGAACCTAATCCAAAGTCTCCATCAAACATGGTACTAACATAAAATATATATGGTTCTTGAAACTTATCATTAAATTCTAATAAAGGTTGATTTTAGGAATATTTTTAGTACATTCTGGTACAATTCCACATCTTCCTTTTTCAACACTTTAATCCTCGCATGGATAGATGGAAAACCCCTCATTTGAGAAAGATAAGATTTATCCATTTACTTAAATATTTATATATCCATCCTTTGAAAATAAATAAATTTTAGATGTTTTGATATCCTAATCCTAGATAATCTATCAAGGTATTTTTTACTCAAAGCCTCAACCATGTTGTTCAATTTCTAAGGGTGGAAATATACTGTGCAGTTATAAACATTAATCAAATCCAAACATCTTCACTGGTGCATATTCATATTTTTTGAGTAATATATACTTTAAAATATTATGATAAATATATATATCACAAATTTATCAATAAATATAATGAATCCATATCATTAATAAAAAAAATCTACATCAAACTCCAAATAATGAGTTGGGTAATTTTTCTCGTGAACCTTAAATTAGAGTGCAAGAAAAGCTATAAACATATCATTATTCATGGTGATGCATCCTAGTCACTTCTTAAATTCATTAGTATTGATCATAAAACCTTATATAATTTACTGTAATGTATGTATACGTGCACTGAATAACATTCTCTTCAGTTCCTTGATTTTTTTTCTCATTCATCTATATAAAGGAACTTAACTCCCTTCCTTGTGAAAATTTTGGGTAGATTAGATAATCATAATAATTTCTACAAAAAAATAGATAATATATATCATAAAGAATAAATCTATGGATCTTAGTCATAGTGGTTGGTCTGGGTTGAAATTCAATAACTTCTATATTTGATGAATCTACTAATATACCCTCTCTTGAGATTATATGACCCACAAAGATGAAACTTTTGGTTTCAAAAATTCATAGTTTGAAATTTTTTCATAAAACTTATCCTTCCATAGCATATATAATGCAATCTTGAATTATACTTCATGGTCTTCCTTACTCTTTGAATTTATAATAATATCTTCTATAAATACTAATACAACCTAATGAAGGTAATCTCTAATGTCTATATTCTTTAAATCCATGAAGATTATTGTGGCATTTGTAAGATCAAATGGATTTACTATAAATTCATATTGTCCACTACTTTTATAAAACGAAATATTGGGTATATCCTACAAATTTACCCTCATTTGATAATATACATAATTATGTTAAATCTTGGAAAAGAATTTATCTTTAGGAACTTGATCAAACAAGTCATCAATAAAGGGTAGTTTATACTTTATCTTGATAATTATCTTCCTACATTCTCGATAAAAAAAGAAAATTCCCATTGATACATCATTATTATTAAAAAAAATAAGAGTTTAAAATCATGGTGACATACTTTACTGAATAAATCCCCTTTCAAGATTCTCCGGGAGTTTCTTCTTCAATTCACGCAACTCAATTAGGGCTATTATATATGGAGTTTTTGAAATAGGTATTGCACTAGGTATGAGTTCTATTGAAAAATCAACTTCATGATTTATTGGAAGACTAGGAATATGTTGTTAAAATACAACATGGAACTCCCATACAATAATTATATCATATATGTTTAGTTTATCACCAACAATATGAGATAAAAACACTTTTTAATAAGAATAATGACCCACATAATTGATATTATTTCCCTTGGAACTTTGTATTTATTATTTAAATGATATAGGACCATAGGATGGTTAAAAATATCAAATGTGACTTCACTTACTTGTAAATTGATGTGTTATTTATGAGAAGAAATATAGTCCATGACTATGATAATATCAAATTTAACTAGGTGGAGAATAATGAAATTTTTTAGAAGTACATTCCAGCAAACTTCAACTGGAGAAGAATCATGGACTTATAATGCGATCATATTTACATTAAGGGATTTCACTTCTAAATCAATATCTACCAATTTAGGTGGTATTTTTATACCCTTATAAAATTATTTAGATATAAAAGAGTTGTTAAATACATAATAAAATAAGGCATTAGTAGTTCTTGAGTGGATGGTAAGTGTACCTTTCAAAACACCATTATCATAGACCTTATAAAAAATAGTGATCGAATGAGATTCTAATTTTTTTCTAGGATTATGTTGACCATCACCATTTACATTTTTGTTTGATCACTAGTTAAAATAATACCCATAATACTTACATTAGAAACACCAAAGTTTGGTTGGTGTATTCTATGGTGCTTTTACTCCATAATTGGATAACTCATTCCTTTCACATTGATATTCAAACACATGATGACATTCATTTCCACACTTAAATAAATTAAAATACCCCTTAATAGAATCTCCTCAATGTATCCTTCAACACTTCGATAATTATGTAAGACTCATCTTCTTACCTCCATGGTTTTTATTATTATAATTTCCTTTGAATTCCATATTTATTTTCTTATCAAATCCTTGATATTGATGGGTAACTCTAATATAAGTTTTTACCTTGGTAACAAATCAAAAAATTATTCATAACTACTAAATCCCATTATACATAACTCTCTCATGATACATGGATTTATGACAATAAATATTTAATAAATCTTACTTTCTGGTTCAATGATAATACCAGAAGCATACCTCAAAAGTAATATAAACATTTCCTCATATAGATTAATGGATTAATCATTATTTTTCATTAGAATAAGGAATTAATACCCCATTTTCATATGAATAATATAAGGAAAGTGATTGTAAAAAATAACTATCTAAACTCAACCCACTATGTGGATTTAATTTCATCACATTACCTCATGTTCTTAATGAGAGTCCACTATTGATCAACTTAACTTTCAAAATGATAGATATATAGATATAAATTTTCATGCTCTAAACATGGGATAACTAAAAATATATTTTCAATGGTACCTATCCATTTCTCATAAACTATCAAATAAGTCGATACACTAAAATAAGGTGTATGTTTCCTCATGAAGTACTCAAAAAAATATTAGTCCCCCTATTACGTTTTTGGAAGAACAAAATAATTTATTTTTTGATAATGTTGTGTAAGAATAAAAATGAAAATTTTCATTGCATGTACCATAAAATTTGGTTTCTTAGGTGGAAAATCATTGAATTTTCCATCTTATTCAACATTAACATGGTTTGTTTAGGTTCAAAACATTGACTAAAAAAAATCATAGTGTGGAAAATAATATTCCTAGTGGGAAATCGCATAATCATGAAAAATGAATAATAGGATGTATAAATGATGACATATTCATCTCAATTTATAACAACTTTGGTTTAACCTTGTTCATCCATGATCGTCATCTATTTAGATCCTTCATGTTGGTTTATAAATAAAATGTGAATTAATCCAAACATATCCCTCGAGAGTATCTAACCAGGTGTGTAGTAAGGGAATGCTCACAGTGCACTAGAATTATTTTTGATATATAATCATAAAAAACTATTTAGGGTTATTACCCCTATATGAATCTATTACAAAACCATGTCCACATATAGAATCCAAATAGGAATGTTTTTCTAAGAAAAACAAAACTTTTTTTTTACCATAACATTGGTTGTTCTCCTATATAAAGGATTATCCTGAGTGTTCTCAATAACATTTTCTCATCCCATTTTATAAGGGTAATAAAACCTTTGTTTGATAATAATTGTGGTGACCTATACTTTTCATACATAAATATCACTTTTTATTAGAAGGATATTCTATACAAAACATTATGATTCATTCCATAATCACAGAGGTTTAGTGTATTTGGAATCAGGGATACAAAAATAATTGGTTTATAAAATATATATATTCTCTCCAATTTAGTTATTTATAACTAACACCATTCAATGAAACATAATAATTGAAAAAATTTCTTATATCATAGGGAAGAGAAATCATAATAAATGGTGATTTTATATTCTTAGTAAGGGTAAAAAATGAGATATAAATTACTATATAAACATAACATTAGCATAATGGGTATGAAAATATGATATTAACAATTTAAAATTATTTTTAATAATTCTTGGATCATAAAAATTAGTTATGGAATTTGAATGGCAGTTTATAAGACATGAATCATAAAGGGATCAACGAACATGATCCATGAGAAAAAACAATTATCATAAGATCATGTCATAAAAGAGTGGGATAAAGTGTTTTGTAATCATAATAATAGAAATATTATTTCATATATGACCACAAAGATATTCATAACTTGTTATAATTGGGTTAACTAATCATGTACCTACATTAGGATTAGGATGAACTCATGTGTACCCTCATTTGGGCTTAACATAACCTAATGTGTACTGTATTTTTACCAGTCTTGGGATAACGTCCCATGTACACATTAAGATTATAGACAATTAATTTTTAACCACTATGTTTTAAGGATATATAATTCTAGGACCACCCATCACATAATCTTAAATCCATTCATATTTAAGCAATAATATCATCAAAACATTCACTATAACTTAACTCATAGAAAAAGAAAATGGTTTTCATTGATATTACTTTACCATAACTATAAAAGATACATATATTGAAAAAATATTGTATCATTGGAACATATCCATAATAAATTTCAAGTAACAACAAATGATGTTATCATAGATGAACAATTCTTTTAAAATATTGCAGGAAAATTTCTTATGTAAAATACCCATTTCATTTTTAAATCACACATTAAAATCAAAAAATTTATGAAATATTAAAGAATCTATTTATTTGAAAATAGAATTTCAAACAATTAAAGTATGCTTCAAATAGTTGATAAATCATGATTTATGTAACTTCCATTCATTTTGTGTATGTTAAAACAAAGATTACTTTCCCATTATTAGTAAAAAGGTCAGAAATAACTCATTTAGAAAATGATAATAAGACTTCTCTTAAAAAATTTTTTAATAATTAAATATCATGTAAAAATTATTTAAAAAAATAATAGGATAATATTAAAAACATTTTTTAAAACATTTATAGAAAACATGAACATGGCTGAAAAAGGTTTTTTGACCGGAGAGATAAATAAATTCATTTTCATTAAAAAATATTATTTAGATTTTCTGAGTACTTAATGTATGGAAAATGGAAGGAAAAATGAAATATTAACAAATAAACAAATTATAAAAAAAAATAAATGGATTTATCATGAATTGATCTTATAAATTCCTTCAATATATATTCACACATAAAAAATCCTGATTAGAATGACATTGAAATATAAAACCCTTACCTAAAGTATGGATTTCTTTGAAGGCACTCATACATACTTTATAATGAATTTAAATTTATTATAATTAAATAATAGTGTCATTTAAATACTTAAAATATCATACATTATCCTCTTGAAACATTTCAATGTTTATTTATTAATACTTCCTTATTGAAATCATTTTTTCCAAGTGTAATTTGTATCATTTTTAATTATATTATTTTTTTGGAAATTTTAATAATTTTAATTTGACCATGGTTTGATAATTTAAATAATTTTATTTTTTATATAAATACTATATATATTTATTATATACATATTTATAAACATCCATAAAAGATGGAGACTGAAAAATGAATTACATCATTCATAGAGACGTTAGGTTATACGTACACATGAACATTGTTTTCACTTTTTGAAAGATAAAAAGAATGATAGATAAATAATAAATAATATTTTAACAATAATTATTATATCATATATATCCTATATATTTATTAAATCTATCCTTATTACTATATATGTAAAGTATAAATGATAAAATTAATCACATCAGTTCATGGAGGTGGTAGTCCACACATACACACTGGTGGCATTACCATTTTCCAAGGTATTTGAAAGTAAGAAGGTAGATATGATATTAAAAATATATAATTATAATAATTTCATAAATTTCATGTATAATTATTAAACCCATCATATATTCTACCCATGAAAAAAGGTAATGACAAATTAATTTTATTGCTATGTGGAGGCTATGGTCCACACGAACGTATAAGTGACACTTTCATTTTTTCATTTGATTGTAAAAGGGTGGATATCGGTTGTTTTATGACCATTATAAAATTTTATTATATTTTCAATAACTAATTAACTATTTAATGATTAATAAAATAGATTTAGAAAAGTTATAATAAGAAAGGTATTGAAAAAGGTTGGGGAAGCTGATTACATCTTCTTCGGGAGACCCCCCTCTAAATTATTTCATAAGGGACCTTGTAATTATATTTTAAGCATAAAAATACCCATTACATGTGATTAGGTAAATTTATAAGATAATTGGATGGGTTTTTGTTGATACATATGGCTTATAGTGGTTTAAAGAAAAGATAGAATGAGTGTCCTTTTATAAAGGAGGAAAGGAATACACAATGAATTTCTAAAAACATAAATATATAATTAATTAAATCCAAAGAAAAAATATTTAAAATGGATATATATTTTATGAAAAGGGTCTAAGGTCAAATTATCATAATCCAATGAAATTTATATAGTTTTTAGTTTCATTTTAAGAATTATCTTTTGGTTTATCCCCTTGGTTAATCAATTTTAATCTTAATAGTTGCAATGACTTCTTTAATATTAGAGAGTTATAATTTTACATATAATGTAGCAATTATTGAATAAATGTAAAAGAGATGAAATTTTAGACTATTTATAATATTAATTTTCCTCTTTCAATATGTTCATTATTTTTAAATAATTTATTAAAATAATATTTATCATAAAATATCACTAATGTCATTTTGAAACTATTCATTTACTTTGACTTTAAAGTCACCAAGATAATATTTTAATTCGAATAAAAAATTTTACATATCCCAAACATTTTATATTTATCTATAAAATTCTTATTTCAAAAAAACTCAACAAAATTTTATTACTTTTAATATTTCTAATATCAATTTTTAACATTCTATTAATTGAATAAATATGGTCTCACTGTTGTGTAAAAATTTATTGTAATAATTAAATTATTAAAATAAATAAATAAATAAATATGATAAAAATAATTAATTCATATTTAAAATACAAATTTAAAATTGAAAATGCCTTATCTTTAATCCAGATAATAAAAATTTAGAGTTATTAATGTTTAGAGAGTGACATTTTATATTTATTTTTTTCTTAAAATAATATAAAGATCAAAATCATATAAAAATGACACGAAGTTGATATATTTTTGTTACTTGGATGATAAAGGTATAACTCCATTAATTAAGTAGGTTAAGGCAACTGTTAGAGGAATTATAAAGCCTTAAACCAAATTGTTTACCCTTTTTTACCCGTTTACCCATAACAAGTTGATTTTTTACCAATTTACTATTCATAATCAAAAAAATTAGAGACTCTATTTTTTCCATTTATGTATTTGAAATATATAAATAAATATTTTTTGAGCCATGAACTAATTTGAAAATTTATTTCAAGGCTAGGTGAGGCCGAAATTAATATTATAAAAATATTAATTATATTTTATATCACATGTCCAGAGTTTAAAAAAATAGATTGTCTCTTGAACAGATTCTTAGATCAAAAATTTTAGACCAAATTTGAATATGATGTGTGGGGTTTAAACTAGAAGTGACCTAAAGATGGTCAGCATCAGACCTTTGGATGAGGCATCCGCTGGTAGGTGCATTTAATTTAAAAATAAACGATCAATTTATTTGTTATAATTTAAATGACTGAAATCCAATCCTTTATAAAAATTCCATTATGATATTTTACTAGGGTTAGTCACATAATCCTGGGAGGGTTTTTGGAGGAGCTTTGATGAGCTTTATTATCTGATCGATATCAGACGACGATCAATGACCATTTTGACGTGAATTGACAGGCAGAAAGTGAAACAGATCATCCTGATCACTAGAAAACCCATTATTCATCAATGATAGATCCAATATTGATTTAAGGATTTTCAATTATTGTTTAATCCCTTGATAAAAATATTTACCATGTTATTATCTTCTATTCATTGATATTTTATTAATTACTTCGCATGATCCTGTGTGTTGAATTAAATTGATTATTTGATTTATTCTTGATTTGGTCATTTTTATCACCATAAATATCCCCGAACCAACTTAATTTGATAATAACACTTGGAAAATAAATTTATTCAAATTTTTTTCTTGTTCCTTTCCTTCATCTTTTCTTCGCGTTCTTCATCATTGGCCTATGGGGCCACTGTTTGACATTGTCAGGTGGGTATGAGCATGATCAGACCCCCAAAATCTCTACGGATATTTAAAAAATGTCCAGAAAAAGTAATTTCAAATATATAGGGACGGTTTTAGTGTAGTGGTGATGTATTTTTGGATTCAAGATCTTAGACAGATATTGAAATGACACGAGAGGCATGTAGGATGCGCTAAGAGATTCCCATGGGTGGTCAGATTCTGATTTATAGCCTCTAGAGGCTAAAGAATCTATAGATGGTATTAATATCCTCATTGTTAGTGAGATTCATGGTAGAATATGGATTATTATTCACCAAAAATAGTGGAACAATGATCCACATGATAGATCTATAATTATAAAGAAATCGTCACTACATGGTGTGTACTAGGTTGAACATACGTCATATAGTCCCCAACTACGATAGATTGAATTTCAAGAAAAAATAAGGATCGTAGGTCATGTGGATGTGACACATTCCATGTGATCCTATTTGAGAATCCAGGCCATGTTATATATACACATACATTGGACCCTGTGTGGGAGGACACACCATGTACTCTTGGAGTACATGAGAATGACTTGATTGACACGGGCATGGGCAATGGCACATAGTTTGGCCCCAAGAGGCTGAGATACATCGTGCAGTACCCTTACACTTCATGTAAGGTGACATGGATAGAAATACATGTAATAGAGAGGAAACATCCCGAAGTCCAGGTGAGGTCACACATCGTGGGACCCTATTATATGCCATGTACTCATTATGAAACTTCTACATAAAATATGTATTTTATTTTGATTCAATTATTTTTTTCTAGGAGTAGCCTAGAGGAAGTTGTTTTCAATGAATAATGTAATTATAGCCTTTATGGTGGATTTATAGATATGATGTCATATGTTTTGAGTAAGATGCTTCTTTAGGAAATGCTCGATGATGACAGTGATTAGATATTATCATGAGAGAGTTCATACAGAGGTTGTACTCTTGTGTCACACCAAGTCATGGGTCCAATATCCAAGGAGATGATACTCCCCTATCGCACCAGGGTACAGGTCTTCCATAATCATTGAACAGAGACATTGGAATCACTCACCTGTCACACCAGGTTATACGTATTCTATCCCCTGGAACAATAATCTCCTATCACACTAGAACACAAGTCCTCCATACTCATTGTACATATATAGAGACGTCACTCCCCTATCACACTAGGGAATGAGTCCTCTAGCCTTCGGGATGGAACTCCCCTATAACACCAAAACATGGGTGATCTATACTCATTGAATAGATATATAGGTGAAAATCCCCTATCACACCTGGGTGTATCCCCTCTATCCATGAAAATGGTATTAACCTATCACACTAGGGTATGGTTCCTCCATATTGTTTTCACAAATATAGATATGTTACTTCCCTTTTGTATTGGAGTGTGGGAACTCTATCTTTTAGAGATTAAAATCCATTATGATGTAGAGTTGTGGTGAGGTGTAGTCCCTCCCCATGAATTCATCATATATGTAAGATGCTGGCCATTGATGATGAACCTCTAGAGATGCAAGTAGACTCATCATCCTGGGATGTGATATGAGTGGAGATCACATTTATCTCTCATCTGGGATTATTTTATGATTATATGTTTATATCATTATTTTTGTGTTTCATTTCCCTCTTTCTTTATTTGGAGATGAATATTTATATCACGTATTCTATTTATCCATCTTGGGTTTTCATGTTTTCCAACTAGGTATGTATATAATCATGCTTGCATGGTATTTTCGCATATTTATCACATATTGTGAAGAAGACAACTTTATTGGTGGTGATTTAAGAGGATCATAGGGATACTCATGTGTATTTTACCATGTTTTTTGTTCAAGGTTTAGATTTCAGAAGTCTGGCTCTCTCATTTTCATTCTTCTCTAGTGGTTTTTTTGGTCGGGACATATTTTTAGGTTGGGTGTGTATTTTTTCATTTAGTTTTTAGATTACAAGGTTGTAATCATTTTTATTCCATGCATGTTATTACATGCATGGTTCTTAATCAAGATGTTAATATCTTTTATTATTATTCCTCTACACTTTTTTAATGGATATGGTTTGGTGTGTGAATACATATACTTTATTCGTAGGCCTCTCATTTGGTTATTCCTTCCTGGTGCTTGTCGCCAACCCTTGGCCTATAGAGGTGGGCTTGGGGTAGGTCTGGCTCAGCCATCCTCTTGTTTGGTCGGCCTCAGTGGTTCGGGTCATGATAGATTTGTATTAGAGGTGGTTTGACCTCGAAAAGGTGTTTAGAGTTTTTTCACCTTATGAGGTTTGGTTATGAACTTAGGATAATAGTGTCAAAGTGTCTCGAGTGAAACTTTCAGGATAGGGAATACAATGTTGGTGAAACTACCAACATATTAATTCATTAGGAATCTGATTACCATTTTGTTTACATGGTTACTGAGACATTTATTTCAACAAATATTAGTACATAAATCATATAGTATTGAGTCCTTTTAATTTCTTTTTTGTTTTAGCTCCCTATGTATATGCTCATCTGACCATGGTATGACTTGATTAATTTTATGGATACCTCCATGAAGAAATCCAGTAGGGTTAAAAATTTTATATCATAAAGACAATCCTATGAGTGATGTGGCCTCATTACAATTGACATATCGAAAAATATTTCCTCCGGGTGCGCAGGTAGCAGTACCCATTCCATTCCTCTAGCAGATTATATGAGCAAAATATGCTAAGGATGCACGTAGGTTTAGCACACTCCATGAGTTCCAATTCCAAAGCTCATTGAGGTTCCATGGTGTTCTAGATCCCTCAATAGCAGAGGATTTTCTAGATTCAATGATCAATGTTTTCAAACTTGTGCAGAACCTGACTGATCAGATGGTTTCTTTGGTAGGTAGTCTTTTCCATGGAGTAGGTTGGTGATGGTGGATTATATTCATGTAGATGTATGATGATTCGACACTGTTATGTTATGACTTCCATAAGCTATTTCATGGGGGGTAATACCCCTCATGCTTATGTTTAGTTTGTCTTAATAGATATTAAGGCTGCACCAGGGGGGATGATAGTTGATGAGTATACTACATGGTTCACTGATCTTACATGGTACTCACTGGACATGATTTAGGACAATTAATTCTTGGCAGGGAAGTTTGAGAAGGGTCTCTGTAGAGAAACTTGTGCCAGTGAGGTACCCCTATGGGTTCACACATATTCTGGAGTTCTAGATAAGGTCTTGGTGATGTCAATATTCCAATTTGAGGGATTTCATGCAGCTAGAGCCATCGGTAGTCATCCTAGGGATGATTCTTTTGTAGTGGTTGACAAATGATAGGTGTCAAGGAATATGAGGCATACCCATGATAGGACCCAAGTAAATGCCCATGCAGATATGTGATAGTGTAGAGGACTAGGGAATCCCAGAGCGTGTAAATTATATGCATGTGACTTGTGATATAACTTGGCATATGACTTCCCAACCTAACTTGTTGAGGAGGGCAGGAAGGTAGTGGATTAACCACCACAGTAGAGGTAATTCCAAGATTAATGTTCTCTTAGGATAGGCTAGGGTATCCCCTAGGGAGGTAGAGTTGGTATAGGATTAGGTGGGTCTCTGAGAGGGGGATCTATTAGTGTTGGTTGACAATATGAGATCTGAACACCCTGATATTTTATGAAAACTATTCTTTTTAATTTTATTGATGTCTTTTTTTTATGCTACACCAAAAGGAGCTTTCAATACACGAATCCCTGACTTGTCTTTCATTACACGCAATCGAGACCTTCCACGATAGCGTGTGTTGTACGCAATACCGAGTTTCACTAAACAATGATATGTTATATAAACTAGCCGTTATGAATAGAAATACCCATTTTTTTTTAAAATTTTATAAATTTTATCTTTTGAAATGGACTTCATTTTTGGATTCGGAATATCGAAATTAGCCTAGGGTGAAATTTTGGTATTTTTCTGAAAACATTAAATTTTTGATGAATAGTGAAAACACTGGTTTACTATTTAAAAACCGACTTTTTATTTAAATAATTATTTATTTTATTTAAATTTATTTTAGGTAAAAATTGATACATAGTACCTATATAAGTTCAAAGTAATTCATTGGAGTCATTTTATAATAATTTTAGATATATAAAAATTTTATTGAACTTTTCACCGCCTTTTACCCACCTCCTAGGAGAATTTAAAAATTTATATAAAACTTAATTTTACCGCTTCAGTGAGTGGAATTTAGAAAATCCGAGGGACACGGTTAATATAAAGGACTAAAATGTGGTTCAATGAGATGAAAATAATTTTTTGTGAATAGTAACTTTTTACTTTTTTTTACCACGGTTAAAAGTAAATAGGGTAATTAAGGGTAAAAATGATATTATTATTATCCTAACACATGTCCTAATTCTATTGGATAAGTGTAATTCGACCAAAAATAACCTTAGGAATAAAATATGACCATTTAGGCCCACTTGGATTAGATTAGGACATTTATTATTAATTTATTTAAAGAAGGGTTAAAATAGTTAAAATCAATGTTTAATAAGTAAATAATTTTTAATATAGGGTTATACATAAGATAAATTCTACTATAAATACTCATTAGAAATCTAAGAATCTTTCCTACATATTTTTATTTTATTTGTAATTTTTAGACTTTAAACAATTCAATTTATTTATGACACAATGATGATGAAGTAATTATCTTATTAATGAAATATTGACATAATTAATGTTATAAATATCCAAATAAATTTAATTTGAGACTTTTTATGAATTCCAATAATTTTTTTGGTTACTATGACATGTTATTATTTATTTAATTAACTTTTTTAGAACTATTAATTCTATTATGATTTTCACAAAAATCAATTACCAAATAGTGTCAAAATTGACATAAAATAGGTTTTAAAACAAATATTATATTATTAATTGTTATTTTATTCCTAAAAATCTATGGTTCGGCCAATTGACTTAGATAAGGTTATATATATTAATAATAAACAACTTGGGGTTTGTTGTTCTTGTTATAGTATGTTTATTAACCTTATAGTGTAAGAAAACAAGGAGACACGATAAAAGAAAAATTATTTAACTTAAAGTTAAATCTAAATGATAAGGTTAAAATAGAAAACTTAACTTGTCTAAATTATATTGGATGAGATTGTTTCGACCCATCCTCACATTATCTTTGATATATCTCAATTTGGAGCTATTAAAAACCGAATATGACTTTATAATAAAATAATATTTTTAGTTTTTCCCAAGGTACCCCTATCCTCCCTTATAAAAGGGAACCTACTCCTTCTCTTCCTCAAACCACTTTGAGCTTTCAAGATAGGCCAAACCCTGAAAATTTCTCCTCTCCACTTCCCTAGAAACATCCTAGAGGTTCTGGTCTTCTTAAAAGACAAATCTTAGTTCCCTAAGTGGATGTTTCAAAAAGGCGTGTCGAAATAAGAGGTAATATCCGTTACCGATTTTTTCAAATTTATTTATTCTTCTACTTATTCTTATTTAGTTGATTCATTATGAAGTAATAACATCAGTATCAGTCATATACTGATATGTTATTATAAGTATGAAACAACCCTATTTCACCATCTATCCATCCTACAGAAAACAAAAATCACCGAGTGTGCGTACGTACGGAATACCGTCTCCATGCCGTGGTGTAATCTGTTTCCGACCACCACCTTACTTGGATGGGTATAATGGTGTAAATAAATAACTATATATGATTATTACAAAGTTATATTTATTCTGAAATATTATACATACACTTCAATGCAATTCCACGATCATGGGAATGATATCATTGCTCGTGCGTACGTATGGACTACCATCTCCACGACGCGATGAGATTCATTCTCAATGTTAACCATTCACGAATGACTATAAAGTACATATAATATGTAATCATGAAATATATGACATAATAATGATACTGGATTTATGTGTATATATATGTATGTCATCTACCTAATTTCATTCAATAAGGAAATGAAAACAGCGTTCATGCGTACGTACGGCCTACCATCTCCATGAACGGTGTATTTCATTTCATTTATCTATATATTATATATATTTATGTATACTGAATATATGATATATATATCATGATTTAAATTATAGAAGTAATTAAATCATGATATAAGTAGTAATAATATCAAGAACAACAAGTCCAAACACGTACGATAAATAAAACATTTTACCCAAAACACTGCTTAGACATGAAATTTACAAAAGAACGGGTAATATAAAGTCATAAGTGAACCATATATGATATCATAACAATGAATATGATTCTGTAATAAGTCAATGACATTATTTAAATCATTATACAGGAGGTTCAGAAATGTATAAATCATATCAGACCTAAGGTATGGGATAACTATTCCAATCTCGTTCTTATCTGAGATTGTTTATTCGTAAGTATTTACTGGGGTTATTTTTATCATCCATGTCCATGATTACTAAAAATGGTTTCATGTATGTTTAAAGTCTTTTTAAACCATTTTTGACTTTTAATACATGGTATGTAAGCAATCCTTCTTTTTTAACCATACGAGGTACTTTTTGACTTTTCTGAAAAAAGTACGAGAAGAATGTTATTTTTAACTTATACGACATGAAAGGATTTCTACGGTTTTATAAAGCCTTATTTTCATGAAGCTTCCTCCAGAATTTTTTCATGATTATTTTCAACAAAATCCTTTTCTTTTATAATTTCACAACATTTTTGTGAAAAGAGAATGATTTTGAAGAAGAAAGGATATTTTCCTCAAGAATTCATTTCAAGTGTTTTATCAAAACCATTTTTCATCTAAGATGACATTATTTCATATGTGTTTGTTTCAAATATCATGTCTCTATGATTTACATGCTCTCACTTTTCTTATTATGAAATGAAATCCATTTCTTTTATATGGATTATGTGATGATGGGATGTTGTTTATGAAACCCATTTTATTTATTGGGTTATGTATGTTTATTTTGTGGCACAAGTAAGAATGATTTCATTATAAGATGGGTGGGACCTATATCTCCCTCCAATGCGTTGGGTAATGATTTATATCTCATGAGATCTACATGGATGGAATGGTAAGTTAATCCGGTTCAGTGTTACGGGACTGAAACGAGGAGTGAAATCGATTCAGAAAGGGACTTTTTCCACTAAGATGGTCTTGGCAGCAATGCCTTGGCTACTATGTAAATCATAACATGTGCTGAATGGTTTCCAAAATTACATGTTTTATTCCCATTATATTTTATCATGGTTGATGTTCCATTATGATATATGCCTTACATACTTCCACGATTTATTTCTTTGCTCAAGATTTTGATGATTAAATTTCATGTTCAAGTTTTTGCTTTCAAATGTTTATGGATTGTTTTATGTTATCTATGTTTTCCCTTACTGAGAATTTGAGCTCCCCCTTTTTAGGTTTTATTTTCCCCAGGAAATAAAGAAAGGTTTTAGGCATGGAAACAAAAAGGGGACGATCGTTATGGGAGGTGTTGAAGATCTTTCAACATGATTAGAAGTCTATATTCCATGTTTCCAAAGACACTAAACTATTACGGTCCATGAGTTTTGGTTCTTATTATGTATTAAGTATTCCGAAAAAGTAATTTAATATCCATGTACGTCAAGATTCGGGTCTCTACAGTTGGTATCAGAGGAAAGGTTTAGTTAACCTTTGGAAACTAGGATTCAAAAACCTTAGTGAGATCCCTAGAGATATTTCTAAGGTATGTCTAGGGATGTCCCTATGGTTAAGTATACGTATAGGTTATAGTCCTAGAATTGCGCTAACGATCTTAGAATTAAACCTAAGATGTTAGATATTGATGGTACTCCCCCTTTATTATGTTTTTTTCCCTAGCATGGTATTTGCCTCTCACACTATTATTTTTGGGTTTTAGACGATGGCTAGAACCCGAAGGAACCATGTTGATCAATGTAATGGACAATGCAATGATTGTCCTCCTGACCAAACCAATGTCATGAGAGATGGAGTGCACAATCTTATTTCTTTACTTACACAAGCTATTAATCATTCTGGACTTCAAAAAGAGTAGAGAAAGGAGCAACATTCTATTGAATCCTTCACGATGCAGCGTCCACCTTCATTCAGCGGGTCTCCTGATCCCTTAGTGGATGAACAATGGATCAGTACTACTAAAAAGATATATTCAGTTCTACAATGTTCTGAGCATGATAAAGTCATCTTAGTAGTATATCATTTGGAAGGTGATGTTGATCAATGGTGGAATCTTATCAAGAATACGATGCAAAGAGATGAAATTGAATCCGTGGAATGGGACGAGTTCAAGAACATGTTTTTCAGTAAGTAATTCCCTCATATTCTTCGAACAAATATGGACTAGGCGTTCCATGAGCTTAAGCAGAAGGATGATGAATCTGTTGGTATATACGAAGCGAATTTTACAAGACTTTCAAGGTATGCATCTGGTTTTATCATCCAAAATGAAAGTAAAGTTGATCGATTCTTTAGTGGCTTAAAACCAAGTCTTTGAAGGGAATTAGATATTAGAGACTTCAGTAGCTATGAATAAAGTATGTGTTGTGCTATAAAGGTAGAAATGGAAGTTAGTGTTACATATCTATCTCATATTTTTGATAAGAAACGAAAGATGGAGTTCAAGGAGAAATCTCAGAATAATGGTGAAAAGAAGATAAATGTTTTATTATGATCCAAGTGTGGAAAGAAGCATGGTGGAGATTGTCTTAAAGGGACTAGAAAATGATTTAAGTGTGGAAAAGAAGGTCATCGAGCAGCTGAGTGTCGAAGTAATGGAAAAAGGGTTGCTAATGATGTGAATAAAGAAAAGACTGCAGAGAACGTACCACCAAAACATCAATGCTTCAAGTGCAATGAAATGAGGCATTATGCTAATCAATGCCCTAATCCAATGGTTAATGATGATCGACATGAAAAACCACTTAATGCAAAGGACAAAGGGAAGTCACATGCGATCACTATTGGCGATGTTTAATTTGACAATGATGTGGTGGAATGATTAAGTGTTTATGCAATGGGATTCCAAAATAATGTTGTATATAGTATCGTGGAATATTGGAATATTTATGTATTGGTCTATTGTGGTTTTCAATAATTTTATGGTACCAGTAACCATGGAAAGTGATTGATATATTTTTGGAAAGAAGATGATATGCACATAATGAAGGGATTAGGAGAAAATGAAATGTTTGACAGTATTCATGAGCTCATGACTGATATAAGGAAATAGTTATATCATGGTTTGAGTATATAGAATTTTGGGGTTTTGGTATGTGGAAGGTGTTAACTTTTGACCACACTCATGTTTTCACTAAGATTCAATGGGTATTCATTTTTCAAGAGAATACACGATTAAGGCCTTCGAATGTTTGTAATGTGACCAACAAGACATATCTTATGATATATGGGGATCAACGATGGTATTAACATGCTTGTTATATGAAATCTCTGGTAATAATTTTCACTATAATATGAGAATGGACTACAATATTATGGGTAAGCCTAAAGATTAGAATGGATTATGTTGGACACAAGTTAGTATTGTATTTTTAGAAAAAAAGGACAACCTGCAGGATGGGTGACAACCCATCGTGTTGGACAAGGCTGTGGGAATCGAACCCACAACTGAAGTGTGACATGCCTTTATCACCTACCACTGGCCTACAGGAAGTCCCTGTTTAGTAGAAACTGGTTTTATTATATTAAGAAGTATTATATAAGAAGTATAAGTCCATTTTAGGAACCATATATGGTTAATCTCACTATAGATGGACTTATGTATTTTTGATAACTATTTCTAACCATTTCTTTGAGACAGATGGAATGACCCATCATTTTATCACATGATCTGATAACACTTCATGAATGACAAATTCAACTTCATTTATTTAAGAGATGAAGTGTAAATTGTCCAGGTAATGACCAATGGTGAGACTGTACCAAAATCAAGAAATTATTTCTTCTAATTCCAATTTCTTCAACATTCGGGAAATGATCTTGAAAACCAAAAATGTTGTCCTAGTGCCCTTATATCTGATGATTCAGATGGTACCTTAAATCATCAAAAATCTATGGCTTTGTGATTGCTGGCTTTTCCATAGCCATGTTCTCTACCACTCTCCATCAGAACACGATGGTTAGATTTTTCCTCCATATCCATATTTTCACCTATGTGGAAACCCAATGATTAGTTTATTTGGGTAACCGTTACGTTTCATACTTTTGTTTTTAAAGATTGGTTTTGGTATTCCTTTTTACGATGTGGGGTTCTATTAAAGAAACTTTCGAGTAGTAAACCATTTATAACCCCGACGAATTTCGAGGGAGAAATTCATTTTACGGGGGGTAGAGTGTAACACCCTGATATTTTATGAAAAATATTCTTTTTAATTTTATTGATGTATTGTTTTATACGCTACACCAAAAGGAGCTTTCACTACACGCATCCCTGACTTGGTTTTCATTACACGCAACCGCGACCTTCCACGATAGCGTGTGTTGTACGCAATTCCGAGTTTCACTAAACAACGATATGTTATATAAACTAGCCGTTATGAATAGTAATACCCATTTTTTTTAAAATTTTATGAATTTTATCTTTTGAAATGGACTTCATTTTTGGATTCAGAATATCGAAATTAGCCTAGGGTGAAATTTTGGTATTTTTCAGAAAACATTAAATTTTTGATGAATAGTGAAAACACTGGTTTACTATTTAAAAACAGACTTTTTATTTAAATAATTATTTATTTTATTTAAATTCATTTGAGGACAAAATTGATACAAAATACCTATATAAGTTCAAATTAATTTGTTGGTGTCATTTTATAATAATTTTAGATATATAAAAATTGTATTGAACTTTTCACCGTCTTTTACCCACCTCTTAGGAGAATTTGCAAATTTATATAAAACTTAATTTTACCACTTCTGTGAGTGGAATTTCAAAAATCTGAGAGACATGGTTAATATCAAGTACTAAAATGTGGTTCAATGAGTTGAAAATAATTTTTGTAGAATAGTAATTTTTTACTTTTTTTACCACGGTTAAAAGTAAATTTTGTAATTAAGGGTAAAAATGATATTATTATAACCCTGAAACATGTACTAATTCTATTGGATAAGTGTAATTCGACCAAAAACATCCTTAGGATAAATATGTGAGCATTTAGGCCCACTTGGATTAGATTAGGACATTTATTATTAATTTATTTAAAGAAGGGTTAAAATAGTTAAAATCAATGTTTAATAAGTAAATAATTTTTAATATAAGGTTATACATAAGATAAATTAGACTATAAATACTAATTAGAAATACTAAAATATTTCTTAAATAATAGTATTTTATTTTTAAATTTTAGACTTTAAATAATTCAATTTATTTAATGACACAATGATGATGCATTAATTATCTTATTAATGAAATATTGACATAATTAATGTTATAAATACCCAAATAAATGTAATTTTAGACTTTTCATGAATTAAAATAATTTTTTAGGTTAATATGACATGTTATTATTGATTTAATTAACTTTTTTCTAACTAATAATTCTGTTATGATTTTCACAACAATTAATCACCAAATAGTATCAAAATTGACATAAAATAGTTTTTAAAACAAATATTATATTATTAATTGTTATTTTATTCCTAAAAATCTATGTTTCGTCAACATGACTTAGATAAAGCTATATATTTTAATAATAAACAACTTGGGGATAGTTTGGTTTGTTATAGTATTTTTTTTAACCTTATAGTGTAAGAAAACAAGAAGACATGGTAAAAGAAAAATTATTTAACTTAATGTTAAATCTAAATGATATGGTTAAAATAGAAACCTAAACTTGTCTAAATTATATTTTATGAGATTATTTCGACCCATACACACCTTAGCTTCGAAATATCTCAACTTGGAGCTATTAAAAACCGAATATGTCTTTATAATAAAATAATATTTTTAGTTTTTCCAAAGGTTCCCCTCTCCTCCCTTATAAAAGGGCACCTCCTCCCTCTCTTCCTCACACCACTTTGAGCCTTCAAACTCAGCCAACCACTGACAATTTATCCTCTACACTTCCCAAGAAACATACTAGAGGTTATGGTCTTCTTCAAAGACCAATCTTAGTGCCCTAATAGGAGGTTTCAAAAAGGCGTGTCGAAAGAAGAGGTAATATCCGTTACCGATTCTTTCAACTTTATTTCTTCTTCTACTTCTTCTTCTTTAGTTGTTTCATTACGAAGTAATAAAATAAGTATCACTAATATACTGATATGTTATTATAAGTATGAAACAACACTATTTCACCATCTATCCATCCTACAGAAAACGAAATCACCGCATGTGCGTACGTACGGAATACCATCTCCACACCATGGTGTAATCTGTTTTCGACCAACACCTTACATGGATGGGTATAATGGTGTAAATAAATAACTATATATGATTATTGAAAAGTTATATTTATTCTTAAATATTATACATACACTTAAATGCAATTCCACGATAATGGGAATGATATAATCGCTCGTGCGTACGTACAGACTACCGTCTCCACGACGCGATGAGATTCATTCTCCATGTTAACCATTCATGAATGATTATAAAGTATATATAATAAGTAATACTGAAATATATTACATAGTAATGATACTGGATTTATGTTTATATATATGTATGTCATCTACTTAATTTCATTCAATAAGAAAATGAAAACAGCATTCATGCGTACATATGGCCTACCGTCTCCATGAACGGTGTATTTCATTTCATTTATCTATATATTATATATATTTATATATTCTGAATATATGATATATATATCATGATTTAAATTCTTTAAGTAATTAAATAATGATATAAGTAGTAATAATATCAAGAACAACAAGTGCAAACACGTACGATAAATAAAACGTTTTACCCAAAACGCTACTTTGACATGAAATTTACAAAAGAACGGGTAATATAAAGTCATAAGTGAACCATATATGATATCATAACAATGAATATGATTCTTTAATATGTCAATGACATTACTTAAATCATTATACAGGAGGTTCGGAAACGTAAGAAGCATATCAGACCTAAGGTAACAGATAACTATTCCAATCTCATTCTTATCCGAGATTGTTTATTCGTAAGTATTTACTGGGGTTATTATTATCATCCATGTCCATGTTTCCTAAAAATGGTTTCATGTATGTTTAACGTCCTTTTAAACCATTTTTGACTTTTAGTACATGGTATGTAACAAATATTTCTTTTTTTAACCATACGAGGTACTTTTTGACTTTTCCGACAAAAGTACGAGAAGAATGTTATTTTTAACTTATATGGAATGAAAGGATTTTTACGTTTTTATAAAGCCTTATTTTCATGAAGCTTCCTCCAAAATATTTTATGACTATTTTCAACAAAATCATTTTCTTTTAAAATTTTGTAACAGTTTTGTGAAAAGAGAATGATTTTGAAGAAGAAAGGATATTTTCCTCAAGAATTCATTTCAAGTGTTTTATCAAAACCATTTTTCATCTAAGATGACATTATTTCATATGTGTATGTTTCAAATATCATGTCTCTTTGATTTAAATGGTTTCAATTTTCTTATTATGAAATGATATCCATTTCTTTTATATGGATTTTGTGATGATGGGATGATGTTTATGAAACCCATTTTATTTATTGGGTTATGTATGTTTATTTTTTTAGAACAAGTAAGAATGATTTCATTATGAGATGGGTGGGACCTATATCTCGCTCCAATTCATTGGGTAATGATTTATATCTCATGATATAGACATGGCTGGAACAGTAAGTTAATCTGGTTCAGTGTTACATGACTGAATCGAGGAGTTAACTCGATTCAGAAAGGGTCTTTGTCCACTTAGATGGTCTTGGAAGAAATGCCTTGGATAATATGGAAATCATAACATTTGTTGAATGTTTGCCACAATTACATGTTTTATTCCCATTATATTTTATCATGGTTAATTTTCCATTATGATATATGCCTTACGTACTTCCAAGATTTATGTCTTTGCTCAAGATTTTGATGTTTAAATTTCATGTTCAAGTTTTTGCTTTCAAATGTTTATAGATTGTCTTATGTTCTCTATATTTTCCCTTACTGAGCATTTGACCTAACCCTTTTTATGTTTTATTTTCCCCAGGAAATAAATAATGGTTTTAGGTAAGGAAACAAAAAGGGGAAGATCGTTATGGGAGTTGTTGAAGAACTTTCAACATGATAAGAAGTCTATATTCCATGTTTCCAAAGACACTAAACTATTACGGTCCTTGAGTGTTAGTTCTTATTATGTATTAAGTATTCCGGAAAAGTAATGTAATGTCCATGTACGTCAAGATTCAGGTCTCTACAAGATCCTTCCACCACCACCATCAGGTGGCCCACACTAGCCTCACCGAGCTAGCGGTCAGGGCTATGGGAAACTATAGGATATATAGGATTATGAATTGAAACCTCATGAGATAATTACAGGTACAATATATGTTTATTATACTCTTGTTTTAGTACTAGTATATATATTTGTGATTCATTCCTCTATCTCCTTACTCTTGGTGAAAATCTGGAGACCCCAGTTAAATCTTTACCCAATCATCTTCAAAAAAACATTCCCACAAGTAATACTTCTTTATTATTGGTTTTATACTAGTAGTTCATGATATTGATTGGTGGAGAGAGTTTCTTCATGGAACCTATTTTTTTTAAAATGAAATCATATGACATCATTTTTTATGGACTGGTTTCCCACAGTCTGAGCCCAGATCAACTATCACCATAGATGAATCAGATTCCATCAGATTAAGGGAATGAGATTCCCCTTTGGGGGTGAGGGAGATTTCATGGAAGAGATAGTTGTATTGTGAGAATTAATATTAAACCCATAACCCATTAGTTGATGAGTGTATCCCTTGTATCAATGGAATCTTTAGGCATTTGTTCTCCTTCAAGCATGTGGGATTATGTAGCTTCTTTCCCCAAGGATGTTTCGGGACTACCTTTGAGGTGGGAGATGAAGTTTTGTATTGGACTTAACACCATGAAAACTATTATATATTCTAAGACAAATTAGATGGCTCATAACAATCTTCAGGAGTTGAGATTACAGTTTTATGACTTTTGAGAGATGGGTTATTTCAGACCCAGTGTGTCCCCCAGGGCAACACCGATGTTGTTTGTGGAAAAGGTGGACATGAGCTTATAAATTTTTGTTGATTATCATCACCTGAATAGGGTCATGATAAAGTAAAATTACCTATTAGTGAGTATTCAAGACCTCTTTTATATATTTCAATGCATGAGATTGTTCTCAAATATCAATCTCCAGTCTGACTACCATCAGTTGAGGGTTCACGAGGTAGATATTTTGATGTTCTAATCCTGATGTTGCAATGGTCATTATGAGTTCTAGTGATTACTTAAAGTCCATTGAATTACATCACTATGTCTATGGATATTATGAAAAATTTCTTCCATCCATACTTAGAATGATTTATAGATATCTTCATTGATGAAATAATCATATACTCTATGTTAGAGGAGGAATGTGCATAGAATTTGAGGATGGTCCTGGACTTGCTTCAGGGGAACCAACTTTATGGAATATCTCAAAGTTTCAGTTATGGATCCATGAGGTAAATTTTTTGGGACATGTCATTTCAGATCATGGATTAACTATGGACCTAGTGAATATTGATATTGTTCTTGCTTGGGTGATACCAAATAACATGTTAAAAGTGCATAGTTTTCTTGGTTTGGATGGGTATTAAAGAAGGTTCATGGTAGACTTTTCTTGGATTACAACCCATTTGAACACCCTGATGAAAAAAATGTAATCCATTTACCTATAACGAGTAGTGCCAAGTAGTATTTGAGTAGTTGAGGCTAAGGCTGACCATTGATCCTTTTTTGAGACTACTATAAGAGGGAACATAATACCTATTGTGAGGATTTTCTTTGTGTTGATGTAGGGGTAGGTAGTGAATGAATATGAGTTGATGCAGTTGAGACCCTATGAGAAGAGCTAAGCTACTAATGACTGAAATTTGGCAGTTAGGGTCTTCAATATGAGGATGTGGAAGCACTATCTTCTAGGTGATCATTTTTTTATTTACTCAGACCATAATTGTATTTGGAATTTCATGAAGCATAGAGAAATGAAACTAATATTTAAGCAATAGTTAGAGTTCCTATATGAATATGACTTTGAGACAGTCTATACTTTATAGAAGGGAGATGTGGTCAAAGATTCCCCTAACAAGAAGTTCTCACCTTGCATGGTGGAGAAGGAATCTGAGCAATTGGATCCATTATAGATGACCATGGTATTGGAGGAGGGTTTATCATCACATTAGCCGATGGAATTGACTCTTATGATTATACAGTGTGTTAGGGAGGCTCAATTGAGTGACATTATCTATGATGTCCTACATGACTAGATATCCTCAGGAGATTCACCATATAGATTCTCTAATGGATGGAATCACATCATCATTTTCTAGGGATAGATGGTAGTTATGATCGTGATAGGAGAGGAGGTGATGCGGGAGTTTCAAACTTCTCCTTTGGTAGTACATACCATTATAGGTAATATGTAAAATGACCACTAGTAGAAGTTTTGGTGGGATGGTATGAGGTGGAGAATTAATGAGTCTGTCTCTCTATGTCTCACATGTCAACAATTAACAGATGAGCACAAGGTTCTAACAGGTTTTTTTCAGCCTCTTGAGATTATAATGTGGAAACAATATGGGATATACATGGACTTTGTGATAGGGTTTCTAGGGATAGGGAAAGTATATGATTCAATCTTGGTGATAGTTAAAAGGCTTACCACGTCAGTGCAATTACACACTATCTGGGAGTAGAGTTTAGTTAAGAGTTTTGGGGTAGTTTTATGCGTGGGAGATTTTCCAACTTCATGGGGTTCCCTCAATAATTTTCACTGACCATGAGGTGTGGTTTATATCACAATTGTGGAGAGGTATGCATATGGTATTTTGGGACTAGTTTACGATGATTATAAATTTTCACCCCTAGATGGATGGGTAGAATGAGTGATCTATCCCGATGCTGGAGTATATTTTGATTGATTGTATGTTAGACTTAGTTATTAACAGGGAGGATCACTTACCTTTGGTAGTGTTTTACTATAATGATATCTATCCTAGTACTATCAGCATGAAATATTTTGAGGCCCATTATTGGATACCTTACTAGTCACCATTATTTTGGACAGATATTGCTGAGACATGTCTTATTGGGATAGAGAAAGTGTAGGTGATGAAAGAGAATGTATTTTTGATCTACGAGTGGATAAGGATATCCTAGGTTAGGAATAAATCATATAAATATAGATTTCATAGCCCCTTAGAGTTCAATCAGGGAAAACATGTTTTCCTGAGAGTCTCCCACAATGAGGATTGTCGAAATTCGGTGGGGGAGGAAAGATATCAATATGGTTAATCGGGCCATTCGAGATCCTACATAGGGTTGGAGAGGTTTATTACTGCCTAACCTTACCATCACAGTTAATGTTGGTGCATGATGTCTTCCATGTGTCACAGATGATGAGATACATGAATAATCCAATGAATTTTATTGATAGGGGAGATGTGGATATTGAAGTTAGATCTACCCCCACAAATTACTCAATGGTGATCATTGATCAACACTAGATGGTCCTATGAGGAAGTTCCATTACTTTAGCCTCTATGTTGTGGTGGTATGAGATCATGTAGGAGAGATCATGGGAGTGGGAGATCCTGATGATGTCTTTGTTTTTTAACCCATTTTTATTAGCTTTTGTTTTTAACGGATTAAAATATTTGAGAGAAAAAAAATATACACTCTATTTTTTCCTTGTAAGACATCTGAATATATTAAGAAATAATTTTGGAGATAGGAACTGAGATGTTGTTAGATTCAAGTCCTGGTGAGCTCGAAATAAATTTTATAAAAATATTAAATATATTTTATATCACATACAAATAATTTCAAAAAAAAAGTATTATCTCACTACTAGTGTCTCATATTGGAAATTTGAAACCATGGATGAATCTAGAGTGTGGGGTTTACCCTAAGAGTGACCTAACATTGGTTAGCGATAGGTGTTTGGATGAGGCATTCATTGGGGAGTGCATTTAAATTAAACTAAATTATTAATTAATTTATTTTAATTTAAATGACATAAATCTAATCCTATATAAATATGACTTTATGAAATTTTTCAAGGGTTAGTCACAGAACCCTGTGAGTTTTTTGAGAGGATCTCTAATGAACTTCATTAGAAGATCAATATCGAATGATGGTCAGTGATCAGTTTGAGGTGAATTGACAGGTAATCTATGTAGCAAACCATCCTCATCACTAGAGAATTCATTCTTAACTAATGATTAATCCAATATTGAGGTAATTATTTTCAATTAAATCTTAATTCCTAGATTAAAATATTTAAATTTTTTTTATCTCATATTCTTTGATCTGTGATCAATTAAATCCTTCACATGATCCCGTGAATCAAATTAAAATGTTTATTTGACTTATTCTTGTTTTTATAATTCTTTTCACTCTAAATATACCTGATTAAAAATCATTGTAAACGAACATTACGAAAAATATTGATTCACATTTTTTCTTGTGACTTTACTCTATTTTTTCTTCATGTTCTTATCTGTTGGGCTATGGGGCCATGGTTCGACATTCCTAGGTGTGTCTGAGTGTTATTAGAACCTCAGATTCATTGAGGATGTGTGAAAAAGTACAAGAACATAAGTATTTTAATAGATTTGGATGGGTTGTGTGTATCAGTGATTTATTTTTTGTATTAGATATCTAGGGAAGATATGGAAATGGAACACGAGGCATAAAAGATGTGCTATGAGATTCCCACAGGAGGCCAAATTCTGATTTTCATCCACCAGATGTTAGGAAATCAATGGCCAGTGTCATTATCCTATTTTTTGGTGATATTCAAGGGAGAATTAGGTATATTAAATGGTGGAAAATATTGATCTAGGATCTACATGAATGATCTAAAATTTAAAAAAAATTCCCACTATACAGTGTGTACTGGGATAAACATACACTATGTAGTCCAACATCTGAAATGACTAGGGTTTTACAAAAAGATAAGGATCACACTCTATTTGACTGGGCCACATGTCACGTGGCCCAACTTTAGATTCTAGTCCATTTTTCTAGCTGTACATGCCTAGGACCCCATGTGAGAGCACATGCCATGTACACTGGGTGTACATGGGAAATAATTGGTGGAAACAGGCATGGACAAGAGCACATGGCTTGGTCTGTGGAGGCTAAGAAATTTCATGCAGTACCATCACATGTAGTGTATAAATATATAGAAACCAACCCTTGTACTTCAAAGTACATGATTAGGAGTCCAACTGAGGTCACACATAGTGTTTCCCCCTTATATTTCATGCAGTTCTTTCTGAAACATGTACCTCTAATATCTCTTTCTTTTTAACTCATGTTTTTTCACTCAAGTAAACAATATAATGTTTTTTTCCACACAAAACATTATTGTTCAATTCATAGTCAATTTTTAGATAAGATGTGAGATTTTATGAGAATTAATGTTCTTTAGGCGATGATCTAAAATGATAGTGATTAGGTGGGATCATTAAAGAGGTCAGACATAGGTGGTACTCCCCTCTCGCATCGCGGCGTGAGTCCTCTATCCACTAAGATGGAAATACCCTATCATATCTAAGTGAAGGTGCTCCATAATCATTTAACAGATACACTGGTAACACTCCCTTATCGCACAAGGGTCCATGTCCTCATTTCAAGGAGATGGTACTCCTCTATAATAATAGGGAGTGATTTCTCTATACTCATTGGATTGATATAGAGGTAGAAATCCCCTATCACACTAGGGCATGATTTATATATCCATGGAGTTGATACGCCCATATATCACTAGGGAGTAGGTCCTCTATACTCATTGTATAGATACAAAGGAAATGTTCCCTTATTTAACAAGGGAACATTTTCTCTATCCATAGAGATGATAATATCATATCACACTAGGGTCCTGGTCCCCCATATTCTATGCAAAAATAATGATATGGTACTTCTATGCCATATGAGGGTGTGAGTCCTATATATTTTGGATATTATGGTCTATCAGGATATGGAGTTGTGGAGAGGGGAATTAGAATGACTTCTTTTGAAATGTGATATATTGGATATTGATGATAGAACTTTGGAGCTATAGGCTGACATATCATCCTGGGATGAGCTATGAGATGTAGATCACATTTCTCTATCGTTTGGGTTTTTTTATGAATATATTAATATATCTTTGTTATTGGGATTCATTTATCTCTTTCTTTGGGTTGAGTTGACTATTTCTATCATGTATTCTATTTCTACCTCTTAGGGTTTTGGGGAGTTCTACTGGTTATGTATATACTCACCCCTCCATTGGATTTTACCACACATTTCGTGTCTTATGTAGAAGACATAAAGATCAGTGGTGATTTTAGAGGATCTTAGGGATACTCGGGTGAATTTGAAAACATACAGTGGTCGGGGATTGGAGATCAGAAGTCATGTTATCTCATCTTTCATTATTTTCTAATTATTATCAATTTGGGATATTTTTCTGGCTTGGCATGTATTTTTACATTTACTTTTTAGATTATGATGTTGGTCTCTTTTTTATTCCCTATATTTATTATATTAATTATTTTTACTCTAGAAGTTATTTTCTTCTTTATTATTCATTTTTTACTTCTATATAGTCATGTTTGTATGTGTACATATTGGAACATTAGGAAAATGTATCCAATTTAGTTATGCCTTCTTAGTCCATTTCACTACCCCTATCATATGAGGCGGGCTTGAGGTAGTTGTGGGTAGGCCTTCCATTGATCAGGTAGGCTCCGGTGGGCTGGGTCGTGATAAAAAAACGGACCTATTTAGAAAATATTATTTTCCTGAATCCAAATATGAGGTCAAATTTTCATGATTCAATTTCTATAAGTGCAAGTCATTAATTTTAAATTATATGTGTAATTCCTGATAAAAAACATTTTTATAAAAATACATTTAAAGCATAAATCTTAACTTATTCTTATCTCATACATTGAAATAAACATTATATGAATGTTAAAAAATTTGATTGATTATATAATATATATATATATATATATATATTTTAAAATCATTTAACAACAGTGTTCAATTTAATTTATTAACTTAAAAACATATTGGATACATAAAATTAATTTTTCATAAAAACATCTCTTGTACTTTCAAATGATTTTTATTTTCATTTATAATTAACTGATAAATAAATAAATAATGTTATACATGTGCAAACAATAGAGTTTCTATAATTTTTTTGGTCCTAATTAAACCCTCTAATTTAATGACTAGGGGATACTATCATATTAAATAATATTATTTCAATAGTATATCGTGTATTTTTTACACTTGGTGCTACCAGTAAAAAAATATATCAACGAAATAAAATTTATTCATAAAGAATTATATCATAAAATCTTAGGGTTTTACAGTTCTAGGGGATCCTGTAGTTTAAATTTTGTTTAGAATTAATAAATATCATCCCATGGTTAGGCTGCATTGTTTTCCAAACTGTACACCAATCATGGAAATTTATTCTATCACTAAAAATAAGTCCCATGGTTATGAAATATGGTCTAGAAAAAACTACACTATCTATGAACCTACACAGAATACCCCTCCATATCTCACACATATACCTAACAAACACCACATATTTTCTCCAAACAATGTGCAAACCTTGTGCCACCCAAATTCCACCCAAATCATTACAAAACAACCATAATGATCAAGAAAATCAACCCAAAAATTATGTAAATTTAAAATACAAAATAAAATATAAAAATACTTAAAACTATAGTTATCACATCACTAACAATGATAATGAAACTAATGATATGTTTTCCCTCACTCAAACACATTTTTTCTAGAGTGTTACCTTGAAAGTGTAATGAAATGAAATTTATAAAACATCTCTTGAAAACCAATGATTACCCTTAAAATTACAAAATTTTCAATACATTTCTTCCTCAACAACATCATGAAATATCTATTTCCCAAACTTACTCCATTGTAAATAATGAAAAAATACTATGAGTAGGACAATAATAAAAAATTGGCTAGTTATGTGGCCTCCTTATCAAGGAAGTTTGTGGTCACTAAGTTATTAACAAAAATCCAATGTTGGGTAGGTATTAACTATAAAAGGGGTTGGAAAATAACAAATATATGTCCTCAATCATTTAAATTTGTTTCAAAATATTATTATTTTAACAAGATAAAGTGGAAGTTCCTGCATTGATGTAAATATTGAGAATATATCATGAAATTAGGTGTAATAAATAATATGAAAAATTAGTTAATAATACCACTTTAAAATGAAAATTTTTTCATTATAAAAGAAATCATGGAATTAATAATATTAATACTTAAATAAACATAAAATTTTTAAAATCAAATCATATTTGTTTAGAAAATTCATTTACACAGATTAATCAATCTTCAAAAATTAAAATTCATTAAATCAATTTTTTAAAACAATATTTACCCATCCACCAATCATCTTACTCATTTAATACTATAAATAATAACATATAAAATAACTTATGATGATATTTCTAAAAAACTCTTTGCGTAATAAACAATGAATATGAAATGGAATCTATGTATAGCATAAAATTAAATAACCCTAAAAACTAAAAGTTAAATAGTGGGAATATAAAAATATAACTAAATTAAAATGATACTATCAATTCCTTAACCAAAATGGATCTAGATGAAACTTCCCCAATCCCACCTCTGTAGACCAGGGGGTGGCGATAAGCACCAAAAGGAATAAACTAAATGAGAGGCCTTTTCCAAATATACCTATATGCACACACCAAACCATATAAATGTAGAAGTGAAGAGGAAAAAAAAATAAAAAGACTCAATATCTAGAATATAAAAATCCATGTGAAAACCTCTAGGGTGTATAAGAGTAAAATGGTGAAAACTAAATGTAAAGGAAAAATGTACTCGCCCAACTAGAAAGACTTACCAACCTAAAAAAACTATAAAGTAAAAGTGACGAGAGAGCCCAACTTTCAATCTCTAAGCCTCAACCACTGTATGTGGTCAAATACATAAGGTATACCTATGTTCCATTGTATTCACTACTAACCTATTCATTATTTTCATAAGACACGACACGTGAAGGAAAATCACATGTAGGGGTGAGTAAATACATACCCAGTAGGAGGCCCCAAATGTTGAAAGGGGAGAACTAAGATAGAAGAGAGGAATAAATAGTAGATAGATAAAAAACCAAGTGAGTAAATAGAATCCAAAAAAATGGAAACACACACACAAACACATATTCAAAAACAAAATAATAAAAAATGAGAGAGAAAGTGATCTCGGTCTCAATACCTGAACTAGGTAAGAGTGTCAAAATTTCTCCATGTCAATCATCCATGCCCAATTTCTTGTGTTCTCGTCCAAATATGTAATTGTGTGGAGGGACTAATCTTATCCACTCTTCCACATAGTTGATGGGACACAATATTCATGAAAAATATCTGAACCCCTATGTGTTAAGGGGGTTCCACTCAGTGTAAGGAAGACCTGTGCCCTATTCGATTGGGTGGGGGGGGGGGTACCACTCATTGTATTGAAGACCTTCACCATAATAAAGTATAGGGGTAACACTCAGTGTAGGGAGGAATCTCACCCTATCCTATGGGGGGGGGGGTAAAACTACAAAAATAGAGTACATGCTCCCTGATCCATCAAGCGGTACCACTAAGTGGATAAATAAAGGACTCATTCACCAATTCCATGGGGGGGGTATCAATCAGTATAATGAGGAATCACACAATATCATATAGGGGTAGTACCTGGTGGATAGAGGACCCACACCCTAATGTACTAAGGGATTATGACTCAGTAGAGAAAGGACCAACACCCTAATTCTATAAGGGGTACCACTCTAATGATCTTTCTAGATCACTGCCATCATTGAGTACTACCTAAATAAGTTTCACACCCATAATTTTTGACATTATATCTAAAAATAAACTATGTATTCCACTATAATGTTTACATGGTAAAACACTCAGGATAGGCTACTCACAGACCAAGATCCGATTCCAAACAAAATATATAAGAGAGGTTGAAATTTCCTCAGAATGAAAGTAGGTGTACACAAAATGTCAGTGGAACCACATGGCATGTGGTCCCTCTCCATTACCTGGTCGTTTCATCAAATTTAAATCATTTAATTCTCGGGTATTACTAAATGGCGTGAAGAGGGTTTACATATAATGTCTAAGCACTTAGGGTCTTTCCCATTCTCCCTAGATGTGTTTATGTAGGTCTTCCCGTGTCCATGTAATTCATTATATGGAATATGAATTTATCTATCTTCCCACATAGGATCCTACTCATGTTCTCTACCAAATGCCTGGTAAACCAAATGAATTACACAATTTGTGTGGCCCAACCACATGGCATATCTTATTTAAAATTAATAAAACCCTGGCCACCGCAACCGAGGCCCTACACACAGTGTGTTCTTTGGACTACATCCCGCGTTGTCTGTATTTTTTTATAAAATCAGATCCACATTTATCCATCTTGATCCATCCTTTATGCCTTTGAATATGTCATTTGACCACTATAAAATGTTGTAATATTCCTTCATCTGTTGTTTCAATCTATCTGGTGGATGAAAATTGGTTTTCCATCATCCTGATCGAATCTCGATGCACCATGTGTATCTTCTATGATGGTCTATCTCCATTTTTGAATTTTGATAAAAATATCAATCAAAAAAATCCTAAAAATCATCCCAAAATATTCTTTGATCTCTGATACATTTGTCTCACATGATTCCTCCCCAAATCTAAGGGTCTGATCAAACTCGATCCCGCCTGGAAATGTCGAGCTATGGCCTTATAAACTAATGGGGAAGAAAATGAAGAATGGGTGAAAGAAAAACACTAAAATAAAGTTTTCACAAGCATTGTCAATGTATTCATACCAAAAGAGGACAAATAAGGATATCTAGGGTGAGAAAACCAATTAAACAATTTTACATCCATACGCAGGTGCATGCAAAAGGTTTACAATTGAGGCAGATCAATGAAAACAAGATGATCATACTCAATAGTTTAATCAATAGTGGAAAAGTCCACAAATCGATGAGTCTTAAATAATTTAGGATCATTAATTGATGAAGAATGTTCTCTCCAATGAATAGGAGTAATCATTGCATTCACAGTGTCTTGATTTCTCTCGATATGAAGTCTCATCATCATCAAATTTCAATTCACCAATAGAGGAGGAAGAATAAACCTATCGATGGTCCTATGATTATACATCTTACTATAGGAAAATCTACATAATTGTTTATTAATAGAGAGTCCATGATTAGGTTAATTCATGAATGAATTAATTTAATTTAATTAACCAACTGAACATACTGTCGATGGTCGTGATATCTGAACACACCATACCAACCATTATTTGGTAACTCCTAGGGAAAAAATATTGTTCTGGACTCAACCCTGGTCTCAAATTTTGAATCTTAGATTGGGTTTAATATTTGCCCAATTTTATATAATAAATTATGTGTGTGTGATATATAATACATTTAATATTTTTATCAAATTAATTAAGAGCACACTGGGCCTTAGAATATCACTTCATCTCTGCCCCTGACTCCAAAAATATATGTAGAAATATTCCAATGTCTTATAAGGAAAAATGGTCTCCAAATAAGTACCACCTTCAAGAAATTCATCCCTGAAAATAAAATATATATCCAAAATCTTAAGAAATAGAGGCCACATCTGGTGCTACTACTCTCAAGATCTCTTCAGCATGATCCTGTAGTGCTACAAGACACGAACCAAGGGGATGGTCCATCCATACAGGGTCTTCTTCTATGTGTCCCCAATCACCACCAGGTGCTTCAAAAAAGTGGCTACATCCTCGATGTGCAGCCTAACCCAGTCAATAATTTGTGTGAGTTCATGCACGTATCTCTTCATTTGTGACATGTGGAATAATTTATGCAGCTAATATGACGTTGGGGGTAGGTAAAGGTGGTAAAAAACCTCACCAACCCTCTTTAAGATCTCATATGGGTTGATGAAACTATGACATATCATTCCTCCCTCGAAAAATCTCCACAATCCTCATCATGGGGAGACTCGCAAGAAAACATAGTCTATTTTTTCGAATTCTAAGGGCCCATGTTATCAATTTACATAACATTTATATGTAAAATGGGATGTCCTCATCTTCTTGAGGATGGCCTAGAAATTCTCCATTGTTTCCTACACTATCTATCAACCAACAAGAGACACCTCATCGATCTATGGACAACACAAGAGTGATTTTAAGGGTCCCCCTTATTAGTCCATGAAAGGTGACCTACTTCTAGTAGAGTGATAGAAATAATTATACATAAAACTATAAAAGAGAATTTGATCCTCCCATATCAATAAAAATTCTAACATGAAAACATTTATCATATCCTCCAACACCTGGATAGTTCCCTTAGTTTGACCATCTATCTGGGGGGAAAAATGATGTACTCATCCTTATCTGGGTCCCAAATTCTGACTAGAGGACTCTCCATAACCATGAAGTGAACCACACATCATAGTCGATGACAATAGTCCAAGGAACCCTAGGAAGGGAAAAAATATCCTATACGTACATCTTTACCAAAACAATAGTCGAAGACAATAGTCCAGGGAACCCTAGGAAGGGGAAAAATATCCTATATGTACATCTTTCCCAAACTCTCCATCAAACTCTGCTCCATAATAGAAAGGAAGTGTGCTAACATCAAGAGTTAGTCAACTATCACCCAGATGGTGTCATGACCCATTTTTGTCCGTGTAGTCCTTTTCCTAATGTCTATAGACTTTCCATCCATTTTCAACTATAGTATCTCAAGGGCCATCAATAAACCCATCAGAACCTGGTTCTCAACCTTCACCAACTAACATGGGAAGCACCCCGAAACAAACTAAACCATGCTCCATCTCATGGAATCCCACCAAAACATCCATACAAATTATATAAACATCATTACCACATCGGGATGTAAAAAAACAAGAAGTGAAAAACTACCTCATCCACTCCTCCCATGTCATGAATGGAACAACCATCTATCACTAGAAAATGATGACATGATTCCCTCCTTTAGAAAATACATTAAGTGAATATTATGATGATATCTGGTCATGAAAGACATCAGATTCAATGCCACCCAATTGGGACTCAATCATACACTGAAGGAGAGAAGGATTCAACACCATTAACTGAAAAAATAATGAACCCTCCATCTCAACTAGGGTCAACTACAAGCAAGAAAACTACTCAGATACCTCCATCCCAAAACAATCCTAGTACTTCCTAATAAGAGAATATTATACCGTGTTTCCCTTCCACAGAGTATATATTATCACAAATTCATAGTCCTATAAGATCTACAACCATCAATGATGTTTCATGGTCATGTATATCTTTGTGAATACATACTTGAGACTCTAATGGTTTGAGTAAACCACAAATTACTCTCCCAGATGATAGCTCATACACATCATTAGAGATAATAATTCTACTTCCATGTCTAGGTATTGATTCATGTGGTTTTTATTTTGGGGTCTCAACTACCTTGAACTGTAAGTGATAACTACCTACAACTGCATTGATATGAAACAATTCATAGATCCCGAGGCATCACAATACACTACTTATTCTATGACCTCATCTGGTAGTCTCAAAATATGAGCACTCATCAGCCTTAGCCTCAACTTCTCGAAGGATCATTATAACTAATAATTCCAGGTAAAAGGAATCACTTTCCACTAAATGGTAGTAAAAGGGGCTGCAATCCTAGATATGTCTTCCACAAACATCCTGTAGTACCCTGCGAAGCCACGAAAACACTACACCTCTGAAACAATCTTGGGTGGATCCCAAGAATGCACTACTTCTCATTTCACTACATCCACAAATAATCCACGATAAAAAATGACATGCCTATGATTTTAACATTTTTAATCCATATTTGAAACCTTGAGAGATTACCAAAAACCTAGTGTTCTCGAAGAAAGTATAAGAGCATCCAAAAGTGCCCTACATGCACCTCCTCTTTCACAGAGTATATGAGTATGTGATCAATGAAGACAAACAAAAACTAGTCAGGCATGGAGAAAAGATCTAGTTCAACAATTCCATAAACACGGAGGGGGAATTACTCACACCAAATGGCATCACTAGGAACTCATTGTTTCTATAGAAACATTGAAATACCAGCTTTGGAAAATCATCCTCATGAACACAAAACTAGAGATAAACGATCTGGATACTGATCTTTAAGAACCATCTCATGCCTCAAAACTATTTAAATAGGTCGTGAATCCTTGTAAAGGTGTAAATTTTCTTTATCATGTCTTAATTCAGGTAATGATAATCCACAAAAGCTACAAGATCCTGTCTATATTTTTCAAGAACAACTCTTGGGATGTCGAGGGGGACACACTAGGTTTGATAAATATCTTCTCTTGAAGGTCCTCCAACTGAAACCAAAACTCGTAGAGATTCTTAGGGGACATTAGATATACTAGAAAATATATCATAGTGGTCCTAGGATGTAAGTCGATATAAAACTCCATCTCCCACCTCAGTGGTATCCTGGGAATTTCATTAGGGAAGATGAACATAAAATCCTCCATGACTGAAGGAATCTAGATTCTTGAAGAGCCTATTTCACTAAATTACACACTCACCAATTTATGGGTGATGGGATGAATCCTCTTGGTCACAAAACCCACCCATCCTACCATGAGATCTCACCCATCCAAAGAGAAGAATATCATCCCAGCATTGTGAAGGCTTCTGAATCATCTTCTATGAATGTAAATCTATTCTCAGACCATGGACAACCAATCCATACCTAATATTACATTATAGGGTTCTATCATGATGAACAAAAGGTCCCACATGAACCTCTCTCCAACAAGAGATATCATACACTACTGATAGATAAAATATGTAGAATAAACACTCCCCATAGGAACCTGAAGCTAAAGATTCTAGGATAACACCTCAACAAGGATGTATATCTCTCACACAAGGAGTAAATAGAAAAAGGAATGGGTCACAACTAGTTCTACTAATATTGAATCTAGCGTATAATAAACATAGATCCTACCTCTGATCACCTCATGTGTTTCCAGGTCATATGCCTCCGTGAACTGCAGTTGTTCATAGCCCCAACTACTAGCTCCTGGAGCCTGATGTGAGTCATTTAGTAGTGCTGGTAGAAGGATCTCATATCATTATCCAGCACCAACAACCCCTTTTCAATGAGATCCACCTGATCCTTTTCTTGCTTTGCCTCCCTGAGGGCCTCCCCGCCCTCTCCCGGGAGATCCCTATTCATGATGTTGTCTTTACCATGTAATTTCATCAGCTATATGCAAGCCTTTCTCAACATGTTAGGTTGGTAAATAACAATCCATGAAACCTCTCCCATCACATTCATAGCACCACCCCTCTAGGGGATGCCCTGCTCCACTATGCAATCCCTGTGCTGGATGACCACGTGGCTGAGTCGGGTCCGGTGGATGTATCCTTTGCTGAGATCCTATAGAATGGTGACTATTAGCTGTTGTAGATGACTTATCCCTATAATTCCCACTTCTAGATCAAAATGCATGGAATCCTTATGGAATGAAGCTATCCATCACCAGTGTCTTCTTCAGTACCTCGATATAGGTTGGGATGCACAAGGGTACCACACTAGAGTTGATATCTATAAGAAGACCTAACTCAAACATTAATGCTGGGAAGTATCCATCTCAGATCATGTCAATGGAGTTTCCCATAAGTTCTGTGAGCCTTTTAGGGTACTCATACACTGTAATCCCTCTCTTCTATAGATCCATAAGCTCCATAATATAAACCAAGTACAAATAGGATGTGTATTACTCCTCATGTAACAACTATTGAAGTTATGGCCTTGAGAGTGCTGACTAATCATGCATCTCTGTATGAAGACTCCACAGGTTCCCCATGACTCTGTGGAAAGTTCCAGATTCCAACTCAACCACCAAAATAATTGGTGTCTAGATAATCTTGAAAACATGGACCACTGACTCCATCCAATCATCCACTTCCTAGGGATTTGGTTCGCTACTTAGCGTCAGCGACCTCTAGGGTTGGAACTTGCAGAGTGCAGTAGGCCTGGGAACATCCTCTATCCTCCCTAATAGAAAGATATGATACTTAATAGGTGAGGGTGATGCTACCTATCCACTTGGAGGAAGGATCTCATGAGATAGACCTTAAACTGATGCCTGATCACTCATTGTATCATCATCATGAGTTGGAACTAGTAACCTGACAAGATGTAATTGGAGAGGAATCCTGAAAATTCAATCAAGACATAACATGGTTATATGAGAATATATATATATATATAAAATGGGGATTTGTTTGAAGAATGAAAATCAAATACTCAGTACTATTAAGATGCATGTACCATTTATCCTTTAAACCAATGACTTAGTATGACGATTCAACCATTAGGTTTTCATGTTCTAAGTAAATGGATACATCATCCACAATTTAAATACCAGATTACCTATCCTGAAATTTACACTTGAAACACATTGAAACTATTTCCATGATCCCAAACAAATACTAATAAGAAGAGTACACCAAACATCATCCCAAGGAATGAAATCCTATTATACAAATTTTTCTTGACCCGATCAGGTGGGGCTCAAGCCGCAACTACCCCAAGCCTACCTCCATAGTCTAGGGGTGGCCATAAGTGCCAAAATGAAAAACCTAAATGGGAGGTATTTAGCTAATGTACCTTTATCCACACACTAGACCATCTCAATGATGAAGTGAGGAGGAAAAATAATAAGAATATGAAATATCTAGAATATAACTATGCATTTGGATTTTTCTAGGTTGTATAAGAGTACAATAATGAAAACTAAAAGTCAAGAGGAAAAACGTTTTCCCAACTAGAAAGATGTCCCAATATGAAAAAATAGAAAGTAAAAGTGTTGAGGGCCTAGATCATAATCTCTAAGATATGACCACCGTATGCGGTCCAATAAACTAGGTATCCCTATGCTACTATGTAGTGATAAATAACCTTTCCATCATCTTCATTAGATACCACATGTGCAGGAAAGTCCCATGCCGGGTGAGTATATACATACCATGTAGGATTCCCTAGAAGTATATAAGGGAGGGTTAAGAGACATGATATGAATAGATATTAGACAACTCAACCCAAATAAAAAGAGTAAAAGTAATTTGAAAACATGGATATATATATATATATATTCTCAAACTAAAGAAACCCAAATAAGAGATAAGGGGATCTATATATCACATCCCAACCTCAGTAAGATATCCAATAGTACCTAAATCCCATCATCGATGCCCAACATCTCATAATACAGTCCAAACAAGTAACTGTGTGGAGGGTCTATACCTCAACATTGTGTCTGAATGTCGAGGGGGAAGAATCTCTAAGCAGATGACCTTCACCCTAGTGCATCATGGGGGGGGGGGGGACTTGAAAGATAGATGTCCCATGCCCTGATTCCATAAGTTGTATCAATCAGTGGTTTAATGAACTCCACCCTAATTGAAAATGGGGGTACCACCCAGTTTAGGGAGTAACTATACCTTATTTTATAGGGGGATGAGGTAATACTTTTAAATAGAGGACTCACAACCTAATCAGTCAGGGGGTACCACATTTTGGATAGATAGAGGGATCACAACCTAATTCCAAAGGTGGTACCACTTAGTAATAGGAGGTCCCACACTCTATCTAATATGGGTTCCACTCAGTGGAAATATGATCCACACCCTAATGTAATAGGGGGGGCCACTCAGTAGAAAGATGATTCTCACCCTAATTCCTTGGCGGTGTGAGTGCCAATCTAATGATCCTACTTGTTCACTGCCATTGTTGATAACCACCTAAAAAAAGAATCATTCCTGGAATATATCACATCATATATTAACATTCACTAGTCCAAACTCACATTATACATGAAAAAACACTCAGGATAGGCTACTTGCGAGCCAAAATCCATGTCTAAATTAAAATGATACGTGAGGATGAAGTTCTCTATGATGGAATTTAGGGGTATATGGTGTGTCAGGGGACCCACACAGTGTATAGTCCCACTCGATCGCATGGTATTTACCACTAAAGATCATAGATCACTACCCATATATGACTATATGGCGTTTAGAGGGTCTAAATGGAATGTTCGATCCACATGGGGTCTTGACCAAGCTCATTGACCCTGGCTTTGGAGTGTTGGTCGTGTCCATGTACTTAGGTACATTATGTGTGCCTGAATATGTATTTATACATAGGGTACTTCCTGTGTGCTCTTCCACACAACCTTTTTACTTGGGTAAGGATACATAGTGTGTGGCCTAAATACATGACTTTTCATATTCAACTTGAGAAGAATCCATAGCCACTCCTTTCAAGAACATAGACATCGTCTGTTCTTTGGACTACATGAGGTGTATTTAGGATTTTTATAGAAAGTATAATCCACACCCACACATCCAAATTCGTATGTTAGGACTTCAAATCCATTTTTTGACCTCCAAAAAATGGTGGAATCTTCATATTGTCATCGTTTCTAGTGATCTGATGGCCGAAAATTTGTTTTTAATTGGCCCAATCAAATCCTGACACACCGTTTGTATCTCTAGTGTCCCACAATATCAATTTTGGATTTTGATCCAAAAATTCTTCACCCAAAACCCAAAAATCATCCCAAACAATTATTTTATCACCGATCCATTTTTTGAACAAGATTCCACCATAAATCCGGGGGTCTGATCGAACTCAATCCCACCCAGCAACACCAATCCATGGACTCATAGAATAATGGAAAAGAATTCAAAGAATATGTGGGAAAAGGAGCCAAAAAAATATATTTAACAATAATATTCCACATTTTCATGGCCAAAGAACATAAACAGTTATATACAGGGTTAGAAAACTGAATAAAAAATTAATTTCAGTATGTAGGTGCATGAACTGGTCCAAAATTAACATAGATAAAAGACAAGAAGATTATTATGCTCAACAGTTTAACCAATCAGGACTGAATCCACAAATTGATCAGTTATACCAGTTTTTGGATCATTCATCAATTAACAATGTGATCTCCAATGAATAGGGGGAATCAACGTATTCATAGAATATTGATCTTCCATGTTCTGGAGTATCGTCTTTATCAATTATGATTCCCCAATTGAGGGGGAAGAAGAGACATATCAATGGTCCTAGGGTTATGATATCGACCTTTGGAAAACATCAATAGTGGTGTATTAATATAGAATATATAATTTGGTTAATTAATGAATTAATTATTTAATTATCCAACTGAAATCACCTCCATTGGTCATGATATACAAATTCCCTTTGCTGACCATTTTTAGGTTTCTCCTAGGGTAAACATTAAATTTTGGACTCATCCATAGTCTCAGATTTGTTATCTGAGATTCCATTTAATATTTATCCAACTTTAATTAAGAAACTAAATGCACGTAATGTAAAATATATTTAGTATTTGTATAAAACTTATTGAGGGCACAATGGGCCTAGAAATTTCACTCTACCTTAGAGTCTGGTACCAAAAATATATACATAATTATTCAAAATTTTTACAAGTTAAAAAAAGGGTCTCTAAAAATACTCGTCTATACATAGAATCCATTTAATTATTTTATTATATGTTATTATAATCATATTATATCCTCTCTCATCATAAACCTAAAAAATTAAAATACTCAAGCATAATTATAAGATCGAATCCATTAAATATAGAGAAATCACATAGTGATTAAATCCTAATCCTAATAGTAAAATTTATTAATAAAATCCAATTCCTAATAAAAAATTTAATATTACCATATGCATGTTATTTTTATAAAATATTTTTGTTAGACCATACCATACCATATCAGGTAATAGAATAATGGAAAGAAGTTACCCAATCTTGATTAATGAATTACCAAAGTTGATATTACACTACATTTATGTGGCTTCTTAATTTATCTAAAATTTTAATTACTCTATTTTTTATAACTTTATCCTTTCAAAATTTCTATATTGTTGGATTTTTCCTTCTGATTTGGTGCAACATTTGGGTTTTGCAGGGCCCCAAAATTAATATATTAAAAGTATTAAAATATATTAAAGAACATATGCGCAAATTTTATGAATATATGGTTTTACCATTAATCTAGGCCTCAAATGGGAAATATGATATCCTACCTTTTTCTAGAATTCTGTGTTTTCCCTAGGAATGACATAAGGTTGGTAAGTGTCATACATTCCATGAAAGGCTTTGATTGGAAGGTGCATTAAATAAATTAAATGTAAAATTAATTTAATTTATTAAAAATTTAACATTTTCCTCTCTTTTATTAAAATGTTTATATGGAAATTCCCCATGGTTTCCCACATAACCCGTGGAGATTATAGAGGAGAATTTGGAGATTTGTATTGGCATTGACATGCTTAGGGATGAGGATCGATGATGAAAAATCACATATATTCATGATATAAATGAAGAACATAGTGGGTCCATCATCATAATCTACAAAAGACATGCTGTTAACCAAAAATATGTTCATTCTTGAGGGATGGTTCACTAAATTATTTATTTTCACTCTTTTTTTATCAACAAGAATAGATTGTGTATCTACTTTATTTCTATGATTCTTGTTATTTGCAAGATCCCTATTATAATTAGTATTCTTGAACATATTTTTTTCCACCTATTTTTCAACACCACGGTTTCCAAAAAATTATTGTTTTTTGTCAATATCACATCATCCAATGATGATCATACCTTATTCATATACCTTTTCCCACCATCATTCTTCACATTCCTCTTTGTTGGCCTTTGGGGCTGTGATTCAATATTTCCATGGTAGATTCAAGCATTATTAAACCCCATGATTCATGATAGATGCATGAAATACATAAGTAAAGGTATTTTGAGGATGTATTGAGATTTATTATGGTATATGGGTGATGGTATCAATGATTGGAAACCCTAAATAATGACAGGATGCACGATGGATATAGCTTGGGTGATCCAAAATATGATTTCCCCGGACTCGAGGATGAGAATAAATAATATGAGGATTTTACCTAAATAATATATAGATTTTGGGTGGGTAAATTAGAGTGAAGAGTAGAGTTTTTTGAAGATCCAACATTCACATGAATAAATGATTCACTGTTTATGTAAAACATGACTATACATCATGTATATTAAAGTAATGAACATTGTGTATCTCAGGTTCTTATGATTGTTATGGTTTCAAATCAATTTATATATCACACACTATGTGTTAGGGTCCACATTCCATTTAACCATACCTAGGAAGCCAATCCATATTCCGAGTGAATATTCTAATGACCCCCTGTATGAAAAAACTTCATTTCCCCATTGAGACAAGTAGTATAAAGGTACATGGCTAGAAAATTCATGTTTTTAGAGAACATGCCCCAGTCCCTGGATGAACAAACACTTTATGTCCTCATAGGGACAAACCATGCAGTGTCACATATATGTACAAGTATTTTTCAAGGTAGGAGACACCTAATAATTTAGTTGGGGTCACATGCCTTGTGACCTTATGTACATGCTGTGAAAATTTCCCAAGAACTTATACCTTAGTTATCTCCTTATTTAGGATTCAGATATGGGGATATGATTATCCTATCCTGAGTAATTTTCCATGAATTATGTAATTATATCCTTCCTTTTGGCATTAAAGATATTACATGATGTCTTATGAATGATACACTTCTTATTGTGAGGTTTGGTTGATGATAGTGATCAGGTTTCATCATCAAAGAAATTATAGGGTTGGAACTCCCTTATCGTATTGGGGAATGGATCCCTCATACTCATTACTTGGGTAGATTTGATACTCCCCCACAATATATAGGGAACATGTCCATTATCTATGGAGTGGTATTCCTTTATCACCAAACTCTAGTGGAGGGTAATTCATCCACCAGTGTTAGTGATCCCTCAACCAAGGAGTACAATATTGAGGAGAAAGCCCTCCATTTTTATTCTTATGTGGTTTGAAATGGTTCTTGTTATCTGATATTGGACTTTAAGATCTTTTGGGTGACTTACCATTCTTATATGGTTGTGAGTATAAATACCCCCTTTCTCTATTCTCTGGGGTTTTTTCTTGAGCATATCTATTGTAGGGTTCCTTTTACTTATTTCCTTATGTGTAGAGATGAATGAATTAATCTTTTGCTTCCTTATTTGTTTTTGAAGAATTTTTATGCGTATTTATATACTAACCCATTTATGGGATATTCTTACACAAATCGTGTCTAATTTAGGTGATAGTCATATCGATAGTGAATTGGTGGACCCAGTATTGAAAGATCATAACAATATATGGAGGTGCTGACCATGTTTGATGGTATGCCTAAGTGATTTTGAGTCAAGATCTCTTTAATTTTCCCCTTTCCTAGTAGTACTCATGTTTGAACCTCATTTTTGGTTGGGTGTTTATTTTCCCTCACAATATGAGTTTTATTACCATGTTGTAATTTGATGTATTTTTTTAGGTTTTTGAATTCATTGATTACACTCTTGATGTTTTAACCTTTTATTATTTATTTTTACTTTTTCATGGAACTGGTTGTGTGTGTGTATATAATTATTCTTGGTTAATGCCTCATATTTTAGTGTTTTTACTACTTAGTGATTATCTCCACCCCAGGCCTATTGGAGGTAGGATTGGGGTGTCAATCCAAGATTACTTCCAACCTAGGAACGACCTCAGTGGGTTGGGTTGTGGGGGAGTGGTATCATATGAGGATTGTACATGGGTTAGTGTTTGAAGATGGACATGATGTGAGGATTATATTGGGAACTTATTGAAATAATTGCAATGTTCATTTAGTTTTATTATCAGTATAAGGAACCTAGTGTGGGGGTGATAGTTGATGTATACATTCACTAGGACTTTGAATATCTTTTTTTCGACTCAGCATTTCGAGAAATCAGTTACTGGGAAACTAATGTTACATTCATTATATAGGATATGGGTCTTTGGACATTCATGTACTTTTTGAGTCATCTCCCTAGATATTTTAGTCTAACCATGGTTCATCTTATTAACTTTTTGAATTACTTTGCAATGAAATCCAACTAGGATATCAATATTGGGTTATGATAATTTTTGAGTCAATAAGGTTTTCCTTATGATTTTTCCATTACTTCTTGTTTTGAAAATAAAAAACACCTTTTACTTAAGAAAATATAAATTTTACCTCCATAAGGAAAATTTACTTCTTTAAGGAAATTTACCCTAACCTATATTTTCTTATACATAGCAATATTTTTCTTAAGTACAAAAACTGGATTCATACCCCAAATCCCCAAAGTCATATAACGTCAAGATTCGGAGCATGTTGTTTTTTGGATCCGAATTCTGGATGTGAACTATAATGAAGTTCCAATCCAAATTCTGGACTCCGAACTCTTATGAAGTTCGACTCCAAACTTTCATGAGTTCGACTCCAAACTCTTATGATGTTTGACTTAGAACTTTCATGAGTTCGACTCCAAAATCATATGAAGTTCTAATCCTAACTTTCATGAGTTCGACTCTGAACTCTTATGAAGTTTGACTCCGAATTGTCATGAGTTTGATTCCGAACTCTTATGAAGTTCGAATCTGAAATTTTACTAGTTCGACTTCAAACAATGTATGTTCAGATTCTGTACTCTAGTAAAACCAGACTCCAAATTCATATAAAACAGAATCCGAACATCTTTTTATTATAGACTCTAAATTTCATTTTGGTTAGACTCCAAACCTATAATTTTCTTACACTCCGAATTTTTTGTATAGTTTTGCTTACATATTCTTCATTACAAAACGATGTCATGCATTCAGTTATATATGGTTTGTTATTAAACGATGTCATCCATTCTGTTTCTAATTAACCATTGGTTGAGTTACACGTGTACAGGTCCCTCCAAATTTCATGGAAAGTATGACCGTTGGAGAGGGAGCCAATCGAGCCAATAAATAGGAGTTCATTTGAAAGAGCTCAACAAGAAGTTGATCGATCTAGAGACCACATGCTGTTAATGTGATTTCTAGAGAGAGAATCATTTCATGCTTTGTGTGCACTGAACCGCTCGTTCAGATTGCTTCGTGCAACTCCGAATGTTGGTGATTACATTCAAGGACTTCCGGGGATAGGAAGAAAGAGGTGCCGACTACCATGAAGTTCGAGGGCTTCCTTGCCGAGGAAGACAGAGGTTCCAACTACCATGAAGTTGAGGGCTTGCAGGGATAGAAAGACAGAGATTCCAATCTTCGTATCGAGGGCTTACCCTGGTGTGGGTAATACAGACTTGCGTGAATGTATAAATCAATGGAACGTTATCTAAGGTTGTTGGATACCCTTCTCATTGGGTTAAAAGACTTATATCTTGTTACTTGTAGTTTGACTACTTGTTTTTTCGCTGCACTTTTTTATTGTAAGGGAAGTATAACCTTCTTATATTTCCTTACACTTGTACTCTGATTAGTTTAGATTCAATACGCTTTAAGGTAGAATCTCATATTGTAAACTTTGGTTATAAATCTCCAGTTGGTGATTAGAGATGTTGTGAATTTTCTTTGTTTAACTTTGTTAAACTTAGATTTTTCCTTATCTAAGGAAATTTTTAAAGTGTATAATTCACCCCCATCTTGTATATTAAGCATCTAAAACATTATTTTGATCCTACAATTGGTATAAGAGGAGGTATCTGAAATACTTATACTCACATATAAGTTTTTTTGATCACTTTTTCATTGTTCTTTATCCTTTCTTAGAAAGTTTTTATTCATTTTGTATTGTCATTCCGAACTTTGTCATTCCGAATTATCATTCCGAATTGTCATTCTGAAGTTTGTGGTTACAAACTTTTCATAATAACAAGTTTGGTTTCCAATGTTTTTTATTAAGAATGGAAGGAATCAATGTTGGTTCTATCGACAATCTAAATCCTACAAGACCACCAATATTTGATGGTAATGACTATTAGTACTGGAGAGATTGAATGAAGAATTTTTCTATCAATATTGGAGTGGATAATTTCGTTATGCATACTGGTGATTATAAAATTCCTGATAAGGAAGTTAGAACTTTCACTAACCAGGAAAAGCAAGAGTATCAAATCAATTATAAGGTATGAAATACTTTACTATGTTCAAGGACTATAAATATATATAGCCAAATTTCTTCTTGTGATGTAGATAATTGTATCTGGAAGAAGTTAGAGGTTACACACTTTGGCACTTCTAATGTGATTGAAACTAGGAGAGCTATGCTTAGAGCTGAATACCATGGATTCAATTTTCTATATGGAGAACCAATTTGTAAATTTAAACATAGATTTATGACTATAGTAAACAACTTACAGTCTATGGGAGAAAAAAGGTTAGATGATGAAGCCTTTATGGATAAGATAATTGATATTATGCCTAAGGAGTTGGAATCAAAGATAACAGAAATTGATGAGAACATGAAGTTCACTCAAATTTCTCTTGATGAACTATTTGGAACTCTTCTCCAATATAAAACAAGAATGAAGAGAGATGATGACAACATCAAAAAGAAGAATGGAAATGGTAATGTTGCTTTTACAACAACATCAAATGATATGAAAGCTAAGGCTCCTGAGAGAGTAACCAGATCCAAGTCTAAGAAGGTTTTTATTCAATCAGAATCTAGTGAGAGTGATGTATCAGAGAATGAATTAGAAAATCTTTCTCGAAGGATGAACAAGATAGCTGGACAGAGAAATTTTCAATCCAAGTATATGAAAAAGGAAAGGAAAGACATGAAATATGGAGAAGTTACTTGTTATGAATGCAAGAGAGCTAGACATATTAGACCAGATTGTCCTTTTCTCAAAAAGAAAGAAAGAAAAGAAAGGCATTCTGAAAGGAACAGAAAAAAGTATTACAAAACCAAAGCTAAGAATGTTCTGAAAGCAAATGACACCTGGAGTTCAAGTGGTGGTGACTCTTCAGATGAATCTTCTGACTATGAATCTTCAGGACAGAAGAATCATGGTTTTATAGCCAGGTTACATATTAACAATCATTGCTTTATGTATAAGGTATGAAATGATAAATCATTGACCAATGTATCTTTAAATTATAATGATAGTAAGTATTATAACAATTCAGATGAAGAATCCTCTTCTGATGAAGAAAATACTTCACCTACCTATGAATAATTTTCTAGGTTTTCTGAACTTCTTGAGATTGAACATTCTAAACTCAATAAAAAACATGATAAGGGAAACTCTAGGAATTCTATTCTTACGAATTAAATATCAGATCTTTCTAAAGATCTTGATAGAGAAAATGCTGATTTTATATATATTTCAATAAATATTGAGGAAGTAAGTTCTGATAAGAACAAACATTCTAAAGACTTAGAACAAGTAATTTTTAAGAAATGTGTTTTCGAGCCTAGATCTCGTTCTAAATATAATGATTTTGAAGATAAAAACTTGGTTATAAAACTAAATTCTGAAATTTTTTCCTTAAAGAAGTGTTTATCAAACGTTACCCATGGTAAAGAAAATTTTGACAAAATGTATTCACAAATACGACCTTTAAGAAATAAATTCGGATTTGGTTATACCCATGTAAAACCAACTATTAGTAACAACTACTTTGTTCCACAAAGTGACCCATTTTGTACCAAGTTTCAATGTGGTGGTCCCTGGGAAAAGAATTGTTCTTTAAATAAAATCCAGTCTCTAGGTTTTCATAAAGCCTATTTTTCTAAGAAGGTATTGTTACCCAAAATTTTATTATCTGAAAATATCGGATCCAAACAAGTTTGGATTATGAAAGTATAATTATTTTTTTGTTTTCAGGAAGATAAAGGAATTACCAACAACAATACATGGTACATGGATAGTGGATATTCCCGGCACATGGCTGGTAACAAAAGCTATTTTGAAAAGTTTATCAAAATGAAAAGAGGAAAGGTAAATTTCAGAGATAATGCTCAGGGAGAAATTTTTGGTATAGGTAATATTGTTCTTCTTGGTAAAACTTTTATTTCAAATGTTTTATTTGTTAAGGGTCTTTAGCAAAACCTCATTAGCATAAGTCAATTATGTGATGAAGGGTACCTTGTTAATTTTAGGAATGATAAATGCTTAGTTCACAATTGCAAGGAAGAATTTATTCTCTCAGCCAATAGGAAAGAGAATGTTTACACTTTTAACATAGAAGACCTCAGGAGCCAAGGCCTACCTTCCCTAAGTGCAATGGAAGATCATTCCTGGTTATGGCATAGAAGACTAGGTCACTATAACCATAGAAACTTATGTAAACTTTCTAAGAAAAAACTAGTTAAGGATCTACCAGAGCTTAGATTCGATTCTTCTAAAGTTTGTGATCCTTGTCAATATGGTAAGAAACATAAATATTGTTTTAAATGAGTCGGTGAAATATCAACAACTGATGCATTACAGTTAGTGCACATGTATCTTTTTGGTCCAACACAAATTAGAAGCATTGAAGGAAAATACTATGTGTTTGTTCTAGTTGATGATTACACCAGATTTACTTGGGTCTATTTTCTAGCAAAGAAGTCTGAAGCTTTTTCTTATTTCAAAAGTTTTAGAGCACAAGTTAAAAATGAGAAAAATCTTCCATTGAAAACTATTCATAGTGATCATGGAGGAGAATTTCAAAATTCTGATTTTGAATCTTTTTGTAGTAGAAAAGGTATTACTCACAATTTTTCAGCACCTAGAACTCCTCAACAAAATGGTGTAGTTGAAAGAAGAAATAGAATTCTTAAAGAGATAACTAGAACCATGTTGAGTGAATATTCTATATCTAGACATTTCTGGGATGAAGATTTAAGTACTTCTTGTTATTCTATAAATTGAGTTTGGATTAGACCTTTTCTTAATAAAACTCTTTATGAGTTATGGAACAGTATAAAACCAAGACTTTCCTACTTCAAGGTTTTTGGTTGCAAAGTATTCATTCGGAATACTAAAGATAAATTACATAAATTCGCACCAAAATATGATGAAGGAATTTTCTTAGGCTACTCCACAACTTCTAAGGCATATAGAGTTTTCAATAAAAATACTTTTACTATTGAAGAAACAATGCATGTAAAATTTGATGAGTCTGATCCTTTTGTTTTTAAACCATCCCAACCTACATCCTTAGATGTGTTTTCAAAAACTTATTGTCAACCTTTGATAGAAGATCCTTCTGATAAGGAAAATGTTCAAGAAGATACTTCTGAAACATATACCCCAAAATACTTTCTACCGTATGTTGATGAACAGGTTTTAAAAAACCCAAAATAGGTTTTTCTTAAGAATCATCCTAGTGATAGTATCATTGGTGGTGTAAATCAACATGTATGGACTATAAGTTCCTTACGAAATGAAGTAGAACATATATCATTTATTTCCCAATTAGAACCAAAAAGCACTGATGAAGCTTTAGGTGATGACGACTGGATCAAAGCCATGCAAGATGAATTAACGAATTTGAATGGAATAAAGTCCGAACCTTGGTTGAAATACCTAAGGAAAATTCTGTTATAGGAGTAAAATGGGTTTTTAGAAACACGTGTGATGAAAATGTAGTCATTGTAAGAAATAAAGCTAGACTAGTTGCTAACGGTTATAATCAGCAAGAGGGAATAGACTATGAAGAAACCTATGCTCCAGTAGCCAGACATGAATCTATTCGTATTCTACTTTCCTTTGTAGAATTCTTCAATTTTAAACTATTTCAAATGGATGTGAAATGTGATTTTCTTAACGGTTATGTTCAAGAGGAAGTTTTTGTTGAACAACCTCCTGGCTTTGAAGATAGAAAACATCCTGATCATGTTTTTAGACTTACCAAAGCCTTGTATGGTCTTAAACAAGCCCCACGAGCCTGGTATGATATAATTACAAGTTTTTTGCTTCAAAATAACTATGTTAAGGGTAATGAAGATCCAAAACATTTTATAAAGAAAGATAAGAATTTTTTTTGATTGTTCAAATTTATGTTGATGACATCATATTTGGTTCAACTCAGTAATCTTTAACTGATTCTTTTGCAAGTCTAATGAATCCTGAGTTTGAAATGAGTATGATGGGTGAGTTAACGTTTTTCCTTGGTTTTCAAATTTCTCAAAGACCAGAAGGAACCTATATATCTCAACATAAGTATATTAAATATATTCTCCAAAAGTATGGTTATGACAACACTAAGAGTATAAGTACTCCCATCGGTACCTCAAACTCCTTAGATCTTGATGAAGCTGGGAAACCAGTAGATCAAACATCTTTTAAAGGTATGATAGGAAGTCTACTTTACTTAACATCTAGTCGTCCAGACTTAATGTTCTCAGTATAATTATGTGCAAGATATCAATCCAATCCTAAGGAATATCACTTAATGGTGGTAAAAATAATTTTTCACTACCTAAATGGAACCATGGATCTAGGATTATTTTATTCATCTGGAAATGATTTTGTTTTAAAAAGCTTCTCAGATGATGAATTTGGTGGATGTATAATGGATAAAAAGAGTACATTTGGAACTTGTCATTTCTTAGGATATTCGTTAGTTTCTTGGTCCAGCAAGAAGCAACATTCTGTAACACTTTCCAGTGCTGAAGCTGAATATGTAGTAGTTGGAATTTGTTGTGCTCAAGTGTTGTGGATGCAACACACACTCACAGATTATGGCCTGAGTTTTACTAAGACTCAAATTTTGTGTGATAACAAAAGTTCCATTTCCCTCAGTAAGAATCATGCACATCACTCTCATGCAAAACACATAGACAATGGGCATCACTTTCTTAGGGACCACACACTTAAAAGAGATATCATTCTTCAGTTTATTGGGATGCAAGATCAATTTGATGATATTTTCACAAAATCATTACCATACGATAGATTTGAATACATTAAACAAAATTTAGGAATGATAACTATAAGGTATTCATTCTTCATTAACATCATGATTGAAAAATTCTCCTAACAGTAATAAACTCTTTTTCATAGGGGGAGTACATTTGATTGTTAGTATAACAAAAAATTTCGTAATATGTTTTTCAAACTTTTTGTAACAAAAATTTTTGTATTCAGTTTTTCAAACATTCTGGAATGGAAATTTTCAGAAGGATAATTTCTGGAATGGAAATTTCTAGAATGAAAATTCTCCAAATGGAAATTTTCGGTAATGAAACTTTCGTACTGGAACTTCCGTAATGATATTTTCGTACTGAAACTTTCGTAACGAGATTTTCATACTGGAACTTTTGTAATAAAACTTTCATACTAGAATTTTCTTAATGAAACATTCGTACTAGAATTTTCGTAATGAGACTTTCTTACTGGAAATTTCGTAATGTGATTTTAGTAATGAACCTTCGTAATAAGTTTTTTTTGGAAGAATATCACCAATTACGAAAAATATCTCTATCCTATACGAAAGGTTAGATTTCCTTACTTAAGTTTTCATAATCCTATTTTGCTTGCTGGTATTTTCTTGTTTTTCTTTAAGTAATTCGGATTCTAGTTTTCCTTAAATAAGAATGTTTTCCTTAAAACCTCAAAAGACCGGAGTCATGTTTTCCTTGCAGGAGTGTTCTCAACCGTCAGATCAGAACAAATAGTTTTTTAACCGTTAGATGGATTTTGGAAGACCAAAGGTTACATCCATCACCTATATAAAGGGGACCCCGATACTTGTCCCACATCGTTTTTTCAATGATTTCACGTCTCGAAGCTCTGCTGCTCTTCTTAAGACCGGTTTCGATCTTTGCAAAGCCGTTCTGAATCCTTCAGATCTCTCTGTTCTGGATGTCTGTTGAAGCAAAATCTCAATATATGTCAACTTCAAATCCAATCTAAAAGTGGTTAATCTTTAGGGAAAGGTTGGTACATCCGGATTTCTATAAGTTTGATTCCCTAATTTCAAAGAATATTATACTGAATGGATGGGAGGATGTTTTCATAGCAAAGCCAGATAAACAGGATCCGATTTATACTGATTTGCTGATTGAGTTCTACGAGTCTGTTTCCTTCCAGATGGAAGATGGAAGAGAATGGTTTTCTTTTAAGTCTTATGGTAAGACTTACAAGTTATTTTACACCAAGGTCGTGATCTTGGTTGGTTTATCCTATGAAGGAGAAGTTGAGTTCTGTTCACACAATCTTCTGGATGAGCAAGGAAGTTTCAACAAGGATAAGGAACTGAAGTGTCTTGGACTTAAGGATGATTCAACCATTAAGATTGCTCGTCTCACTTTGAAAAATAGAATTATTTAGCTTTGGGTGCAAGGCTTTCTGGTTCCAAGAAGAGGTGACATGGATAATTTGAAGAAAAGTGATATCTATGTCTTAGATTTCTTGGTAAATCTAAGGAAGATAAACTTGATTAGGCATGTATTGATTATGATCAAGAACATCAAAGATGGGAATTTGAGAGCTCAAAAAATTATGTACCATGCCTTACTATCTAAGCTAATAGTTCGGTTCTTATATTCCTTCAAGGTTTCAGGCAAATCCAAATTCTGAAATTGTAATCTTATGCTGGTAAGTGATGATACCTTGAAGAGGATGAAGATGGGTTTTTCTAGTGAATCTGGAGAATTCAACTCTCTTTCTATGGAAGAAGTTGAAGAACTTCATAAAGGTACACACACTCCGAAACCATCCAAAAAGCCAAGGAAGAAGAGGAAGCTTAAGGAAGTGGCTGCTAACGAAGAAAATCCTAAATCTAAGGGAACTTAGTCTGCTCCCCCCAAACCGAAGAAACAAAAAACTAATCATGATGAAGCTTCTTCCAAGTGGAGGGAAGAAAAAGAAAAAAGGAAAGAATGGGATCCACAATTCGGATTCGACCCTATAGAGGATAAGGACTTAAAAGAAAGAGCTGTGGAAGAATTAGAGAAGAAGGTGAAAGAGAAGAAAATGAAAAAGAAAGTGTCTAAAGCTGAAGTGGTACAAGCTTGCTGTAAGCTACAGAGTTAGCTTCTAAGATGATTTTGGTTCCTGAAACATTCCTTACAGAACATTCTTTACCAAAAACTCTAGCTAAGAAGTATGTCACTCCGGAAAAATACAAGGGTAAAGAAGTAGTTGAAGAAGCTGAAAAAGAAGTTGCTGAAGAAGTATAGGAAAAGGTTGAAGAAGAAGAAGAAGAATAGGGAAGTGAAGATTTAGATTCCTTGATCAAGAAAGTATAGGTTTATAAAGATAAGTCATAATCTGCAAAGATAGTAACTCCAGGAAAGGGATGTGAGGAATGTAGTAAGAATGATGATAAGAAACAGAAAGAAGAAGAGAACGTTTTGTATGATGAGGAAGAATCCTATGAGAGGAATTTTCTTGAGGAAGGACAAGAAAAATAGAAACCAGATGAAGACTAGATTATTCAAGTTTCTGAATCTGAGGAAGTATCTCATAATTAGGAACCAATTCCAAAGTCTGATAAGGGGAAGCAAGCTCTCATGGATACTCCAAAAAAATAAGTCTTCGGTAAGAAGGAGGTTGGTGGTTCTTCTAAGAGGAAACTGGTGCAAATTGAAGAAGAACAATCTCCAAGAGAATTATCTAATTCGGAGTCATCATCTAATGGGCATGATTTTGTGGTTGAATCTCTAAAGAAGTTGGTGGACACCATTCCAGTTTTTTCATCTATAGATTCTAGATGCCATATGCTGCAACAGAGGATGAATTAGAAATCGGATTCTTTATCCATGCTCATGGATAAGTGTGTGAAGATCGAAACTAAACAAAAAAGTTTTCTTATCAATTATGATATGCATAGAAAGTCCTACAGTAAGGTAACTAAGTGTTCTAGAAGAGTTGATGAAGACTTAATGCAGTTTGAAAATTTTCTTACTGAAGTTCAAAATGCTTTTGACACTGAGGATAAAAAGATTAAAAATCTTCAAGCTGAGATGATTGATGAGAAGAGTTCTCGGAGTCAACATGTGAAGGAACTAAGTGACAAGGCTAATTCTCTGGCTCAAAGTCTTTTATGTGATAGAAATATCCAGATCGAGCTTGATAAAAGACTCGTACAATAAGATGAATTGTTAAATATGCAGAGAGAAGCTATCATGGCTCAGGCAGAGGCTTTTAAATCCCAAGAAGAAAAGACAAAAGCCTTGGAGTGGAAAGTTGAGGAAGACCAAAGAGACCTAAATAATCTCAAAACATTGTTAAAGAAGTTGATTCAAAAGGAAAAGGAATACAAATAAACCCACTATGATCTTTTTTTTGTAGTTTTCTTTCTTTGTAAATTATTCCCAACCCTAATGAAATGTTATTTGGTTGGTTGTATCTTGTCTTATACTAATGTTTATGGTACCATATTTTCTTTTCCATTCCCTTCAATTCTTTTTGAAAATCACAAAGGGGGAGAAGGAAAAAGAACTACTCCTAAGGAGGAGAATGAAAAAAATCTAAGTGAAATATCCTTAAAGTAAGGCGGAGTTTCTCAATACAAAGTTTTTCATTCCTACAATAATGAAAACTCCACTCCAGAAATTCAGAATACAATCCTTAGAGTTTCAATGCCTAAGGGGGAGTTAGTTGTATTCACTTTCTTCCATGAACATAGGGAGATAAGTTTTAATTTCAAAGCCTAATGAAAATTTTCAAAGTCCTTATATTCTTTTTTCATAAGGATGTTTGTGCTTTCCAAAAAGGGGGATATTATTGAGTCAATAAGGTTTTCCTTATGACTTTTCAATTCCTTCTTGTTTTGAAAATCACAAACACCATATACTTAAGAAAATATAAATTTTACCACTATAAGGAAAATATACTTTTTAAGGAAATTTACCCTAACCTAGATTTTCTTATACATAGCAATATTTTTCTTAAGTACAAAAACTGGATTCATACCCAAAATCCCAGAAGTCATATAATGTCAAGATTTGGAGAATTCTGTTTTTAGGATCCGAATTCTGGATGTGAACTATAATGAAGTTCCAATCTAAAGTCTGGACTCCAAACTCTTATGAAGTTCGACTCCGAACTTTCATGAGTTCGACTCCGAACTCTTATGAAGTTCGACTCCGAACTTTCATGAGTTCAACTCCAAACTCTTATGAAGTTCGACTCTGAACTTTCATGAGTTCGACTCTGAACTCTTATGAAGTTCGACTCAGAACTTTCATGAGTTAAATTTTGAACTCTTATGAAGTTTGAATCCAAACTTTTACTAGTTCGAGTTAAAACTCTGTATGTTTAGATTCTGATCTCTGTTAAAGCCAGATTCCGAATTCCTATAAAATAGAATCCGAACATCTTTTTATTATAGACTCCGAATTTCATTTTGGTTAGACTCTGAACTTATAATTTTCTTACACTCCATATTTTTTGAATGGATTTTGCTTACATATTCTTCATTAGAAAACGATGTCGTGCATTTAGTTATACATGGTTTGTTATTAAATGATGTTGTCCATTCTGTTTCTAATTAACCGTTGGTTGAGTTACACGTGTACAGGTTCCTCCGAATTTAATGGAAAATATGACTGTTGGAGAGGGAGCTGATCGAGCCTATAAATAGGAGCTCATTTTAAAGAGCTCAACAAGATGTTGATCGATCTAGAGACCACACACTGTTACAGTGATTTCTAGAGAGAGATTCTTTTCATGATTTGTGCATACTGAACCACTCGTTCAGATTACTTCGTGCGACTCTGAATGTTGGTGATTACATTTGAGGACTTCCGGGGATAGGAAGACAGAGGTGCCGAATATCTTGAAGTTTGAGGACTTCCTTGCTGAGGAAGACAGAGGTTCAAACTACCTTGAATTTGAGGGCTTGCAGGGATAGCAATACAGAGATTCCGATCTTCATATCGAGGGCTTACCCTGGTGTGGGTAAGTCAGACTTTCTTGAAACTATAAATCAAGGGTCCGTTATCCAAGGTTGCTGGATACCCTTCTCTTTGGGTTAAAAGACTTATATCTTGTTACTTGTAGTTTTACTACTTGTTTTTCCACTGCACTTTTTCTTTTTAAGGGAAGTATAACCTTATTATATTTCCTTACAATTGTACTCTGATTAGTTTAGATTCTATACTCTTTAAGGTATAATCTTATATTGTAAACTTTGGTTCTAATTCTCCAGTTGGTGACTAGAGATGTTGTGAATTTTCTTAGTTTAAATTTGTTAAACTTATATTTTTCCTTGTCTACGGAAGTTTTTAATGTGTACAATTCACCCCCCCTCTTGTATATTGAGAATCTACATCATTGTTTCGATCCTACAATAATGATCAATTAATTGATGATGCCTCATTTTAGGGTCCCATTTATAATGTGTTTCCTCCAGGTGAGCATATAGTAATGATTCCACTAGATGTATAGAGCATGGATTCACATTCAATGGTCCAGGAGGATGATCAACTACATATTTGTAATGTAATAGTTTTGGAATGTTAGGATGATGATTCACATAGTTTTAACACATTACGCGAGTTTCAGTGATAGATGCCACAAATATTTAATTAGGATCCAAACCCTCATATAGCAGAGGATTGTATTGAGGTAGTGGTTTTAGTATTTTTGCCTTTTCAAAGCCCATCAGATTAGATGGTTGTTCTTGTGACCAACCTTATTTAGTGAACAATAATGTAGTGGATGTGTTTGAGAATTAATACCCTGATGATACAATCCTATCATCATAAAATTTTAGTAGATATTATATGACAAGTGTTAGCCTTTATGTTTGAGATATGCGTTGATCTGAGATATTCTCAAGATGTAGTAGTGTGATATGTTAGTTACTGAGTATTATTATAGGTTTACCTACCTCATATTCTATCCTCAAGATATGGTGCAATATGGATACATCCAGACATGGATGTTTTAGCAGGGCCTTTGTAGGGAAATCCAAACTAGTGTGGTCTCCCTATGAATTACCACTTATACTAGACTTCTGGAGAGATCCTTGTTACATAGAAATATCTAGATGATGTATGATTTGGAGATAAATCCAAAAATATACATAATGCAGAATATTTGTCTGTTGCATCTAGAAGACATCAGTTGTCAATGAATCTGTGTAGGAGGCATACTTTTTAGTAGACTCAGGTACACCAATTTACAATACATGGTTTTCAAAAAGGGTCTAGTTATACTAGAGTAAGGTGATTATATTATTTTGATAGGAAAGGTAACATGGTTCATGATCTCTAGACTCTCTGCTATGTAGATGGTGGATAGGTAGTTTATGGACCTCCATGGAAGAGACAACTTCATAATAAGGGATCTCCTAAGAGGGGCCAGGGTGCCCCCATGGAGGAAATTCCAATAGAGGGGGTAGGCAGAGCCCTAAAATGAGGAGATATAGGAGAAGTAAGATTCAAAAAACAACTCCCACCACCACCACCATGTTTCCCATTCCAAACTCATAGGGCTAGTGATTGAGGGAATGGTCAGTTCCTGGACATGGATGGATATATCAAAGAATATCTTGAGAGGATTTGAGGGATGTTCCATATATTCTATATTTTATATCCAATAATTGTATACAAAGGCATGAGTCATTACTTAATCTCTATATCCCTTATGTGAGAGATAGAGCTCCCAGTAAAGTCATTGAAAAGTCATATTTGGGTAGGTTTTCTATAGAGTGTGATTCTTCAATAACACACATTTTTTGGAAGTGCGAGTTGGTGGACAATGGAGGGAGTTTATCTGGGGACGTTGTGGTCATTTCAATGAAACATTACAATCTCATCATGGTTATGGATAGGTTTTACATTGTGTATACCTAGATATAATATCATCATAGGATAGTTAGATGCATTCGAACAAATGGTAAGAGATTCTCTTTTATGGGTGAGTGGGATTTATGGTTGAGAGATTAATTCTCATGAGTAGGAAGCTAAAAATTATCACCCATTTATTATAGATTTTATCCCTTTGAACAATAAGATATTCAAGAATCTAGCTACCAGTGGTACTGGAAGATTATATGGACATATTTCCTGAAGATATTATGGAATTAAATTTGAGGTGGGACACTAACATCAATGTCAACTTTCATCCTAGGACCACACTGATTATAGAATATAAAATATTCCTTAGTAAGATCCAAAAGTAGAGGATATAGTTGGAATACCTTTTATTCAAAGGTTTTATCAGGAATAGTGTGTATGTATGAGTGGGTCTAGTCTTCTTAGTGAAAAAGGTATATGAGATCCTGGGGATTTTAATTGACTGCTATCACCTAAATTTGATAAAGATCAAGAAAAATTACTCCTTGTCAAGGATTGATGACCTTTTCAACCAGTTGAAAAGTTTGAGTCAAATTTTAAAGATTAATCTCAGATCTTGCTACAATCAGTTGAGGGTTTATTATGATGATAATATAATAATGGAATTACGATGACTATATTGAAATAAACAGTTCTTGGTGATGCCTTTTGGTTTAAATAATTCCCCTATTGTGTTCATAGAACATATTAACCAAATTATTCAGCAATACTTGGAGTATTTAATAGTTGTATTCATCTATGACTTTCTCATATAATTTGTATCCAATGTGAAGAATAAAAAGCAGTTGAGGATGGTCTAAGACTTACTTTTGGAGAAAAAAATATACAGTAAGCTCTTGATGTTTCAGTTTTGCATTTGAGAGGTTCACTTTTTAAGGCATGTCGTCTTGGAGCATAGTGTAGCTATAGATTTGGTAAATATGTATGTGGTTCTCTCATGGGATCCATCTTTGATTATGTAAATGGTTTAAAGTTTTCTCACATTTTAGGGTATTGTTTGATAATATTGGTGTAATTTTTTAGGATTTTATCCCCTTTAAATACCTTTACAAAAAGGGAAACTGTTTTCTTAGACTGAGTAGTGTCAGAGTGCTTTTGAGGAGCTAAGATATTTGTGGAACAATGATCTTATTTTGAGACTACCAGATGAAGGTGTTGAGTATGTGGTGTTTTTAATGCCTATAGAGTTGGGATCAGGTGTGTGTTGATGTAGAGGTAACAATTTGTCTCCTATGGGTTGTCGAAGCCGAGACCCCATCATTATGATAACATGAATCAAAACCTAGACTTGGTAGTAGTAGTCCCCTTATCGAATATGTGGACGAATTATATTATATTTGATAATTTCTATATTTACTCAAACCACTAGAGTCTCAGGTACATATTTACCTAGATAAATCTTAACCAATGTCCAAGGTGTTGGATGTAGTTCTTATATTAATATGAATTTAAGATAGTCTATAAACTAGGTAAAGGAAACATGTTGGAAGATTCCCTCAGTAGGAATTCTCATTCTCACTTGGCGGAGGAGGATTTCGAGAAGTTGGCCTCATAATAACTAACCCTGCTAGAGGAGAGGGGTGTATCTTTCCTTCAGTTGATGGTGGTGAATCCAGTTATTCATTATCATGTGTGATAAGATTAGTTGGGATATTTTTAGAATGAGTTTTTGTGTCACTATATATCTAGAGGAGATGTACCAGATATATTTTTTGAAGGAGGGGAAAATTTTATCCATTTTTAGGGAAACATGGTACTTCCAGTCACATTGCGTTAGGACCTGTTAAGGGAGTTTCATAACCCCACTCGTCCAAACATTTTTTCATGGAAAATCTATAAAAATTCCATTTTAAATTGTTTTTTATTGGATGAAATATGGTAGAGAATTTCAGAATTTTTTTCTCAATGCCTCTCATGTTAGTAGGTAAAGGATGAACATTAGGTTCTAATAGGTTAGAATCAACCCCTATAAATTATTGAATGGAAGTGGGATGGAATATAAATGTATTCTTTGATAGGACTTCCATGTATAGTGAGGGTTCAAGATGTTATTTGGGAGATCATTAACCAAGTTACCAAGTTAGCACACTTTCATTCTATTAGGGATACGAGTTCAGTTGAGACTTTAGGGTGGTTATATATGTATGATATCATTAGTATTCATGGGGTAACCATGAAAACTATCTCCAACTAGGTTGTTAAAATCAATTAATGTTTATAGAGGGTTTTTAGGAGGCATTCAATAAACAATTATGGATGAACATTCCCTTTCACACCGAAAATAATGGCCAAACCAAGCATACCATTTTGTTTTTGGAGGACATTATAAGAGCCTATGTGTTTTCCTTCAACCTAAGCTAGCAGGATCATGTTACATTGGTGGATTTCACTTATAAGAATAGATATCACTGAACTATCATTATGGAACCTCTTGAGGAACTTTATAAGAGACCTTTTAGTTCATCCATGTGCTGGACTGAGATTGGTTGGACATATATTGTTGGGATAAAACTGGTGCAGACAACATCAGAGAAGGCTAAAGATATCCACAAGCATATGAGGAAAAACCTGAGTCAAATGAAATATTAATAAATCAACATCATTGGCCTTTCTTTTTTGATAAGGGAGGATATTTTTTTCTAAAATACTCCCCATTATGAGGATTATGAAGATTTGGTTGGGGATGTATGCTATCACTAAAATTCATTAGGATGTTTTGGATCCTATAGAGGATTGGTGGAGCTTATTATCACTCGGAATTTCCCATATGGTTAGACTAAGTGCATGATGTCTTTTATGCTTCTCAGTTGAGGAGATACATGCATGACCCATCACACATCATTAAATAGGGAAAGATGGACATTAAGGATGGAGAAACCTTCATGGAGTACCCAATGGTGATTGGGTACCGATAGGAGAAGATTTCGAGTGGATAGACCATTACTTTGGTTTGAGTTCTTAGGCATTATAGAAGTATGCAGTAGATCTATTAGGATCATGAAGAGCCATATGCAGGCTTAGTACAGCAACCTTTTTGATTGTTCTATGATTTTTTATATGAAAATACTTGATGTAGGGTGGAATTCAATGAAAATATTTTTTTTGTAGTTTGATCCTTTGAATATTTCTATATCTTTGGATTTTCCCTCAATGATGGCTCAATATTTGGGAGCCATAGAAACCCATAATTGACATATTAATAATATTAAATTACATTAAAGAACACGTAAAAATATGTTTTTTGGAATAAATTGATTTCCCATTGATCAGGAACTCGAATGGGAAATCCAAGACCATGGATTCTTCTAGAATGTGAGGTTTACCCTTGGCAAAAAATAAGGTTAGTCAACATCAGAAATTTAGTGAAAGGGGATCATTGGAAGGTGTGTTAAATAAATAAAATATTAGTTTAATTTACTTTATTAAATGTTTAACCTATACCACTCCTCTATTAAAACAAAATTATAAAAAATATCCAGGTATAACTGCATAACCCTGGGATATTAGATAGGAGGAGGGAGATAGTATCGTCAGTATTCAAAAACTCATGGATTTGGATCGATGAATAATGATCAAGGACATTTTTGAGACAAACAATGAACATAATAAGATATTCATCACCATCACTAGTGTACATGATATTCACCAATGATCGATCCTTTCATGAGTCAGAGATCATTATTTTTTTATTTACACTTATTGATTTATGTAATCTGCATGGATTTCAAATCTTCTTTATTTCTATAAGATACACATTCCTTGAAAGAGCCTTGTTTTAATTATTTTTCTTGATCCTAAATATTTATTTTTGTTATGCCAATTCTTCTCCCTCTTGGTTTCCAAAAATTTATTATTTGTGTTTGGAATTGTTTCTCTAACAATAAAAATAAATTTAATAATCAATTTAATTACTTTTTATTATTCATAGTTATATTCATTATAAAATTATTACTCATTTTTCAGTCAGAAAGGAAATATTTTTTTCCATACTATACACATTTTCTAACATTATAAGGTTTTATATAAATGTTTAATATCTAAATTTTATAATTTTTATTTTCCAAAATTAAGTTCAGTTTTTCAATCATTATATGAAATTTATCTACAGGTAAGTTTTTTGTATTTTTTTAAAATATTAAATTTTTAGTGATTAGTGAAAATATTGATTTTTGTGAAAATGTCATTTATTTTTAATAAATAATGTATTTTAACAGCACCATTTTATAATATAATAAAATAATCATAATTTAATTATACATAATCTAATCAGTCATATTTTAATCTTAATTATACCTTATTATTATATAAGTTTATTTTTTGGATTAAAAAAACATTTTTCTAAAAACGAATTTTCGTTGCATTTTGTGTTTTAATATTAAATTAATTTATCCCACTTCAAGAAATTGATTCTTGAAAAAAGGATTCAATTTTTGGAAACATGATCTTCAAACTTGGTTAGTGAGCCCCTTTTATTTTTTTCATTATGATTAATGATTTTAGTAAATATTTTTCACCTCAATAAGGGTAAATCAGGTAATTAAAAATAAAAAAATATAATAAAGACTAAAAATAACAATAACACATTCATTTAATATATTGTATGAGAATGGTTTGATAATAATAAAACATAAATAGAATAGAATAGAATTTTTTCTTATTTTTAATTGAAAATTACATATATTATATTAATTAATTATATAGTAAAAATGTCACTAATTTTCTTCTAATATCTATAATTTTTTTTTACCGAGATAAGAAAAAAAATCTTCAGTTATACATATATATTTTAAATATAAATTATTTTTTATTAGTGTGATTTTTTTAATTTTTAGTGATTAAATAATTACATTAAATGAATATACAACCCTAACACTCTGCTTGTGCAAGCAATTGAACCAAAACTAAATAATTTTAAAAAATATAAAAAAATATTTTTTAAGAGAGTTATAGTATCATAAAAATTTATAGATCAAAATAACATATTATATACGTGTGACTATATTTTAGTTAAATTACTTTTACTTCATGTTGTTTTTAAGGTCAAATTAAATGAATAGTTTTCAAAATTAGATTAAAGATAACTTATAATAAATAATGTTTTATTAAATTATTTTAAAATCATAAATATATAATCTTCATAAAAGGGAAAGGGATATGGTTTAATATATCAATATTGTTCAATTTATGGGTCTATCTCACTTTTATACTGACATTCTTGATCCCTAAAGAGAGAAAATATTAATATCACATTAAATTTCAAAAGGGTTAATAGGGGGGATTAAAACAAATAAATGATGTAAAAATATAATATAAACTTGTAAAAATTTATTTATTGGGTGGATTTATAAACTTACTAATATTATCATTTAAATATATAATTTTGATCCATTTTTGTACAATAATTAATTTATATTAATTTAATATTTTATGTCATTCTAATAGTGTCCCTCCCCTCCCTTATAAAGGGGAAAAACTATTGTCTCTTATTCATAGAAATAAATACTTTTTATAATCCAATAACTACCCAAAAAAATTAATAAAATACATAAACAAATCCAAGGGAATTTTTTTTAAACTATGATACCATCATAGTTAGGCTTTAGGTATTAAACTAAAGTGGTTGCCTGAAGAAGATGTATAGTTTTCGACCGAGTTTATTTATATTTTTTCATATTATACCAACCTTAGCTATTATTAAAACATATTTAAATAAAACAAGTTTTTCAAATATACTATTATATATTTATATTAATTTAATAACATATATCTATCTCCATATACTATCAAATGTGAAATGAATCCACCAGTCATGTGTACAACGGAGTACCACCTCCCCAGCCTATGTAATTTACTTCCCATCAACACCTCTTAGGGATAGTTATAGATATGGATTTGAAACATATATATTTTATATTAATTAAATATTTTCTATTTTATAAATATTTTATATCATATACATTCTTATATTTCCATTCATTGTAAAATGATAATGTCAATCATGTGTGCATGTGGTCTACCATATCCACGAAGCGGTATGATTCATTTTTCATAAAAAATCACATGTATGTTTCATATCAGTGTATTTAAAGAAATTATATGATATTTATGTCATTATATTCATTATGGAAAGATAAAAAATATACTTACATTCTTTTCATCATGATTATTGAAAGATGGAAACATTACTCAGGCGTACATATGACCTATCATCTCCATGATCGTAAGATATTTGTTTTTTCATGAAAATATTTCACTATTGGATTTAAAAGTATATTTCATGAATATAAATGATAATTATTTAATGATTATTATTCTGGATTTTATGGATTAATCAATTATTTTACCATAGTCAACCTATAGAAGTCATTTTGGACATATGAGTTGAATATCATAAAAATGTATGATGTGAAGTTAATTGATTAAGTAATAGATAAAATTAATAGAATAATAAAATTTGGAAAAGTTATTAATAAATTAAATAATTAAAATTATCTTATTATTTAAGAATATAGAGAATTTACAAGATAATTTAGACTCAATGTAAGGGACACTTTAACATAAAATCCCATTTTGAATGTTTTAAAGATTTATCTTCTTAACCATTTTCTTCCATTTCCATATTATTAAAATTATATTATATATGTTTTTATTTTGATAAAATGAGTTATAAAGGACAAAATACATCATTTTATTACATTATTTAAAAGGTTTTATAAAGGAATAATTTTATGTATTTTATATGAACTGTTTTAACATTCTCAAAAAAAGAAACAAGGCCTGTTTTATTTTAACATATATAGTGTCAATGAAATTTCCCACCTCCAAAACCATTATTTTTATATTTTTATCTATTTATATGATTCCATGTTTTATTTTATGGAAAACCACCATTCATTTTTTTGGTATTTTTTTGGTATTTTTTTGAAAATTGTGATTTTGAGGAAATGGATATATTAATATCAAAAAGGTTTACTTATTGTTTTAAAAGGACATTTTTATGAGTTTGATGATATAAATGAAAGATTTTAAAAAATAATTAATTAATTTTATTATCATTTTTAATTGTTTGTGATAAAGTGTGATATTGATTTATCTAATGATGATGAGTGAGCCTAATATAGAACATGATGACGAGTGAGCCCAGTACACCTCTTTAATGCATTAGGTAATAATTCAGTTCTATAGAGAATTATGTTGGAAGTCAGCAATAATGTATATTAAAATTATAAGGTTTTTTAACAGGGTTATTTTAAGGGTTCTATGATAATGGTATCCTGAATCTCCTACAAGACCTTTCTACACTTTCTAATGAGTTTTCAAGGAAATAGATTGATTTTGAAATTTGAGCTAATGATTATTTTAAAGGAAGTATTATAACCTTTTGGGTAAAATGTTGTGTTTTTTGTAAATTTTTCATGGGTTACCATTTTTTCAAATAAAACCTCATGATTAATATTCTTCCATTCTATTTTCTTATTAGGATTTTATGAAAATATTTTGGCATTAAACTTAAATACATGTGTATGTAAATGATTATTTGAGCTCAAAGTTTATTATGTTAAGAAAAAATATTTTTATGATATCATGGTTTTAAAATGGACTAATGGGTTTATTTTTATACCCTTATTGACTTATTTGTGCTCATACTAAATTTTAAATGCCTTTCATATGTTTTAATGATGAGTTAGAATAAAAAAGAATTCAATTTGAAGACCATAATGTTTTTTCATGAAAAGAAAACATGTTTCTATTTAATGGTTTTTTATTTTAGAAAAAATGGATAATATGAGGATGTTACTAACACATATTTTATTTTGTTTTTATATAATATTTATGAACCAATTCTCTAAAACTATAAACCCAAAAGATCCACAAAAAACAATAAAGTCAGTTCTTATTTAAAAATGAAATTATGAATTGAATAATGATTGGGTCCTTATAGTTGATTTTAGAGGCCCATTTAGAATAGTTTAAAGGTTCGGATAATGATAATAGAAACTCCATTAAAATAATATATTTTATGATTTAATTTAAATGATATAGATTTTAAATATTACCATGTTGCTTATTCTAAACTATTGATATTCAAAATGGTTTTACACATATAAAAAGAGGAAGAAGAATTATGAAGGTGACGAGAGGACAATACCCTTCCAAAACAATAACCTATAATGGTTGAAATTGGAATTGATTAGTTCCTTGCTATAATGGATTAGTTGAAACAAATATAAATAATGGTTGAAACCCTTATAGAGAGAAACCATATTCACATAGTAGAACATGTCTATATTGGAGCATTTCAAGAAAAAAAACCTCCATAATTAGTGGACTATATGATCCTATGGTAGCTAATACTTAGAAAATATTTTTGAATTTTTGGGAAGTTCTGATCAACAAAAGGTATCTTTTTCTATTTACGCTTTTGAAAGAGAAACTTACTAGTGGTGGTCGATATATAAGAATATTAAATGAATGGAAAAGATTTACTCCTTGGAATGGGATTCTTTTTTGGATATTTCACTTGGAAAATATTTCCCTAAGGTTATTCAACTTATGATGGAAAAAAATTCTTGGATTTGATATGGAAGGAGGATGATTCAATGGCTATGTAAGAATAAAACATCCATCAATTAGTAAGGTACACACCAAATTTTATCATGTATCTTGATATTAAAATTAGTTAGTTTTAGTATTTATTGAAACTAATATATCTAAGGGAATTATCTTATTGTAAATACAAAATAGATGTGAAACTTGTTTGATGTGATGTGAAGGTAGAAATAGAGTTTACTAATGATCATGTATTCCATGACAATAAGAATAATAAAAGGTATATATGGAAGGAAATCGAGAATAATATATTAAATAAATAAAAATGAATGGAATTAAACCTTCCAAATTTTTAAAAGTGTTTTAAGAATAACCCTAGATAATTATTTTTAAAATTATGGATGTTTTTCTGATGTTAAAAGTTTGGACATTTAGATCATGACGGAAAAGAAAATGATCTGACAAATAATGAAAATATGATGGAAATATTAGTTAATTGTAATAAGATGGATCATTTTATGAGTACTTATCCAAATATAGGAATGATTTATGAAATTCAAAAGGATCACAAATATAATGGTGTGTCTAAATAATTTTTGACTAATTCGGTAGAAGTTAGACCATCCATCAATGTAGTGTTAGGTACATTACTTATCTGTTCATATTTTTTTAATGTCTTGTTCTTTTCTTGGTCTACAAACTCTTTAATTTATGAGTTATTTTATGATAAATTAGAAATTTCACCTCCAAAAAGGAAGCCAATAATTTTGGTAAAAAACATGGGTTTGTATTAATGGAAAAAATATAATAATATTCTTTTGTTGTTTGTGGAATTTCTTTACTTAGAACCCTTATTTCCATGCCTCTTTTTGAGTTTTATGTTATCTTAGGAATGGATTTGCTTTCTATTTATCCCGCTAATATAGATTATAGAGATAAAGAAGTTACTTTTCATAATGATTTTATGGTTGTATATTATAATAAACTTCAAACCATTGATAACATATTAAGAAGATGAGAACCTATTAAAATATGGAAATAAAAGTTATCTTGCACATATTGATGAAAAGAGAGAGGCTGTACATATATTTGATTTCCCTGTAGAGAATGAATATATGGATGTATTTCCTAATGTGATTATTGGTATTATACTAGATCATTAAGATGAGTTTATTTTTGACTTAGTTCTAGACAATAATAAAATTTCAAAACCACGTTATCAAATAGATCAATTAGAACTCTTGGAATTGAATAATTTGTTTCAAGAGTTTCTATATAATGGTTTACATAATCATACAACATCACCAAGGTGTGACCCTATTTTATTTTTTAAAAATAATGATGTTTCAATGAGACTTTTCAATGATTTTAGATCGTTGAATAACATAACTCTTAAGAAAAAGTATCCTTTCTTCTTATTGATGATTTATTGAATCATCTCTAAGGAGAATGTTTTTCTTCAAACATTTATCTCATTACAAGGTACCTTTAATTGAAAGAGAAGGAGGGAAATGTTCTAAATACATAATTTCAAACTATATATGAGAATTATGAGTTTTTAATTATGCCCTTTGGATTATCTAATTCACCAGTTGTATTAAAGGATCTTATGAGTAGAGTTTTTTCATGTCTATTTAGATAAGTTTGTGGTTTTGTTTATTGATGATATATTATTATATTCAAAATGTCACGAGGATAATAAAAAACACCTAATGATTTATTTTCAAACATTAAAATAAAATAAACTATATCAAAAATTTATTAAGTTTAAATTTTTAATGAAACAATGTATTTCACTTGGAAAATTATTTTTGAAGATGGAATACTTTTTGACTAGATTAAAATAATGTTGCGGAAGAATGGAGAATATCAAGAAAATTCATAGGGATTCATAGTTTTCTTTGATTAGAAAGTTACTATCGATGGTTTGTTAACATATTTGATTGGTTTTATAGCCCACTAACTATATTAAATACAATATGAGTTAAATTCTTTTAGAAAAAATAGTGTAATGACTATTTCTTGGAACTGAAAAGAAGATTTTTGAATGATCTACTTTTGGACCTAACCTCTAGAAATGGTGAATTTTTTTCTACAACGATGCTTCGTTGAAGGGAATTGGTTGTGTTATGATATAGAATGATCAAATAATTGATTACACTTCATGATAACTGAAACCTCTTGTGTTAAATTATCATACACATGATCTAGAATTATCTATTTTCGTTTTCAATTTAAAAATATAGTTACATCATTTATATAAAGTAAATTGTGAAATATATAATGATCATAATGGTTTGATGTATATATTTTCTCAAGAATATTTGAACATGAGGTAAAGAATGTGAAAAAAACTAATTACGGATTATGACTATACAATTAATTACCATCATGTAAAAGAAAATAGAGTAGTTTATGATTTGATTTTGAAAAATAACACCTCATTAACTATGAAATATCTTGAAAATAGTATTTTGGTTAATGATTTGATTAATGATATCCTAGAAATTATGCATTTAAGAACTCCATATGTATTTTAAGTTTTTCTAGAGTCATCACTGTCCAAAAGGATTAAAAAAGAACATAAGGAATATAATTTTTTATAGGAAAAGGTAGAATCTATTATATAGGGTATGCTTCCAAAATTTAATATTCATTAGGAAGGTATTATTATATTTAGAAAGAGATTTTGTGTGCCTTGTGATTAATAGTTTATGATATAATTATTGAGTGAATCACATAGGTCCCCATTTTCTATTTATCCTGGAAACACTAAGATGCATATATACCTTTTGGAGTATTTCTGGTTAGAAGGAATGAAAAGAAACACTGCTAAATTTAGTATGAAATGTTTGAAATGGAAAAAGGTTAAAACAGATTAAAAATTATGGAAGGGGATGCTTATTCCATTTCCTATTCTAGAATTAATGTGGGAGAATATATCTATGTATTTCATTTTGGTATTTCTAAAGACATCTCATGTTAATTATTATTTTTTGGTAATTATTTATCAATTAACTAAAAAAATAAATTTCCTTCCCATTTGAAATACTATATCTATAAACCAGATTTATCAACTATACATCAAGGAGATAGTTAGATTAGATGGAGTTACTCTCTCAATTTACTCTAACCATGATCCCATATTTACCACTAATTTATTTAAAGGATTTCATATATTTTTGTGTGCATAATTTAATTCATTATAGCTTCTCATCCTCAATTTGATGGAGAATCGTAGAGAACTATTCAGACTTTGGAAAACATGGGTTGTGCTTGTTCAATGGATTACCAAGGAATTTTTTATTAAATTCTAACATTGGTTGATTTTTTTTGTAATAGTTGTTTTCATTCTAATATATAGATGACACCTGTCAAGGCATTATATGTAATGTGACGTGAGACTCCATCATGATGGGAAGAATTAGGTAAAAATAAGTTTATCGGAACATATTTTGTAAAATAAATGGTCTAGAAGATGAATATGATACATAAATAAATGAGTATGACATGAGGTAGGTTGAAAAGATATATAGATAACCGGAGGAAATATATTTCTTTCGAGGTAGGAATTCATGTTTATTTTAAAGTCTCACCCTAGAAATATTTTATGCATTTTGGTAAAAAGAGGGAAGATAAGTATGTGGTTCATTTAAATTTATGGAATCCTAGATAAAGATGGACCGAACTCTTACCAAGTGGCCTTAACAATTATTTTATCTTAGGTACAAGATGCATTTCATGTTTTTATGTTACGAAAATAGACACATGATGTATCTCATGTTTTTCTCCCTATATTATCATAGTTAGTAGTAAACCATTCATATGAGGAAAAACCTATTTAGATTCTTAGCCATTGAGAGATTGTGTTATATAATAAGGTGATTCACCTTATTATGGTTTTGTGGAAAAACTATATGATTGAAGGAGAAACATGAGAATTTGAAAATACTATGAAGGAAAAAATGTTTCCACTTGTTTAAGTAATGAGTAAAATTGTGAGGATGAAGTTTCCAAAAAGTTGCAATAATGTCACAACCAAGGAAAAGTTAATAATAAATTTCATTCCTTTGTAGAATTCAGAGTTATTTTTACTATAATAATTTTATATAATTTTTAAATAAAAAAAATAGTTTTCTTCCCATTAGAATATTTTTCTTAAGTTAAATGGTTTTATTTAAAAGTTAAATTATTAAATTTTATAATTTGAATTTAAAATAATGAACTTAATTTTTGGAATCATCATATAAAAATTAGATTATGGGGATATTTTAGTATTTTTCTAAAACATTAAATTTCTAGTGAATAGTGAAACATATATATTTCCTACATTGATATATTTTATTTCATGAAAGGGAAGAGAACAAAAATAGTTCAAGGAGTTATAATGTAGTAAAATATATGGGAATCATCTTTAAATAAACTATCACACTCATAGGGGGATATTGTACTGGTAAATATGGTTCATTGGTTACCTAGAGAGGCCCAAACAACAATGAAATAGGTGAAATTATTACCCTCCTTCTATGTATGATAGAGATCAATGTGGATTTTGAGGAAAGTTATTCATATATAAATGGAATAAATGATATACCAAGGCATATAAATATCCTTCTAGATAGACCTGAGTATATAGAAAAGTTATTTTCAACCTGGTTAAGAATAATTCCATGAGAGCAACATAAATCCAAGCCCATGAGCATAGAAAAAACTTATGCAATGATATAATCCCCATGATCAAAGAAAAAACTAAAAAAAATAAGAAAAATCCAGACCTATCCAAAACTGCTCCCCCTATATATATTAATTAGAGATATAAGCATCAATAATAAGTTTGAGAACACTCACTGGAGGTATCCAACTCACCCATTTACCTTTTCTACATGATTTAATGTCCATAATAATTGAAACATGACCAACCAGGAGAAACCAAAGAGATAAGGAGAGATACCACTACGTTTTTAGGGGAATTATCTTAGCCTATAGATATCTAGCCTAGACCATCATAGCTAGCCTCGAGTAGTTGAGCCCCTCATTCCTAAATATGTTTTGAGAACTATAGATACTCTATCATCGGGCTACATAAAACAAAAATATATCATTTCACTGATAATAATTTACTTAAAAATCAGGAAACCAGTATTTTAGAAAAACATCATCAAAATATCCATGCACCTCCATGCCACTCAACGATCAAAGGCCACACAAAACCAAGGCCGACCACTCACCTTCAAAAAAAATGTGGGAATTTGACCCCCCTTGGGTCCCAATAGTTTCACTAAGAAACAATGGAAATCCCCATGCACCACACCCCCTTATATGTGGGAGGATACTGATTTAGAACACTCCAAACAAGGAATTTATATTTACCAGGAATATTATGAAACGACAACGTAAACCCCCATGCCCCGAGATAAGAACTTTCATGCAAAAACCACTAGGATTCCTTCATCAAAAAATAACTTTCGAGGATTTTGTACGAAAATATTTATTCAAGTTTTACATGGTCACAATTATTCTGAAGAATTCATGCTATTGTGAATTGGGAATATCATGGATGAAAGGGGGGAAACAAGTGGCTCGTGCAAAGCAAATGTCAAGCCTCAGTTAACCTGAGAAGACGAACATGCTCCCCACCCTGTTGTCATCACTAAAGATGATCAAACCACACCCCACAATCCATCTCATGTTTTATTTAATATTATGATATTGATGGATGATCGAGTACTAGTGTATTTAACTTTTTACCATCACCTATCCTAATTATACCTATATTTGTTGGTGATCTAACTTTCTCATAGAGTTTATCCTTCTATGAAGTCCCATGGAATCCGGGCTTGGAGGAAGATTATGGTGTCTGAGCCACTTCTATTATTAATTACTATATCCTCCGAGTGATGGGATATCCTATACCATGGAGCCCATTAATGTATTCTCGCATCTTACACATCCCAGATAAACATATCCAGAATGTTCTCAATTTTTATTATATATATATTTCTAACATTTGTAGTTGACATTATATTCATGGGTATGGGAGGAAGAATGTTTTTAACAAGAGTGATACCTCCCCTAAAGGGGGGGGAGTGATTTTTATAGTTCATAGCATGGCAATAAATTATACCAATAAGGCCATGAAAATGATAAATCCTTATAGATCCTTGGGATATTGGAGCACCTAGATATTACCTAGGGAAAATGCCTTTCGGGGACACTCAATTTGTATTAAATTATATTTCCTCAAACACTCAATCATGAACATGATACAAATACATTAATTTTACTTTATAAAAAAACTACCAAATCTAATTTGTGTATTCATAAATAATAATGTCGAGGGCCTAAATAGATCTACCACTACCATTGGTGAAAAATGAAGTTCACCCGCACAGAAATGATGACAGTCCCCATTGAAGTTTTGATTAGATTGGAATGCATGAACATACCCCCATTGACTATCTTATATAAATATCTACCAACGGAGTATTCATAATGAAGGAAAATACTATGGTAGAGAGGGTTTCTATTCCTTATACCCCTAACTAACTTTAAGAAACAACAATTTCCCCAATGATGTTCACAAAAATACAAGATATGAAAAAGCATCGGAATAAAATATCAAGAACCCATTAAAAAACACATGAAAACCATGAATCCAACTATAAAATTATACTCCACCCTATGACATTTCGTATCTATATCGACCTTCACTATGATATTAGACCTAGTAGAATTATTTTTGATATCTTGAATCATCTCATGGGGCATGGAAATGGAATATTGGGTAGATATTCTTTGAATGGAGTCATGTTTTTCATCATAATTCCATATAGGAAGATGAAAATAGAGCCTTATATTAATAAAAGTATAAAGGAATTTGTACAGAAGGATTCATTAATTGATTGGTCTATACTATTTTTGGGAGGATGGATCTTTTAATTTCAAAATGGGAATCAGTGTAGTGGAACATGCCACTCCTGGTAAGCCTCCTCCTTGAATGAAGTATTGAATAATAACCAACATCTCTTTCATAATGTGTTCCCAAGAAGATATATAAAAGGATATTGGGAACCCATAATGACCAACAGAATATCTATATTTGGGACCTGTAAAAATCCCCCCATGACCTCCTTCACATCCAGTATTTTCTCAAAAAACAACTGACATCCAATGACACCACATGAGGGATATTATCAAATATATCTTCCTAAACACTAGGGTAGAAATAATTGATGCAAGGATTAAAATCCACATGAAGATAAAAAATTTAAAGAATCCATAACTCCAACCATTTGTTAATCATTGGTCGAGGATGCATATTCGATAAGGATATTAAAAACATTGGAAGATTTTTTCTCCCAAATGAATGCAGGGAAAAAATAATACATTCTTATCTCCCTTTATTAACCAAGTCACCCAAGAATTTTCTCTTTCTATTACTTCATGTTCAAGAATAAGTTCAGCCAAATGAGTCTTCATTCCAACCAGGTTTCTGAAAAAAATATTGCCCCTCTATGTTTCCAACTCCATCTCGGTCTACTCAATATCTAACACGAGTTGGTTAGACTCCATGAAAAGGGAGATATTTATGGAATACCATGTTTATAGATCCTCTTTCAAATTTCTATGATTATTGTGTATTCCAAACCAAGATCAACCGTCCCTACTATTCTCCAATGACGCAAAAATCATAATATAAAAATTTGGATCCCTCATGAATTGGATCAAAAATAAGAAAATCTCACTAGATACACCACTTTCAAAAAGGAAGATAATGGGAGGAGAGTGATCATAAAGATCATAGATAAGGTGATACACTTTAGCATTAGGGAATGAGTATATATCCTAGATATTAGATATGCAGTAGTCTGGATTACACCATGTTCAATGGTTTAGACATTGGATGTTTCACCTAGTGTATTTATCCCTCGATAATCATGTGTTGAGAAGCACATTCATGGCCGAAAACTAGTGAAATATTATCGGTTTTTTCTCAAATTAGTTCCTCCTCCATTGTTCTGTTATGATTCCCAAAATACATTAAAATCCCCTCCCACCATACATGCTTCATTCATTGGATTGATGTTTCCCATATCATGCCAAAAAAACTCCATCTACCTCATGTCACATTTGATGTAGATGAAGTAAACAAATTAGCTGAAGTTACCTAGTCTCATCCTGGTGGGAATATGTTGATTAGAAATAATGTTGTTTTGACCATGTGAGAATTATTCTTGAAAACACATATATGCTAATTTTCAGTCTCACCGTGTAAGCAGTTAAAAATCCCTATATTCCTAGAAAATTCATGAATATATGTGGGATTCCATTTGTGTTCAATAATGGACACTGAATAAACCATTTTACTATGGAGATCAAAAAAAGGTAATCCACTTTAGCTTGTGCTCCCAGGCCCCGAACATTCTATAAAAGGAAATAAATAATTAACACAGGAGACACCTAGATTTGACTCCCATTTTCAAAAACTTGTTGATTTGCAAGGGGAAGAGAATATATCTTGATAAAACAATATACAGTGCAAGAATATCTGAGTTATGGAGAAATCCCAAGGACTTACTTAGCAAAATATGTGTGTAATAGTGCACTATACCCATTTAAAAGTGAAATGGGAGATAAATATGAGGTGCTAGGATCACTATGTTGAGAGACTAGAAGATCCAATTTCTTTCCAGGCTAAGGATATGGGTCCAGATTCCCAAAACTAGAGATAGACTTCGTAATATATGAATCCATGGGCTAAACCTATAAAACTCATTACAACAAGCCCAGAACTGGAGGGGAAGGAAAATGTGGATAGAATACCACAATTTCTATAAAAGATTTCCATTTTTCAATGGAATTAAACCCCCAATTAAATATTGAAGGGTTTGGTGGAGGGTCTATAGGATCAACATAGATGATCTACACTACCATTGGGATGTCACTAACCACCATATCGAGCTACTTCACCATCTGGGATGAAGGGTGGCTAAGATCTGTGGGTTGAGCTAGGGAAGGAAGAACATGACTTGGTTGATGCTTCTGAAAAATAGAAAGAGAGTGGTGTATTTTTAATTTATATGTGGTATTCTAACATACTCATATAGTATTTCAATTAATGGTAATTTTGTGCTATTTTTCTATGAATTTGTCTTATATATTATTTAATGTAAGGATAAAGTCCAAATTGTCACTCTCTAGCTTTTAATATCTATAAAACTTTGTGATAGGGATAAAAAAAACTAATTTTTATTTATAAATTGTTATTTTTTAATATAAATTAATTTATTTTATGGAGAAAATTTGTTTTTAAATTTTATTAAGGAAATAATTGCTTTAAATTCTTATGAAACACCAATACAGCACATATGCAAGTAGTTGAGAAATCATGTAAATAATTTTAAAAACCCTAAAAGTTATGTTTTTAGGTCTTTTATAGTGTCTCATGAATTTTATACAGAAAAATAACATATTAGGGATGTGTTAATATATTATATTTTAAATTATTTTCTTGTATGTTGTTTTCAATCTCAAATTAAATGAATAGTTTCAAAAATGATATTAATGATATTTTATAACAAATAGTGTCTTACAAAATGATTTCAAATTCATAAAAAACATATATTCACCAAACTTTATGATATGTGATTTAGAATATAAACCATGTTTCATTTATTGGTAAATTTCCCTTTTATAGTACCCTTATTGACCCCTAAATAGTAAAAAATGTTGATATCACAATAATTTTCAAAAGGGGAAATGGGGTGTTAGAAAAATGGATAAGGGTTGAATCATAGTATAAAATCAGTAAAAAAAATTTAGACTATTTATACCCATAAAAATCATATATTATAAATATATCATTTTAGATCTATTTTTACATTTAAAATTAATTTATAATAATGTAATACTTTATGTAATTCAAAGATTTCCCCTCCCCTCTCTTAAAGAAGGAATCATCCTATCCTATTTTATTCACACATAAAAATCATTATGTTTCATAAATTACCTACCAAATTACCTTCCCCACGTCCCAAATTTTTTTGAGTGCCTTGTTTAATAAAAAAACTATCGACGGAAGGCTTTAGGTATAAACCTAAAGAGGTTTTCTAAAGAAGATGTATAGTTTCTGATAGCTAATTTTCCTTTTATTTATTATTATACCAATTAAAATATTATTAAAAACAAATGAAATAATAACATTAGTGTCATATATTTAATGGTATTTTTTTATTTTATTGGAATATCCTATATCAATCCCCATCTAAAATAAAATGGGAAATGAAACCATCATTCGTGTGTACAACGGTCTAACGCCTTGTGAACCAATGTAATTCATTTTACAGGAACACATCACATGGAACGATATAAAGATGTACTTAATGTATATATATGATATTAATGAAATATCTATAATTATGGAAGGATAATATATCATATAAATTCAAACATATCCATTCATTTAAAAATGGGAACGTCGTTCATGCGTACATGTGGACTACCACCTCCATGAAGCGATGTGTTTTGTTTTTCATGACCACATACCATGGATGGTATATATATTGTTATTTAAAAAAATAATGTTATATTTAAAATATATTTATTATATAATGTTGAAATAATATTTACCTTCTTTCTATCATGATTTTTGAAAAATAGAAACATTACTCAAATATACGTACAACATACCGTCTCCTTGATCGTAACATAGAACTTATTTCATAAACATATTTCCAAGATGATTTTAAAATAAATTATATTTATAAAAATGAATTCTATTTGATTATTATAATTCTTTAAATCATTTTATAATGAACTTTTTTACCAAATTCAACCTATCAAAGTCATTTTAAACATGTGATCCAAATATCATGAAAACGTTCAATGTGAACTTAATTGATTAAGTAACAGATAAAATTAATGGAATAATATACAATAAAAGGTTCTTAAAAAGAAAAATAAATAATTTTTGATTATTATTTATGATGACAAAGAATATATGTGATTATTCATACTTATGGTAAGAGGAAAATTAACATAAAACATTGTTTTAATGTTTTATGGATTTATTTTTTAAATATTTTTCCACCATGTCCATATTATTAAAATTATTTTGTGGATGTATTTATATGGAAATAAATGAGTTATAAAGGAAATATTACTTATATTTTTAATTTATTTCAATTTTTTTAAATGGAATCCTTTTATATATTTTATACAGAATGTTTTAAATTTCATTATAAAAGGAAAAAAGTAATATTCTATTTTATCATATGCAACATCAATTAATTTTTCCTCCGCAATAAACTTTATTCTATATTTAGATTAATTTATAATCATACAAATGTTATTCAATGAAAAGTCTATGTTCCCTTTTTATTGGAATTATATTTATGAATTTTGTTTAATGAAAAGGGATATATCAGCGTTTAAAAATGCTATACTTATGTGTTCAAAAAGATATTTTTATTACTTTGATAATTGAAATGAATTTTTTTTATTTCATAGATTTTATGGTCTGTATAAATTTTATATGATGATAAATGATCCTAATATAGCTTATGATGATGGGTGATCCTGATATATCTCATGATCTTTGGTGATCCTGATATAGATCTCAAATGTTTTGGGTAAATATTATGTTCTATAGATAATTTTGTTTGAAGTTAGCTATAATGTTATTTCTTATTGTAATATTCCTTTTAAGGGTTATTGTATGGGTTCTATGATGATTATTCACCAAGGAACCTAATTGACATTTCTATTATTACTAATGACTTCACATGGGAATCATTTAATTTAAAATGGAAAGGTAATAATCATTTTATAGGAATTATTGTGCCATTTTAGGGTAAAAATTTATCTTTTAGGAATTTTTTTTCATAGGTTTATAGTGTTTTCTAAGAAACCCCAAGGATTATGATTTTCCTTTATATTTTCTTATAAATTGTTTTATAAAAAAATTTTGGAACTAAAGAAGAAGTCACATGTAATTAAATAATTATTTTAGATCAATGTTTATTACTTTGAGGAAAACACTTTTAATGAACTCATAGTGTTAAATTGGAATAAAAGGTGTATTTTTTTACATAACTTACTGGGATTTTTGTACCTATCCTATATTTTTAAAAGATTTTTTTTTCAGATTTAAAGATTATTTGGAACAATGAAGAAGTCATGGTGAAAATCATAGTGCTTTTTATTGAAAAGAAAACATGTTTAATTTTGAATGTTTAATATTGTGGATAAAATTGATACTAAGAGAAAGAAGCTAACATATATAATTTTGGTTTGTTATGTAAGAGTTATGATATAATTCTCTAAAACTCTAAACCTAAAAAGATCCATTAATTAAAAGAAAGTGAATTATTTTCTAAATTTTTTATTGTGGTTTGAATAAGGATATTTACCTTATATAATAATTCAATGATGAAGTTACCTTCTTCTTGTGCCTTTTAATACCATATTTCATCACATTAGTTGTTTTTCCCATGACATTATGATTACAAATTTCTAGGCCGGATTCAAGTGTCATAAAAATTCTAGATTCATAAAGGATGTGTTAATGACATAGGTATTGATGTTTTGTGGATGGATCAAGATGGCATAGAGGATGTGGGCGATGGAATCATGGATTGGGACCCCAAATTCTAGTGAAAGGTATAGCATCTATAGTTTGGGTGATTGGAGTTCTGATTTATCACCAACAAAGTTCAATAATGTACAATCAAAGGATTTACCTAACATTTTTTATGGATTTTAAGTGAGTCAAAATGAATTATGGGTAGTGGTTTTGGTAGATTTTTCATCCATGTGATGATAAGATTAAATCTCTATCAAAAACACGAATACACACCGTGTATCCCAATGGAACACACACTATGAATCTAGGGATCTCATGGAAGATAGGGTTTTAGCCTGTGTTAAATATCATACACTAGGTGGGTTGTCTCATACACTGTGTGACCCTACCAGGACAACTGATTCGGGTTCTGAGGTCACATGCCTATGAACCCATGTAAACAAACACATCATGTCCCCAGATGGACGCACCATGTAAAGGTATGTTGATACCCAATCCATATTCCAAGAGTACATGGCTATGGCCCTAGGTGAACATACACGTCATTCCCTCATCGGGGTACACCATGTGGAGTGACATGGTCAGAAAAACCGTGTCTAGTGGAGGGCATTCCTTAACACTCAAGTGGGTTTACATACTTTGTAACCCTATGTACATGACATTTAATTTTCCCAAGAACATATACCTTTTTCATTTACCTCTATGTAGATCATATTTAGGTCTACAAGTATCACATATCGAGGAATTTTCCTTGTAGGACTTGGTGATAGCCCTCTTTTTGGAATTAGAGCCATAAAACAAGGTGTTATGAGAGATTCACTTCTTCCAACGATGCTTGGATGGGCAAAGTGATCAAGTATGTTCATCATATAGATGTAAAGGTTGGTTCTACCTTATCACACTAGGGTATGGGACCCCATACTCTTTATATAGGTATAGCTGATACTGTTCCAAACTACATAGGGAATGTGTCCTCTGTCAACATTGTGATACTTCTCGATCAATAAGTTTATGAGGGGAAGGGTTCCTCTACTAGAGTATGTTATCCCTCGAATGTGAAATGTTGTGGAGAGTTGTGGTGCATCCAATATGATTCTTGTGAGGATTTTCATGTTACATGGAATCTAATATTGGACCTTCGAGAGCAACATTTAGACTCATTGTTCTTAGTTGGATGTGAATATGATGATCCCCTTTCTCTCATATCATGGTATTCTTTTTGAGTTTATGTATTTTTGGATTTATTTTCTATCTTTCCTTATAGTCTAAGATGATTTATTTATTTTATTTCACACCTCATTGTTTTTAAGTCATTCTACTGGGTATATATATAATCACCCTTGAATGGGACATGTTTTCATGTGTTGTGTCTTGTGTAGAAAACAACCATATCAGTCATCAATTTGATAGACATACTATCGAAGGATCATAGTGGTGCATGGAGGTGCTGACCATGTTTGGTGGTTATCCACAAATATTTCAAGCCAAGCTCTCATTATTTTTTCCCTTTCCTTGTATTAATCCTGTAAGGACCTCATTTCTAGTTGGGCATATATTTTCCCCCTTTATATCACTTGTATTACCTTTCTTCACTTTTATGTATTTCTTAGGGGTTGTTTCATGCATAGATCACACACTAGGAGCTTGAGTATTTTATAATATTTTTTCACTATTTCATAAAGTTAGTTTAGCTCATTAATACATGTATCTTAGGTTAAGGACACTTATTTAAATGTTTTTACTACTCATTTCTTATATCCAGCTCATGGCCTGTAGGATGTGGGATAAGGGTGTCACTCTCGGCTTACTACTAGCCTTAGTGGGGGCCTGATGGGTCTGGTTATTAGAAAAATAAACATTGAAATTCCTTGATATAAAATATTATCCTCAAATATAAGTTAAATCCATTAATATTTATTCAATTCTAAAAATCATAATAAAATTCAGGTACTAACCAAATTTTCATTCCTTTTTTATGAACTTTTTCACAAAAAAATGTCCACCAACATTAATATTTTAAATAATTCCCATATTATCATCATTTTCATTAATTTATTCCATATAGTTCTTCCTCAAATAATATATTTCTCTCCTCCCATATATGGATCCAATATTCTCACTCAAAACGTCATCTTCTTCATCAAAATTTTTCAGCACCCAATGGATTTTAAACATTACATTCTCACCAATAACCATAAAAGATAACTCAACAAATTGAACATCAATCATGACCCTTACTGATAATGTAAAAATACTTGCATGTACAATGGGAGTTTTTAATTCATCTATAATACGCTTAAAAAAATAGAAAATAAGGTAAAATTTATCTACTTCAACCAAAATATCTACAATAAAACCTCATCTATAACTCACTATTGTGTTCTCAAATGGATGAGAGGCTTTGGTGGGATTATGATCCTACAATTACATGATTTTGAATATTGGATATAATATTATGTTCACTATCAAACATTAGAAACACAAATATATTCCAAAATCATAATATCAAATATTAATAGGAATTGAAAAAAATTTCAAATATTTTTTCTTCTCTCATAAATTCCTCAATAACATAGGTAAACATTCTCCCATAAGTGTCATTTCTCCATTTCCTCAAGATTAATTTTTTTTCGAGGACGAATATTTCATGAAATCTATATATTTAGGCATGTTATATAAATCTTATAAATGGGAATGGTAATACTATGTTTCTTAAAAATATTCATAAATGTACTCCTATTATGCTTGATTTTCCCTGTATCCTTTTTGGGAATTGAAGTGGTGGTTTATAAGGTGGTGTATCTTCTTCAATAACTTATGTTTTAGATTAACCTTTACCTTCCCTATCCTATTTTATTTTTCTTTCTTCTCTTTTCCATTTCTTACTCATGTCACCTACTTATTATCAGAGAATTATCATCAATTTATTTTAACTCCAAAGGGTGATAACCTTAAATTAACCCCTGTGTGAATCTTCATGTCACCCAGAAATACTCTTCTTGGACTCACCATAAATATATTTTTGAATTTTTTTAAATTGAAACACAACATTTATCAAGGAATATATTCAATCCATATAACCCACTTCCAACTCACTGATCTCATCAGTAGTTATATTCATGGATATCACCATGGTTTCCTATAATGAATTATTTGAATTTTACGTGACAACCCATATTTTTATTATTTTAACCCTAGTGTTTTTTTCTTAAATCATTTATTCACTTATGTGTTTCATCCATAAATGTTATAATTTATGATTAAAACAAAAAAAATGGTGGATGTACCTTGTCTTTTTTTCATAACTAATATATTTGTTGCAATGATTTTTGAAATATAATTAACTGCCCAGTTAGTGTTCACTATATGAGATCCTTGTGGTTGTTCTAATTCTTTAGCTTTCAATTGAGGAATATTGTTATGAATATCATCCAAAAAGTCATAACACTATCATAATATATTCTTCATCCATGATACTCCCATGGTAGCATCAAAATTTGACCTATAACATTAAGATAAACACCACTATAACAAATTTTCATGACTAAAAACATATATTGTTCATGATGGGGATTCTTTTGAAACATATTTCTAAATCCATCCCAAACAACATAGCGTATCCTAGATTCAGATTGTTCAAAATTTAAGATGTTTAAAAAGAGATTTATTGCTTTAGACGTGGTTGAAGAACTAGATAAGAAACACTTTTCCATATTATACCAGGTTCTTAAGGATTGTGGTTCAAATAATTGAATCCATTCCTTTTCTATGCATCATAATAAAAACTTGAATAACCATAACATTACCATGTCTTTGAAAATTCCATAAAGAAGAAAAGTATCATAGAGTTTCGTGAAACCCTAAAATTGTTTGTTAGGATCTTTTTGTGGTACCATGGAAAGTTAAAGTGAATTTCTGATCATCTAAATTATTTATGAATTTTTCTAAAAGATATTATATGTGACTGGAGGCACTATGATATTTTATCTAAACTCGACAATTGACGTTATAACATAATTTGTTAATGTTATTTTACTTAGTTATCTCCATTGAAAAATATGATCTATCTCTGGTACATGATCCAATAAAACATTGTTTTCTTGCATTTTGTGTCTCTTCAAGATCATATTCATCTTAGGATCATAATCAAATATTTATTATTTAGATTTCACACCTTTTTATTGTGTTCAAAACTCATGCATCCACATGATGTATCTCGACAATCATGACATAAGAACACCAAGATTAAAAAAATAATATAAGATAAAAAATATATTGGATGGGATAATTCTTGTCTTGATATATCAAACCTAGTCTACCATTTATATCAATAGTTTATATACATGATACCAGAAACTTTTACCACCCTTTTTGAATTGTAAATTCTTATGGGAATCATGTTTATAATCTATTATTTTTCTATTTCAAATCAACTACTACTATGACATTGTATATGTATTGTCAATGTTCAAGACCATATAAATAAGGATCCCTAGTTAGAAAACACTAATTTTAAAGTCAATATGATCAATTAAAATGATTAATAAGAAATATAAATCTAAACCAAAGAACATTGAATTTTGAATTTTCATTGATTTATTTATAAATCTAAGATTAGTAGATAATTTGAATTAAGGAGTATTTAATGGGTTATTATTTTGGTATGAGAAATAAATCTAATAAAATAATTAGTCTTATTATTTAATTTATAATTATAATAGTCCTTTTTTATAGTAAATTACATTGACTCATTTAATGACTAGGTGATACAAAACCATGTTTAACAAAAGCTCTCAAAATCAATATATTGTTGAAATAGAATTAAATTGACTATTTCTTTCATTAAAGAAAAAAATTTCTCATTCCAAAAGATAATTATCATACTAAAATACAGAAAAATAGATGTAGTATAATGAATGCATAAACCCAACAACCATCAATATTAAAAATAATATAAATCCATTACTTAGTCACCCTACTTTAAGATACTAAAAAAAAGTTTTTAAACCCTCATGTTTTCCCCAGATCCAAAGCTTTTATCCAAGTTAGGCATGAGAATGTAGAATCAATATCCTAATAAAATTTCCAATCATAGCCTTCGAGCTTTAGAACCTCCAATGAGTGGTTGATCTAATGATAGATGAATGTACTATCTCCTAGAAAAACACTATTTATATAGAGAAAAATACATCTATTAAATTCCTTATATCCCAATATATATTTCTTTAATTTTGGTATAAAAATATATCTCAAATTATTCCTTTAAAACTGAATGGTATATTCCAAATATAAACCCAAAAGATATCATCATATTTTAAAAATATAGAAATATCAAAAATTAAAAAAATTCAACACTTTCCATAATTAGGGAGCATGGGTCCTCATCATGCCATAACACTAGTATCTCAATTGATCACAATACAACATCTTATATTTTTATTCATGATTCCAACATTTATATCTATTTCCAAAAAATAATACTGTAATAGTCACTTTGTTGCAACATGAAAATATAGTGAAGATATGCCATCTCAATTCCATTTGCATTACAATGAAAATAAATTGTCCAGACCACATCATTTCAAATTACAATGCAAAATGGTACCCAATGAAAATGTATGACTTCTCAATCTCCTCTTGTTGCAGCTTAAGGAAAACGGCTATGGAACAACTATTCCATGATTCTTTAAATTTTATTATTTTACAACCTCTCATGGCATAATGTAACATAATTGTAATCTTCTATCATATAATTTTAAATCATCCTAACATATCCAAAAATATATTGATGTTAAATATGTCCATAAAACATTAAAAATACCTTAAATTAAACTAGTATTACAAATTCGTAAATTAAATTAATGATGTAAAATCATGCATATTTTTGAGCTATCAAATATAAAAAAAGTATGAAATATATCAAACTTATATAATCTAAATCAAATATAATTAATTATCCAAGAAAATCCTAACTATAATATATGAATACATTACATGTCATTTATTAAAATAGATGATCACATAAGTTTTCACTCAAATTGGCATGGAAATAAAATTCCCCAGTCTTACTCTATTAAGGTCCAAAATTTCACACGTATTTTTTAAATGGATAAATACTGTCTTGGGTAAAAAAACCTACTACATGATCATGAACATACCTAACCACCCTTGATTAGTTTAACCACATGGATAAAATAAGAAAGATTTCATAGACGCAAATCATACAAATAACACAATGTACGCCACTATATGGTTCATATTCAAGTGGAACAATGATCTTTTGTATAGATATATAGATATGATTTTATGGTAATTTCTATAATAATTTGGTTAAATTGTGATAAAATGGAAAATTGATATTTTTATAAAATTTTAAAGGATTTTTAATGTAATTTTCCTATAGAAATGTTATTATTTACATAGATGATAATATTAACATTGAAATTTAGGAATGTGGCATATGACACTTCAATAATAAATCATGATTATCATGTTGAGGTATAACAGTCATTGAGAGTTTAATATGAGCATACAAATGGTAGGATAAAGTTTTTAATATGGGGTTCTAATAAAACAAAGTGAATGTGTGAGTGGTATTTAAAGATGTAAAAGTGTTTGGATGTGTAAAAACTTGATATTTTGGATAATATTTTCCTTTAAATAATCATTTTATTGATAGATTGTTTCACACATAGCATCATACTAAAAGGATTTGTCCCATATTAGATAAATATTATTAATAAACTTTAATAATAATAAAATATCAATAAAAATAAATAAATTGTAATCAATAAGAAGTGTAAACAAAATAGGATTAATAATACCTAAATATTTAAAATGATATTTTTCAGTAAAAGTGGTTTTCTTTGTATATTGTATTTTCATTTTAAAGTTAAATTAAATAAATTAACATATTTTTTATTCTTTCAAATAAGCTTCATTTTAAAATTTATCATTCCAAATTAGATTACATTTATTTTTTTATATTATTCTAAAATAATTTTTTTAGGTGAATAGTGAAAAAATATTGATTTTTTTAATAACATAAATTTTAGGAAATTATCATAATATAAGAAAGCCAAAAAAGTTATTGAAAAACATTACATATAAAAAATATATATTTATAAACTAAAATAAATCTAAAAAAATATATTTTGAATTTATATAACCCTTGTTTAACGTTTGGAAATGTAATTAATATTATATTTTAAAAACTATTTTTATTTACATATATTAAAAAAATAGTTTTCATCCCTTATAGGAATTAAATCTAAAAAATAGATTTAATTATTTATTTAAATATTTTGATATTATTTAAAAATTGTAATGTCATATTTAGGTATAAAATTACGATTACTTAGATTAAAATTAATGACCTTGATAAAGGTGAAAGGGTTATTTTTAAAGAATTTTTTTATTAATGTTGTGTAATTTTTATATAATAAATTATATATATATATAATAATGAAATTTAAATTACTTTTACACATACATAAAAACATATTATCACTAATTTAATTGGTAATTAATCGGATATATTATTAAGAATACTTAATAGTGAAAATAACATTTTTCTACAAAATATTTTTTAAATATACTAAATATTTTAATTTAAAAGATAAATTAATATTTTTTAGAAATATAATTATATTATATGGAGCATAAGTTTAGGTTGATTTCTTAATTTTTTTAATATGGGTTACCTTATATTTTTAATAAAATCCAAATTACTTGGGTAAAAACTAGTTACCAAGGTAAAAACCAAATTGTTAAATGTAAAAATATAGTTGTAAAAGACTTGAAAAATATTTAAAACATATGTAAAAAAGAATTTTATCATATTTAATGACATTATATCACCCCAAAATTCATTATTTCTCACTTTTGGATCCATTTACCATTTAACAGCGTCATTTCATCATGAAAAAAATATTGAGTATTTAAAAAAATACAATTTTCATCACATATAAATGGTGTTCAGTTCCACCAGAATACTCTATCCATTAAAAAGGATTATATCGACCAGATATTTTTCCTAGTATCAGCTAAACTCTCTACCCATGACTTATAAGTCATTATATTTCAAAAATACCAAGATAAGGATCTTTAAGGCTTTACCTAAGAGAGAACATCCAAAGGGAGAGGTAATTTTCTCAACCGAGCTCTCTTAAATATTTTCTTACTAAAAACCCTAATAATACTCTATAAATTAATGTAATAAAATAATTGTTAATAATAATATTAAATATTATTATAATAATTTAATATAAATTTTCTATAACCCTACATTATTATTTGAAAAATGAAAATGCAGTCATGCATACGTGCAGACTTCAACCTCCAAGACCAATCAGCTTGATTATTCATCACATCCTTACATGGATAGTTAAAAAAATTATTTATTGTATTAATATGATTTTAACAAAATTTTTAAGATTAGTACATCTTACAAAATTCTATATCTTCCTTCTGATCTATGGAAAAAAAATGTGTTTCCTATGCACACTTACAGACTACCACCTCCACAAAAGTGATGTATTTTGTTTTTCAATATCGTCTTTTATTATTTATTAAAATCTATTACAATATAATTAAAAACCTTAAAAATATATAAATAAAATAATTATAATTATGTAATAATGATATTATTCCAATGTAGTAACTTTTAAAACCATACCCACCCATAGATTACAACTTGTTCTTATTTGGGTCTGTTTAACAATCTATACGGACAATTCTATAAATTTTGATATTGGGTAACTACCTAAACATAAATACAAGCAATATTTTAAAATAAAAATTCAATAAAAAATATTATTTTTCTAAAGGTAATGGTAATATTTAACCCATTATTAGGATACCTACCTCGTTCATAAAAATTACCAAAAAAAGATCATCACCGACTTCATTTTCACAAATTATAACAAAAATAGTTATGAAATAAAATTATAAAATGATAAATATTTTTAAAATATCAATTTTAGTACTTATAATCATTCCAAATTTAATTTAATATCAAGAATCAACACTTCCACTAAGAAAATATTACCAAACAACAATTGTTGCTAATAAAATCTAATATTGTAAATAAAATATAAAAAACTAATAAATTTTTAATAATTTATTATAATTTATTTTTATAAATGGTTATGGGAATGAACAAGGTTCTGAAATATGTGATTAATAATGGTATATTTTTTATAAATAATTTTAGGTAACATTTGGATATCATGGATTAAAGGTAAGGTTTTTTGTATCTAAAATCCATTTCATTCAGATATGAAGTGTATTTAACACTTGTTTTATTTTTTGGTGAATATATTGTACAAGAATTTATTATTGTAATATTTTATCATGATATATAATGGATTTACATGTCTATTTCATATTAAAACATTCATTTGTTTTAAATTCAAAAGATAATGACAATGTAAGTCTTTTTGTTAACTCAAACCCCCTTTGTTTGAGTTATAATATCTCATCCTAAACGTTCTACTTCTATTGTTGGTTTCTTCCACCATATTATGTTATATTTCACTTTATATTTTTATCTAGTTAAAATGGAAATTTTGATTCATATATTTCTCTATAATTAATTTCTTCCCCATAAAAGAAATGCATTGTAATTAATAATTAGCATTTCCATTTAATCTCCTTATCTTCCATACCAGTGTTTTTATATTCCATTAAATTTTATACTTTATATATGGAAAAATAATTATTTTTTATCTCATATAAAATTAATATTTACATTATATTATTTTTTTAAATAAAATTTTTGTAACTTTTTTATATGTAATTTTTTTATAAAGGTGTTTTAAAATATTCCAAATGTTTTCCTTTCATGATCATATATTTTATCTTATGCTTCATATTTCCTAGAGAAAACCTTTATATATTTTCAAGTATCCATTATTGATTATTCATTTTAAAATTAAAATTTTCAATTTTCTTTCACGTCTTCCTTTTTAAAATGAATTTGGAATGTGACTCGTGACCTCATATTTTATGATTATGGTGAAAATGATTTCAAAATAGTATTTTAGGGTTTTTATTGTCATTATGATAATTTTTCTTTAAAAATATATAATTTCATTTTTGAAAATGGGCTTTCAAATTATTTTAACTCCTAAAAAGGAAATATGATTATATTTTCTATGCAAAAGTTTTATTTTTAAAAGGAATTCTTGAATTTATAATTCATTTTAAATTCTTGTGTTTTTAAGAAATAATTTTTTTTATTCTATTTATTCTCAAATAATGTTTTTTAAAACATATTTCAGTTACACAATTTGGTTAGTGAGATAATTTTTTTGGTTTTAATAGGTAGTTTTTATTAACATAAAAATAATAAATTTTAAATATAATATTTTTAATGTGTTATCAAGACTTTTAAAAAGAGAGTATTTCATCTCATTTTTATTTGATATATCCAGTGATTCGAAAATTTTGTTTTTCATCTATTTAAATATCATTAAATTTTTCTTATGATACAGTATTGTTATTTTCAATCCACCATCAAAATTATTTTTTGGAATGGTGTATGGGGTGGTCTTAGAATGTTTTTCTTAAAACCAATATATTTTCAATGGGTTTATTATGTGATGTTTTTTGTATGAATGTTTTCATTTTTCAATGGAATATATATGTATATATGATTAATATATGATGAGAGGATCCTATATTACCCTAAAATGAATTGGGAAATCTTTACAAATCATGATATAATAAATGGAATTGGGTTGTGATGATTGATCCACCAAAAAATAGGTTGTGAGGATTGGTCTAGTAAATGAAATTGGTATTGAAGCGTGATTCACCAAGGGAAATAGGTAGTGACACCTGATCTAATAAAGGATATATTATATGATGTTTGATTTACTATGTTATGATTCTTATGATTATTATCATGCAACATTTTAATGTCTTATTCATATGACTTTGCTCTATATACCTCGTTTATTAACAAATAGTCTATTTCCAAGGTATATGTTTGGTCATTTTGGATTCCTTCTATCATGACTTACAATAAAACTTATTGTTCCATATTCCTTTTAATAGGATATTTCAACCATGCTCATTTTTTCACATATACTTATGATCTAACCCTTGTTGGGATGTTGATTAGATTTTTCATTATTGAATATCCAAGATTACCCCTCTCATATGTTTCCATTCCCCAAGATATGAGGATGAGTACAACTTATGAGGAGTCTAGAAATTTTTTTAATGTGGTTTGATTATTGAAAAATGATCACGAGTATTATAAAATAATTTTCCAATGTAACTGTTCTTCAAATACCCTAAACCACACATTCTTGTTATGGTTGGTTTATTGTGAGATAAAATGTTTGATTTATAGAAACGGTGTAAAATAAAAATATGTATATATTGAGTCATCTCACTTTGTATCAAATATGATGTTTAAATATTGTGTTTTTAGCACTAGACGAGAGAGTGCTTGTATGGAGTGCCTCAGGATGAACCCACATTACTCAAACACAAATTCTCTCCTATATTCTCATATTTATATAAATATATCATATATTCCTCCAATGGGTGATTTTCTATCACTTACCATCCTTTGGGGAAACAAATACATAGTTTTCTATTAAAATTAATGTTAAAACAAGAAGGTTTAAAAATTATCAATGAATAAAAGTATAATTATGAAAATTATTATAATAATATGTGAAATTATTTTAAAGAGATATTTGTTTTTGAATTTTTTTTTGAAGAATTAAAATATGATTATATTGATTTTAAAAAAAATTATTATTCTTATAATTATGATTATTTAGAGGTACATCATGTATATGATGTTTTTATTAAAATTCATTGATTATTTTTTTTGTAAATTTTGTTAAATTTATTCCATGGATGTGTTTCATTTATATTCCTTATAAATGATTATAATTTTTCTTCAGAGATATTAATTTATATGTTTATAAATATTATCATGGTGCCTTTCCACAATGGAATGGGGTAAAATATATTCATTTTATGTACCTCTATTTTTGATCCAGCCTTAAGAAACTAAATGAGAGACCAACATCGGGGTCATGAAAAAGGGAATAGGGACCATTCCACTCATTAAATGAATATTTACATCCATAGATATTGGTTAGTGATTGTTATGTAATGTCTTCATAGTCTATGATTAATATGTATTTGGTCATACCATTAATAAATAGGGGGATGTTATCCCAATTTTTATTCTTCCTATATCTTTTTTATAATGGTTTGAGGTTACATTATGATACATGAAACATGATGATATAAATAATATTTAATAAAACTTTCCAATACCCTAATAAATCATCTATAAAGATAACATATCTAACTTTTTATGTAGGGAAGGGAATACTTGGATAGGGGATATACCTTAAAAATAAATTATAATTATGTGGAATTTGATTAACCCAATAGTATAGCCCTTGACATGGGATAATTATATATTATTTTCTATAAAAACTTATTGATATTATATGGCATGAACTGACCCACTAAAATCCAATCTAGGTTGGGGATAAGGTGGGTATACCACCTCAATCCCACCTTCAATAGGCTATGGTATGATGACTATCACCAAGAAGGCATAAAACAAGAAATACCTTATCTAATAACAACTTGGAATTGATATATAACTACGACAATAAATGATACCATAATAAACTAATAATACATATCAATAACTATAATATATAATAAAATGGAATTTTTATTCATTAACAATATAGTACACCTCTGTACAAGAATAAATTAACATATACCATATATAAAAGGAAACACAACAGAGGAAGCTGGACACAAGATAATGGGAAATCCCTCACAACTGCAAGAAATATAGAGAATATCTCACTCGAAAGATATTGTACCATATATCTCACTAATATAAACTTATAATTATCATTAAACATGTTTCATTATCTCCACATCCACCAAGATAATCACCCAAATGTATACCATCTAAATTGACACAACAAAAGCGGGCATGAAGGCTTCTATATGGGTGAGCGTAAACAAACCCAGTACAACACCCAAAAAAAGGGAATATAAAATAACAATCTAGATAAAAACCTCATAATTGGATAGAAAATAAAAATAAAAATAGATATGATTTATAAATAAGAAACATAGGGACATATGGATTTCCCACCATCTCATCTTATCTCCATAATGAATCACACCACATATACATCCATATAAACTTAATATAACATATTAGCCAAAAAATCTAAAGTAAAAGAATTATCTATAAGATACATATAAAAGGAAATAATGGGTATAATAAGAACAAAAAATCACCACATCCCAGTTACACAAAATAAACAAAAGGAATTTATAACAGTCAAAGATTTATGATACCCAAATAATTTGGAATAAATGCCCTACCCAACACTCAAAAAACTCAACATCAACTTGAGTGGGGATCCCACACCTCAACGAGGTCTAAAATTTATAAAGGGAGTACCAAACCCTAGGGAGGACCCAAAACTCTTCAATTATAACATGTAGATGATCAATGGAGTATTGAATAAAAAAAAACAGATGACCCATACTCTGTCTTAAAGGGAATCACTAACTAAATTTGTCATATGGGTCCACATAATTTGTGCTAAACTAGGGAGTACCATCCATGTTTACTATAATAAATGTGTCATCCACATCCTGTTATCATCTCTATAAGTATATAAGAATCAATTTTCCCAAGATTCTATGAAAACAACCCGTAATTATGAATCTATACATATGATAATGTTTTATTTGAAAAAATTATCAGAATTTAATATTAAATTTCATATTTTTTGGCTCCTAGATATGAAATATGAAAAACCCCAAATATGGAATAGTATATGACATATTCTTTCCTAGACATGGTGTGTAAGTCTTGATTATCTTTCTAAAATATACCATTACATCCAATTATATGCTTTTAACTGACATGGTGTGTCTAGATTGATTAATACCTAAGAATGTATAGTGGTCATCTTGGCATACAATCTCAATATACAAGGCATGATATATAGATGATATGGAGTGTTTATCCTGGAGAGTATTTTTAGAATACCCTATTTCATCCTATACATATAAATATACCATGATACGACCCATTTTTACCACTATTAGATCATAGTCTATATAATCACACAACACTCTAACATTCCTCATATACGATGAATACTCATGTACTATAGCTAATTCAAACTAAATGAACGCTTTCACTTAAGCCACATCACTCACCATGATATTTATGTTTTCATATTCATTTATTGTCACCAATCCTTCAAAATTCCTATAACTCATTGAATAATTTAGACCACTCTCTATAGGATTGAAAACACCATCTACAACTCAGTTCCAATCATCAGAGTATTCAAACTCTAGAAGGTGGCACAATAATGTGAAAATATTTCATAAACCCATGTAAATTTTCATTTCATAATCCAACATCCAATGATAAAAAATATACACAATTACTAAGATAATTACTTGAAACCTATTCCAAATTGGTTCAAGCCATTATAAAGTACATAAAAATTTCCTTCCTAACATATAATTTATTTCCTATAATCATTCACAAATCTAGACTCTATGTATCAAATGGGGAGTTAACTAAATATCACATAATAATCCAATTAAATATAAAAAACAATTCTCATCATAAAAAACATTACACATATAATATATTAATCATAATCCACTTTTTAGAAATAAATCACAGGTATAGGGTTTATAATCATGGTTTTTTTAATCATAAAATATATCGACAATACATTTATAATAAAAAATTTCTAATTTCATTCATGATTTTTCCAATGGAATTAATTTTATTAATATTTTAATCATTTAATCCTATATTATTCATTATTATTACCCCTTTTATTTTTTTTGTTTATTATATTATTTGAAAATAATGAAATATAAGTTACAAAGATAATCGTAGAATGAAGTGGAAGTCTATATTCCAATTAAATTACAATTTTCCATGGGTCAAACAATAAATTGTACAATGAAAATAATTCTATATTGAAACAAAATCAAATATTTTCAAAATATTTAAATTATAAACATTTAGGGGCCTTCATCATGATATCTCAATGATTAGTTGAGAAAATCAATGAAGGTTGAAATAATCAAAACAAATGAATAATGAGGTTGAATAAAATAAAAAATTATCCTACCTTGATTTCATAACAAACTCTATCCTTATATCATTTGATGATATATTCTAACCATCAATCCAAATCATGTTCTTTGATTCCTTCTGAATCACCACCACACACACTATCACTAATTATTAGTTTTTATTATGAGATGATATATAGTTTTAAGAATCATCAATATGTTTATAATGGTAACCAAATGAATCCTCCCAACTCAATTTAATATAATTCTCTAATCCCCCATTACTTCATCCTATACATAACAATCCATTTAATTTATATTAAAAATTACGATTAAATTCACCTTCTCAGTTCCTTTAACTTTTCATAGCATCAATATAAAAATATTTGTCACCTCTTTCTCTAGTATTTTCATTTCACTCCAATATAAAAAATATCTCACATTCCTCATTAATAATATTTATAAAAATAATCCACAAAATATGAATTATTTGAATAATTAAATAAAAATTAAATTACCTCGACACATTACATTCATAGGTAAATTCAATCCTCTATAAAAATTTAAAAAATAAATACAAAAGGGTAAATATCATGTCCCAAATTAAATAGTACATTTAAAATTCTATTCCAAGAATTTAAATTTTACCATTTTACCTTTTTAATAGATTTGGGGATTCAGGACTCAAGAAATTAATATATAGCACCCAAGAAAAAATTAAAGATAATACATTATCCCCACCATTATGTATTATAATTCCTAATAATTATTCAACTAGAGATTCTTAATTGGGAAGCTCCAAAGAAAACCTTATGTAGAAAGACAAACAACTCACATGAACTTCACCCACCATAGAGGGTTCAAGTTCTATTCAATCACAAAAAATAACTATAATGGGAAGTACCATCCTATTGTCACTACATCTATCCATACCTTCATCACTTATGATTATATTTCATAGAAAGATAAATCAACCCATTTATGATCTAACACAACCACTATTAATATGTATTCTCACATTGCATGGATCTTTTTATGATTTCATACACAATACCTTTTTCATTCAAATGTAATCCTTCTCTACGGAACTGAGTAAAACTAACAAACAATAATACCCATATTTAAATGGATTAATAACAATTATAACTCCTATGATATCATTATTAACCCCACATTTAAAGCGTGATTCAAATGACTATCACATGGGAACAATCAATCCATGAAAAATTTCTACTACAATGTGCAATAAGAAAAATATTTTTCACTAACTATAAAAGAGTATCCATGAGAAATGTTACTCAATGATTTCCCTTAATTATCATCATTTCTTAATGATGTGCAAAAACAAATGTCATTAGTCCAAATCAAAATGGTAACAAAAACAATTCATCTAAAATTTTATTTTAACACCAGTGGAAGCCATAGATCTGAACCTCCATCTCTAGAAAATAAAACATTAATAATATAAAAACCCATTGGGGTAATTGGGACTCTTACTAAAATTAACTAAAAAGAGACTCAATAAATAGTATCAGAATTCTAAAAATAATATGTAACCAACCTTTAGGTTATTAGTAACCTATTCTTACATAATATGAAGAGGAAAAACCTAACCTATTTAGATGAAATTTTCTATCAACTCTAAATCCTAGAATATGAATAACCAAAACCTAATGAACCAAAAAATCCTACCGATAAACATTCTTCACCATATAGCTAAAATTTATACACAACGTGAGTAGTTGAATTCATGGTCACTGTAACCACACCTAGATCCATTACATTACTAGGATGATAGAAGATCAAAATTATTTACCATGGAACCCAAAATGAACCTCATGGAAATTCCAATTCATCAACCTGGTAGGGGATGATGTGATTATATTAAAAATCTAGTATTGTTCTTTTCATTATAAGAACATGTCATGTGGGACCTCAAGATCAATAATTAAGAGTGAATGGGGAAACACTATCAATCAATGATAAGAAATATCTCCCTCTCACATCAAAACTAACCATAGTAAGGTTATCTAGTAGAATGATTCCACCATTAATTGATTATAAAAACTCTTACTATGAGAACCAACTACTAGGATATATCTATTTCACAATATTAATGTAATCCACCATAAAATCAAACATTGTAAAGGAAAACTATAAATCTACTCCCATAGAATAAATATATCATGAGAATAAATCACCTAAATCTTGGTATTTTACTTAGAGAGGTTAACTTCTACATAATTCTGTCAAAGTAAGCTTATAAAATACCTAAAAGAGTTGATATGATCTAATTATAATCGACTTTAAATGAGGATGTCACCAATGAAAAAACTAGATTCATAGATCCCATTACCATAAGAAGAAAATTTATCACTCCCAATGACACTAACAAGAGATCCCACTATTTTTTGTGATACATGGATACAATATTTGAAACATTCTCCTAAAAATGCCAAATATTATGAAACCCATAACTAAGATTAACTTTTAGGAAACAACGCACTCCTTTCCACTGGATAAAGGCGGGGTGAATTTGGGTTGTCAGAACCTTCCTGAAAAGGCCTTTTAGTTCCACCGGTAGTTCCCCAAAATAGGCTAGGCTACTTGATAAACTATAGAAGGCATTGATGTGTCCCTATAGTAAAATTTGGTATATAATTTAATCATTGAACAAGGTAAACCATATAATAATTTGTATATAAACATTCATGTACTCATCCACCACAGTATGTAACATTTACTATGCATAAACCATAATGAAACACATCAAAAATCCATCTAAATGGGAAATATGCAACAACATACAAAGGGTTTTCCCTAATCACCCCACCTAGGAAAAAGGGAAAAAACCATAGTGGAGTAATACCAACATGAGTGTTTGAATAAAATATCCACTAATGAATATTCACTTATTTAAAGAAACGTGGTTAATAAACCACAATCTGTTTAGTGGATATCCAAATAGAAAGGAAATAAGTATCACTATAACTAATATGTCACAATCTGAGGATTAGGAGCACTTCATAAATTTAGAGTAGTCCATTACTTGAAGGTATACAAAACTTTTAAACTATAGTTTATTCCCGTAAGGATATCATGGAGATACCACTATATATAATGGTATTTTCTAGGAATATACCGAAGGGAATCTACCCAATACACACACAAATATTCCACTAAATTTAATCCCTAGATCAATACCTCATTTATCAACTGATTGGTGGTGTTTAGATGAAATACTAAAATATTCCAACCATGAAACTATATTTGAATCTATGTAGGATATTTTTTGGTGAAATCTTCTACTGGACATGATGGACCCACAATCATTTAAGAATATTGTGGTGATCAAGCATAGGAAGGACTTGATAATTTATGGTTGGATATTACATGGTTTATGTCCCAAATAAACTGTAACCCAAAAATCATAATATAGTGTTATCAATCAACTATCATGTTATCATGTTCCTAGAGAAATAAAACATTATCCATATCACTTATGTTGGGTTCCTGTTCTGATGAAAAAACTCCAGACCACCCTTGACATCATTGTCCAAAATTTCCAAAAGTATTACTCACATGATTACTATCTAAAAGCTTCATCATTGGGATTAAACTGCTCGGATACCATTAATACGTTACATGAACCATTAAGACCCTGAATAGGATAGTAGTAATCTATGTGTGCTTCCATAAGCCATCGTATAAAAGGCCATGGGAAAGAGACTATCAACAAAATGACATAACAAACCAAGGTTACCTTAGTCTATAATAGCCTATAAAATATATACAACTAAAATATAGAATATACCCACCAAACATAAAAAACTTTATATGAATAAATAAACTATAAAACAAAATTCATGTATGAAACAAAACCTATCTTGTATATGTACATATAAGAAAACCCAAAAAAATACCGTATACCAAAGGAATCACCACTGAAAAATTAAAATTCATGAAAATGTGAAAAATCATACACATTGGAGGAAATATATGGAAGGTATCACAAGTAATATATTTCATTTACTATCTCAGTAGGTTTTACCAAGAAACTTCTTTGTAAAAGCTTTTCCATCTCCACATCCATCGAGGTCATCTCTAAACTATGTGTCATTTGCACTAACACAACAAGTGTAATAATGAAGGACCATATAGGGATGAGTATAAACATACATAGTTTGATTTTATAAAAACAAAAATGTGATATGAAATTTCTATTTTGATTAAAAATAATAAATAATAGGGAAACCAAAAATAAAACTAGATAAGGATTATGGATAAGTAACACATCGAGATAGGTATTTCTCTATAATCCTAGCTCAAAACCATAATGAGTCACACAATATATAAAACAAGATAGTATTAATATAGATTATGACCCATAACATCAATATTCATTAACGTATATATAAGCCACATATCAATGGAAATCAATGGTTCAAGAGATTCCTTATACCACCACAACTAAATTCTATAAATTATACAGAAAATATATGAAACACATAGAGAGATATAAAAACAAAATAATATGGACTAACAACACTACCCAACTATCATAACTTCCATATCACCTCTCATGATTTGTCAGTGGTGGTAATATACCTCACTAAGGTTTGTAAGTCATCCTTGAGAGTACCAACCAATATGGAGGACCTTCACCTCATTGAAGACAATGAGGTATGGATCGAGAAAATACCAACTATATAAATTAATAACCTTCACTATATCTCATTGGAGACCACCAACTCCATATATCATATTATTAATTCACACCTCCTAACTAACAAGTAATACCAATCTCCTTTCCTTCTTTGTATGTATCACCCACATTATATGATCATCACAACAAATCTATGGAAATATAACTTCCCAAAATTCATAAACAAATACGTAGTGATGAAGAGATACACATGGGCATGCACTATATGGAAAATAAACACGAAATAGTGTATTCATTTTCCTAATTCAAATAACCACAAATGAAAATATGAAAAACCCTTGTGAGGGATTAATAAATGAAATATGTTTCTATAGAAATGGTATGAATTCCTTAGGAAGTAGAAAATCATTTATTTCTTCCATCTAGTCTTATTGGGTTGAAAGAAAGGTATTTTCTTGACTCATGTTGTAGATGGGAATTTAAAATGGACATATTGTAGTAATGTATAAAAATTTATGATGTGATGTCTAAAAATAATTGAATTTTAATCTCATAGAGTCATCTAAGAATGCACTACTACATTCCAGACACATTCATATACCATGATTCAACACATTTTAATACTATTGGATCCTTAGAAGAATAATCACACCACATTCTAACAATCCTCACATCTATGAAAAACTTGTTTACTGTGGATAATGAATAATAAAAAACCCACTTCACTAAGTCTATATAATTTAGTAGACTATTCATGTTTTAAAATTAATCTATTCTCACCAAATTCAATAGAATATACACCCCTCCCTAATGGATTCACACCACTCACTCCAAAATTTAATCCACCCCTATAAATCATTGCAAAACATTGTATAATTATATCTCTAAAAGGTTTCATGATACCATGAACATATGAAATGTGACCATGTAAATCACTACCTCTTAGTCCCCTAACCCTCACTGACAGTTCTAACTTAATACACATTGAATAACATGAAACCCAAGCCATATTTTCATGGCCCATTCTACAGTTCTAAAAAATATCTTTTCTCGCCTCTAGGGTATTTTCTACTCATTTTCATTAATAAAATATCTAAATATAAAACATGGACAAGAAAATATCATATAATTATGTCTTAACCTAGCCTAATAGACCTAAAAATTTTATTTTTTAGATAACCCAAATTATTAATCTATGTTGAGGGTGAACCCTTACATGAATTAAACGCCTAGAGGCATAGATTCCATGAACTATATGTCTTGTAGGCCAAATGGATTGAAATTAAGAAAATTCATGGTAGACACATGACCTAGTGAGGCTACCCAACTACTAATAAGTCATGGGTTTCACCCTAATCCAACCTCTAATAGGCTTGATGCAGGAGAATAACTCCAAGTAAACATATCACACACATGGGATGCTTTATCCTAAATTAAATATACAAATGTATAGAATTCCCAACACTAGTATAATGTTGAATGGATAAAATATTAATACAAAATACACATGAATAAAAATTATATAATGTTAGAGTATGGGAAGGTAATGGTCCAATTATAAACCCCCTATAACTATAAAAGAGTCCAACCTACTAACATAAGGGGATTTTTGTCAAGATGGAACTCATGGATCCCTTTGTAGTCCATCTTACGAAACTAAGTTCCACCTTCTCCTTATCATACTAGGAATATTTTAAAAGGAATGTCTTATGTACAAGACATGACACCAATGGATAGATCCCATAGAAGGGAGACGATAAATGAACAAGTAGGACACCCCAATATACCCAAACTCATAGCATCAAAAGAGAGCCATCTCAATTTCAAAATTTTGATTCAATTAGAAGGAATCAAAATTAACAATCCAGATATTCCCAATCCTAGAAACCAAGTCTCATATTATTTTCACATCACCACTTCAATCCTAGGATTATACCTTGGGATCAAAGGTCATGTTCGTTCAATGGAAACTTATCATGTATCATTGATATTGATGACACTCATCCAAGAGGTTTTACTTATCAGACCTCTACATTCATGGTAGGTACTGGAAGAAACATGATATTTTACAAAGTTATGGGATCAAAACTAGGGATTGTGGGGGATACCTAACCATATTTCAAAAAATAAACTACAAATGGGATCATACTTCATAGATATAAGAAATGGGATACGTTATCTAACCTGGTGAAGAGTGATAGAGGATCACACCTCATACCACACAGAGGGATACCAGACTCAGTCCAGAAAAAACCCAAAGAGGGGATTGTAGATCCTATACTTAGGATTCCATGTTTTAATATATCATATTAGGTATGAAAAAAGGGAACATACCCATGTTGAAATTCTTACAAGATTAGGGGAAAAGGTCCACAACTTTCCCAAAAGGGGTACACAACATGTATATCGGCCAGAAAGAATTTCCTGCTAAGTCTGACTTTATTTTTCCAATTTCTATATACTAAAACCCATTCTCATATTCTATGGTTATGCCCATGTACAATAAATATTTCCTTTCCCATGTTCCTAGGGTATATTATGGGCCATCTAATTTAGGCTACATAATGTGTTATACATAACTTTATGCATAATCCCTGGCCAACATAGAATGATGTCACATGACATGTGTTCTTCCGAACTAAATTCCACGTATACCAGGATTTTATAGAAACTTATGGTCATCTTACACATATTCCCAAACAATATCCTCTTATGATTTAGATGTTAATACCACCCCAAATTCTTGATATAATATTTTATGAACTTGATCTTGTGGCTGCATTCCAGCCACAATCTTCTTGGAAATCATCTCTCAACATGTTTCATTGCCTAAAAACCAAAACCCACAAATTGATCTCAACTGATCCAAAATTATTTCCATTTTCATTAAAAATACTCTACCAAACCATGAATCATAAATATAAACCAACAGTAAAGATTAGTTTCTCAAAAAATATCTGTAAAATGATTGATTCCTAGTAATAGTCAAACCATCGATCAAATAAAATATCAATGATGAATGTATGAGTAGAAAAATGGACTTTAACATTGATTTTTTTAAAATCTATCATCGGTTTTAGCCAACATTGAAGTTACCAGCGTAAAAAAATTTTAATTTCAACGTCGATTTATAAACTGACTTCAAAATGGATTTAATTTTTTTGGAATGTTTTTTTAAGAAACTGATACAAAAAATATCCATTGGTATCATTTTTGTGTCTTGTTTTAGAGAAACCAACACCAAAAAGTTAAATAATATATTTTTATGTCATTTTAAAAAAAACCAACCCCAAAGAAGTTGTTAAACATTATTTATTGTGTCGGGTTTTAAAAAAACAGAAATCAATAATTAAATATATTTACAATGTAGTAGATCATTTCCTAAGCATAGATTTTATGAGCTGTGAAGATAAAGAAGAGTTATGGATCAAAATTTTTTGTTGTCAGAAGCTATAATTCTCATTGTTTTGATAGATAAAACTAATTTCAAAGAAAATATGAGAATCAAGAATTAAAATTACATACACCAAATGAAATAAAATAAACATTATCCTTATCACACATTTCAAATATTTTATGATTTTCCATCAAAATGATATGTTTTTTATCACCATACAACATTGTTTTTGGGTATAACTCATGTGACAATAAAAAAAGTGATTAATAATGAATTTTATAATTTATTGGGTAAATATCATATGTATGTTTTATATTTAAAACTCAATCATAAGAATAAATCATAATTATAATTAATAATATCAATATGTTTAGCAATGAAGGAAAAAAGAATAAATAAATTAAATGATTAGATTAGATACCATCTTCAAATCATCGATTAAAGTTGTGTTGAAAATTTGATTGAATCTAAGAGGAATAAAATGATAAATGAAAGATAAAATGAATTTATATACAGTAAAAAAATATTTTCAATTATATTGTATTAAAATTTAGGTGGGATTTGAAAAAGTGAAGCACGAATTTTAAAAAAAAATTGTAAAAAATGATCTCATGTATTTGTAGATACTTCTTGGAATTGTTTTTAAAAGATATAAGGAATATTATTTAAATAGGTTATTTTGGATTAGTTTAATTACAAAACTGATCCAAAAAATACCCATCAATATTATTTTTAGCGTCATTTTTTAAATAAATTGATGCAAAGAAGTTAAAAAAAATATTTTCTCATTTTAGGTTTTTAAAACACTAATTCTAGTTATTTAAAAAACAATATTAATATGTTTTATATCATTTCTTAATCATATTTTTGGTTAGTTATGGAGATAAAATAAAGTTACAGATTAAAAGTTATGGGCTACAAATGTTGGAATTCTATAAGACATCTTTTATAGAAGCCCAACTTTCAATATCCATAACTTTCAATCTGTAACTTTGTTTTAGATCCACATCCAGCCAAATCAAAGGTTTGGAAATTATAAAAAACATATTAATATTTTTTTAATTAATTGTGTTTGTTTTTTTAAAACTATTTCTAATAATGTATCTTTTATCCTTTTGGTGTCAGCTTCATTAAAAACTAACACCTAAAATGATACAGATTGGTATTTTTTGTGACAGGTTTGTAAAGAAACAACACCAAAAACCTTTTTAAATCATATTTGGCATTAGTTTAAAAACAAAATGATGCCAAAAATCCTCTACAAACATCTCTCATAGAATTCCAAATTTTGAAGTCCATAACTTATAATCCATAACTCTATTTTAGCTCAAGGACTAGGGAAATCGAATCTTAAGAAGTGATCTGAAACATAGTAAGAATTTTATAATTATTGGAATCATTTTGTTTAAAAAATATTTAAAAAATGATATTGATGGGTATTTTTTGTGTTGTTTATTTAAAAAAACAATGCCAAAAAGTATCCATAAACATATTTTACATCAATCTATGAGAAACAAATACCATATTTTGGACATTAATGGAAATTTTTCTAATGGTGATGTTCAAAAAACTAAGGGAGAAAATAATGAAAAAAATGTTAGGATCAAATCTTTTAAATTTTTCATGTTGGCCTTAATTCTTTGATAGAGAAATCAATGGATGTAAAGAAAAAACATGGTTCAAAAATTAATAAACTTTAACTATAAATTAACAATGATTTTAAATTAATTTTAAAAAATAATTACATCAAATTCACTTTAGATAAATCAAAGAGACATATTAATTTAACAAAAAAGAATCCAACCTCAATATGAGACCAATCACTGATGATTAAATATTCCACATCATTTTCGTTGGTGAGATCCAAGAATGTAGTTGATTAAGGAATAATTTTATAAGGGACCATTGAAAAATTCATTTTCTTCATTTCCATATCCACCAAAGTTTTACTCCACAACCGTCTTCTCTAATTTATAGGGTTTTGAGACGAACCATATTATTTATCCATAATAGGTGTAATTTAGTGGAGGATGAGGTTTAGAAATTAAATTATATGATAAATTAAAAAAATTTGTTTATTTATTCTATCTAGTATTCGCTAGGGAACATGCATTAATGAATCACCCAATGAATATAAATGCCATGTTATTCCTAGTGTAAAACCATTTTTTTCTTTAATTGAAGACACGTTTTTCTAATTAAAGAAACAGTTTGGGATATATTTCATTATTGCTAATAAACTATGTATATGTGATATAATAAATTTAATATTTCTAATATTTCAACACCAAGGTCTATAATCCCTAAAATCCCACATCGCCTCTACACATAACTCAAATAATATTTTTTAAAATATTAAAAATTATTACTTAGAAAAAATAGGGTTGTTAGATTCTCCCACGTTCTGGGATTTTACTCTTGAAAATTACATGCCTACTAAAAAAGATGATGGTACCAAGCTTGCATATGGTTCAACCACTCCCAAGTTCTCTCAAAAAAATTTCTATACTACCATTCAACAGAAATCAAAGGAATCACTCACCCGAGAAGGATTTTCTCCCAGTAATCCTCAATGGCCACCAGGTACTCTGAGAAGGTAGATGCAACTGCAATGTCTAAATCATCCCAATTGATAAAGAGTGAAAGGTAATGCATATATATCATTAGCTATGATAAATGAAATACATCGTTCACCAGGTATAACTATGGTTGTGATTTTATGTGGTCTGAAACATCTCCATCAATCCATAGTTTCTACAAAGGGCCAATGAGTCAGGGTGATAACTTGTCACCCTACCGAAATATCCGCAATATTTATTGAGATGAGACATTTTGAAACACATGGTACCCCTCATAAAACTCCAATGGCCTCCATAATTGGTTCATATATGACTTCTGGTGTATTTGGGTAGACTTCATCTGCCCATGGATGATATGATCCTTCTCTGTTGCCGCTCACTCTAAATTAGGATCCATAAATGCAATTTCCCCAAGATTCATCTTGAATAGCGGTGACCCAAATAGTCTCACATATAAGGAATTGAATGGTTCCATACAATTTTTGGAGTGGTAAATCTTGTAATACTAAAACTCAAAAAATGGTAGATGATACTCCCAACTGTGAAAAAAATCTAAAATTCAATTTTGAATAATTTACCATAGAACTTGAATTGTCCAATCTGTTTGAACATCTATCAGGTGGTAAAACTATTTGGTCAACCGTAATTGAATCCAAAATCCCTCTTATAATACTCTCTATAATAATTAAATGAACAATGAATCATGGATTGAAATCATCATTTAGGTAACTCAATGATTCCATACTATCTCCTACATGTAGAAGCATCTCATGCTGTACACTAAACCCTTATCATAGATGTCTAGGAAGTGGGATGATTAGGGGAGTCGATATATGATCACCCATATAGCATCATGAACTCTACCTGATTTTAGATGACCCATCACGAAATCCATTTAGATACCATCCCACTTCCACTATGGAACCTCAAGGGGCTAGTCCAATCTTGATAGAACATGGTGATCATCCTTCACCTTCTGGAAAGTGAGGTATCAATAGATAAACTCATAAATACAAATCATTATTTTTTGTCACTTAAATTTTTTTATATGGTCCCAATACAACTTTTAAACTCTTGTAGGCACCTCTATGTGGGGTTTATGAAACTACCTCTACACCCCATCTCACAGCATGATGGGTACCATAATCCATCCATAGAAAAGTCTAACAGGCTCCTTACCTTCAAATATTGCATTAGGATCATGTGAGGTGGATATCCATTCATATAATATCTCATAATTAATATCCCCAAGTATGGGTATATTATATGATGAAGAGGTATAGGGTAAAGAACTATCAGCTAGCGTTACACATCACTATCTTCATCTACTAGGGAAAAATTAAATGAGGTTAACTTCTCAAACAACCTTCTCAAAAACTATGAATAAGATATCATACTAAGAGTATCTAATACAAGATTCATCTTCATAGAATTATAGAATATTTCAATGTCATAATCATTTAGGACCTCTGAAAATCACCTTAGACTCTGGTTATGTTTTTTCTTTGAAATGATATAACTAAGACTCTTTTGGTCAGAATAGATGATAAATCACTCTCATATAAGATATTTTATTTAGTAATTCATTTTGAACACCACTACTATTAGCTCCAAGTCATGGGTTGTGTAGTTATACTCATGTGTTCTCAGCTACCTAGACCCATAAGTAATAATCACCTTCCTCAGAATCAAAACACAAGCAAACCTAGAATCTGAGGCCTCATAAAACACCATGTAATCAACACCCTTATCTTGAAATCTCAAGATAGGGGTGATCATCCAACTATGTTACAACTCCATAAAATCCTGATGACACTAATCTATCCACACAAAAGGCATACTCATTTAGCTCAAATCACACATATGTTCCATGATCCTATCAAATCAGGCATAAATATCTAATAATTTCCTACCAACCAAAGTAATCTCCACACCAAATTCATGATCTTGGGTGGATACCAAAATAGAACTACCTCAATCATGGTACGATCCATTGTTATCCCCTCTTCTAAGATGACATGTCCTAAAAATTGGATCTCTTGAATATAAAATAGACACTTTGAGAGCGTCCCATAAATATGGTTCTATCAGATTATATACAAAACCATCCTCAAATTTCACACAAGATACTCCTTTGATGTTGAGTAAACAAGGATATCATTAATGAATATTACCATGAACCGATACAAGAAGGGATGAATGATCCAGTTCATGATTCCCATGAACACTGTTGAGGAATTTATTCTTGTCGAATGGCAGCACCAAGTACACATAGTATCCATAAAGGAATTATAATTACGTCATTAATATATCCTCCTCTAGAACCCAATTGGTGATTACTAACCCGAGGTTAATATTTGTGGACCCCCTCACCACTTTTACCTAGAGGAAGAGGGTGTTGATCCTCAAAAGTGGACACTTATTCTTAATGTCCACCTATTTATGGTGATGATAATCATCACATAAACACATGTTCCCATATCCCTTCCTATATAATAACACTGGGGCTACCCATGAGGATACACTAGGTTTAATAAATACATTTATTTGTAAATAATACTATTGCACCATTAACTCTAAAATATCTATGGGGCCCATATAGTATAGTTTCAAAGATATCAGGTCAGTTACTAGGTGTGGGTCTATACCTAATTTCATCTCTCAGTGGGGAGGTAGGATCAAAAAATTGTGAGGAACGATGTCCCCATACCCCCACCACTATAGGAAACTAAAGGATCACAATGTCTATTTCCCCTAGGTTTAAACTTCTTTACTTATGAGAAGTTAGTTGTATCCTCTTGTGTACAAGTCCACCCTACTCTACCTATTATTCCTTCTCCCTAACAAAGGAAAATATCATCCCATCAGTTTGGGTGCACTAAATCCTCTTCAAAAAATATCCAATATATTCCTAAATAATAGAGATAATTTCCATACATAGACTAAAATAGTATGTACCCATAATGGTTATAAAAAGACCCCATATAAATTTCTATCTGGTAAGAGTTGGATCAAATTGTCAGCAAAAGTGTGTTATCACTAAATCTCCCCATGTAGGACTCTCCAAATAAAAAGTCTTACTTGAAGGCTCCACTATAATCTTATGATCCTGAAAAATGGATGTAGAAAGGAATTAGTGGCTCCCACTTATGTCTATAAAATCTAATTGTAGGGTAGATAAAACAAATATTATACCACAGATCATCCCCAATTAATCTAGTTCCTAAGCCTCAATTAACTAAATAAGTCTATGATCCAAACCACCAACTCCCAAAGTTTGGTGGGGTCCAACTAAATGTGGTAGTTTTGGTAATAGATCATGACTTCATCCACTGCCTACTTCTTTCCAACCTCCACTATTATGTATTTGACCCCAAATACCATCTTTATTAAACTATAGCCTATGCCTATGTGTTCCATAGACCATCTATCTATTTTAATCTCATTGGTTTGGGTAATCCCTGACCATCTGATCTCTCCAATCATAACTGAAAAGCTGCCAGTCCCTTAGCTAGTTAGAACCTCCTAAAGATCTCTTAGAGGCTGAAATTCTATCCCAAGTCTACCTCTAAATCTACCTCATGCACCTAGATACCAATGTTCAACATAGACTACCTAATACTGAGGCTTTAACTCTAAGTCTCCCACTTCTAAAACCTACTAAGAAAATAGAAAGTACTCTATGACCAAGGAACACTCTATAACTAGTGAATAGGATTGGATATATAGAGATACCACTCTATCCTAAATATCTCAGTGAAGGTCATGTTCAATGTTCCTTGCTAGAAATTATCCATCCCTAACCATATCACTGCAGTACCATGAGAGGTTAGTGAACCTAAAAACGTAATATTTGACATATATGCTACCCCACTCGAGGATCAAAAGATCCCGAACATGTAATAACCACATCTTCATAGGATAAAACTCTTCTTTGAAAATGAGATCAAACTCTATCCAATTGAGAGTCGCCTCATCATGAATTTGTGTCACTAGGATCCCCAATCTCCCTACCAGGCCCTCGAGAAAGTTCACTTCAAGGACCACCATATGATCATGAGGGGTTCTAACAAGATGGAAAACTGTTACAACGTCCTAGATCATTTAATATGCTTCTTGGGTGTATGGATATTCCCAAAACCTAAGTCTTATTTGCCTCTAGAACACATGATTTTCACTCAAGAAACATATTTCATGATCTGGTACATTCCAAACAATTTACTATTCAATTGGTAGAGGTAATATTAGAAAACCACAAAGATGAACCGCATCGATCACGAGTCCTTAGACTGAAGCCTCATCTCCAGGAGAATCATCACCATGATCCAACTGTGGAATCTGAGTTGGATGTCTCCATAAAATCCTCCAAAAATAATCAAGATGGATCATGATTAGAGAATATGTGGGGAGATGACACAAGGACGATGTGGAAACCAAAACCCATTCCGATATGATACATGTACCGATGTTTTCTACAATTTGTGGTTACATGTACTGTGTTAACATGAATGTTTTTAATTTCTTGGTGAAATGACACGTTGGTATCGACACTATTACTAGATTCGCTAGAATGGGAACTGAACTTGAGACACTTTAAAATAATCACCCTAGTTCCCAAATCAATCCTCACAGTTAAACTATCTCAATATTTGATCCTAAGATATATTATGCTATGGTAACAATTTTTCACACCCTTGAACACTGGGATTCACTTTTCAAGTAGTAACCTGAGTGTCATACCCTAAGAAAACCTCCAATAGGCCAATGGTATGTGACTAGAATTGAGTTGGAAATCACACAAATTGGAGGCCTTATCCTAATGTACCTGTACACACCTATAAAACTCCAAAAACCAGTATAATGTGTAAATGAAAAAAAAATTGATACCAAATATGCATGCATTAAACTAATATCACATCAGAGTATGAATAAGAGTATGGAAACTTCATGTTCTAGAAAAATCCCACCCAATACTGTAAAATAATCCAACTTGTTAACGCAAGGTGACTATTGTCAAGATGAAACTAATTGAACCTCACATTGTCTTTCTTGCGCAACTAATATCTTCTTATTCCTACTCTTAGGATTCCATAAAATGGAAAATATTGTACATAAGACATGAAATGCGTGGGAAGAGATCACATAGGGGTGAGTATAAAAATACCCAGTAGGACCCCCATAAATTCACCAAAATCAAAGAATGAAAAGATTGTCATCTAAAAATCAAAAAGGACATTTATTCAGAAGGAAAATATTAAAATACTATATATTCTCAAAGAAACACACCATATAAAAAAACAAGGTCATATCCTCACTGTTACCGATGATTTTTTTTTGAGAATTAGAGGACATGATTATTCGATGGGTCACTTCACACATCTCACTTATAGCAATGAAACTTATATGAGAGGTCACACTAATCAGGTCTTTCAATTCCTATTAGGTAATATAATTTAGATGATATCATTACACCGGTAGGGTATTACACCCATGGCCTATGATGCATACTTAGCTCTATACGGAATAATCAACTGGGATGGGGATCATACACTGTTAATAATGGAGATGGGATACCTGAATCAAACTAGTGAAGTGTGATAGAGGATTACACCATAGTCCATATGGAGGGATACCTAACTAAATCTAGAACTAACATGTAGAGAGGATAACTCATGTTATACATATTATGGGATTCTACTCATTACCCTCTGAGGCATGGACTAAGGGACCATACCCATGATGAAACAGTCACTATACCTGGGAAAAAGGGATAAACTCTTCCCTAAAATTGGTACAAAATGTGTACATGGGGAACATATTGTGTCTTGCTATGTCTGGACCTTCCGTGTTTGTGTTCTTGTAATCCATCCCATGCTTGTGTACTCTAGTCATTCCCATGTACACTGGTTGTGTCTATTCATGTGTGTCCTGGGGCATACAATGTGTTTTTGTATTCAGATCACATAGTGCGTGGTTAGATCAAATTCCAATGTGATACTTATTTTTACACATATACCAAATCCACCAAAGAGGGGTTCCAAAAAACCTGTGTTCTTTATAAATACATGCCACATATATATAGATTTTATAGAAATTTCTTGTCTTCCCACACAACATCCAATGTCAACTTATCCTTCAATTCATTAGTGAAACATGATACAATGTATAGATCTAAGGTTCACCAAGCATGAGTCATCATAGATGGATGAATTTTGGCTACCCATATCCTATGAAATCATCCCCCACCATGTTTTTTTACCCAAATAAAAAAACACAAAAATCGATCCTCGTTTATCCAATAAAAACCATCTGTCATCATAAAAAATACTACAACCTTCCTTAAATACAAAATCTGAACATAAAAAAAATGATCTGTTGTTCCAAGAATTGGTTGCACAATGATCAGTTCCTAGGTATAGTGATACCTCTAGTAAAAAAAATAATGACGATGAATGTTCAAAGAATAAAGTAGGAAAGAACAAAATAAAAAATGTGAGGAATAAACATTGTCCAATTTTCTGGTTGACCTTCATCAATTGATGGATAAATCAATGAATAAAAATAAAAATCAAGGATGAACAGTTAAGAAATTTAATCCATAAATTTAAAAATATCCATGAATTATTTTTACCAAATACTAAATTCATGTTTTCCATAGAGTAATCATGAATGATGATTAATTAAGAAAAAATTCTACTATGATATTATATTGATCAATAATGAAGAAATTTTTTTCGTCGTATTCATTAGAGATATCCAAGAACTTTTTTGACCAGGAATTCTTTCATGAGGTACTGTTGAAAATTTTTTTCATTCATTTTCATCTCCTCCACAACCCTCTCCTATAATATCTAGGGTTATGTGAGTAACGATAATAATTGGCAATAACCAAGTTAATATAGAGGAGGGTTATGTATAGACATTAAATTTGACTATAAATAGATAAATTTATTTAATTTAGTTATTTAATATAATATCTTTTATGGGACAAAATTTGACATATGAAACACAAAAAGTTATTTTGTATCAAGGGTAAAACTCATGATTTAGTTTTAATGGAAGTACCTGTCATGATGAGTACTTTTAGAACTTCATCCAAATATCCAGGTTTGAGTGATATCTCTATATATCACTTCCAATACTTGGGTAATTGATTATGCCTTGGTTGTGGAGAGATTCCAAGGTGAGTTATTTCCAATAGTTGGTTCTGGCGTTGGACACCTTGGAGCTGAGCCCTATGTAAATACTAGTCGATGACAGACCCAATGATCTTGGTGTATGAGAAGAATTTATATGTAGGCTCATGACAATGAGTTAGCTAATATGGGATCTCATAGAGGCACTAGTTAGCTAAGGGTGGGTGGTTTTTTTCCTATGATGAGCGATGTCATATCATATATGATTTTCCAACTCACCAAGCACCAGATAAAGTGATTATTAATGGAATTCCTATAGAGAGGAAACATATCAAATAGGGAGATATTAATAGAGGTGTATATGGATGTGGGTATGGGATATAGATGAGTGATGACCAATTTTATGATCCATTTCCACCACCATCACATCTAAGTAGACCACTACATGAATAAGGAGATGGTAGTCAAGATCGTGGATAACTGCAGGTAGTGGAGTCTTATAACCTAGAGTCTCTAGGAATGATCTGAGGTAATATATCCATCTTCTCAACTTTAAATTAATTTTTTATAGACACAATAACTATCCATTTATTCCTTACCACATCCCTTGTTTGATATCCGATGATTCCAGCCGAGACTGAGGCACTGCTTTTGTACTTAGAGACTCCTATTGAGGAAGATTCAGTGTTTTGAAAATTTTGCCGATGGTTTGAATTGAATCATGGAGGAGAGAGATGTAAATGAGATTTTTTATAGTTGTGATGAAAAATTACTATATCATTCTACTTGTGGATTGTATCTTTATATTTTAGGCATGGATTAATTATTTTAAATAGAGGATGTAATGTATCAGAGTTGATGGGATAGAGTTTTCTTTATTGGTGAGAATGAGTCCCAGATAGAGTAGAATGGTCTTGTATAAAAGAAGATACAACACATTACTCATAATTTAACTTGTATGACCTAGGTAGTAACAGATTCTATGATATTTTGTTAATATGATGGTAGAGGAGCATTATGAAATACTTCCTATGGACATACCAAGGTCACCTCCCCCTGAGATATCGACTTAATTAGAGACCTACACCTAGAGAATACCTAGATATACATTCCAAACAACAGATGGATCACATAGAGCATCAATATCTAATGTTTTAGTCGAGGGGGGGGGGTGTATAGGAAGGGTTTAGTAACACCCAATATGCCCTCTAGGGTAGCCCCAGTGTTTTTCACCAAGAATGTGGATTAGGTAATAAGGTTATGTGTGGATTATCATCATCTAGACTAGGTGACCATAAATAATAAGAATCAACTTCTGAGGATTGATGACCTCTTTAACCAGCTAAAAGGGGCATGGTGGTTCTCTAAGAATGAACTCGGGTCGGGTTATCACCAGCTCCATGTTTAGGAGGTGGATATGTCATAGTTACTGTTCTCGTACTATAGTAGTAACTATGAGTGTATTGTGATGAAATTTAGTGCAATTAATTCCACAAAAATATTCACGGGACCTATAAATAAGGTCCTTCAACCCTTCTTATATCAGTTTCTGGTGGTATTCATCAATGACATCCCCATGTACTTAGTGTTAGAGTAAGAAAAGACAAGACATTTGGGGATGGTTTTGGAAATAATATGAGAGAATCATATTTATGGGAATTTCATGAAGTGTTAGTTATGGGTATGAGAGGTCTACTTTCTTGGACATGTTATCTCAAAAGAGTGGGTAGTAGTGAAACCCACCAGGATATAGGCAATTCTAGTTTGGGAGATAGCTAAGTGAGTGAATGAGGTGATGATATTACTTGGGATGGGAGGTTATTATTGGATATTCATTCCCAACATCCCTAGGATAAAAAAACCTTTAACTTTATTAACATGAATTTGGAATCCTTTGATGTTAATAGAGATGTGTATTTGGGCTATCTAGGAGTGATGAAAGTGGTTGATGAGTGCCCCCATCTTGATACATTTAGAGGAGGGTATTGAGAACATGGTGCTCTATGATCGCTCTAAATATGGTCTTTGGATGAGTTATGACGAAGAGTTAGAAATTGATTTCCTATGGGTCCCCATAATTGAGATCACACGAGTAGAAATATTCATCCAATAACTTGGAGGTAGTAACAAGGGTGTTTTTCTAGAAGAGATTGGGTAACTATCTCATGGTAGAGCGATTCATCATCTATTATGACAATAAGATTATTAGGTATACATTTTCATAGAAATATCTTAATCTAATGAAGATGATATGAATATATTTATTATAGTATTATGAATTTGAGATACAGTACACTCCTGGGAATGAAAACATGGTTACATACGCACTTAGTCAGAGATCATATTCATAGTTGTTGAGCGAGTCTTAGGATAATTTGATCTCACTACAGTTTTCCTCAGTGGATGAGGATGGTGGATTATTCCTCTAGTATATGGTTTCTAAACCGCTACTTATTCAGTGTTTTAGGGAGTTATAACTTTTGGATATCTATTATGTGGATTTGAAATACTAGATATCCACTAGACATGCTCATGATGGATTTTTTCAATATGAAATGAATGCTATTATTTTTCAAGGAAAGACAATGGTACCGATTAATTTATGATAGGAGGTTCTTAGGGGGTTTAATATATCCCCTTTAGTAGTAAATCAATGAGAGGAGAAGATATACATGGACATTAAGCATCATTTTTGCTGGTTGTGGATAAAGAGGTGTGTTTCTGTTGGTAAAAAATCCCTCAAGGTGTCCTCTCAATATGTTTTGGGTGTGGTTGTATTTTTTAAAAAATACAGAAGATTGTAAATGAGTATGGTTGTTGTTTTTATAGGACAAGATTTTAAGGTGGTGCAATTTCCTAGTGTCTTCCAAATTTTTGGGCCTCAAAATTGGGATTTTGATATTTTTGAAGGAAGGATTTCTTCATAGGTGTGAAACCTATGAAGAACATGGAAGAAAATTGGAAAAGGATGAGTACCACACACTAAAAATCATGGACCGTGTACCATATTCCAGGAAAAATATGAGGAGCAGCGAGAGAGGTACAGGGAGCGGCTGGACAAATACACTAGAGTGGTTCAGAAAAACGAAAACGGTTCACGGTGAAAGGCGGTGCGGTACGTGAATGTCTTGTCATAGATGGAGGAGATCGAACAAGTAGAAGCAAAGGTAGTACGCAGATCAGCATATGAAAAATGGTTCATAGGAATACTTGCAGTTTGTAATGGTAGAAGGATCAGTATGTGTTGAAGTCTGGATGAAAGATTTTGTAAATCGTAGATTAAAAGATTTTACAGGTTTCTTTGGCAATATAAGAATTACTAATCCCACTGATTACTATCAAGATTGAATATCATTAGAAAACATATTTTTGACCTGAAAATTTGGAAAAGAACGAAGGTAGTTCGTGAGGGAGAATTCTGCGAAAGCTGAAGTGGTTCGCGCAGAATAAATTCAGCCAAATATTTTTTTTCCGAGATCTATAACCTGCATAATTCACGATATGAGTAAGAATAATGCATGGAATGAAGCCGGTTAGCGAACGAAGTTTGTGAACAAATAAAATTTCATATACATTGGGTGATTTGTAGAGGCAATCTGGAAACAATGAACAGTTCATAGATATAAGGGGATTCATAGAGGAAGTTTGCAGGATCTGTATGTAGAGGTAGTATGTGATAGAGAAGGAGGAAGCGGTCCATGAAAAAATGAATCTTCATGGAAGAAGAAGAGGTATTAAAAGGAGGTGTTCTATGTACCAAACCAAGTATTTAGTATGCTGGAGAAGAAGGGGGTTCACAATTTTCAGATGGAAGCATGCAAAATCTTCAAATCAGTTTTCAAAAGTATTTTCTGGTACCTAGAAGTACTCAAGAAGGTGGACTTCATCTATGAGTGAAAAAGGAACTTCAACAGAGCATCTACCTAAAGTTCAGGATGTAAGAATTCATGTAATTTAAGGGACCTACATGTACATAAACTATTTTTGGCCTACACGTCCATAAATTGTGATTGTATTCCTCTCCAAGAATAGGGAGCGAAGGAAGAGGTAGATGGTGACCCTTTCCACCGGTAGTGAGCTAGAGAATGGGGCATTAGGAGTAACCCTTGGGAATACAGTTAGTAGACCCTAAATATTGTAAAGGTAGTGAGCCTTGGCATATAAGATCTATCCTAAATGTTATACTCTTTATTGGTAGTGAGTCTTAGTGAATTTGGTACATCAGAATATTGGCGTAGTATGATCCTCAGATGTAGCCCAGTGAAGGTGGACCAAGTAAAAATCATTGTGTTTTATACATGATTTCATATCTATTCATATATTTCTACAAGAGGAAGAGATAATTCAGTTTTCTTTAACAACGGAACATGATCAAAAGGGGCATAAGTTTTACCCCGTCATACCATGATTCAACCCCCCTCTTAGTGTATTCAACCTTGTGGACCTAACAGTTTCTGAATTTATCTATCGATGAATCACATTCTATTCGGTAAAGGTTGAGCACTAGGTCTAAGTAGGTTTAACCTAACCCATTAATGTGAAGGAGTGAAGTGGGATGGTATCGATATGGACTTCATGATTGGACTTCAACCATCAATAATATTTCACAACACTATCGGGTAATCATAGCACAAATCACAATGTTGGACCAATTCCTGGCAATCCGAGTGTAGGGTTCAATGAATAGAATTGAAAAAATGTATTTCCTAGAGATGATTTAGATTAATGGAGTCAACATGGTGATTATTTTAGACAATGATTATCTCACAATGTCATGACTAATGACATGATTATAGGAGGCCTTTGAGACTCAATTTTTGTGGAGCATGACATTTAACTCACAGATAAATGACCAGACTGAGCATACCATTTAGGTTCTAGAGGATATTCTAAGGGTTTGTGTATTGGATTTTCTGTAGAACTGGTAGGATAATCTACCCTTGATGGAGTTTGTGTATAACTATAGATACCACTAAACTATTACCATGAAAACATTCAAGGACTTATATATAGAACCTACAGGTGCCAACTATGATGGAAGGAGTGAGGTGTGATAATGATTTTGAACAGTGAGTTGGTGAGAGAGATGGAAAAGAATGAAAAAATTATCCAAGAGTAGATATGGATTGCTCAATGCCATTATAATTCCTATACATACCAATGAAGAATGCATTTGGAGTTCGATGATGGAGACCATTTGTTCATAATGGACTCAAATCAATAGGGATTATATAGATTTGGAGAGGGTGGAAAGCTATCTCTAATATTTATATTCACTTTCCAGGCATCACTTAGGGCTAGTGAGGTGGAATACATTTTATTTTTACAACAACAATTATACTGAGTCTGTGATGTATTCTACAAGTCATAGTTAAGAAGATCTGTGTATGAACTATTGAATGTTATGAATTGGGGAGATATGAACATTATGGATGAATATACCATCTAAGAGTACCCATTGAAAATCAAGGATTGATTGGAGAAGATACTTTATGGATGATTAATTCACTTAGTTCATGTTTTTGGAAGCACATGAATCATTATGAGAGAACCAGGGAATGGGAGAACCTTATTTAAGCTCTACACCCTCATATTTTTTAGTAGTATTTTTTATTTTTAATTTGAAATGACATGAGTCAGAGATAATTAAATATCCTTATTTTTACCTTGTAAAACTTCTGAATATTTTATATAATGTTATTAGAGTCAGGTATGGACACATCACAAGATTATGGTACCCATTGAGCCTTTTTGCACAAATATTCAATAATAATAGAATAACTAAAAAATAACGTCTTAATTAGGAAACATGATACCTTCATTAAATAAAAAAAAATTATTTTATCCTAGTTTTGACTTAGGATTGGTCGGTATTGGCAGTTTCAGTAGAATGTAATTACTAGTGAGAATTAGGGAAAATAAATGAATTAATTAATTTATTATCTAATTTAATGTCTAACCTTGAAAATAAGTCTATTTATAACCATATTATGCAAATATATAGGCTTAGCTTCATAACATGAATAATTTTGGAGTAGAATTTTTGTAAGGATAATCTTCTGGTGTGATCTCAATGTTTGATAGAGACAATGATGAATGTAAGAATTCATCAATAGTCTATCATGCATGAATATCTTCATGAATGGAGTTCTTGGATCTCACCATTGAAAATGGTTAATGCTAATTATTATTTAATGATCAGTCCATTATTAAGGAAATATGTTTGTTTTTTTGGATTAATATGAGTTCCTATTTTCTACTTGATGAAATTAATTTGATTTTTTTACTAATTAATTTGTGGATTGTTTGTGGACAGGCAGTTGAATATTCTTAATGGCAGATACATGATTTTATTTTTTATAATATATTTCTATATAAATTGAGGGAGAAAAATACAAAAAAGGATAACCTTAATTTATAATTATTATATTTCATGATTTTCCCCATGTTGTTCAAACAGTCATCGTTGGTATTTTTATTGGACCAATGGTTCACCTATACTTGGGAACAAATCACAGAAAAATAGATATTTGGAATAATAGATCATTTCCATGAGCTATAATTCAAGAATAAATGAATGATGGAGACTTGATGGTAAAATTGGGAGACTGGTGTTGGATATATAGTGTATGATTTATGGGTTTGGGTGAAAAATAGTTGTTGGAGGTGTTTTTCTAGTAGAAGGGTAGCCAAAATCCATCCATCAGTGATGGATTATTATTATTATACCCTAGATAAGAACTAGGTGTGTATTATTCCCTGATATATTATAGAATGAGGTGACATAAGAGGATACACGTGAATACCAGAGGATTATAGAAAATCCTCATACACACGATGTGTAGTTTGGAAGAACATACACTATGTGGATACTTTTACATGTGGTTAGGGGTTTTTCAGGGAGATAAGTATCACACATGTGTGTGACCTAACTAAATGTCATGTGACTTGAGAATGGAGACCATGAATATACCCCTGGTTACATGGGAATGAATATGACCAACGTACATGGGCATTGCCAGAGTAATTGGGCATGAGGTGAAGTATATAGACAATGATATGGAAAGACCATACTTTTTGGGATAAACTGTGTTAAACATATACCCCATGTTTTTACCTTCCATGGATAAATTTACCCTATTTCCATCAGTCCAGTATCAACATCAATGTGGGTTTGTTCCCTTAGTCAACCCCTAAGAGGGTCTAGTGTAGAATCCCATCCTAAGTATAGGATGAATGATCCATTGTATGAGTTATTTTTAGATATAATTAGTTATTACACCATGTGTAATTGGGTGTGATCCTTTATTATTAATCCATATTTGGGTTATGTATCCCATTTTGACATCCAAGGCATGTGATCCTCTCTCTATTGGGTTATTTTAGTTAGGATTATGTGTATCCCATAGGCCCTAGGCATGATCCCCAACCTTTGTATCAATATATTATGAGTTTCTGCAACTAATGATAATGAAAAGGATCAATGAGTTTGATCAACTGGATTAGGGACATCATTAATAATGATATATGAGATGTGTCACCTCAGATGAACAAAACCTACTGAGCCTCAAACAAAATACAAGGTTAGTAGTATAGATGCAAATGAAATTTGAAAATTAGTGTCTATCATTGAGCATATCTATTTTTTAATTATATTTCTTTCTAATTGACTCAACATTTTGATATTAAGTTTCCTATATCTTGATTTATTTTTTTCGTGATCTCATGTTGTCCTACTGGGTATGTTTATACTTACCCCTATAAAATAATTTTCCACGTGTGCTGCATATTATGTAAACAACCATCCTTTCAATGGATTTATAGGAGGACTAGGAGTAGATGGAGTCTAGATTTAGTATAATGTCTGTAAATGGATTGAGGGGTTTTATTTTCCATCATTCATTTTCATGTAATAGTTTGGACTATCATCCGGTTAGGGTGGGAAATAATTATCCCTTTTCTTTTCTATACTCTTCGTGATACTCTAATGTGGGATTGGTTTTTATGAATGTATTTTGGTATATGTTGTTTATCATTTTTTCATTATATTAGTGTTCAGATATGTATGTATATTTAATGGTAATTTAGTTTAAGGCCTCCCATGTGTATGATATTCCTACTTGATAGTACTTTCTAACCCCTGACCTATTAGAGGTAGGCTTCCAGTGTCACACTAAACTAAATATTGACCAGGCAGGCCCCTATGGTTTGGGTCATACAAAATTGTTATTAGATCATAGGTTATCTTATAACCAAAGTTTGGAAATAGTCTAGCTTTGAAGATTGTTTTGGGAACTAGAGAAACAATATTAATTTTTCTTGAGTTCAGATCTCATGCCAATGAACCCAATGATGGGGAAGCGACCAACATATCCATTCACTATGAATATGTTAACAAATTTTTTTACATGGTACATTTCATCACTTATTAATGGGAAAATAAAAATACTTGTATAATATAGGAATGAGTATTGGTTTCCATGTACTTCTTCATTTAGCATTCTAGATAGTCCCATTGACTGTAGAGCATATTGACTATTACAGGATTCCTCTATTGTTATAGCCAGCTAGGATTCCACAACAGTATCATGATGGTGATCTAGATAATGATGTGGCTATTATATAGGGACCCATGTAAGAGTTTGTTTCTTTGAGTGTTTTTACATTCTAACAACAACCCATTGAGATTATGATTATTCCAAAAGTACTAGGTGAAGATATGCTCGGGTTAAGAACACTTAATGAGTTATAGAGGATGATGACACTCAGGTTTCTGGGTGATAAAGACCCCAAAGTAGTAGAGGAATTTCTCAAGTAAGTTGGGTGAGTATTCCACACTGTTATGAACCATCCTGATTATATGGTAATCTTAGAGGTGATCCTTATCCATGACCCAGCTATGAGATTGTGGAACCTGGTGATGCAGACTCAGGACGAGGTGACTCTCACTTAAAAAAGTTAAATAAATTCTTCATAGAAGAGTTTTATCTAGTTAAATATTGAGTAATACATATTCAAAATATTTTGGAGATATAATTGGGATCAATTTTTATCTTAGAGTACATTTCGAGGTTCACTAACCTATCATAGTACTCTATGGATATGGTTCCTAACATGTAATTTGGATCACATACTATTTAGTGAGGCCTTAAATGGGATACATGGGATGGATTTGTATATATATATATCCCATCCTATATTGGGGAACATGAATGTACTTTGGTTATGGAGAGATTCCAAGATGACTGGTTTCCCATATTTGGTTATGGAAATGGCCACCCTGGAGATATGACGACATTTTATAGTTGTTGATATTATAATCCATGTCCAAGGTACATGATGCATATTCATAGGCATTCCCAGGATAACGGGTCTGCAAATCGGGGCTCTTAGGGAGGTTTCAGTCAGCTTAGGGAGAGGTGATGTTTCTTTTTTTATGGTTGAGGAAATATTGTGTAGGATTACCAACCCACCATGAATTATATAGAGAGATTATTGACAAACCATCTAGGTATAGTAAATGAATCGAGTAGGGATTTACTCTAGGTGAAAGATATGAAATAGGAGTATGGAGTGAAAAGTGTTGTGGCCAAATTTATGATACAATACCACTGACACCACCTTTGAGTTGAACCCACCAGACATGGGGAGATTGTGGTTAGGATCATGAAAAAATAATGGTAGTGAAGCGTTATGACTTAGAGGATCCACAAATTATTTGATGTATAATATGTGTCTTATCTAGATTCTCTATAGTATATATTGACCTAAGAATGACCCACTCATTTATTTCCAAATTCCTTGTTCGATACTTATAAATTCTATTGGATCATTTGGCTTGTCCTTTTCACTTTGAGACTCCTATCGGGGAATATTTTTTGATCACACAGTTCTACCAATAATGTGACCTAAAACCTATGGGATAAAGATTCATATGGGATCTTTTCATAGTCATGATGAGGCTTCATGATTTCATTATAGGCTTCAACAAACAATCCATTGTTCTTGGACATATTGAATGATTAATGTGGTGGATGCGATGTGTCCATATTTAAGTGATAATATTTTAATTCATTGGAAAGAAGGAATCCTAGGCAGAGTATGATGGGATCATGTGCATAGTATGGAACCTATTTTTCATTATTTGATGAGTATTTTACTTTTATCAGAAGATTCTATGATACTTTTGTTTCTTATAGTGGTGTATGAGTATGATGATAGATTCCCTGAGGATATTGCAGGCTCAAATCCCCAGTATTAGATATATTTCTTCATAGAATTTTACATAGGGACTACCCTGATATCAACTATAGTATACCATATTCCCTCTATAGAGTTTTAAGAGATTAGGGTTTATTTGAAGGATTGATGATGAGGGGATTTGTAAGATCCATTATCTCCACTTGGGAATCTGTAGTGTTATTTTATAAAATGTTGGATGATATATTATGGTTATTTATGGATTATCATTTCCTAATACATGTGAAAATCAATAATAAGTTACCACATCTGAGGATTGACATCATATTTGACCAGATGAAATGGGTAAGTTGGTTCTCGATGAATGAACCTAGGTTGGGTAATCACTATTTTTGAGTTTGAGAGGAGGACATTCCAAATATGTCATTAAAGTGCTTCTACAGTTACAATGAGTACTTGGTGATTCCCTTAGACATGAAAAATTCATTAGTAGTGTTCAAGGGAATTTTGAACCATGTCATTTATCCCTTATTTCACCAATTCCACATAGTATTCACCAATGAAATAAACATATACTCAATGTCATTAAAGGATCACATAATAAATTTGAATATGGTTATGGAAATACTATGATAGAAACAAGTTTTTGGGAACATCCCTAAGATCCAATTTTGGATTCAAGAGGTATACTTCCAAGGACATGTTATCTTAGAAGAGGGAGTAGTAGTAGACCCTATCCAGATCAAGGTAGTTGTAGCTTGGGATCAACCCAATGGAATGATTGAGTTGTAAATGTTCCTTAGGTTGGAAAGTTATTATTAGATATTCACACCCAGTTTCATTAAGATTGCAATAATTATTTATTCATTGTAATGATAGTGGTAATAGTTTAATTGGATAGAAAAGTGTCTACATTATTTCCATGATCTATGATAGAGGTTGAAGAAAACCCCAATCTTGAGGCTGCCAAAAGAGGTTGTTGAGTATGTGGTGTTCAATGATGCCTCCAGAGTTGGACATGGATTCATTATTCTATAGAGGTAGGATGTGACATCATATGGGTCTTAGTATATGAGACTGCATGAGTAGAACTATATGACCCATGACTTGTAACTAGTAGCAAGGTGTTTTCCTTGATGTCATGGTGTGACTATCTTATGGGAGAGAGATTCATCATCTTTTATGACCATAAGAGTCTATGATATATCATTTTATAGAAATATAATAACCAAATGAAGTAGTGGTGAATTGAGTTACAAAAGGATTATGAATTTGATATTGTTTACACTCTTGGGAAGGAGAAAATGGTGGAATATTCTCTCAACAAGAGAACCCATTCACAATTTTTGAGAGACTATTTAGAGTAGCTGGTCTCATTGAAGTTACCCGTAGGAGACGAGGACGGTATAGTGTACCTCAGTTTGATGGTTTTTATCCCTCTTCTTATTCATATTGTTATGGTTGCACAACATGAGGATATTGATTACAAGGTATTATGTGACAAGATATCCACTAGACATGCTCCTGACTTATTTTATGAAATTTGGTAGCACATCACCCTTTTCTATGGATGAACGATGGTACCAATCACACTACAAGAGGAGGAAACAAGGGTGTTTCATATATCAACCTTAGTGGTAAATACGAGATTGGAAAATTTTTACCATGAAATTTGATTTAATTTTTGGTAGTTTGGAAAAAATATGTGTGTTTCTGAGTTTATCTCTTGATTCCTCACTTTCTAGAAGATGAAGTTCGAGCACCAGGTTCCAGATAGTTTAGCGTAACAACTTAAAGTGTTGAAGTGGAAGTGGGTTAGTATCTCCATGGATTTCATGAGAGGAATTATATGATCCACTAGAGTTACTAAATCTATCTAGGTGATTATATATTGGCTCACCAAGTCATACAACTTCCCATCCATATGAATGGAGGGTTCAATATAGAGCTTGAGATTCTTGTATATACGTTGGATATTCTATCTTCAAAGAGTTACCTTGATGAAAATTTTAGACCATGATTCTCAATTCACCTTTTTGTTATGGAAAGGATTATATTTGGACGTTACGACTTAGTTTCTTTTGATCATAGTGCTCCACCCCCAGGAATATGACTGGATAGATCAGACCATTTAGGTTCTAGCAGAAATGCTTTAGGATTGCATGTTATATTTTGTACATAATTGGGGAAACCATTTACCCTTGGTGGAGTTTACATATAAAAATAGTTTCCACTACATCATAGGTATAGAACCATTAAAGGTTTTGTATGGGAGACCAATCAGGTCAACACTGTGCTGGAAAGAGCTATAGGAGACAATGATTTTGGGATCCAAGTTGGTATGAGTGATGACAGTGAAGGTTTAGATCATGTAGGAGTGGACAAGGACTACCCAAATCCATCACAATTCATATATAGACCAGCAATTGAGGACTATATATTTTCATGAGGGTGACATTGTGGTCTTAAATGTATGACATCAATTGGGTTTATTTAGATTTGGATGAGGTGGAAATCTATCTCTATGATTCGTTGACCATTTCTATATACTGCATAGGGTTAGTGATGTGGAATATCTCTTAGACATTCCACCATAGTTATATTGGCTGCATGATGCATTCCACATGTCTCACTTGAAGAGATATGTTCTCAACTAATCACATGTAATCGACTGGGGTGAGATGGACATTGAGGATGGATCTGGATTCTCAAATTACCAAATGATCATCAAGGAGGAATAGTATAAGATCGCTCATGGGAAAATATTTATTTTTGTGTATTACAATTTACAGAATGAGAATATTTAGGAGGAAAAGTGGGAGTGTGAGAACCATATGGGAGATCAGTAACCTAATATTTTTTAGTAGGATTTTTCTTATTAGGATAAAAATCCATGTTTTGGGGAGAATGTAACTAATCTATTTTATCTAGGTAACAACTTTTAATATTTTAAATATTTTTTTGTAGTTTGGTGTATAGTCAGTGAGGGATTTTTGGGACAATGGATCCCCAATATTGATACATTTAAAATATTAAATTTATTATATCACATGTGGATATTTTTTAGTTATAATAAAATAACTCCTAAAATCTACCTCAAAATGGAAAACTGAGGATACTATTAAATCTGGAACACCGATTTTACCATAGGCATGATTTATGTTCAGTCATCATTGGGTGTTTTAGTAGAGTGATGTTTCTAGAAATAATTATATAAAATAAAAAAAATGTAAAAAATGAGTTATTTTATTGTCTAATTTTAGGTCTAACCTTGTAAATAAATCTATTTATAAGCTTACTATGTAAAACTCTAGGGTTTTTTTCATAACCATAATATTTCAAAAGATATATACCACATGAAGAATATTATAAGGTGATCTCAGAGATTGGTGAAGAAGATGATAGAAACAATGAATTAATGAACAATATCTCATGCAAGAACAACCTCATAAATATAGTTCTTGGATCTCACTAATAAAAATAAAAAAAATCCCATTTCATTAGTGATTGATATGATATTAAGGCAGATGTTTTTTTGGATTAATCTCCATTATTTATTTCACCTTGGTGAATAAAAAGTAATTTTCTTTAGAAATAAATTAGTAATTTTTATTATAATATGTGGTTGAATATTCATAGGTGTTGAACATGATTTTCTTTTCAATAATTTATTTATCTGATAATGAATGAAGGATAACCTGAATACTGTTAAACATTCATTTGTCACTTTCATTTTTTTTGTGATTTTCTCGCCGTGTTATTTGTATTTTCAGCGTTGTTATTTTTTTTTAAAAAACTGTAAGATTATACTAGAAAAATGATCATTTCACAATTATTATTTGAAACAAAGGATCTTTATTATAAGTTTATATTCATGATTGAATGTACAATGAAAGTTTATTAATGATGATGAATGATAGGTTTGGTATCAATGGATATCAATCCATGTGGTTTTCCATTTAGAAAATGAATTATGATGATAGGTGATTTATGAGTAGATGTGTTGCCGAAATCTAGAAAGTAACAAAAGATAATGTTTAGTTAACCTTGAATATAGATTTTTTGTATGATTCAAGGATGAAGTTAAGGAGGAGGTAATGTGGGAAGATATGAGTGAGGATTTGTTTTTTCTAGAACATATTTATAGACCTGAAATATAACTTGGAAGAACACAATCCCTATGTAACCCCTTTACAGTGATGAGGGTTTACATGTAAACATAAATATGACACAGGTGTGTGACCAGAACACATTCTATGTGACTAAAATCTGATGACTAGGAATTTACCCTTGGTTATATGGGCACATTTATGAATAGTATGCACGATCATGACCAGAGTACTCATCCATGGTTCATCGTACACATACATAGACAAAACATGACTGGAATTAGTGGGATACACAATATTTCCCAAGTATACACCATGGAAATATTTCAGGGTTGAATGTAGGCATTCCCCCCCCCCCCCCGACCTAGTATTGATATTAGTGTGGGTATATTCCCTTGGTACCCCACAAGAGGTTCCAATGAGGAATCTCATCCCAAGCATGTGATCAACGATCCCCTATATGGGGTTTTTATGGATAGAGTATGGTATCCATCCCTGTGACCTAGGGTGTGATCCTCTATCATTCATCCTGATATTAGGTCTGGAATCCCATTTATGAAATACATGGAATGTGATCCCCTTCATACTAAGCTATCCTAGATAGGGTAATGTATCCCCTATAGGCCATGGATGTGGTCCCCTACTAATGTATTAATATGTTTCGAGTTCTAGAACATATCATGAATGGAATGGCCCATTGAGTGAGACCTATTGGATGAGTTCCATTATTTTCGGTGTGACTCAAGAAATGTTCCCTTGGATGACTGTGGCCTATGAGACATATGACGAAACCAAGTAAGGCGGTGAGGATGTGACCTTACATTGAAATATTGTGTCTATCTATGAGTACATCTTGGTTGTAATTTTATTTCCTTCTGATTGAATATTATTTTTGATATTGAGATTAATCTCTTATGATGCGTTATGTTTAGTTATTTTAGTGTATCTTTCTGGGTATGTTTATACTCACCCCTTCATGGGATCTACCCAGACTAGTCATGTCTAATGAAGATGAAATTCCTTTCAAAGGAGTCCTAGGAGGACCAATAGAAAGTGGGGCTTTGTCATTCTAGATAGATAATTGATATTTCTAGAATTATATCTTAGTTTTAGTCCCATTTAATTCTTAGGTTGGACTCTTTTATAGTATATGTGGTCTTGTATGGGGCCCTCTAATTTTACATAATATTTTTTATAATATAATGTGGTACTATTTTTATGCATGCATATTTTTTTAGTTATTTATCCTGTGAGTGTGTACAAGTACTTTAAGATAAGTCCTCTAAAGATTTTTATATTCCTACTCAGTGATATATGCTAGCTCCTATCCTTTTGGAGGTGGGATTTTGGATTCACAGTTGGATTAATGTAGGCCTAGTAGGCCTCAGTGGCATGGGTCATGATATATTACATTACATATTTTTAATATGTCAAAATTGAGGTTCCATGAGACTTGGAATCCTCTGCCGTCTCCATGATCAACTCTAAAAATATTCTTTAAAATATCACAAAGTGTTACATGGATAATATAGATTCATTAAGTTCTTCCCACCTAGGGATTTTTATCCTAAAAAGAAAATCCCACTAAAAATAAAGGGGGTAGTATGATCATATAGGGTTCTCCACTCTTATGTTATCTCCTGAAGATTCACGTACTACCAATGAACACAAAATAATAGAATTTCTCAACCTTAAAGGATCCTCTCCAACAAATTCTCAATGGTTACTGGGTTATCTACGAAGTAATATCAATACTCAGTGTCTATTTCATCCCAATTGAGGATGTGTGATGAGTCATGAATGTATCTCCTGAGTTGTGATATATGTTGAGTCAATAAGGTTTTCTTTATGACTTTTCCATTCCTTCTTGTTTTGAAAATCACAAACACCTTATCTTTAAGGAAAATTGCTTTCTTAAGGAAAACTGCTTTTATAAGGAAAATTGCTTTCTTAAGGAAAAACTCTTTTATAAGAAAAATTATCCTTATCATATTTTCATCCATATTTTTCTTAAGTATGAGATTCGGATTCATTTTCTCGGAATTGATAAAACTTTGATAAAAGGAATTCTGTTTTAGGATTCAGATTCTGGATAAGAACTATAAGAAAGTTTCATTCCGAATTCCGGATATGAACTCTGACTAAGTTCTATTCCAGATTCAGGATACGAATTCTGAAGAAGAATTCTCATTACGAATTCCAATGAAGAATTCCCATTACGAATTCTAATGAAGAATTCTCATTACGAATTTTCATTACGAATTTTGATGAATAATTCCCATTACGAATTCTAATGAAGAAATCTCATTCCGAATTCTCATTACGAATTCTCATTCCGAATTCTCCTATGTAACAGAATCTGATTATCTTTTTTTTATACAATCTGAATTATTTCAGACTCCGGAACATATCTTTGTTAGACTCTGAACTTTTTATATTACTTACATTCTATTATTTTATCTACTCTTTACTATTGTTCCTTACACTCCGAACCATCACTCCGAAGTTTTCATTCTGATCTTTTTAGTTAGAATTAAAATGATGTCGTACATTCTGTTACACTTGTTTTGTTATAAAGAGATGTCGTCCATTCTGTTTCTTATTAACCATTGTCCGAGTGGCACGTGTACAGGTCCCTCCGATCTTTCAGGAAAATATGACCGTTGGAGTAGGAGCCGACCTTACCTATAAATAGGAGCTCATTTGAAAGAGCTCAGTGCTGATGAATACTGATGACAGATGAACAACTTGGTTTTGTGCATACATGCTGTTGAAGGGAATTCTAGAGAGAGAGTCTCTTATTAACTCTCAAAGCTTCGTGCGACTCCGAATGTTGGTGATTACATTCGAGGGCTTCCGGGGATAGGAAGACAGAGGTGCCGACTACCTTAAAGTTCGAGGGCTTTCTTGCTGAGGAAGACAGAGGTTTCCAACTACCTTGAAGTTGAGGGCTTGCGGGGATAGCAAGACAGAGACACCGATCTTCGTATCAAGGGCTTACCCTGGTGTGGGTAAGACAGACATTATTGAAAGTATAAATCAAGGGACCTTTATCCAAGGTTTTTGGATACCCTTCTCTTTGGGTTAAAAGACTTATATCTTGTTACTAGTAGTTTTACTACTTGTTTTTATTCCGCTGTATTTTGTAATATAAGGAAAGTATAACTTTCTTATACTTCCTTATTTGTACTCTGATTCATTCATATTCTATACGCTTTAAGGTAGAATCTCATATTGTAATTGTTTGTTAAGTTTCAATCTCCGGAATCATATTTCCGGAACCTACTTTCGGAATCTCTTTCCTAGTTTACTTTTGGTGTTAGAGGTGTTGTGAATTTTCTTAGTTTAATATTTGTTAAACTTAGCCCTTTCCTTTTCTTAAGGAAACTATAGTTATTCTTAACTAACTTTAAAGGTTCCATTTTTTTTAAAGTATAAAATTCACCCCCCCCCCTCTTGTATATTGAGCATCTCATACTATATTTCGATCCTACAATTGGTATGAGAGGTTGGAAACCTCTTACTCTATACCATTCTTACATTTGGTATCAGAGGATGAAAAGCTGACTGTGGAAGCTCATAAAAGATCTTGCAAGAGGATGACAAGCTGGTATAAGAAGACTGTGGAAGAGATGAGGCTTTTCGATGAGTTTCAAGATAATGTTAAGGATGCCTTTGAGACCGAGGACAAGAAGATTAATGAGTTAACTGCATCCTTTGAAGAAAAGCTGACTGAAGAAAAGAACTTCTGGATCCAAGAAGTTAGGGATCTGAATGGGAAGTTGAATTCTGTTTCTCAGAATGTGAAATTTGAAAGGGATCATCAGATCGATTTTGAAGAAAGGATGAAGGCTCAGGAATAAAAGATCCAAGCTCAGGAAGAAAAGCTGAAAGCCCAGGAAGAAAAGATTGAAGCTCAATCCGCAAGAATAGTGTTCTTAGAGAAGCAATCCGAAGAAGATCATAAAGAACTCAAGAAGATCAAGACTATTCTAAAGGGCATCATGTCTAAGGAAAAAGATCCGAAATAACCCAATCCGATCTTTTTGTTGTAATTTTTTGTTGTTGCTGAGATTAAAAATTTTAATGAAAATTTTGTCTCTTGTTTCTTTTTATTGTCATTACTAATATCTCAGGTACTTTGTTAATTTTTTCCATTCCTTCCAATTCTTTTTGAAAATCACAAAGGGGGAGAAGGAAAAGATCCTTAAGAAAAAGAAGAACTCTAATAAGAGTTTATCAAAGGGGGAGAAAGAAAAAATACCCAAGGAAAAAGAACTCTAATAAGAGTTTGTTAAGGGGGAGCTTTTTCATTAAAGAAGACTTTCTTATCTATCACTCCGGAAATCTGAATATGATCTTTAGAGTTTCAAAGCCTAAGGGGGAGTTAGTCGTATTCATCAATATCCTTAATGCAAAGTGAGATAAGCCTTAATGTGTTTCTTTATTCTTAGAATAGCTTTTTCATAAGGATGTTTGTGCTTTCCAAAAAGAGGGAGATTGTTGAGTCAATAAGGTTTTCCTTATGACTTTTCCATTCCTTCTTGTTTTGAAAATCACAAACACCTTATCTTTAAGGAAATTTGCTTTCTTAAGGAAAACTTCTTTTATAAGGAAAATTGCTTTCTTAAGGAAAAACACTTTTATATGAAAAATTATCCTTATCATATTTTCATCCATATTTTTCTTAAGTATGAGATTCAGATTCATTTTCTCGGAATTGATAAAACTTTGATAAAAGGCATTCTGTTTTAGGATTCAGATTCTGGATAAGAACTATAAGAAAGTTTCATTCCGAATTCCGGATATGAACTCTGACTAAGTTCTATTCCAGATTCAGGATACGAATTCTGAAGAAGAATTCTCATTACGAATTCCAATGAAGAATTCCCATTACGAATTCTAATGAAGAATTCTCATTACGAATTTTCATTAGGAATTCTGATGAAGAATTCCCATTGAGAATTCTAATGAAGAAATCTCATTCCGAATTCCAATTACGAATTCTCATTCCGAATTCTCCTATGTAACAGAATCTGATTATCTTTGTTTTATACAATCTGAATTATTTCAGGCTCCAGAACATATCTTTGTTAGACTCTGAAATTTTTATATTACTTAAATTCTATTATTTTGTCTACTCTTTACTATTGTTCCTTACACTCCGAACCATCACTCCGAAGTTTTCATTCCGATCTTTTTAGTTAGAATTAAAACGATGTCGTACATTCTGTTACACTTGTTTTGTTATAAAACGATGTCGTCCATTCTCTTTCTTATTAACCGTTTTCCGAGTGAAACGTGTACAGGTCCCTCCGATATTTCAGGAAAATATGACCGTTGGAGTAGGAGCCGACCTTACCTATAAATAGGAGCTCATTTGAAAGAGCTCAGAGCTGATGAATACTGATGACAGATGAACAACTTGGTTTTGTGCATACATGCTGTTGAAGTGAATTCTAGAGAGAGAGTCTCTAATTAACTCTCAAAGCTTCGTGCGACTCTGAATGTTGGTGATTACATTCGAGGGCTTCCGGGGATAGGAAGACAGAGGTGCCGACTACCTTAAAGTTCGAGGTATTTCTTGTTGAGGAAGACAGAGGTTGCCAACTACCTTGAAGTTGAGGGCTTGTAGGGATAGCAAGACAGAGACACCGATCTTCGTATCAAGGGCTTACCCTGGTGTGGGTAAGACAGACTTGCATGAAAGTATAAATCAAGGGACCTTTATCCAAGGTTGTTGGATAGCCTTCTCTTTGGGTTAAAAGACTTATATCTTGTTACTAGTAGTTTTACTACTTGTTTTTATTCCGCTGTATTTTGTAATATAAGGAAAGTATAACTTTCTTATACTTACTTATTTGTACTCTGATTCATTCAGATTCTATACACTTTAAGGTAGAATCTCATATTGTAATTGTTTGTTAAGTTTCAATCTCCGGAATCATATTTCCGGAACCTACTTTCGGAATCTCTTTCCTAGTTTACTTTCGGTGTTAGAGGTGTTGTGAATTTGCTTAGTTTAATCTTTGTTAAACTTAGCCCATTCCTTTTCTTAAGGAAACTATAGTTATTCTTAACTAACTTTAAAGGTTCCAAAGGAATTTTTAAAGTATAGAATTCACCCCCCCTCTTGTATATTGAGCATCTCATATTATATTTCGATCCTACAATATTTGGAAAACATTTTAAAGTTGTTGTAATATTGGTGGTAAGGTTAAGCATCATTCAACCATACTAAGCATATATAGTATCTGGAATGATCCAATTAGTTTTAGAGATTTCTTTTTGACTTAACCAAATATTCAGATTCCACATCAAGTTGATACCTTCAAGAACACATGGTCTACCTCAATGAAATCCAATGTACCCCATCATTTGTCTACATAGGACTTATGATGGATTTGGGGAGTCCTCATCCATTGCAAGATGATTTGATCATGTTCCATAATATCTCACACCTTCTCAAGTCCCATAATAGTTGTCTCCCTAGGCCCCGTACAACACAAAGGTGACATGTAGGGCCTCCCAAAAAAAGGCCTTGAATGGTTTCATACCGATGTTGGAGTGGTAAATATATTTATAAACAGGCTCATCCAAGGGTAGATGATCCACCCAGATACATCCAAAAGCCAACATGCCATCACAAAGCATGTCCTCCAAAACTAGAATAGTCTACTCTCTCTAACCGTCGATCAGGGGGGAGATCATTCATAAAGTCTATTGGTTACCAAAGGCCTTATATAATCCTCTATATATTTATTTATAATGTGAGCATCATTTTCTGAAATTATTGTTGAGGGAACTCCACAATTTTTGATAATCTCTTATATATACAGATGTCCCAAAATTTCCAATTAGTACTTCTATCTGATGGAAAGGAAGTGGATTTATTTGGTAAGTCAGGATACAATCACCCAAATAGAATTATGAACTCTATCTGATCATAGATGTACCATAATGAATTCTAAAGATATTCTATACCACTTCCACTATGGAACCTCAAGGGGTTGGTCTAAACCTGATGACACCTTTTTCTTGATCTTTACCTTCTGAAAAGTGATGTATCAAGAGAAAAACTCAGCAAAAAACCTCTTCCCAACCCAATCCACTAGGTATTTATTGGTCGATAGTAAGATAAGTGCGACACTCGAAGCCTAACTCTGTTAGGCTTGGGGATAGGGACTAGTACCTAGTAGGCAAATAACACACATGGGAGGCCTTAGCCTAAAGTACCATTACCCATATAGACATCTTTAAACCCAAGTATAATGCATAAAATATAAAATACTCATATGAAAAATGAATTCATGAAAACTAATATCACATCAGAGTATGAAAAAGGGTATCGACAGGAAAATTTCCAAATGAAATCAAAACATAATTATAAAAGAGTCCAACCTATTACCTAAAGGACTACTGTTAAATGAAACTCCTAGAACCATCACTGGACCTTCTTGAATAATTAATGTCCGTATACTTCTAGTCCTCCTAGTAATACATCAAAAATCATGTTTCCTATATATAAGATGACATTTGTGGGAAGATCCCATTTAGGGTTGAGTATAAACACACATAGTAGGACACCCGAATATCACCAAACACAAAGCCTCAAGAAAGATTCAACTAAAAATTAGAAAGGTAATTCAATTAGAAGGAAATAAAATTACATCCTTGATATTCTCAAACATAGAAACCAAGTCACAATGTGTGCTCATGTCCTTAAATCTAGGCTAGGTTTTTTCCTGTGGCTCAATGGCCATGTTCATCTAAGGGGAAAATTCTTACGTTTTATTGATTCCAGTGAAATTTAAACAAGAGTTCACACTTATCAAGGTTTTAAATTCTCAATAGTCATGATAAATTACAAGACATTGATACATGGTTAAGTGATCACACCCAGATCCCATTGTGTATACATATGCCTATATATAATATCCCACTAGGGTGGGGATATCATGCTCTGGGTGTCTTGAATGGGATACCTAAACCATCCTAGGGAATAATGGTAGATGATCACACTCAAGGAGACACATAGGTTTACCTGAGTCTATCTATAACTAACATGTATAAGGGATCACTCATTCTATACAAATAATGGGATACTACACTTCACTCTATTAGGAATGGACCAAGGTAATTCACCCACGCTGATACTGATATGAGATAGAAGGAAACGAGGGATACAGTATAACCTGAATGGGGTATATTATGTGTACAAGGGGAACATATTATTTCCCTCTAATTCTGATCATGTCTTGTCACTGTCTATTTATTTTGGACATTCTCATGTACACTAGTCATGTTTGTGCTCATGTACCTAAGAGTATACACCAAGTCTTCATTTTAGGACCACACATCATGTTTTTTTTGTCACAAGGATGTGTGATACTTTTATTTATACGTTCACTCTATCCACCATGGAAGGGGGTCGACATGGAATGTTTTCATCCAAACTACACATCGTGTATATTGTCATTTTCTATAATCCCATAGTATTCTTATGTATATGCTCATACCATGTGCCACTCTTCTCTATTAAGGAATCATGCCTAAATAGTATAGATATCGGTTTTATTGGGACTAATACATCTATGTTGGATAGTTTTCGGCCACCCATCAACTACAGAATCATCTTTTATCACATTACATTGCCAAAAATACAAAACCCATGAATTAGAATCCTTTAATACAATCCCAATATTTTTTAATTATTATAAAGACTCTATGAAATATTCAATCATAAATACATATCCATATTAATGATTCATTATACCAAATATTGATTTCACAATGGTGGTTTACTTGGTATAGTCGAACCATCAGTCAAACAAGATACTGATGATGTTCATTTGAATATCAAGGGGGGATCAGAAAACAAAAAATTGAGAGATGATGTTTGACAAATATTCAAATTGGACTTCATTTGTTGAAGGATAAATTGAAAACCAGAAATAAAATCAAGGTTCAAGAATTAATAATATTCTACCACATATAAAAAAGATTAGTGAATTAATTTTAAATGAATCAATTCATGTTCAACAAGTAGAAAATAAGAATGGTAACTAATCCAAAAAAGACAAATATCTTACCATGATATTAGATTGATCACAAATAAATAATGATTTCATGTCATTAACCATAGAGAGATCCAAGAGATCCATTAAAAAAATATGTTCCTTTACAAGAGATCATTGATTAATTCATTGCATTCGTCATTATCTCCACTAAACACTAAGATCAAACCTGATGATTATCCTTAAGAAAGATATCCTCTATAATATTATGGCTACACAAATAACCCTAGTGGTTCCTGTTATAGGGTTATAAATAGAGTTATTTTATAAGTTAAAAATTAAATTAGAAAATAAACACCAAAATACACAAATTAATTTATTTTGTTTATTCATTTTAGTAACTACACTCTTCTAAAACACACAATACTGAAAAAACAGAAGTCAGACCAAGGGTAAAACCCATAAAGAAAATGTAATGGCAGTCTATGATTTCTCATATAAGAAACCATTAGGTAGTTATTCCATTATCACTAAAAAAATATGAGTGCATGATATAATAAATATAATATTTTTAATATATCAATACTGAGGCTCCATGGGACCTAAAATCCGATGATGACTCTAAACATGAATATGAAATAACTCTTTATAGTGTTTCAAAGTGTTAAATGAAAAAACACTTCGTTAAATTATCCCAACATTTGGTATCTTTTCCAAAAAAATCCTACTAGAAAATATAATGGTACTAAGATATCATCTAGTTCTCAGTCTCCCAGGTCCTCTCCTAATGTTTCATGTGATGCTAACAAATATGCACTAAGTGAATCACTCACCCATGAAGTATCTCCTAATGATGATCCTTGATGGTCACTAGGTATTATGACAAGGTAGATCTATAGTTATTGTCAAACCCACCCTATTATATAACATGAAATGGTTCATTCAAATGTTTCATCATATGAGACGCACAAAATTAATCATGCACCTAGTTTAACTGTGGTGGTATGGCTTAGTGGTACGACACCTCAACAACCCTATGAAGTATCTATAAAGGGCTCATGAATCTCAAATATATATTATAGTCTTGGCCAAATGTCTGTAATACTCAACAAGGAGAGACATTTAGGAACACATGGTGTCCCTATTAGAACAGCAAAATCCCCTATATTTGATTCACATAGGATATACAATAGCTATGGGTAGTACTCATCCACTCCTGGATGATCTTCACCTTCTTTGTCATTTCTGACACCAACTCTGGGACCAAAAAAACTGTCTCCCCTATCACCATACAATATAGTGGTGACCTATAAGGTCTCTTATATAAGGCCTTTAATGGTGCCATACTAATGGTGGACTTCTATATATGATTATACACAATCTTCTCCAAGTGTAGATGATCGTACAAACTACAAGAAAAATACAACTTACAATCCTAAAGAATTCCCTCCAAAATATGATGGTTTTATTAGTATATATGATTTTCTAGGGGTGGAATTCCATGCTAATTTGAAACTAAGTCCCCAAGACCTCCTATAATATTCTCTATAATCATGATGTCAAGTGAGTATCATTGTCTAAAATAATACACAAGGGAACTCCAAAAATATGAAATATATCTTCCACATACATGCATCATATGCTCTCCACTGAACCCTGCTCTTAGATGGCTTGGAATTGGTATCACTTGGTGATTCAATCTATGATCACCCAGACAGTATTGTGACCTCAAGATGATCACATGATTCCCATCATGATTTCAATAGAGACAACATTCCACTTTCACTCTAGAACCTATAGTGGTTGGGCCAAACCATCATGAACCTAGTGCTTCACCTACTAGAAATTGAGGCATTGAGAGATATAATAAAAACAAAACTCTTTATCCCTGACCACAAAAACTGATGAAAAATTTAGTAATATATCTTTTCCACTCATGGATATACTTATAATGGGGTGTATTAAACTTCCCCAGAACGTCCTCTCATAGTTTCATTAATACCATCATCCATCATCAGAAAAGAATGACATTCTACCCACCTTCATAAAATCTATATGGAGAATGTACAGTGTTTAACTATAAATGAAAGACATCAAAAATTATGTTCCTATGTTATTTCTCCCTAACACACTAGAGAAGAATAGGGGTAACAACAATTGAACAAAGGTAAAATGAACCATCCCCATCAAATAACTACAACTAAAATGTGACCAACTGCTATAATGCCTCACTAAATAACTATTAATAAGATATACTGTTGAGATGAAATTCCACCAAGTTCCCCATCACGTGAGAATAGAATAACACAATTTCATAAACCTATTGGAACTATAACCATCACCTCTTCCTAAAGTTAATATATTTAGGAAAAATAAATACCTTGTACTTCTATGTTTTGAACATATAATGAGTTTCCCTCTCATAATATAGTGACATTAAGTCTTCAAGTAAAACACCACTACTACTAGATACAATTCATAGGTATTGTAGTTATACTCATAGGATCACTAATTCTAAGAACCATAGGTAATTTTTTCATTCCTCTATATTGTAAGACATCGAATATCAACTCTGGAGGCATAGAAGAACATCGTATACTCCTTATCCTATTTTGGGATTCTAAAGATATTGGCACTCATCAACCTCTATCATAGCGCATAGAAATCCTACTATCACTTTTCTTTCCACATGAAATGATTCCCCTTTCATGTCAATGTAGGCATAGATTCCATGATCTTAGAGAAATAAATCATAAATATTCTATAATAGCATGGCAACAAAATGAATCTATTCACCTCAGTTACGCTCTTAGGTGGATCTCAATATAGAATTTCCTTAATCATGGGGGGGTCTACTACTACTCCCTCTTCTGAGATAACCTTTCAGGGAAATTGTATAATTGAAATCTAGAACAGACAGATAAATAGATTCATATAATGGTGGTTCTCTTGGAGTATATCCAAAACCATCCAAAAATGTCACACACAATTCTCCTATCATATTGATTACATGGTCATTTTATTGATGAATACTACCATTAACTGATCCATTAAGGGAGTAATGATATAGTTCATGAGACCCATGAACAATGAGGGGTAATTCTATTATAATAGTGGGTTCTGTAGAGCTAACATGGCCAGTACTTTTCAATTACATTTCCATTTATACGATGAGTTATGAATGATGTACACTTACTATTATAGTATTTATATTTCTCAATATATTATTTAATGGTAATTTCCATAGATTATATTTCATATAAAATGTTTATAGTAGTTCATAGGCTACACTGAAAACCCCAAGATACTAGGACATTAATATTGAACATATTTCCTATGGTCTAGATACATAATATTGATAATTTAATGTTGTTGTATAAATATGAGGTGGTGGGGGCTAATAATAATTGAGACTTCTTCTCATGAATTTTTCACTTGGTGATCTATAGTAGGTGATATCAAGAGGGAAGACCTGCTAATAGGAACACCACATGTTCACACTGTCACTGTTAGTACATATGTCTGAACACATGTATTGGTATTTTGACATGTGATTATTGTTTAAGTGTTCCATCCAATATCAAACGTTGATGAAATGAAAAAACCATGACATTGATGTAACAGAGATGTATCTTGGATTGAGAACATAATTGATTGTATGGAATTGATTGAATAATTTTAATATTATTTGTTGATTCTGATAGGAATAGATATCTCAGTCCAAGTTGATCAAAATGGTAATAACTTTATTAAATCAATGGTCATGGTAGAATATGGTAGGATTATTTAGTAGGTTTAATGAACAACAAATCATGAAATAGATTATGACACAATGTGCTTTTCTTTTTTATGAGATATCAAGAGACAAAGAGATTATATTACACTGAGATTGTTCATAGGATGGTTATTATTTCTATGACTACCCCTTATCTCTTTAGGGGCTTTTAGGGTCCCTTAGACCCTACTCCTAGTGTCTGAATAGTAATAACTGATATCAAGATAAAGTCCTAGGGGATCACACACAATATTATATTCAAGATTCTACCCTATTTTGGTGATTAGGTGTATAAGAAATAGTGGGAAACACCATAGGGTATAAGAGGTGTCCAAGAATTATCGATCACTGATGAATAAATAAATTTATATTATTATGGTATCAAATAATTGGTGATGAATTTATTCATTTAAATTATTCACAAGTATTAATGTAAATACATGTAAAAGTATTATATGAACAAATATTATTTTAATATTCATGGTTCATTTAATATTAGTTCTAATTATGAGTCGAGTTAATGACTCGGGTTTACAACATAATTATTTATTATATATTACATGTTTGTGATAAAATTGTAAATTAAATTAATATGTATCAAGATTATCATAACATGTCTTTTACTACTTATTTAGGTGGAGTTTTATTTATGGGGGCTGAGGAACCTTTTCTGGGTATTTGATCCTCCAACTATATAAGAATAAGATAGAGTCTCAGCCCATTATTATTCATTCAATGGATTTATTGCCCCTCTCTCCTCCAAATTCAATGAGATAAAAACTCATCATATGAGTGTTTGATCCAAGAATTCCTTTGCAGATCGAAGGGATGAAATCGAGGTGAATGTCATGGCATCAAAGGGATCATCGGACCTTCGCTCCAGCACCCAAAATTAAAAAATTGGAATCTATGATTATTCTTAAAGGATGTGTGGATGATCTAAATGAGATTTTCCCCAAATACCAAGATAAATGATCACCGACATCAAGATATATTAAAACATGATGCTGATTCGATTGAGGGAAACATTCATTTAATTTTTGTTCTTATTATATTAATATGAGATCCTTAAAACTCTACTAGGGATTGGATCGCTGGGGAAAGTAGAGTTTCATCAATTTTGTGATGAATGTTTTTAAATACCTAGTCCACTATCTTTCTATACATGAACTTGATCTAGAAATTTTTATAAGGGGGACCATGTGAAATTTATGAACCAAAGAAAAATTAATTTACTTTAAATTAAGTAGAGTTATTGTATTAAATCACAATGTTTTTTACTATACATCAATCATATTTTGGACTGAAAGGTTATGATCCTTAGAATTTTTTCATATGGATCATTTGATTTTTGGGGGGTATTAAAAATTGAATAATGTATATTATTATACTTGATAATTTTTACCCCTTTTCAGGTTCTAATGATGATTCTGGCAATTTTTTTCTAGTCATGTACTTGATGAAATCCAATGGATGGACCCTCTCTAATCATTGATTGATAAACCCACACCATCATGGAATAAAAAAATTTTGATTATAAAAAATGTTTGTAAAGTCTAATAAAAACCTTGGGAAAATTTGTTAGATGTAGAGAAGAATTGATAGAAAAATTTCACCATGTTTAATAATTTTGGGAGGTTACTATTTTCATTATGTAATATAAAAAATCCTTTTAAAAAAGTTTTATGTTGATGAGAGGTAACAAAAGGAAAATAGATTAAGTAAGAATATTGATCTTTAGCAGTAACGCCTACCCCTTGTCGGTCCCACACATTATCACTGCAGGGACCCTAGATCGAGCCACTCATCAGAAATCCAAAACACTCCTCTGGGGACTCTCTCTCCTCCATCGATAGACCATCAAATTTGCTTCTTATCCTTTGAAAAATATCTCCAATAAAAACCCATCTATAACCCTTTTTTCCACATCCACACCAATCATGGTCTACTATGCGTCAGATCATCCACTGTGGTCTCTAGCTGATGCCGCTGCTCCTACCAATTTTTTCTTCACCATGAACAACCTCTATTTAACCCCCTGGTTTATTCACCCCTCTATAGCATGCCACAACCTTAAGACAACCCATCCTTCCACTGCACAATGTGCACCACCAACAACCATGCTGAGATCGACAACCACTCCCTGATCATAATAGCTCTCCAAGCATGATCCCACTGCCCTCCAAGTTGGTAACCCCATCATCCCCCTAGCTCCCATGTCTGACAGATCCAATCGGCATTCTCAACAATGAGGTTTTTCTCACATGTGTCCTGTTAAACCCAACTCTCCCCACAATAGACCTACACGGGTCTGCCTATCCTAGAATGGGTTAGGGTAGGTTGGCCTAGCCCAAAAATCCCCTACATGGGATATACCTAGCTTAGAATGGGCTTGCATGGGGTCGAACCAACCCACATTATCCCATAACATGGTTCTAGGGTCTGGTAAAATATTTTAATTATAAAAAATTAATTTATTAGTTTATATAATTAAAAAATATTAATTTTAGTAATTTAGAAAAAATTAATTTATTTTGGTCTAAAATTAAATTATTTGATTAATTTAATTTTTTAATAAAAATAAATTGATTAAGGTATCAAACCAAATAAATTATTTGAATTCAAAATTATTAATTTATTTTATTAAACTACCTCAAACATAAATTTATTTAATATTAATTTTTATCGCACTATTATTTTCCCCATGAACTAGTTTTGGATAGTGACCGACCTTGTGCATGTCTAGTATTATTTTATTTAATTACTAATTATAACTACATGTGATGGTTGTAATATTTAATTAATTTATTTAGATAGTCTTCACACAAAATTATTTATTTAATATATATAGGGGCACATGTGTCCATTCGTATCTGTATATACATCTCACTTCCCAAGACCCCCTCACCTGTGTGTGATTACATTTTTTCTATTGATGATAACGGGGTAAGACATGGACCATGCCAAGATAAGGTTTTATACTACTTGGGAAGAGAAAAAAATGGATTGAGGGTGAGATATGGTACGAGTCAAGACCAAATCATGTGTGATACCCCCTTAGTCACTGTTGATCCATTGAGTCTAAATGAATCAACCATTATTAGATGTTCAAGACCAGTTAGGTAATTTATTTCCTTTCTTCATTTATTATTATTTTGTGTATGTACTTGTGTACTATAGTAAAAACATAAAAAACTAAAAAGATGAATTCATAACTATGTGATGATTGTTTTTAAATTAATCCATTTATATTTTTTGTCTTGAAAAGATATAATGAACATATTTCATTGAAATGGATTAATGTTTTTGAGAAATATTTAAACCCCTCAAAGAAATATTATGTCTTGAATGCCTTCCATCACTAAAATTTGAACAAAATTGGGTGTACCTGGTGCTCTTCAGCTAAATATTGAGGGTTCCTCCAACAATAGTGGATTTATTATGGGTTATGGGATGCATGAATTAAATTCGGTAGAAATGGAGTATCCAAATCTTGCTTTCTACCACTTTAGAGGTGAATTGTTCATGGAATCAAGGATGCGATTCTGATAAGCTGGGACTTTAGTAAATAGTTCAAGGAATCGTTAGTCAATTTGGTTGGCCTATCTAGTGCCTACCTAGAAACTCTCCAAGTAGTGGTGTAAAAAATCTTATAGACTATTCGGAGATTTTTTAAGGATCCTTATCAATATAATACTCAAGATGCAGAGTATTCCAAATATAGTAGTGAATGATACTATAGTTCAATAAAATAGTATGAGAAATTTACTATTTAATTAATCAATAATATATAAACAATAATCAATATAAAAGTGCAAACATGTGAGATTTTGTTTCTTTTTCAGAAAATGACTTGTAATACCATAATTACATTGTTATAAATATTGGACAAAGAACCTGTCAAAACTGGTATGAGTTTCCAAGAGTTGCATCAGTTCTTGTGAAAAAATATAATGATATAGGAAATCCAATTTGATGGAGTCCCCAATACCTATTGATCCACCTTAGGAAGAAAGGGTGAAAAAATTATTACTGGGGGCTCATATATGATTCATATGATATTAGTTTCATAGTGTTATAATCAATGAAGGATGTGAGTTATGGACACAACATTAGACATGAATGATTTCACATGTCATCTTATCTTTGAGAAGTTTTGAATGATAAAGTAATGCGAGATATGGATACAGTGATAAATAAACTGGGATATATGTCAATTAATATATAGATCAAAATCATCTAATATATGCATTTAATATATGATTTTCACCCATATAATCTAGATTCATTTAAGATTAAAAATATAAAAGCATGGAGAAATCACTTTATTACCTTTTAGGTTATGATTCACCAAGTAAATAAGAATATAAAGAAACACTTAGTTACATTTATGAACAAATTGAAAGGAAAGAAAAAATGTCAAATGGAAAGTATTATGCTAAGGAAACCTTCACAACATCCTTCAAAGAACAAAGGTTGATCATTTACTAGGTGGTTATTTTCTTCGCATGACTTGAAATATGACTATGGGAGCTTATGTGCATTGAACTCAATTAATGAAGCAAGTAATCACTTCTTATTTTTGTATATTTATCAATTGTTATTAATTTATCTTTCTTAATTTTGGGTATTGAATATAATATGACTATCACATATGTGTATTTAATTATAGTAACCGAGTATGAAATGAAATGTTACACAATGTAAGGGTTGCTCTCCCAGCCACTCAGAAAGGGTTGTTTTAATGTCAGCGGTGAGAAGAACAAAACATAAAATTTCTAAGTAAATTGTTCTAGTTTAAATATTGTTAATTTTTACCAAAAAACTAATATCTCTTGTCCATTTTCCATAGGGATACATTATTCCATTTTTGGAAAAAATGATGTCAGTGTTGTTTAATACTAAAACAATAGATCTATAATGCATGAATCATTGTAAATACATTATGAATATAAAATTTAAAATACATATAAATAGTTCTGTCTTGATAAAATTTTTTATAGAAAGAATAATTAGTTTTCAAGGATATACCCTGCATGGTTTTAGAATCATTGGAGGTAAACGCCTTAGGTATTATCGACAGACTTATATACTTAGTTATGGATGAAGAAACTTTCAGAACTAAAGGTAAGTCACAAGTCCTTCAGAATTAGTTTATCAAGAATACATGAAAAACACCAATTTTAAGCTAGTGGTAAAAATACATCATCAAATTCCTTAAACTTTTTTTATGGAATGTGAAATTGAATTATGCTATATAATTTTTTAGAAGATATGAGTTTCATTGGGAAAATGAAAAATAATATCTTGGCCATGCATTCATTTATCATTATAATGTAGTGTGGAGTAATTCTTAAACACACATTACCTTACCTGATAGAAATTTCTTAATATCATTGAATTCTAAAATAGCAACTATATGTTTGTGCAATAACCAAAAAACCACGCACGGGACAAAAAATAAATCATGAAATTTTTTAAATCCAGAACACGAAAACACATTTGGAACACAGAACCTAACGATACCATGATCCTTAAGTAACCCATGCCAAATAAAGTCACCTCACCTACCAACATCATCATGAGTAATCATTGATTTCATTGTCATCCTATACCATTGACATCAACTATGTCCAATCACAACCCCAGTTTGCTAGAGGTAAACATACTATGGAGTTTAATGTCACCACCATAGAGAAATCAAAATAGATCCCCATAGACGATCACAACCACAAAATCGAATCAACCCTACATAAACAACATGATGAACAAGCCCAACTATAAAACAAATAAAGAGTGGAAGCCACTATGAGAGAATCCTATTGCAATTCCATTGACCTATTGAATTGGACATCCCAAAACACATTGAAAAACAACCATGACATTATGACTTGGAGATGTGTTGTGGAATCTGGGAGCAAGAGAATATTATAGAGAAGAATTAGGCCTAAAAAACGAGCACAACCATTTCCAGGATCAAAAATTACCTACCATAGTGCCACTCTCAGGAGAATTATTCCAAGTACCATCATCATCATCATGGAATAAGCATCGAACAAATCCATCTAACCAATCAATTAGAAACATGAAATGAATAATCCCAAAAAACATTTGAAATCCAATAACATAAAAATTTAGTAACAATTTTGTGGTTCAAAGAACAACATCAATAAACAAAAAAATATAAAAACATCAAAAAACATAAGTAAAATCAAATGGTATAAAGTAGAACAAGGGGTGAAACCACCTAACAAAGAATCCTTTAGTGCCCCTACTCCCACTGCCACAATCCCAAATCTTATTGAGAAAACCAACACACCCAACCATCATGGGGTAATGTGTATTGGCCCAGGTTGTAAGAGTTGGGGTGAAATATAAGGATTTAGGACCACTATATAGATCCTAAACAAAAAAACCAAAATTAAAGAATATGTGTCCAATGGGATAAATGGTTCCCCACTACAATATTCCACCAACACATCCCATGAGGTCCTTCTCACCATCATTCCTAAACAATAATGGGGTCAAGAATGATGGCATAAACAAAAATATTATAGGAAGAGACCCATGATAGAGATCACTAGAGGAGAGAAAAATCTAGAGTTTTCAAAAGGACAAAAGTTGGAGAAGTAGGAGAAGAGGGAGAGACACATCAACATGAATAGGGACTTGAAAACTCTTTGAGGGAAGAAGATTTAGTTAAGAGAAGAGAGAAGAGATGGGAGAATGAGGCACCATTACCACATTAGCTTATCCACATCAATGTTATGTTGTTAATTATGAGGCTCTATGATGAGTCTTACATTCTAACATTGATCAAAAAATTGACGTAGTAATTATGAAACACACATTTCTTTATATGCATCCGAGTAATGTTATAAGTAAAAGGACAATCAATGTTAGAATTCATAATCATTTTAAATATTCCATTATTTTAAAGACATTTTTTTCAAACAGTGGTGGTATCCCATGAACATTTTCCAATTATAATGACCAATCTATATCATAAAATTTATATCATGATAAAAATTTCTTAAGTCTTAATAACAAATGTTTATATGTATAGAGTTTGTTAGGTTAAAAACACAAAAAATGAGAAACATAATGTGCATCTAAAGTAATTATCCTAAAATTTTATAAGTATATTACATAATAATTATGGTAGAAAAGGTTATAGTTAATTGATAGACTATATATCTATAAATGGGTGGACATCTATATTTTAGACAGTTGGACAAGGATTGAATTAGATTTATTCAATGTCAATGATGAAAAAATTGTGGGCATAACAACAGGTTACACAAGATCAAAGGAAATGGGTTTGTTCCCAAGAAACATTTTGTATATGAAGGATTATACCATGGTACTGGATTTGTATTCTCCATATCCAGTGATAAATTTTTCACTTAGAATAATAAATCCTACAATTAAGATGTATATAGAAATTATATAAAATTGAAATGGTCAATTAAAATTTAATAGTGGAATTTATGTATCAATATAAAAGAGGGAATATTATCTTGAATATTGTGGTGGGTATTCAAGTGAAACTATTCATGGATGGTACAAGTGTGGTTGAAATAAGGATCAGTTGGTAACATCACGTTGTTATGGATCAATGAATTACAATTTTACTTGTTATATATACCTTCTATGATAATTTTATTGAGAAATGGATGATATGAAAACCAATCATGGAAGGTGTATATACAATAGAACCTAAGGGGATGATGACACTGTTGAATTCCAATAAGTGGTGAAAGTTAATAAATTCAGGAATGGGATTTTAGTAAGAAAAATACTAGAATATTCATTTGGAATGAATATTTTCCATCTGTATACAATAGGATAGTTGGAGATCCATGGTTTTCCAAGTTAGATATTTTTGGTAACATATTGAAAACTAAAATTGGTCTTAAAGGTAGTTAAGACTAGAATGAAAGTAACTCTCTAGAGATTTACTTAAAGTAGAAACCTATGTTATATGGAATAGGATATACTGAGGTAGATGTAACCATTTATAATACCTAGTCAATAATAGATATACTAATAATGTATTGAATGATACAAAACGAAACAATTCGATATATAATTGATTCAAATGACACTTGGAAAAAATATCTCCCTAATAACATGTATGGGACATAAGAAGAGATTAATGTAGTGAGTTGAATTCCATATGATTATGTGATGGATAAATCATATATTATTTAATATTCACATGATATTTAATTTTTATTATCCATTATAATGTAAGAAAATATTAATAGAATCTAGGAGAACTACATGAGAAGTAGTCAAGACTGTTTGATTGTAATTGAGGATGCTTGAGGGATATGTTCCTGGTATGTGGATAGGGAACGATACTAGTTATTAGGGAACATAGACTATTATTCCTTTAGATTGATGTGATATTATATTGTGGTAATATTATGTTAATGATAAGGATAATATCATTTATTCTAGTGGTATCCATATCTATATGTATCGAGTAGATAACAGTATTTGAGGTATATAATTTAATAGGGTAAAAATCAACAATAATTTCTTCCAATTCTTGGAATCACACATAGTATGTAATTTTCGATCATTATGATAATTATATTACTAGAACTAGGGAATATTTAATGTTTTAATAGTGGAAATTAGCTATACACTGTCAGATTTCATCTCATTTGAAATTTTAATTAAGGAAATAATGTCACAGATAGCTGAATTTCCATATAGCGAAAATGTGGTGGGCCCTTGACTAAGGCCATAACTCATCCAAAACATTATCTTTTCTTGTGAGAGATAATAAGTATGTTTAGGAAGTTCTATCTAGTGCCAGTTGGAGTGTTGTAATAGTGGGTTCCCTATACCCAACTTGAATAGTAATTTTCAATTACATCACCATTTGTAGATTGAGTTATTCATGATATAAACTTACCATAATAGTGTTATTATTTTGAGTAAACTAATTAAATGGTAATTTAATTATATCATTTTCCAAATCAAAAGGTTATAGAAGTTCCCAGGCTATAATGAAAACTTATGGATTCTATGATATTAATCTTAAAAAAAACTTATGGTCTAGATAGATCATACTGACTAGAGATAGTTGATGTATGACTATTATGTTCTAGGAGTTCATACACATTGAGCCTTGTTCTCATAAAGTTCACAAAATCTGATCTATAGTAAGTGAGATCATGAGGTCAGACCCACCAATAATAAAACAACATGTTTCAGCTGTCATTTGGAAGTTCTTATCTCCCAACATATGTAATGGTCTATTAACATGAGATTATTATTGATATATACCATTTCATTACATAATTTGATTCAAGGACAAATCCTGGACAATGATGTCAAGGTGAGGTATCTTGAATTGGGTGTGTCATTGATTGTACGTCATTGATTTCATGATAGAATTTTTCACTTATAATAAGAAGAGATATATCGATCCTAATTGATTAGTTTAGTAGTACCTTTACTAAATCTGTTTCATTTATAGAAGAATTTATGTCTAACCTATATGGAAAACGAATAATAAAATATGAAAAGGACGATGTCACAAAGTGTGTGTCCTTCTTTATGAGATATCATGAGATAAAGAGATTATATTACAAGGTGTGTGTTCATATGATGGTTATTATTTATATGATTATTAGTTATCACATTTGTAGCCATGATGGGTTGTAAGACTCCACTAATGGTATATAAATAGTATTCACTATTATCGAAATAAGGCCCTAGATGGTTACACAAAATAGTGTATTTAAGTGTCTTCCCAATTTTGGTGAATAGGTTTATACATGGTAGGAACCACCGTATGGCCGGTGAGTTGTCCAAATATTATGGATCACTAATGAAAAAATAAATTCATATTATTAATGTATGGAATAATTGGAGCTAAATTTATTTTTTGAATGTATTTACAAGTATAAAGTAAATAAATTGAAAAATATTATACAAATGAATATTATTTTCATATTCAAGGTTTTTTTAGTATAATTGTCAATTATGAGTCCAGATAATGACTCGGGTTTATCATGTTATATATTTAATATATATTACAAGTATATGATAAAAATATAAATGATATTATGAAATATTTAGTTTTTCATCACAATTCATTTACTTCTTATTAAGTTTTAATTTTATTTCTGGTGGCTATTGAACCCTTTCTAGGTATTTGAGCCTCTCACTATATAAACATAAGAGATAGATTCATTCCATTATTATTCATTATAATTGATTGAGAGCCTCTATATCCTCATACTTATAAGAGGTATAATGTATTTATTTGGGCATTCAATCCATAAAAAAGTTAGTGGTTCAAATGGATGTGATTGAGGTGATCATTGCGATGTTGAAGGAATTGTTGGAGCTCTGATCAAACACCTAGAATTAAACAATAAACATCCTCATATATTATTGATGTGTCGGTGGATTTTATAGAGGGGTTTGAAATTAGACATTTTGGGTTAATATTACCAGCAATATGATACAGTCAAATGCACCATTGATTCAGACAAGGTAAATTATCATTTAATTGTTTTCTTAGTAAATTCATATGGAATCATCAAACCTCTACCGAGGTTGGGATCGTTGAACATGAAAAATATTCTTCACTATGATGATGATAATTTTCAATTACCTATCCCACCGGCTTCCACAAAAAACCCTAATACAAGAATATGCATCATGCCGAAGGGAATCAACAAGTACTCATAGTGACCGTAGTGTCACCAGAATGGAATCTTTAGTATAACGTCCTCTCAAACTTAGAGTAGGAAATAAATTGTCCTAAATTCAATATTTGAGAACCACCTCAACACTATTATCTTGTTAACTAGGTTTTTAATCACCATAAGTTGATATTATTTTTGAAGGACACCTTATTTTGGATATGATAATTGACACATAATATCAAACTCCCATCCAATATCTATGAGATAATGATTGGGAATTTCCAAGGGCATACTAGGTAAAAAAAATTCATTCCTAAAAAAATCATCCAACTAACCCTAAAATATAAGATATTTATAGGGTCCAACCAATATGTTGGAATAAATATCAGGGTAGCCCCTGGGTGAAGGTCTATGCAAGAAGTTGATGTCTCAATGGGGAGGTAAGACAATCCCATCAACAAGAATTACATCATCATACTCCTATAGCACTGTAGAAAATTAAAATATAATAGTATTTTCTATCCTAAGGGTCATAATTCCAAACTAATGAGTAATCAACTATGTCCTCCTATGTATGATCCCATACTTCTTTCCTTTGTATTCCTTCTCACAAATAAAGGAAAATTTCATCCCATCAACTTAGAAATGTCACATCCTCCTCTTAAAATAGTCAATACATGCCTGAACTTTGGAGATCCAATCAATACCTAGAATGACCTTATAAGGACTCATACGAAAAATGAAATGAACCCATATTAATCTATCTCCTCCAAAAGATTTTTCACATCATTAGAAGACGTTTTTATCACTAAATCTCCCCTAGTTGAGGTCTCTAAGAACAATAGTCAAGTACAAGGACCTAATAGAATATCTAGACCATCAACATGGGATATGGTTATGAAAGAGTAGATCATGCCCATGTCTTTCAAATAATAATCTGAAGTAGAGATGACATAGAATCATACATTGTATTATCACTAGAACATCCAGGTTGTATGTTTCCACTGCCTATAGTTGACTACAATCCAGACCACCATCTCCATTTTCTTAGAGAAGTCCCCATAAAGGTGGTAGTGTTGGTAATCGATCCCAATGTTAGATACCACCCACTACTATCCCATCACTTCTTCGATGTACTCCATCTTCTAGACCACCACACTCGAGATACTACCTCTACCTAGGTATTCTATTGACTATATCCATATATTATTCTCTTTAGGTTGGGATATACTGCATGATATGACCTCATCCATAAAAAGAGAAACTCTTTCTACCCTTCAAATGACTAGAATCTCCATAATATTCATGATAATCTGAACATCTATCTATAATCTTCCTCCAAATACACTTCAAACACCTCCATCCTAGAGGGTGGAATCGAAAAATAGCTAATATGGTCTCATCTCTAGGGTACCCACTACCAGAACCAACTATCATAAACTCATCACCTAGGATTTTCTCTACAATTAAGGTGCAATCAAGTACCCCATCATAGGAAGGGATACTAAGAGATAAAAATTTAACATTGATATATGAAGAAAGGACCTTAAACAAATATTCCTAAACTACTCATCCCCAAAACAACTTCATGATTTCCCTTAGATAACATCATAACATTTCTCTTAGCTTTCACTCTCTAGATGCGTATCTATTCAAGATGTTGGTTTACATGAAAAATTATTCATTAAATATGATGATTATTTGATCCATATGGTGTTTATCTACTAATCTAACCCTCCTTGGGTTGTTCATATTTTTTTAGTTGGGTTTGAAGTGGTGGAATGAAGGCCCCCTGACCCTAAGGTCCATTTTTTAGCCTAAAAACTCATTTAGGATGAATAATAATAGTATTATAGTACCAAAATATAGTGCCTTCTATAGTGTAATAAATTAATCATAAGAATTTTTTGTAGAAATGAATAATACTTCTAGGGTTTAGAATCACAAAAATAAAATTATATTAATAGAATCTATCAATATTTAATTTACAATCTGAATTATACTACATTCCTTCTTGAATTTTCCCAAGGCATGAATTTTATTAATATTTAAATCATTCAAACCTTTATTATTAATTATTATAATTTTAATTCTAGTTTTTTTATTCCATTATCAAAAAATATTGAAATATAAGTTTCAATGTGAATCCAAGAAATAAGGGAAAGTCTAAAATCCTACAAAATCAAATTTTATATGAGTTTTGATTTAACATGTGTTATTCAAATAATAATAGATTAAAAAATAAATAAATACTAATCATATTTTAATATTATAAATATTTAGGAGACTTTAAAATGATTACTCTATGAGGAATTTAAAAATTCTATAATGAGAGAAAGAATCAAAACACACAACGTATGATCTGTAATAGAATTAGAAATCTTCCATCCTAGGTTTAATGATGAAAACAATCATTTTTTCCTAGGATGACCACTATTGACCATACCTAAAAATATAATTCCTTTCCACCTTATGAATTTACTCTATCCAAATTATCACACAATGTATCATTTCCTCCTAAGTGAATACTAAGGTTTCATAATCACTAATATGTTTCCAACAATGACCAAATAAATTTTCCCACTCAATTTTCTCTACATCTTACAATTTCTCCATCAATACTACCATGAATAACCTGTTAGATGAAAATTTCCTAAACTACATTTACGAGATAAGTGGAGATGAAAAAATAAATAGTGTACCCTGAACCATCTATTAAAACATTGGTTGAATTTGCATTAAAATTTCCCATTCAAATAACCTTCATAATTATTATAACTTGGAATACCACCAACATAAATATATCCTCTCTACTTCCTATAATATTTCCATTTAATCCCATAATAAGAAATATCATACAAGATACATTATTTATTTTATTTAAATAATTCGTAATTTTTTAGTTGGTTGAATAAATAAATAATCATTAAATTACACCGACACGCGATATTCACTAGTAAATTCAATCATCTTTAAAAATTTACAAATTAATATTCATGTTGAACCATCATATACTAGATTAACAAAAAAATTTAAAATTATATTCAGATAATTAAAATATTTTCATTTTACTTTTTATTGGGATTAAGAATTTGAAACTAAATAATTATCTAAGTGCCAACTAGATTGAATCCTAGGTCACTACATTAGGCTTTGGTTTTGGATAATATGATTACATTATCTGAATATATCATGATCCATAAGGGATCACTAACATAATGATAAATTTAGTATTTATATGGAAAGAGTGTGGCATTTATATTATCCATCATGAGTATAGAGAATAGACTGTATATACCATGGAAGTATTATTTAGAATAAAGGTGGGAGTGGAATCGAGAATAGAGGTAATACCCATGGAAGTACTATAATGAATAAGTGCTCGAGTACCACCTTGGGAGTAAGAAATAATAATGATTAGAATTGATATAAAATATCATGATTTTGGGTTACTTTTATAATGTTTATGATATTTAGAAATGCTAGGAGCACCATTCTCTAAGGAACCACCATAGAAGGTAATGTTTCTTAGGTGAAACCCAATATTTATTTAGGGAGTGGACTAAAAAAATACCAACTGTTAGGACCAATACACAACCCATATATTTATATGGTTATAAATAAGATTTTGTAAATTAAAATTATACATGAAATATGAGTGGATTATATTGAAATTAGATAGTATGGGTGGAAATTTTGTTAGTGGTAGTTAGTTTATAGGTCCATTATTATTATTTTTTGTGCGAGTTTCATAACATATAAACACAGTGTTTTTTGGATAATGATTATAGTGATCATTATGTAGTGCTTATAAATATGGAAATAAACATATATTATGATATATTTTCTTGTTTCATATTCATTACATGATTTAATTAGTATGATCCATTCAAAATGGAACCATTATATATTTTATGAGAGGAATCTATTAATTATGTGGATTTAACCACCCTTAATTTATATATATATATATTATTGACATTTAAAAGTGTCTTGGTGGATAAGCTGGGTGATATTAATTTGGTGTTCCTCTAGAGTAAGAGTTTATGGTGTGATTTACATATACTATTAAGGATTATTGGAGTTATCTTGCTTAATCTTTTGGATATTTTCTATAATGGTTGTTTTCCCAACATTAGTAGTACTTAAAATTGCATCAGTATATAAAATTTAAATCATTTATGATACCAGTTGATCATGAATTCCATTATTAATGTTTTAGGGATTGTATATTTATTGATTTATTCTTTATATATAAATTAAATTCCTTCCATATTAGTGTAACTATACCCTTAAAGCAAGTTGTCAAAACATAACTTATTAAAGGTGATCTAGGTGGGTAACTCTCATTCTCATCACCAATAAACTGTGGATTCTCAGTGACCATTGGTTGTGTCAAAGTGATATCAAAGAATTTTGTTGGGATTCATTTTATGATATTGTTTGATGGAGGGGTATATTAGTATTGAGTTTTTTTGGTAAGGTATTGTATATTAATATTTGGGACAATAAATAGTCATGGGAAACATACAATGGATATGGGTGGTAAACATATTCTTATATACAAATGTTGGTTATATATTTACTATACATATAGGATTATTTTACATTTTATAGGGTAATATTGTTGACATGATAAAACACATTATATTGTTTCATATATATCAGGATGATTTGTGTATGTTGAGAAGAAATTATTTGTTCATGTGGTGTAGGATAATAGGTATATATTATTTATCTACCCATACACCTAGGTATTTTGTGGTACCATGTTGAATTTTTAAGGTATATTATTGGCTAGAATTACCTCCACCATATGAGTAAGTAAATGATGTCTCCCATGAGCCACAATTGATGAAGTATTCTCATGATAATTTCCATGTGATTGAGTGGGGTTTGGTCGCATTTTTGTGGATGACACTATAGAGATTGAGGACCATAGACATACTGTTCAACATGAGTATATAATTCTATTTTTTATCATTTTGAAGATATCGTAATATAGAGGGGAACAAATGGGATTGGTAGTCCAAAATAATAGTGCAATATAATGGTGCAATATAATGTTTTATATGTATCCAATATAGAATTTTATTGAAAATAAAACTAAAATAATGACCCCTTATAGTATATGTATATCAACGGGACAAGATTTATATTTCTCTATGACCTAGTTTATATAAAAAATGTCTCTTATTTCGTAGCTATTTTGGTATAAGATCAAGTAAAACATATCATATGTGACTCTTCAGTAGTTAGGTAGACAACTTCATACCATAAATAATCATATGAATTTTTTCTAACCTCAAACATATTTTTACATAAGGTTTTTGGTTATCTAGATATGTTTGACCCAAAACTCACCATTGAGCATGTTTACCTAATTGTTTGAGTTATATATATCCCATATTCGTTAGAGAATATAATACATGGGTGCTTAACTTTTTGGGTTACCTATACTGAATGGTTGAGGTGTTGGGATGTTACTACATTAGAAGGAATCACAGAGTTGTTTAAGAAGTTATTAAATATATAATAATCAAAATTATTTATAAAAATACCATGTATATAACATCACATGTATTTATTATATATATGATTTTTCAAACAATTTAATTTTATATATTATACCTTTAACTAAATTATTATAATTTAATCATTTTAATGTACAAAAATTATACAACTAAACATTAGAATTAGCTATTAAAAATAAAATTTTAATTATACCCAACAAATATGTAAATACATATCTTGTAATATTTATGTGGAAATGAAAAAATATTATTCAAGAGTATGAAAAATGTGACAAATGGATACCTAACACCTTTCTAACAGATCCACAATCCCCAATATAGAATAGTATGATACAAAAATCTCATCATACATAGACTAATTCTCAATAGGGATTATATTCTCATTATAATTTTAACTCTTAATATGTATGAATCATAATAAAAAATTATTATTGAATTTATAACTAAACACAAATCATATTCACAGTTAAATAGAACTATATATTATGATGTACGTAACTTGTAACTCCTTATATGAATGGTATAAAATTCATGTGATGAAATTAAAAAATATTGACCTAAATTGTATTAGAATTTATAATATAAACACTTTATATTCATGAATACTACTTAAATAGTTAATAAATAAATAAATAAACAATTCAAATATTTTTACCTAAGACTAAAATTTATAAATAATTATTAAATTATATCAACAATAAATGATTTATAATTTTAAACCAACAAATATGAACATTCTATAAAGTATAACTGTTAACTCTTTAAGTGTATATAAACAATAAAAACAGTTTATATTAAATATTTATTTTATAGCCTTCTACCACTAATGTGCCTCTTGGATAGGTAGTGAAGGTGATTATAACCCCTGAAACTCCCTTCCAATCGGCCACATCTTGGTGACTAGAAACGAGGGTATCAGTCACACATATTGGAGGAATTACTCTTGTTAACCCCAAAAAAATAAAGTGGAACCACCCATAAAATTCGTATATAAAAAATGCTAATTATTCCTCTACAGAGCCCATATGTATATGTCAAAGACTATAATTCATTTTTGAATAATTGATGAATGACCACCTTGACTCATCTATAACTATGCAAACAACTGCATTGTCAATATACATTGAACTATCCTATAAAACAACTAAAAATACTATAGAGGGATGAGAACATGAGAGTTAATAGTAGGATCATATATTTAATCAATTAAGCATCCCTACGAAATAAATATTTTGAGGTATACATGAGTGATTTAAATTAATAAAAGGATAAATAAGGTATCAATATTAGGTCTAGATATCAATTTTATCCAAAATTCAACACAATCATCACTTTCAACTACATCACCATAAACAACCATACTACATCAAAAATCCAACAGTGAAAATATTTGAGGGTGATATAAATGTTTAGAAATCATATAATAATAATTTGGAAGGTCCATAAAAACATACCACTCATTCATCCATCATAATCAATCCACGTTTTTGCCAACTAAGTATCGTCACATCCTTACTGTTAAATGTTGACAACCAAAACTACAATATAACGACCCCCACATCACTAAATCCATAAACACACAATAACCACCACCATAATACCAAAAAAAAACAATAAAATCACAAAAAACCACCACACCCTTATAACTATAACTACACCAGAACAACTTCCACATCGCCATAACCACCACCACATCATAACCACCACCACACTAGGAAACCATCAACTCATGATGTAACGGGGGTACATTACAACCGAAATACATGAAATTACCTTAATAATTTAAAAATCCATAATATATTAAACTACGAACATTATAATATTACCCATCTCACAAAGACATAGGGGAGCCACCCCCCTCTCCATTCTAATTAGATATACAAAACCCACCCATGTCAAAGAAACCTCATAACCATGAAACAATACTCCCACACCAAGTAAAAAAATCATTATTCCTATCTATCATATATAGTAAATTCGCCAAAATATTTCCATGCAATATTAATTTAAAAATGGTTCACCCAATATCTAAAATAAGAATTTTAAATATTAACAACAACAATGTGGGAAAATCACTCAAATTGGGAATTTCTTCCTCCCTCATTTCATATAAGGATTCCAATACAAATATATCAGAACCAAACTCCCCAAAATATCCATTACAAAACCAAGTAAACCCTATATTACTAGTCCATACCCTAAAATGGTTCTATCAAATGGACCATAACGTACTGATCTCATATGACTAAACCAAAAAAAATAAAAATTCACGATTCCATACCTCAAAATCTTACCCTATTAGACTGAAAAAGGATAAAGGTGGATAATGAACCCTATTTCTCACCTCCAGTAGGACCATAGTTGGGGACTAGTATCATGGGTATAAATAAATCCACATATATAGGAAGAATTATCCTCAATAGAATGAAAATTATGATCAAGATATTGTATATCAAACACCAAAAAACTGCATCATATAAGAAAAAGGTAAATTCCAAAAAATCCATAATTCAAGTAATATAATGAGAATACAATGAAAGTATCCATGTAAAACGTCAATGAAATTCCTATGAAATCAAATCAACAATAGATCTAACACCCTAAAAATTTCCATATTAGTCCCCAAAGTCCATATGAATACCTAAAAAAAGGTTTAAAGATACGTAGGATGAGAATAACATGTATAATCAGTTTAATAATACCCATGTAATCTCATTTAATTGATGGAAGATAATACAAATTCCATAGTGAACAAACAGTCGAATCAATAAACACCTATCAGGTCAACAAGTTCATGGCCTCACCAAGACTCAATCTCTAAATAACACATCCATGTATAATATCATAATATGTAACATATCAAAAAATTACCTCAAAGGACCTTACCATTGGATTTCTTCTCTCACACCCTTACATGGTACATCCCGACGCTCCCATTTATTCTATATAAAAAGCCTACCAAAATGTATCTTGGAAACTACTTTATGAAAATCACCTCATGCGACCCTTTCAGTCACATATCATGTCTCTTAAATATACCAGGTCCATGAAATCAAATCTCACATGAAGAAATCTGGCCTATCACATCATATCTCAACCAATACCATATACAGAATACAAGGGTATCATGAATATTAAGGACATACAACTCATTCCCTACTCATACCAAGAATTAACCCACCCTAAAAACCTCATAAATCCTATTAACCAACACCACTAATTCAGTTTTGACTTCTGGCTATCACAGACTATGAAAGTAAAACTCTTGTAGAAGAGAGAGAGGGGAAGAAGGGGCAGTCCACCATGCATCCTCAAAATATGGATGTCGTGAAAACAATCCCAAAACATTTCGGTTTCAGAAAATAGCATTTGACTCAGGTGGGGTTTATATAAAAATTAAAATGAAAATAAAATATATAATTGTCAAATATATAAGCTCAAACTATAGGGTTTCAAAAATAATAATGTCCCACTCACAACATTTCCACAAAAGAATCACATCTGACATCTCTTTAAATACCACTTCTCAATAAATCACATAACACAAGAAAACCACAACTGTAAACCACATTCTATATTCATTTTAGGTTAATAAATTTCCATATTCACCAAATACCAGTGATCTTCATTTATTACGCCTACTATTTCCATACTGAGCATCAACAACATTAACCACACTTCTTATTTCAATTCCAGTTTTTATTATCCATGCATACCAATACCATTTTATTTTCATTATTAAAAATTTATTCCATCACTACTAATAAACTTCCACAACACCCCAAAAGAACCCATCATCCTCATGAAAAAAGCCCCAAATTTCCACAATTTCCCATCATAAAATTTTTATAATCACACAAACCACATATCCTCGAAATAACCATATATAATCCACCAAACCCACATTCAAATATAATTTCCCATATTTCATGGATTATTGAGTTTTCACAAACTCTAATTTATCCACACATTAAATTACATACAATTAATTGTCTTGTCATTCAATTCATTTAGTATAATTACTACCCATAAATTTCATAGTTTCCCTTTGATGACATCAAATACGAACCAATTTCAAATTCATTAATAATCTTTCCATAAAAAAATTAAATATCATTATCCCATTTATGATTAATTATTTCCTACCCCAGCCATTTCTATATTAATCGTATGATCCCACATCACACATTATTATCATAGACACACAACCAATACATCACACTCATAAAATAATTCCTTATTTATATATACCATTACATAAAACAATTATAGAACAATGGGGAATCATATCAACTCTTTATTTCCACTCATATGGTTAAATTATTATTTTTAAGGGTTTTACTTATTTTCATGTCAGGTTATTTTCATAGGTATATATATTAGAAAATAATTACATATTCATAATATAAATCAAAATTCAAAATCACAAATTTCTTGAAAAAATATAGGAGAAGAAAAATCATGAAATAAGTAAAACACATGTGATATCTTCCTGTGCCCATAAATTTCTTTACATACAAATAATTTTCTTCATTAATACTACTCTTACTATCCCCAAAAAGGAAAAACATTATAATATCCAATATGAATAGATATAAGAGAGAACTTGGAACCCCTACATATTTTTATTCTCTTATAAATCATTGCACTAAAAATTGATGAGAGAGGAAGATGATATTATCATGAAAAATGTAGGAGAAGATTTAAATGAATTTTCATAAGGCATTAAAATCTAAGAAGGAAAAGGTTAGGTCATACAATCTCAGGAGAAATAAAGGGATACTCACTCAAGGATCTGAAAATACTTTTTAAATATTTAAATATATCCCTTTATAGATACATTAAAAACTCCATCAAACATTTTATATTTTATTTTAGTTTAATTTATATTAAATTGGATTCCATATAATTTCCATCACACCATCATTTAGGATCTATTAATATCAATGGATGTCAGAAACATCATTTAAAACTATTAATATATTCCAAACCACTGGGTTTCATTTTTAATTTTCATTATTTCATTGAAAAGTGCATTATAGGACGACTGAGAAGGAAAATATAGAGTTTTTTAAAAATTTACATTACCTATATTTAGACTTAAAAAAATATGTAAGGGTAGTGTAATTTTACCCTTACACACACTATTACCCTAACATGGAGTTTGGAAAACTAAAATAACCCTTCTTTGAGATGTTTATTACCTTGACATATCCAATAAAATTTCAATGTTACCTTTATGAAACTAGGAACATATCCTTATGCATGGTTTAAAAACCATGGATTACCCTTACATAAAGAACAACCTACCTTTATGAGCACATGGGAGATCCAGGATACCCTTACATAACCTATAGAAACCCGTGTCTACTAATATAAAACTCATTGAAGATGGTTATAAACATTAAAAACACAAAGAAACTACCACTTAACATTATGAAACTCCATAATCATGTGTAGGAGTGAGTATTTTCCTTCAAATATTACATTATTAATAATGATGTAAAGGATTTTTTATCACCTCTATAATCCCAAAACACTTATAAAAACAATAAAATTATCTCTAAGACTACCAGTTTAATTTCCTAATAAACATTCAAAATATTTAAATTACTTTTATAATTTCTAAAACCATTTTCAAACCACCTAATTAATTAAAAAAATGTAACAAAACTTCTAAAATTTATCAAACCACTCTCGAAGCACCAAAAGATCAAAAATAAAAAATTAAGGATTGGGAATATTCTAGACACTTACATTACATAAATAAAAAATAAATATTTTCCTTGAGAATTAAAACAAATTTTGGGGGACATGAATATAAAGGGGGTATAATCTAGCCACCCCATGAGACACCTCTCAATTATCTTTCTATATTTGTAACGCAACAACCACTAGAGGAACAAATTGTATAGCTATAAAAACATTAAAACTATCTTTTGGGGGAGAAAAATATAAAAAAGAATATATCCACATAGGTAGAAAAAAACCAATAAATCAATGCATACAAATTAAATAATTACAAAAAGCAACACAATAAAAGGGGAAAACATTAGAAAAAATTACTTCACATTGATTTAAATAGAAAAAAATATTATATCTTTTACTTCAATAGCATTAATTCAGATTTCAATAAATTTAAATAAATTCAATATTTCTCATCATCAATCATTCCAAATAACTTAAATTTATAACATCCAAAACATATCATGCATAACTTGTCATGAAAAAAGTAGTTTAACATGATTTAATATCAATTTATTAACAAACATATGTGTTATATTTACAAAATTTCATTAATTCATTCTATTTATGGAATTTAAATCATAAAAATTTTTCTCAAACGTTTCATTAAATTATATATAAGAATTAAAAAAATTCATATTAAAACGTGCAATGTTTAAAATCAAGATGATAAAAACGTTTTGACCAAATATCTTGTATTTAATATCATATTTTAGGTTAGAAAACCATTTTAAATGAAAAAAATTCTTAACAATTCCTATATCAGGGTATTTATCAAGAGTATATTTGTGGAAAATCTTTCGACAAAATTGTTAAAATTATTTTTTTTAAAAAAAGTTTTATAATTTTATTTATCAGTTTATTTGAGAAATATTTGTTGCCACAATGTCAATTTTTCCTTGTGGGTCTCACTAAATTTTATTAAATATCATGAAGTTAACTTCCTAATATTATATTATAAAATCAAAATGTTCTTTTACAAAAAAACCACATTACTAATTCAATAAATAATCTAAGAAAATGATAAACTAATTTAATTCATCCTTATTCACAAAAAAAAACATGAGGTTAGAATAATCCACTTTATCCAGAGGTAATTTTCTTCAATGTTTTTTTAAAAACTTATTTTACACGAGGAATGCCACAAAATAAATAAAAAGGATATAATTTACCAATTTACATTTAACATTTACCATGGATGTATTCCATTACTTCAACAGTTTTTAATTTAATGTCACATAAAATTTCACAATAATCCCATGCACCATGATCAACAAGGATTCCACAATTATAGAAATCAAAGTAACCCATCCACTATACTATGATGATTTCTACCTTGGGTGTAACTAAATAAACCTCATGGTTTTAAATTGTGTTGTAATACAAAGAATCATGATACGTGAAGTGTCCCCTCTCTTTATTTTCTTGAATACATATCACATTCAACTAACATAATCTCAATATCAACAAACCCAAACAGTGGTATTATAATAAAACACTTCCGTCACTTCCTTCATAACCGAATTGGTGTGAAAATAAAGTTCATCTTCATCAATTTTGATGATTTTATAACAACCACTTTTCTTTTATCAATACAACCAAAACATGACACATAGTTACAACAAGGGTACATGCTCTAAATATTAAGGAACATCATCTTAGAGATCACAAAATTTTCCATGTTATGAAATATGAATGTTTTATGACTTAAGATTAATTTTGAAACATCTAACTAAATAGTTTTTAAAAAATTATTTTATAATTTAGAAACATGTTTTCAGCCTGTAATATCAATAATTAAATGAAACACTCAACTAAAAATGGAAAAAACAATCAAAATTTCAAAAAAATTCTTAGGGAAACAACATTCCTTGAATTTAAATATCTATATCATGTAACCAAGTTAAAAACAAAAATTGATCATATGTTATATCATCTACCATGATTAGATTGATTAGATAAAAATTCTCAAGACATCTTGTGGTCAAGTAAAAAAACTTCAAATATTCATATGAAAATGATAGTTCAACATACATGAATTATTTTAAAGGTATTTTTCATTTAATTTTTATTATTTCTTTGTTTTTCTGGGTTTCCCACGTATTTTGGGAGAAAAGTGGGGTTCATTATTGTTTGGGCTATACCATGATCCCATTACCAGATTTAAAAACAACATTTATTTCTTTTCTAATTCCTTCATTTTTAATATTTTTCACCCAGTACAATTCCCACTTCACCACCACTATCCTATTAAAACCACTGTGTCTATTTTTACCCCATTGAAACTCATTATTATTTTGGACTTGGGTGATTTAGTTATGCATTGGTCAAAACCATGAGCCCATTTCCCGCTTTAAAAAAAAATTAATTCATTAATATATCATTCAGTTTTTAGTTTTTTTCGGTGATTCCATCTCCCAATAAAATATCAAAACCCTAGTCTCACCCCCATTATCTACTTATCTAATTCGGGGCCATTTGTATCATTGATTAGGGAGAAAATTTTGAGGCTTCTCAAATCATCCATATTTGAGAAGGTAATTTGTTTCATCCATAAATCATTGAATTTTCACTCTGTTTCCCCCATTTCAGTCCCCACATGACCTCCTCATCCTCATTAGAGCCTCCCTACATGTTTTGGTTGTTTGGAGATTCAACGTTTGGTGGATTTGGGGAAATTTATTCAAGATCTCTAAGGAATGTGGGTTTCCTTCCTTCCTCCTCCCTTTTTCATAGGATTTCTTTCATTTATTCTTGATGTTCCTATTTTCCATAAAGTAGGTATTAGAACCCAGGGTTTGATCTTGGGTTTATTTTTCTAATATTGTTGTTTTAGGTTTGATTGAACTCCCTTGTGGTGCGACGGTGGTGCAGGTGAACTTTCACAGAAGGATTTGGTGTTTTATCATTTGTGGTAGGTGATTCCATGTGTAAGAATTCTTGAATTATTTTTCATTTCTGGATTTATAATTTTTTCATGTTCATATTCATTGGTCCTTGGTGAGAAAACAATATTTTGTCGTGTTTGTTAAGTGAATGGTTCTAAAATGACATTTTTTGTGTGAAATTAGGTGTTTTCTATGGATATCCCGTGTTGGATCATTTGGGGTTGATTTTTAATTGATGAATTTTCTTATTAAATTTTTTTAGTGTTTTAAATTCTGTTTTGGTGAAATATGGGTATGAACATGGTGCTCAATGTGGATTTTTAATGGATTTTATGTGAAAACATTGTTATATTTTGGGATGTTATTTAATGGAAATTATAAATGTTTTATTGTGTGATATAAGTGGTTCAAAGCTTGTGTAGAAACTCTTTTGAATGTGTGTGACCATAAAATATGATTTTATGTGGAATTGGATTTTGGTAACATGTGGAATTCAATTGATAACAAATAGGAAAACCCGGATTTTTAGGTGGGTAGACGTGTACCGGTATGCTTGCAATACAGAGTGGTTCTTCCCTGTTTCAGTTAGCAAGTTAGACATTGAAAAAATGAACAAAACTATATTGATGATTTTTGGGGACCACTAGGTTACAAGTATTTTCCTTACCAGTGGATCGTGCACAAGAATAGATATTACTATGCTATCTTTATACTGAGATATGAAGGACATGGGGCCTGAAACTAACTTGTACCTAGGGGTGTCACTGAGATTTTTTATCGATGTATATTTTTTATTTATCATTGAATTAGGTTATTTTTGGCTGAAAACATGTAGTAAATTAAATTTTTTAATTAAATATGTTCACTCTTTCAAATTTCCCTTTGAAGGGCTTTTACCATTAAGTGTTTCATTCTTTAAAATTTATTTCCATCATTTATTGTTTATCAAAAACGTGCATTATTTTAATCTTGTATTGGTTAATATATGTAATCCTTTGGTGTTATCCTATTAATAGTAGGTGCAAACACTACTTAAAACACATGGGTGTGAGTATAATTTATCATGTTTGATGCAGTTAAAGGCAATGCCTTAGGTGATGGTGGTTCGGGTTGCAAGTTTCTTCCCTTCGTGTGGTGTTGTGGAGAAAACTTTTGGGTGATAAACCCTAGTCATGTGGAGTCCCTTGGGATTTCATTATAAAAATTTTAGGACACTTTGGACTTATTGTGTCATGTTTAAACCTATTTTTTCAATTATGGATTTTATTTAAGGTGTGTTTGGCATAATTTTTTTGATTTGTTTTATTGATTTGTTGTTGTTGTTAAATTATTCTAAAGTCCAGTAAATCATTCCCAAACCATAATAAATGATTCACAAGGGCTTTTGCCAGCATGTGGGGACAGGTAACACCCTTCAGTCCTTTCCATGGGCCTGGTTTGGTGCTAGTAATGATGGAGACCATATTTGGTTTGAAAAAAATGGTATCAAAGGGGCCAATGTTTTGGGGTTGTATTATTATTTTGGGATGAGTCGGGCTAGATATGATCTTGGACTATTGGGGCTCAGAGTTTTGGTCATGAGTAGGGTTCCTAGGCAACACCTATTATGGAAGACATCAATTCACCATGGTACATTATAATGTGTTTGGATTTTTTATATTTGATTTTATTGATGAAATTTTCAAAATATTTGTACGAATTTTATTTCTTGTGACTGTTTTATTTTGTAGCAACATGCCTCCCTGAAAAGCACCCATGCACCCACGAGAGGAATTTGGAGAGAGTTATCCTTCATAACTTGATCATAGGCTACTAGAGGTTGTGGATCAGGCTTCCCACACTCTGGGATGAGGACCAGATTCTATTATAGTGCTGGTTAGTTAATATGGGACTGGTCCTATGATGGAAAAAGAACAGGATTTTCCAAAAAACAAGCCTCTTACATTTCGAGGTTGTAAAAAACCCCAGGAAGTGGAGGAGTGGATTGAAAATATCGATCGCATGTTTGACTTTCTAGACACACATGAGGAGGTCAGGGTGAAGTGTTCTTCTTTACAATTATAGGGTCCTTTCCACATGTGGTGGGAATTAGTGCGTCCAGGTGGGAAGCGAGAGTAGATGAGATGGATGGACTTCAAGGATATATTCAACGACCAGAACTACCCAGAAGTTCTGGCGTATGATCGATTTTGAGAGTTTATGGACCTTGTTCAGGGGGATATTTCTATGATGTATTATGCCAATTGTTTTGCTAAGTTGGATTGGTATGCTCCAAAAATGGTCTCCAATGACAAGATGAAGGCCCAGAAGTTTGAGAGGGGTCTACAAGTGGAGATCTATTCCCATGTCATCCTATTAATGATATAAACCTTTCCAGAGGTGGTTTATTGGGAATGTATAGTGGCGATCAAAAATAAAGGGAGGGATATTTTGTTTCCTAGATGATATCAGGTCGAGACAGTGCAAGCTCTTCTGAGAAGAAAATTAAGCTGGAGGAGCAGGGATAGATGGGGGTGGTAGCTCAGGCCACCCTTCCTGGCAGTTTTCTTTAGTGGATTATAATGTGTGGTCCATCATGTGCCACTATTGTGGGAGGTCAAGGAACATACAACTAGATTTTAATTTTCCTCTGAAGCCTTGTTATCAATGTTGTGGTATAGGACACTTTTAGTTCTTTTATAGGATGGCACATCCACTCTATAGTGGGGAAGGATCAGTGGCTTCCAAGGCAGTTCCAGCATCATTAGAGCAGTCGAGGATAGGGGAGTCTCAGTTTGGAGGTCATGGTGGAAGAGCTAGATAATCTTCTAGGCAGATTCAGTTTAGGGAAGAGCCATAGGTGAGTGGACATTCTCAGGCAGAGACTAGGAATCTTCATGCGGTGGATCAAGAACCAGCGGGATCAGAGGTGGGACCATTGAATTTTTATGGTACTATTTGGATTTACTATTCTATAGATACTACCCTTTTTGATATCGATGTTTCTTTTTAATTCATCTCTACCCATACTGTGAAGATGCTGAAATTTCCAACTGAGTTATTATCCTTTATGATGGACTTGGTGACGCCACTGGGAAAGAAGAAGGAACAGGGTCATAGGTGCATGTCATGCGTGCTTCTCTGTGTTAGGGGTTGAGATGGAGTGGGACCTCCTATTCATAGATATGGATTTTTTCGACATGATACTAGGAATGGCTTCGATTGTTAACTTTCAAGGGAAAATCGATTGCTATAGGCGTAAGGTGAGTTTCACGGCCCCTCATGAGAGTCATCATGTTTTTCTTGCGGAATGGGATCCTCAGTCGGGTCACGTAAGACCTCCACTCCTAGGGTTTGGTAATCATATCACCTAGTTATCATCACTCATTCTTGAGGATTATGGAAATGATAGTAAAGGGGAACTACCTCATGTACTGGATGAGTTTCAAGAGGTATTCCCAGATGATTTTTCAAGCCTGCCTCCGAAGCGGGATGTGGAGTTCTCGATTGATATGGTTCTAGAAACCCAACTGATCTGTATTCCCCCATATTTTATTTCCCCCTAATAACTAAGGGAATTAAAGATACTTCTGGATGAATTATAATCCAAAGGATTCATTCACCCAAGCATCTCTCTTTGGGCTTCTCCTATTCTCTTTATAAGGAAGGCCGACATGTCCCTCTAGTTTCTCATTGACTACCAAAAACTGAATAAATTAACCATCAAGAAAAAATATCCTTTTCCATGAATAATTGATTTTTTTGACTAGTTAATGGGGGAAAATTGGTTCTAGAAAGTAGAATTGTGTTTATATTACCATCAACTTAGGGTGAAAGAGCTAGATATCCCAAAGATAGCCTTATGAAGCATGTTCGACCACTTTGAGTATCTGGTCATGCCCTATGGATTAACCAATGCTCCAGTAGTATTTATGGAACTCATGAATAGGGTGTTCCATTGGAAACTCGATTCCTTAGTAATTTTGTTCATCGATGACAGCCTTGTTTACTCTAGATCGAAGGAGGAACATGAGCTAATTTACAGATTGTGATGAGAACATTGTGGGATCACCATCTATATGAAAAGTTATCCAAGTGCGCTTTCTAGATTAGGTTGGTAAATATTCTTGGGCATGTGATCCCGGAGCAGGGGATTTCAGTGGACCCCAAGAAGATTAGTGTGGTTATGTCATGGGAGTAGTCGATGAATGTATTAGAGATAAGGAATTTCCTCATCCGGGCTGGTTACTACAGGTAGTTTATTTGGGATTTTCTCGGATTTCATTAACCATGACCACACTCACCTAGAAAGGTGTGAAGTTTTTATGGGCCCCAAAGTGTCAGGAATCATTTGAGGAACTGAAGTGGTGGTTGACTACCACCCGCATGCTTTTTTCTAATGGTTGGAAAGGGTTATGCGGTGTATTGTGATGCTTCAAGTGTGGGTCTTGGGTGTGTGCTTATGCAGGGAGATCACGTGGGGGAATATGGTTCTCGCAAACTCCAACCACAAAAAAATAATTATCTGACCCAAGACATGGAGGAAGCAGCTGTAATGAATGATTTGAAGACACAACATCACAACTTATTTTGGGAGAAGTTTATAGTCTATTATGATCACAAAATCTTGGCCTATATCTTCTTACATAAGGACCTCAATTTGAGGCATCTCCGTTAGATAGAGTACTTGCATAGGTTCATCTTTAACATTGTCTATACCCCTGAAAAGGGTAATGTGGTGGCATATGGTTTGAGTAGAAAAGTACATGTACAAGCCTTGATGAAGTCTAGTGATGAGTGGAATCTGATGGGGCTCTTTTCTCAGATGCATGTGGAGACCAAGAAGCACAATGGAGTTGTGTTCATGGAGAGAATTCGATTGACTCCATCTCTCTTGGAGTTGATTCGTTGAGAACAACCCATGCAGGATCTTTTTCAGTGGTGGAGGTTGTTTTTTCATGGCGGGGAGATGTATTCTGACTGTTCATTGTCTCTTGAGGGCATATTTTTCTTCAAGGTCCGTTCAGTAGTGTCGTCATCTCTAGGGAAGGTGGTGATACTGGATAGCCACAAGTTTTATTGGGCTATCCATCAGGGTGACACCATGATGTATTATGATGTTCAATGATAGTTATAGTGTCTAGGTATAAGACGAGATATAGATTCCTTCGTGTCGAGAAGCTACACATGTCAACAGGTGAAAGAAGAGCACCAAATGCCCTCTGGTTTTCTCTAGCCATTACCAGTTACTACCTTGAAATGGGATGAGGTCTCCATAGACCTCATTATTGTCTTACCTCATACAACTCAGGGTAATAATTCCATTTGGTTGGTGAATGATCATATAACCCAATCATCCCACTTAATTCCCATCAAAGATACTACATAAGTGGATGAGTTGGACCATTTGTATCTCAAGGAGGGGGTAAGGTTTCAAGGTGTTCCATTAGAGTTGTATTAGATAGAGAGTCACATTTCACTTCTCAGTTTTGGTAAGGCCTTTTGAAGACCTAGGGGTCAAAAATAAAGATAATCATGTCTTACCATCCTCAAACAGATGGTCATATAGAGAGGGAGAATCAAATCCTGGAGGACATTCTTTGTGCATGTGTTTTGGACTTTTTAGGATCATGGGATAGTCGTTTGGGATTTAATTAATTTCCCTATAATAATAGTTACCAATCCTCGATTCTAATGGATCCTTTTTAAGTTCTCTATAATCATCCTTGTCGATCCCCCCTATGTTGGGCTGGAGTAGGTGAGACTTCAATATTGGGGCTAAGACTTGTGAAAGATATGTCTAAGAAGGTCAAGTTGATTAGGAAACACTTGTTGAAAGATCAAATTCATCATAAATCTTTTTCTATCTAGATGCGTTGAGACCTAGAATTTTTTTAGGTGATAGGGTATTCTTGAATGTAGCCCCTTGTCTGGCTAGTGTTGATTGGGAATGAATGGGAAGCTGATTCCATGGTTTGTCGGTCCTTTTGAGATCACCATGCATATTGTCAGGGTGGCATACATGTTGGACTTTCCTTCTCAGTTTACTTCCATTCATGACATCTTCCATGTCTCACAGTTGAAAAAGTACAACCTGGATCTGTCCCATGTGCTGAATTGGGATGAACTAGAGATAAAGTCTGATTTATAAATATTTGAGCGACCAGTGTGAATTATGTACTCCCAATAAAAATTTATTCTTGGAAATGATACTACTATAGTTCGAGTGCTATGGCAGCATGGGACTAATGATCATAAGACATGGGAGTGGAATTCTTTTTTCAAATAGTAGTTTCCATTTCTCTTATCTGATCATGCTTCAAGATTACATTCCAAGGGCGGAATGTTTTTATGGTGGGGGGAATTGTCACATACATGACTTATTTTAAGAGTATTTTTCATTTAATTTATAATATTTATTTGTTTTTTCGGGTTTCCCATGTATTTTTTAAGAAAGGGCGGTTATATCAATATTTTTTCCAAACTCTGAGACAATTTATAGATTTGAAAAAAATTGTCTCTTTTATAAATACTTCATTTTTAACATTTTCCAACCATTACACTTCCTACATGGCCTCTCTTGACCTATTCAAACCACTATATCTATTTTTACCCATTAGAAACTCATGATTATTTTGGATTTGGGTGATTTAATTTGGCATTGGGCCAACCTATGAACCCATTTTCTTCTTTAAAAAACAAACATAATTATTTCGTATCCAATTAATTTTTTAATTTTTTTCTAGTGATTCCACCAATAGAAGCCAAAAACCCTAGGATCAACCCCATTATCGATTTTTTCTCTTTAGAGCTCATTTTAATCGTGAATTAAGGCTTAATGTCTCAGGGATTATCAAATAATTCATATTTGAGATAGATAATTTGATCCATCAATAAATCATTCAAACTTCACAATTGTACACACATTTCAGTCCCCAATTGACATCTGCATCCTCATATAAGCCTTTATATCAGTTTTGGTTGCTTGGAGTTTAAAATTTTGGTGGATTTGGGGCTATTTCTTCAAGATCTCTCAAGTAATATGGGTTCCTTCATCCTCCCATTTACTTAGAGTTTCTTCCATTTCTTATTGAAGTTCCTATTATCTATAAAGTAGGGATTTGAAACTAGGGTTTGATATTGGTTTTATTTGTCTAATATTGTAGTTTTAGGTTAGATTAAACTCCCTTTTGGTGAGATGGTGGTGCAGGTGGACTTTCGCATAAAGATTTGGTGTTTTTATACTTGTGGAAGGTGATTCCATGTGTAATAATTCTTGGATGATTTTTCTTTGGACAATTTATAATTTTTTCATGTTCATATTGCATGGTCATTAGTGAAAAAAACTATTTTTGGTGGAGTTTTTTAAGAGAATGGTTCTAAATGTAATATTTATGTAAAAGGGGTTTTTTCATGATATCCCTTGTTAGATCATTTGGGGTGTTTTCTAATTGATAAAATAGTTTTATAAAAAAAATTAGTGTTGTTAATTCCGTTTTGGTCAAATATGGGTATGAAAATGGTGTTCAAAGGGTGGTTTTCAAAGGATTTTATGTGAAAAAAATTGTTATATTCTGTGATGTTGTTTTATGAAAATTCTAAATGTTTTATTGAGTGATATAAGTGGTGAAAAGAATGTGTAGACACTATTTTAAATTGGGTGACCATAACTGATGATTATACTTGCAATTGGATTTCAATAAGATGTGGAATTCATTTGAGCACAAAAGGGGACACCCATATATCTAGGTGGGCGGATGTGTACTAGTATGCTATTGATCCAGAGTGGTTTTTTCCATATCTCATTTAGTAAGCTGGAAATTGAAAAAACTAAAAAACTATGTTGATGATTTTGGTAACCACTAGGTTATGGTTATGTTCCCTACTAGTGTCTAGTGAATGAGAACATATATTACTATGGTTACTTTACACCGAGATATGAGGTATATGGGGACGAAACTAACTAGTGCCTAGGGGTGTTCCCAAGATTAGTTCTCACTGAAACATTTGTATTTATCAAGGACTTATGGTGTGTTTCAATGAAAAGACATAGTATCTTACATGTTTTAATTAATTATTTTCACTCTTTGAAATTTCCTTTAAAAATTGTTTACCTTTTAAAGTTTCATTCTTTAGAATTTATATCCACCATTTCTCATTTATCAAAAACTTGCATGCATTTCATCTTGTATTGATTACTATATATAATCCTTTCGGTGGTATCCTATTGGGATTATTCTCACAATCTACTCAAATCCATTTGTTGTAAGTATAATTGATTAGGTTTGACATAGGTAAAGGCAAGGCCATAGGTGATGGCAGTTCGGGTTACTAGTTTCTTCCCTTGGTGCGGTGTTGTGGACACGGATTGTGGGTGATAAACCCTTGTCATGTGAAGTCCCTTGGGCCGTTTTTATTCTCATTTTATGTATCTTTATAACTATTTTGTCATTTTTAAACATATGTGTTTAGTTCTTGATTTTATTTAAGGCATGTTTGGCATTAATTTTCAGATTTGGTTTATCGATTGTTTTTTGATGTTAAATGATTCTAAACTCAGTTAAATAATTCCCAAACCATAATACATGATACCCAGGAACATTCACCAACATGTGGGGATATTTAACTCCCTTTGGGCCTGTCCAGGGGCTAGGTTTGGTATCGGTAATGATGGAGACCAGATTTGGTTCGAGACGTAGAGGTTCTCATTCTCAATTCAAATACCCCATTACACATACACCATACTTTCAGAATTATCAAAATAAAACAAGCTCTCAGATCAAAAATTAAAACAGATTATGTTGTATTACTATGTGTTAATAATATCCTGGTCAAACTAAAAATTATGTTAAAAAAATGTTTCTTAGGAAAACATTCTTATACACTACAATAAAGGTAACTTGATTTTACTTTGATATTTTAAATGAAATGATTAGTACAAAACATGATTTGATATTGCAAATACTATATATTAGACATGAAACATTCTTAAGATTCACATACAAAATATTTCTTAGGTACTACATGAATGGTTTCAACATTTTAAATGATCCCTATAACAAACTACCCATGGATTAACTTATGAGGAAAGGATATACTATAACTAAAAAATCATACCAGAATTAAAAATTATTAGTTAAATCATTCAAATATTTTTGAGTCTCAATTGGTTATAACAAGTAATGCATATAATTTTACAAGAATTGTGAACAATTAAATTCTATCATTACAATAAATTCATAAATCGTGAAATCTACATAACAAGAGTGGTAATGAAACACATTCTGTGACATTCAAATATTGATTTTCAATAACATAAAAAATATAACATAATTTTTTACCATTCTTGGGAAATGTTGTAAATTTTTTGTCCTGGAAATCCTTCCAATTATTAGTATTTATCACTAATAATTCATACCATTTTCTAAAATATGAAAAAAGATTTCAAAATACCTTATATAATAAAACCTACTTATAACATATGATTATATGAATATTAATGGACTAAAATCATTCAAAAAATTAGTAGAATTTTTCTTTTGTCAATGTTTCAAAATAATTATTTTAAATATAAATAATTATGATGGTTATTTATTGGGAATTTAAAATTTTAGTAGTCTAGAAACAAGTTTTACAATAAATCCATAACACATTCTTGAGATAAATTTTGAGTGGAAGGAAATTAATGACATATTTACTCACAAGGAAAGAAAAAAATATAAATAAACATGTATTTTTAAATAATATTTCAGTGTCAAAGTATAAAATAGACTCAAGGTAAAATTCTTCCTAATGGTTTCCATTAATCAATAAGTATAAACAAAAATAATACACTAAGCATACTTCTCAAACTATTTAAACCTTAAAAAAATAGGTTAGCGTGTTCTTCATTTAAAAATTGGTGAATGAATTATTTCATAAATAATCATGCTATAAAAAGTAAAGAAAAACACATTAAAATTTTAATGAGGTTATATACAAATGGATCAGTCTTGTTAATCACAATTTTACACTATCCCTTCATATTATATGACTAATTCAGTAAATATCAATTGTTCATTAAAAACCCAAAAAAGATCTTAGTCAAATAAACACATATAAAATATCTTTATTTATATATTCATGTTCCTTAACATCCCAAACCACCTCATTTAATCACAAGAAAAATCAATCAAAATGCTTGTACCTCTTCTTGGTCTCTAAACTGTAAGTAGCACCCACTCACTTTTTCATTCGGTTGGTTTAGAGGTCATGAATTGGATCAAGGGGGCCCTAAAATCCTAGGTCCTAACGAGTCTTCCTGGCATATGTAACACACCATGGAAAACATGAACCAGGGCCCTACCAACCCAATTAATCCTTGTAGTTCCTATATCCATACTCCATCATATCTCTCAACATAAACTATTAATACCACATTTTCACAAAAACATATTTACAATGGTACCCCTCCTAATCCAAAAGCAATTAAATGTGTATAATTTACCATCAAGTCCCACCTTCTGTAGGTTAGGAGTTGGAATCATACACCATGGTTATAAAGAATGTCACCCATATGGGAGGCATTACCCTGAATAGAAAGAAATGTAGGATCATGAGATAAGATATCAGTAAAAAAACTCCATCACATATAAGATGTAAATTATACAATATCTACAATGAATGTAATTTCATATGAATACAATGAATATCTCCATGTAAAAAATCAAGGATAACCCATCAATGTCAAATAAACTTCAGCTCTAATGTCGAGGCTAGTAATGTTAATCTTAGTCCCCAAAGTCCTCATAGAGACCTAAAAATAGTTTATATATATGTAGGGTGGGAATAACATGTATTTTAGATATGATCATGCCCAAGGAATCTTGTAAAAATATGATCAAATCAAACTAATTACCTGGTAAAAAAAACTAAATAAACAAGAACATAAGAGGTCAACTAGTTCCGGACCTCACCAAGGCCTTTTTTCAAAACATCACATCGAAATATAGTAACATCATATGAAGAATATCGATATATAGGGTACCCACAATAATTTACAACTAGTTTTCCACTCTCACACATTAATTTTATATGTTGTGGATATCCCATACATTTTGTACAGTAATCCTACCTAAATAAACCTATGGAACTACGTAATGTAAAATACACCATGTGAAACTAGACATCACATATCATATTTCTGGAAGAAACATAGTCCATCACATAACATATCACCGAATAACCCTTGTCCATCACATCACATCTTGACCACTTCCATAACCATAATAATAAGGTATCACAAACATGATGAACATCAAACTCATGCCCTCCTTCTACCATGCATGACCACCACTATGAAAAACCTCTTCAATATCATTAAATATAACTTATAGTGCACCATTAACTTATGGAAATAACAACTTATGCATTTCAAACATTCTTGGAAGGGATAGTGGAGACGAGGGTGTAACCATCCATCCTTCCTCACCATCATGATGTTGGGGGAAAAACCCCCACAAACATTTGGGTTCCGAAATATAGTGATATACATAGGAAAGGTTTTTATTTAAATCAGAATGAAAAGAAAATTTCTAATAATCATTCAAACTATAAGGCCCCAGCCTTAAACCTTACTTAATATTGAATTAAATGAATAATTCACATTGAGGATCTTTTCAGGTTTAGAGTTTTAGAGAATTAGAACATAACTATTACATCTCAAAAGATTACAAAGTAGTCACTTATACTAAGTTTCCATAATAAAAAAAACTCTTGAAAGAAACATGTCTAGTTCCATGTTTTATATAGCATGACATTCCCTTGATCCCATCCTTGACCTTATTCCACATTAAGTCCTGTGAAAAACATTTCAAAAAAACTTGGGGTGAGCATAAAAAGCTCAGTAAGGGATACACAAAGAATGAAAACTGTTAGTTTTTCAAAATCAAGTAAACCATGTATACTCTATCAAAGTAATACCTTCACCATCATGAAGTAGTAAAAACTCTTCCCTGAATAAAGTATCATTACTTACCTTTTTGTAACCAAAGTATTACCATAAAACCCATATAAAGAACACATAACATATATAAAGGTAACTTGGGACATAAACATACTTAAGTGGAATAACCATACGGTTTACTTCCACACATATCACTTAATGGAATAGCCATATGGCCAATTTCCATACATACTTAATGGAATAGCCATACGGCCGAGTTCCATACCCAATGCATTGGAGGTTATAATGTAACCACCCATCCTGGTATTCACGGCACCACCCGTCATATGGTTTATAACGTAACCACCCGTTAAAATTTCCAAGTACTAGTATAAAATCATAAAACATAAAACCAATATAAAGGAATGATAACATTTCCACATTTCAATGACAATATATCATAAATATATTGACATAATAGAATCCTTTTTCAAAACCATTTTCAATACAAAAATAAAATAAAGGTAAAACATGGTATTTATTTTTATTTTAAAAGAAGGTATGGCTTGTAGAGGAAGCCGAAACTCAAATAACGGTCACGACGGCGGAGAAGTCGTTGTCGCCGCATACGTACGACAAAAACATTCCCTTTTGTCGTTTCGTAAACACTTCGTATAAAAAAGATTCTTTTTGAATAAACTTAAAAGTCAAAGGTGTTTATACACCGTATACAAGAAAGTTGTGTATAAAACGAAATATGCCTCAATGAAAGGAGATTGAGACGAAGTCCCTTACCTTGGGTCCGACTTGACTCGATCGTTCTTTAACGTCCTGAATAATAAACTTGAGTTAATTTATATTTGATTAAGAACCTTTTTAAAGTTCATTATTCTTTTTGTATCACTTATTTCCATGTTATAAACATTATGTAACCATTTAAGTTAATAATGTTTGTTTTCTCAATATTTGGTTCTTAAGTCGAAAGTGGACTTCTTACAATTACATGTTGTTCGTGTGGTCAAAGGTTCTTTATATCCAGAATGAAATTCCCGATTTGGATATAATATGTATCATATATATCCAACATATACATGTATTTATAATATTACATAATCATTTATAGGTAAGAAATGAAATGCACCGTTCATGGAGACGGTAAGCCGTACGTACGCATGAACGCTACTTTCATTTCTTTGTCATATTAGTGGAATTAAAACTAAATGAGAGGTATGTATATTTTAATTCCAGAATTATATTCATCATTTAGATATATCATTAATTATATATATACATTATATACATGTAATTTTAATAGTACATTACATTTGGGGATAAGAAATGAAATGCACCGTTCATGGAGACGGTAAGCCGTACGTACGCATGAACGCTACTTTCATTTCTATCTCATACTTTAATGGAAAGAAATAATAATTATATTGAGGTATATTATAATTCCAGTATAACATCATATATAATAACTTTAAATCCATCCTTTACACGTCCCACATATGACATTAACAAATCACATCACTTTGAGGGGGCGGTAGTCCGCACTTCCTTAAATGAAGATATCGTGTTTACCCATAATGGAAACCATAAAGGTATGCCAAAAATTAAAAATACAGAAGCTTAAATAAAACATAAACATATTATATATCATATATAAAAATAGTGACATCATAATGGCCACCCTTGAAGGTGTTAAATGAGTATTGAACAATCATCGTTTCGGGAGGCAGAATTTCGCCATCCACGGAAACCGTATGTTCTTTAACCATTTGATGTAGTTTTGTGAGAGTGTAGCTCAAATAAATATTATAACAACATCTTAGTATATTGAAGATACTGGTGTTGTTACAAAAGAAGTAAATAAAAAGAGTTTAGAGGGTTGGAGAAGCAAAATAAAACAAATGAACAAGAGAGAATGAATTACCTTTAGAAGTGTAACTCCCTTTTGATTTGAGCCTAAAGGCTTCCTTTGAAAGGATTATGACCAAAGGGAATCCTATAAGATGAGGATAGGGATGTGGAGAGAGTAATTGGGCAGGGGTTGGACGAGCCAAAGGCTTGAGAAGTGTGTGAAATGGGGTAGAGGTGGGCGCCTTTTATAAGAGGAGAGGTGGGGCACTTTTGGAAAGTAAAGAAATATTACTTTATTTGAAAATGTGTTTCGGTTTTAAAAGGTCCCACATTGATATAATTCGTGGATAAGGTGATAAGGCTTCGAAATCCACTCATCCATTTGGTTTTGGCCATGTGTAGGTTTTAGATTTTTTCATTATCTTTCCATTTTATTTAAATCGTCAAATAATGATGTCATCGCTGCATCATTATTATGTCATATATAATTTAATTTATTTAATGTCTAAAAATTATAAAAAAAATACTATGATGTAGGTAATCTTTTTATCTTTCCAATGACTATTTATAATCAAAAATGTTACTTGTATAACCCCACTCAAAAATTATTTTAGTAAAACAATTTATGTTAGTGTCATTTTCACTTTAACATTAAATAAAAATATATTAATGTCATTTTCCAACTAAAGTGGCTCCATGGAGTCCCCAAGTTGGACCATGGCTTTTCTGGGTCGGCCATGACTCCCCCAATAGGTGTAGGACAAGTGTCATGGTGTTTTCACATTCTTATAATACCATTTTTACCTTAAACTACACTAATTACCTCTAATCGCGATTAATGAAAAAAAATTACTATTCACCAAAAAATTATTTTAATCTCATTGAACCACATTTTACTTCTTAATGACAACCATGTATGTCGGATTTTCAAAATTCAATACACATTAGTGGTAAAATTTCATTTAACTGGAAAATCAGTTTGCTTGATTACCACTTAGTGGTTTCACTATTCATCAAAAATTGAAGTTTTTCAGAAAATTACCAAAAATTCACCCTAAGATATATTTGATATTCCGAATTCAAAAATGAATTCCATTTTAAAATATTCAAAACATATAAGTCAAATTAATTAATTTAATAATTAATTCTCGCAGTCATGACAAATAGCGTGTTTTTGCGAAATAATAAGTATCAAAAGATTGACACCAGTTTAAGTCCAATTTCAAAGTAAAATTGATTCCAATGACCACCATTGGATTAACTGGTAAAAATATTTTCTAATTTAACTTTAAAACCAATTAAAATAATAATCTAATCATATAAATAAATTATATTAAAAATAGGTTTTGAATTAAAATACAACATTTTACACTATTCAAAAAAAATGAACTTTATCAGAAAGGTACGAAAAATTTACACAAAGTAAATTTTGATGTCCCGATTCTAAAGAAGAGTTATATTTGGTCCAAAATAAAGTATAAGAGTGATCAAAACTATTTTTAATGACGGTTCACCATTAAAAGGTGATAAGTGAACCTTTAGTGAAAATTAGAGTATATATACTCGTAAAATTGAACTCTTTCCGTATTTTAAGCTTTTATCTTTTATTGGGTAAATGTATAAACATTTAAAAACATATCTAATCATATTTTATTTATTTCTATCCATTCCCGCCAGTACAACGGCTACTTGTTAACTAACATTTAAAATAATATTATTTTTTTACTAGTGTGCTACGTATGTTTCAAAGAAACTCATCGTTGCGTATCGGGTACGCTATCGAACATAGAAACCCCTTTAAAATAAAATTAATATTTAATTCGTGAATATTAATAAATATGAAATTTTTTATTCTTTATTTACCTAGGATGTTACATCCTTCCCCCCTTTTGGGAATTGCGTCCTCACAATTTTATTCACCTATCAAAATAAGTGGGGGTATTTATCCCTCATAGCATTTTCAGATTCCCATGTTGCCTCTTCAATCACATGGTTTTTCCACAAAACCTTACCTGATGAATCACCTTATTCCGTAACACTTGCTCCCTGTGGTCAAGAATCTGGACCGGTTGTTCCTCATAAGATAGGTTCTCTTCCAGCTGAACTACCTCTGGACTCAAAACATGAGATGGATCTGGCATATACTTTCTCAACATCGAAATGTGAAAATGATTGTGTACCTGAGATAAACTCGGAGGTAAAGCCACTCGGTATGCAACTGATCCAACTCTTTCCAGAATTTCGTATGGTCCAACGAACCTTGGACTCAACTTTCCTTTCTTACCAAATCTCGTCACACTTTTCCAATGAGAAACTTTGAGAAAAACATGATCACCTACCTCGAAAGATAGATCCTTCCTCCGGTTATCCGCATAACTCTTCTGCCTGCTCTGAGCTGTTCTCATGTGCTTCTGAATCAACTGAACTTTTTCTATCATCTCTTCTACCAATTCTGGTCCCATCAGTTTCCTTTCACCCACTTCATCCCAAAATGCTGGAGTTCGACACCGCTTCCCATATAATGCCTCAAATGGTGCCATATGTATACTGGAATGAAAACTGTTATTATAAGAAAATTCAACCAAAGAAAGATGTTGGTCCCAACTTCCCTGATAATCCATAGAACAAGCTCGTAGCATATCCTCCAATGTCTGAATTGTTCGTTCTGACTGCCCATCTGATTGAGGATGAAAAGCTGTACTAAAATTTAATTCAGTACCCAACGACTTCTGAAGGCCTTTCCAAAAGTTAGAAGTAAACCTGGGATCACGATCTGATACAATGGAGAGAGGAACTCCATGTAACCTGACTATTTCTTTAAGATACAAACGGGAAAGTTGATCTAGAGAGAAAGTATCTCGTATAGAAAGGAAATGAGCAGATTTGGTCAAGCGATCAACAATAACCCAGATTTAATTATTACCTCAAGATGTCTTCGGTAATCCAACAACAAAGTCCATGGATATATTCTCCCATGTCCACTCTGGCACTGGTAAAGGCTAAAGCATCCCTTTCGGTAACTGCCTCTCTGCTTTAACCTGTTGACATGTTAAACACTTCATAGTAAAATCAGCAATGTCTCTTTTCATTCCATCCCACCAGTAATACTCTCGCAGACCTCTATACATCTTAGTACTGCCAGGATGAAAAAACAACTCATTCTTCAACTGTGAATCACAAGGCACACATAACCTCTTCACAAACCTCAAAACACAATCACAAACTTATCCAAGAACTCATGGAAAATTTTATTCATAAGGTCCATGAATACAGAAGGTGCATTGGTTAACCCAAAAGGCATAACTACAAATTCATAATGGCCATATCTAGTACAGAACGCAGTCTTCGGAACGTCTGCTTCTTTTACTTTCAACTGATGGTACCCCGACCTCAAGTCAATCTTCGAAAAATACTGAGCTCCCTGGAGCTGATACCACTTCATTCGATGGCCCAACATCTTCTGAAGTTGTTGCAAAGGATTTCGCCACCCCTTTCTACTTGTAGTCTGGCTGCATTCCCCCAGTTGAGTTCTTCGTTGGACACTCTTTTCCATAATGACCCATTTCATTACACTTAAAACATCTTACCGTTGGCTTTTCATTTCCTGCTTGATCATCTTCCTTACAGTTACGATCAATATGACCAGACTTACCACACCGAAAGCACTTACCAGAATTGGATAAACATTCTCCAGGATGCATTTTACCACACTTCTCACAGGATGGATATTTGGTTTTCTTACCTCCTTGCTTCTTTGATGAATTCTTCCCCTTTTCCTGCCAACTAGATCTCTTATTCTGTTGTTTGTCATAGAACACCTGATCATTGGCAAACTCCATTTCCACCTTCTCCTCACATCGAACAAGTTTTTCATAACTTTTGAACTCACGAGAAGCTAATGCCCTTCGATATTTTGGCTTTAATCCTGAGTAAAAATGATTGATTTTACTTTCAAGGTCCCGGATAAAATTTGGAGCATACCTTGCCAATCGAGTGAACCTTTATTCATAGGCATCCACTGAGTCTTCCTCTTGCCTCAATTCTAAGAATTGATTTTCCATCCTATGTCGAACAGCCTTAGGAAAATACTTCTCAAGAAACATACCTTTGAATTCATCCTAGTCAAGAGAATCAATCTCGTCGGTGTCCCTGATATTTTTAACCACAGACCACCACTGATCTGCTTCACCCTCCAAACGGTAAATAGCAAGACTAACCTTTTGATTATCTGAACACCCCATGACATCAAAAATCTTCTCCAGTGCTTTAATCCACCCTTCAGCTAGCACAGGGTCAGATGATCCTCTGAATGATGGTGGATGTTGCCTCATGAAATGTTCCACCACTGACATGTTCCTCTGCGGTTGATCTGGCTAATCTCGTGCATGGATACCACCACCATTTATAGCCTGAGTCAACTATGCCATCACTGCAACAAACTGTTCAGTTCCGATTCCAACCATCTCAGGTTGCTGATTTGGAAGGTTGTCTTCCTCCTGATGTCGTCCCAACATAGCTGCTTTGTTTCCTCTGCGGAAAACCATTCTGAACACCGAAATATCTTAGGTGAAGCAACATGGTAATCCGTAAATGCTATATCATTTCAATCATATCATAAATTAACTTATAATTTATCAATTTTCTAACTCCTAAATTTTTCTAAACCGACCTTTGATACCAACTATAAGGCCCCAGCCTTAAACCTTACTTAATATTGAATTAAATGAATAATTCACATTGAGGATCTTTTCAGGTTTAGAGTTTTAGAGAATTAGAACTTAACTATTACATCTCAAAAGATTACAAAGTAGTCACTTATACTAAGTTTCCATAATAAAAAAAACTCTTGAAAGAAACATGTCTTGTTCCATGTTTTATATAGCATGACATTTCCTTGATCCCATCCTTGACCTTATTCCACATTAAGTCCTGTGAAAAACATTTCAAAAAAACTTGGGGTGACCATAAAAAGCTCAGTTAGGGATACACAAAGAATGAAAACTGTTAGTTTTTCAAAATCAAGTAAACCATGTATACTCAATCAAAGGAATACCTTCACCTTCGTGAAGTAGTAAAAACTCTTCACTGAATAAAGTATCATTACTTACCATTTTGTAACCAAAGTATTACCACAAAACCCATATAAAGAACACATAACATATATAAAGGTAACTTGTGACATAAACATAATTAAGTGGAATAACCATACGGTTGACTTCCACACATATCACTTAATGGAATAGCCATACGGCCAATTTCCATACATACTTAATGGAATAGCCATACGGCCGACTTCCATACCCAATGCATTGGAGGTTATAACGTAACCACCCATCCTGGTATTCACGGCACCACCCGTCATATGGTTTATAACGTAACCACCCGTTAAAATGTCCAAGTACCAGTATAAAATCAAAAAACATAAAACCAATATAAAGGAATGATAACATTTCCACATTTCAATAACAATATATCATAAATATATTGACATAATAGAATCCTTTTTCAAAACCATTTTCAATACAAAAATAAAATAAAGGTAAAAAATGGTATTTATTTTTCTTTTAAAAGAAGGTATGGCTTGTAGAGGAAGCCGAAACTCAAATAACGGTCACGACGGCGGAGAAGTCGTTGTCGCCGCATACGTATGACAAAAACATTCCCTTTTGTCGTTTCGTAAACACTTCGTATAAAAAATATTCCTTTTGAATAAACTTAAAAGTCAAAGGTGTTTATACACCGTATACAAGAAAGTTGTGTATAAAACGAAATATGCCTCAATGAAAGGAGATTGAGACGAAGTCCCTTACCTTGGGTCCGACTTGACTCGATCGTTCTTTAACGTCCTGAATAATAAACTTGAGTTAATATATACTTGATTAAGAACCTTTTTAAAGTTCATTATTCTTTTTTTATCACTTATTTCCATGTTATAAACATTATGTAACCATTTAAGTTAATAATGTTTGTTTTCTCAATATTTGGTTCTTAAGTCGAAAGTGGACTTCTTACAATTACATGTTGTTCGTGTGGTCAATGGTTCTTTATATCCAGAATGAAATTCCCGATTGGGATATAATATGTATCATATATATCCGGCATATACATGTATTTATAATATTACATAATCATTTATAGGTACGAAATGAAATGCACTGTTCATGGAGACGGTAAGCCGTACATACGCATGAACGCTACTTTCATTTCTTTGTCGTATTAGTGGAATTAAAACTAAATGAGAGGTATGTATATTTTAATTCCATAATTATATTCATCATTTAGATATATCATTAATTATATATATACATTATATACATGTAATTTTAATAGTACATTACATTTGGGGATAAGAAATGAAATGCACCGTTCATGGAGACGGTAAGCCGTACGTACGCATGAACGCTACTTTCATTTCTATATCGTACTTTAATGGAAACAAATAATAATGATATAGAGGTATATTATAATTCCAGTATAACATCATATATAATAACTTTAAATCCATCCTTTACACGTCCCACATATGGCATTAACGAATCACATCACTTTGAGGGGGCGGTAGTCCGCACTTCCTTAAATGAAGATATCGTGTTTACCCATAATGGAAACCATAAAGGTATGCCAAAAATTAAAAATACAGAAGCTTAAAGAAAACATAAACATATTATATATCATATATAAAAATAGTGACATCATAATGGCCACCCTTGAAGGTGTTAAATGAGTATTGAACAATCATCCTTTCGGGAGGCAAAATTTCGCCATCCACGGAAACCATATGTTCTTTAACCATTTGATGTAGTTGTGTGAGAGTGTAGCTCAAATAAATATTATAACAACATCCTAGTATATTGAAGATACTGGTGTTGTTACAAAAGAAGTAAATAAAAAGAGTTTAGAGGGTTGGAGAAGCAAAATAAAACAAATGAACAAGAGAGAATGAATTACCTTTAAAAGTGTAACTCCCATTTTATTTGAGCCTAAAGGCTTCCTTTGAAAGGATTCTGCCCAAAGGGAATCCTCTAGGATGAGGAGAGGGATGTGGAGAGAGTAATTGGGCAGGGGTTGGCCGATCCAAAGGCTTGAGAAGTGTGTGAAATGGGGTAGAGGTGGGCGCCTTTTATAAGAGGAGAGGAGGGGCACTTTTGGAAAGTAAAGAAATATTACTTTATTTGAAAATGTGTTTCGGTTTTAAAATGTCCCACATTGATATAATTCGTGGATAAGGTGATAAGGCTTCGAAATCCACTCAACCAATTGGTTTTGTCCATGTGTAGGTTTTAGAGTTTTTCATTATCTTTCCATTTTATTTAAATCGTCAAATAATGATGTCATCGCTGCATCATTATTATGTCATATATAATTTAATTTATTTAATGTCTAAAAATTATAAAAGAAATACTATGATGTATGTAATTTTTTGAGCTTTCCAATGACTATTTATAATCAAAATTTGGACTTGTATAACCCCACTCAAAAATTATTTTAGTAAAACAATTTATGTTAGTGTCATTTTTACTTTAACATTAAATAAAAATATATTAATGTCAGTTTCCAACTAAAGTGGCTCCATGGGGTCCCCAAGTTGGCCCATGGCTTGTCTTGGTCGGCCATGACTCACCCAATAGGTGTAGGACAAGTTTCATGGTGTTTTCACATTCCTATAATACCATTTTTACCTTAAACTACACTAATTATCTATAATCGCGATTAATGAAAAAAATTACTATTCACCAAAAAATTATTTTAATCTCATTGAACCACATTTTACTTCTTAATGACAACCATGTATGTTGGATTTTCAAAATTCAATACACATTAGTGGTAAACTTTCATTTAACTGAAAAATCAGTTTGCTTGATTACCACTTAGTGGTTTCACTATTCATCAAAAATTGAAGTTTTTCAGAAAATTACCAAAAATTCACCCTAAGATATATTTGATATTCAGAATTCAAAAATGAAGTCAATTTTACAAAATTCAAAATATATAAGTCAAATTAATTAATTTAATAATTAATTCCCGCTGTCATGACAAATAGCGTGTTTTTGCGAAATAATAAGTATCAAAAGATTGACACCAGTTTAAGTCCAATTTCAAAGTGAAATTGATTCCAATGACCACCATTGGATTAACTGGTAAAAATATTTTCTAATTTAACTTTAAAACCAATTAAAATAATAATCTAATCATATAAATAAATTAGATTAAAAAGAGGTTTTGAATTAAAATACAACATTTTACACTATTCATAAAAAAAATGAACTTTATCAGAAAGGTACCAAAAATTTACACAAAGTAAATTTTGATGTCCCGATTCTAAAGAAGAGATATATTTGGTCCAAAATAAAGTATAAGAGTGATCAAAACTATATTTAATGACGGTTCACCATTAAAAGGTGATAAGTGAACCTTTAGTGAAAATTAGAGTATATATACCCGTAAAATTGAACTCTTTCTGTATTTTAAGATTTTATCTTTTATTGGGTAAATGTATAAACATATAAAAACATATCTAATAATATTTTAGTTATTTCTATCCATTCCCGCCAGTACAATGGCTACTTTTTAACTAACATTTAAAATAATATTATTTTATTACTAGTGTGCTACGTAAGTTTCAAAGAAACTCATTGTTGCATATCGGGTACGCTATCGAACATAGAAAACCCTTTAAAATAAAATTAATATTTAATTCGTAAATATTAATAAATATGAAAATTCATTATTCTTTATTTACCTGGGATGTTACACAAATAATCCCAACCTATGTATTTTAAAAAATAAAACCACCCAACTCAAAAAATTTCCAACAAAATGCCTCACAACCACCACCACTTTCTCTACCACTTCTAAATTCATCACATCACTCAAGAAAACGAAAACCAAAAACCATATTCCGTATATTTTTTAATGTTAATAAATTTATAGATTTAACAAATACCAACCATATTTATTTATTAACCCTATCCTTTCTATATTAATATTCAACCACTTTATCCACACTTCTAATTTTAATTTCTATTTTCATTAGACATTCCAACCCATACTATTTCAGTTTCACTATAAGTAATTTATTCCATCCCTAATTTGATGCTAACACAACACTGTAGAACACTGTATATTCCTCATGCAATCGAGTCCCATATTTTCACCATTTAAAACCCAAAAATTTACTCATTTCAACGAAAACACATCTTTAAAACCTCCACATATAATCCACACAAACACCATTTAAATTCAAGTTCCCCCATTTCTATAATTATAGAGTATTTAGTAACTCACATTTACCTAGTCTGTCACGACCCATCCTTAGGGCCCGTGCTGTGACAACCCTAAGCCCACCTCCAATAGGCCAGGGGCAGGCGAATAGTACCAAAGGCATAAATCCCGATAAAAAGGGAAGGCATTTCCTTTATAAAAGTAATCAAATGCAATAGAGTATGCAAAAGAAGTAAGCACTAAGTAATACTGAATACAGAAGTAAGTGCTGAATGGAAAGGGGCTGGAAATACAAGACAAACAGTAAGTACAGTACAACTGAAAAGCTAGTAAAATTACAGTAAAGTAAAACAGCAACCATTGAGTCATCCTTTGGAAATCCCACCTGAAGGGTTGGTACAGATGGCCTCCTCATCACCTCATGTCCAAACGTCCGCTCCGTGTACGTCTTTCTAAGTGGTCCACCTCTGGGTACCGTCCAGCTCCACATGTCTCCACCTCGATCAGTGATGTCTGTCGTCTGCATCCAACACAACGTAGTATGAGCATAGCCCGTGCAGGGGTGAGTATAATGATACTCAGTAGTGACCCCGAGACCCTCAAGGTCTCAAAAAATCCAACAAGGATCAACCAAAAAAATATTTTTTCAACGGATAACTATTACTTAGGTATATTCCCATACGTATACCTTAGTTATCATGTAACCCATCTCAATCATGAGGAAAACACAAAGGTCATAGACTCAGCTCAAACCAGGATTTTATTCATGATATCGAAACCACAGCTGCTGGAGAACTCCTCCTTTGTCGAGCAAAATTGTCTTGTCGTGACTCCAATGTGCTACTCACTAACCATAGACAGCTGAGGTACTCCTCCTGTCGAGTACCATGGGTCTACCACCTCACACAGTATCGCTCCCCGCCACGGGTCTGCCGCCTCACATAGTAGCTCTCCCCCTAATAGCCCACAGAGGTACTCCTCCTGTCAAGTACCGAGGGTCTACCGCCTCATATAGTAGCACTCTTATGCCATGGGTCTGCCACCTCACACAGTAGTGCTCCCCACTGGGCTAGTCAAGTCACTCTGAAATGAATCAGACAAGCAGTCATCAGGTCTCATCCAGCTACTAGGTCTCCATACTCTAAATGCTCATCTCCGAGAGGATCCACTCCCTGAGCTACTGGTTGATACTCTAAGTGTCACGAAGTCCCATGAAAAAGTATCTCAAAAATATTCCACGTCATAGGGGGAAAATCCAAAAATATGTGTCCAAGACACAGATACGAGATGACCAATCCATTTTCCAAAAATTACACGACGTGTTGGTATGGTTACACGCAGTGTCTTCAGACCTCAGCTACTGCCCATGTACAACGGCCCGTGTCGAAGGGCTATTCCATTAGAAATTAATTACACGGTGTGTTGTATGGTTACACGCTGTGTCCAAGCTCCTAGGGTCAGCTCCGTGTACGCTGGGCATGTGTTCGTACATTGCCTCAACCCGTGTTTTCCAACCCATGTAACAGGTACACAGGGTAGCCCGGGCCACTGGCCATGTCTGGCCGTGTGGTGGATTACATGATTGTGTACTCCACCGTGTGTCCATGTATCCCCGGGATACACGTCGAGTCTCGCGAAGCTTCTTCTGCCATTCTGCGTAGAGAGTACACATTATGCCTCTTGGTTGTGTAATTCTGCTCGTATCCATGTATTTTCCCAGAATACACGCCAAGCCTCATGAAGCCACATCTTCCATTCTATGTAGAGAATACATGTTGTGTGACTGGGGTCACATGCCATGTGTTACTTGTTTAACATCCTAAACTCAATTCGCAGTACACTCACACTACATTGCGTGTTCATCAGATATATACGCCGTGTATTCTGAAATTTTCCAAAAACGATGCCTCCAGCCAGCGCGGCTCCCGTGATGTCCATTATTCAATATTATGGTCCTTTCAGCACTAAACTTCGGACACTAGGTTGGACCGATGTCCCGTAATTGTCTCCGATATTTTCGGGCCTCCGATCGGCTTCGAAAACACGATTTGATTCACTCGCTCGATGAATGATCGAGGGACGGTCCTTTCCGTTCCGGATTGATTTGTCACCCGCTGTCATCATCGCACCTCCGCAAGGTCATCGTGATGTTGGGCCTTCAATTTTTGATCCTTGAGTCACACAATGAACTCACAATGATCCGGTGTTCATCACCCATGAAGAACACGAATAACACACCAAACATTCACAAAAACAGTGGAGGGATCTGGCCGTGTTCGTTTGGCCTGTTCCTTCTACGTTAGTTTGGTATCAAGAGGGTCAAGAGAAAGAAACATGGAAGGAAGAATCAGCGTTGCTTAAATAAAAACACACCACTACCTCGTAATTGAGGTTCGTTCGTCGATGAACATTATAAGATGAGCATCACGGTAGTCGGGCGTCACGGAAGACAACATCGCGGAGACCGATGTCATCCCGTCAACATTGGAAGTCATTGTCGTAGACGACATTCCTCATGATCAGTGTCTTCTCCCTTGACATGGAAGAAGAATAAAGGATGATGTCGTTCCTCACGATCTTGTTCAGGTTGAAAAGAGAAGAGGAGAGGAAATTCTTCCCGTTCTTCGAGATGTGGAGCATTCTTCATGGAGAGGAACACTCCCTTCTAATTCTCCAAAGGTTTCCCCACCAAAATATTTTCCAAAGAAAATATTATAAAGCTATCCAAATTTAATAAAATTTCCATGCAATTCAAATTGATTCAAAATGAATTGTTTACACACAAAATAATTAATGTATGAATTAATTTTATTTGTTAGAAAAATTGATGGGAAGGAAGATTAAGAGACTCCACCAAAATAAATGAGGGGTGTGGTGGCCTGATTAATTAAGGGGAGATAAAGGGGAGTTAAAGGGGAGTTGAAGGGTTAGGGCTCTTGTGGGCCCCACCTCACTAATATCCCCTCATGGTTGGTTATGTGGGGTGTGGGCCCCACCACAACTTCCCATTGGTGGAAATAACCACATCTTAAACAATAAAATTGTGCACAACAATTTTATTTATTTTAAGATAAATCCCTAAAAATTAACTTCTCCTCTCGATAAAATGAAACTACAGTAAAGGTCCCCTTAGAAGGATACTAGCGATACGAGTTCATCAGTGCCCTCATATTTCATTTCCGAGAACCGGTTTAAAATATAGAAAAACCAGCACGTAGTCTTACTGAACGTACCCAAACAAAACTTCAGAAATTGATTCTGGGCACAATGGGCCTTGGAATTAGGTGCCGTCAGAAACTGCAGACTCGTAAAATTCCAAAGTATTTATTTAAAAAAAAATACTTGAAATTTACAAGTCTTTACATTACCCCCACCTTAGATCTTCACGTCCCCGTAAAGTTACAACACACACTAGGGAAACAAATGGCGGTACAGAACACGCTTCTGAGCCTCCCGCTCCTATGAGCTCTGTTGTAGGTTCCCGTGCTGCCAGTGAATGTAATCTAGAGAAATCGACTGTCCATGTAGGACCCGCTCCTTTCGATGCTCAATCCCCATTGGAACCTCCATGAAAGTCACCCCGTTATCGATGTCTAGCTTCCCGTGGCCGATGTTGTTGGACGGATCATGCACACATATCCTCAGTTGAGATAAGTGGAAGACGTCGTGCACCCGGTGCAACTGAGGTGGAAGGGCCATGCAGTAAGCCACCTCACCTACTCTACTAATGATGTGGAGGAGTGAATGTAAGAGACTATAGATAGGCTGCACCATCTCTATCAACAAAAAATATTTGTAAGGTAGCCAGCTGCTCTGTCGCCTCTCTTAACAGTTGAATACCATTCCTCCAGCAGAGTGCAACTATAACAACGTTCCCCTTCCTAGGAGTATAGACTATCTCAAAGTCATATTCCCGGAGGAACTCAATCCATCGCCACTGTACCTTGTTTAGATTCTTCTGAAAGAAGACACACATGAGACTATTGAGATTAGAGTGAACTATAAACCGTTCTCTCAACTAAAAATGGGTGAGACTAGCCAATTGTAAGAACTCAACAACACCCTTCTTCGCCTACATTCTACAAGAGCTGCTATGATTTATCCTATGTCGAAAAGGAAAAATCCAGTCTCATCCCTTGGATGAACCACGTCCTTTGCCTAATATAGTCAATACTAACATGAATGATACTAATTCATGTCATGGACGACATCATAAGGACTCGACGCTACTACCAAGAGATCCAACCGTTACTCTCGCCTCAAAGGGTTGAGTCACACTATCAGCATCAGTGTGTGGTTACTAGGTCTCCTCTAGTTGAAATATCAAAAGTGAGGGTCAAGTCAACAGTTTAAACAGGAACCTCTTAGTATTAACCACACAAAAAAGGAAGGAAAAAAACATCACAAGGACAAGTGTATTTTATTACCGCAGCTTAAGGAACAAAGACACAAAGAAACCACAAACAATGAAATTAACAAAACTAGAAGCATCATGAACAAAGGCCTCTATTCCTAGAAGTATTCCTGCTCCTATCCACCTGCTTCCAGAGTTCCATAGTCGTATGCTTCAGCTTCCTGAAGCTGTGCTCTCCCCTGTCCACCCGTTCCCTGCGGTTGGGGTGGACCTCCTGGTGGTGGTGGTGGCAACACCTCGAAGCGTCGTCCACCACCAACTGCAGGGCCAGCTCCTCTGCCTCAGTCTCCTGCTCCTCGCGGTCTGTCTCGATCGAACCTCTGCCTCTGCATGGGAGGTCCTTCATATATCTGTTGTTCGTCCGAGCGGTGGGTCAAACAGTCATGAGCGATGTGACCCTATCTGCAGAATGAGTAACACTTCCTGCCAGGTCTGGCTCTGTCTCCACCATGGGTGCCCTGCACTACCGACCCAGAGTCGTACATTCGACCACTTGTAGGTCTAGTCCTCTTGGACCTCTGCGTCATCTGTCTACTAGAAGCTGTAGAAGACTCCCCTGCATGTCTGCTAGTGGCAGGACCTGCTGCTGGAGACTGCTCAGCAAGGAAAATCTTTACTAAGAGGGCTCTCTCCAACACCCCTGTCTGCGTCAGAATTCTATGAGAGATAACGAAACCTCTGATCTCTTGCATGAATCACTGCTCAATGTTCTGGGCCCTGAAGAACGGGTCTCGTACCATATCATTGGAGTAGCATGAGAGGTCAGGGAAATTCACTGAGTACTGCACCACCATCATTCTACCCTGTTGTAGATGCAATAGCTCCTGTATCTTCACCGCTCGAAGGGTGACTGGTACAAACTCTTCCCGGAACAGGCTCTTGATGTCGTCCCATAGAAGTGTCGCCTTGTCATTCATCTGGAGCATCAGGCTCCACCATCTGCCTACTACTGCCTGATGGAGGCTGGTAGAAAGGATCACAGTGAAGTCCTCTGGTGTCCCTACTAGCTTGAAAACTCTCAAAATAGCCTCTAGCCAATCCTCAGCCGCCTGTGGGTCTGTCTCCTCCTAGAACTTGGGTGGCCTCTCGCACTGGAACTCATGCAGTGTGCTCATGCGGCGTGCATTGCCTGCTACTTGGGCTGGTGGCATCGGTGGCCCAACAGGTGGTAGTACCACTGGTTCCTCTACTGGTGCCTCAACTGGAAGAGGTCCATGTACTGAGGTCTCATCCCTCAGCTGGCTGTCAGTACTTACAACTCTCGGGGCCCTAGGTAGTCATCCGCGGGGAGGCATCCTGAAAGAAACAGATGCGACACGCTTAAAAGACTATACCTGTTGAGCTGACCTGGTGTGAGATGAGCTAATGAAAACTTTTGATAACACACATTCAATCAGTGTTTTCGTGCACTGAGTAAGAAATCAGAAGTCAGGGTCCTAGTGTATGGATACGTCGGCCGCCACACCAACACTGGACTCCCTGGACTGAAAACCACAATCAATACTCTTAACACTATTGCTCCATAGAAAGGAATGATCAGAGTCCTGAGTTCTGCGGTAGAACTGACTCCTCTGATACCAATTTCTCATGACGCATCCTCAGGGCCTGTGTCGTGACTACCCCAAGCCTGCCTCCTATAGGCCAGGGGATGGCGACTAGCACCAAAGGCATAAATCCTGATAAAAAGGGAAGACATTGTCTTTCTAAAAGTAAAAAAACACAACAAAGTAAAAAACAGAAGTAATCACTAAGTAATAATAAATAAAAAATTTGTTCTGAAAGGAAAGGGGCTGGAAATACAAGCCCAACAGTAAGTACAGTACAACTGAAAAGCTATTATAACTGTAGTAAAGTAAAACAACAACCACTAAGTTTTCTTCTGGAAAACCCACAAGAAGGGTGGGTATTGATGGCCTCCTCAGCACCTCAGGTCCGACCATCCGCTCTGTGTACGTCTTGCCATGTGGTCCACCTCCGAGTACCGTTCAGCTCCACAAGTCCCCACCTCGATCAGTGCTGTCTGTTGTCTGCTTCCAACACAACGTAGTGCGGGCATATCCCGTGACAGGGTGAGTATAAAGATACTCAGTAGGGACGCCAAGATCCTCAAGGTATCAAAAAATCCAACAAGGATCAACCAAAAAAATCTAATTTCAATGGATAACCATTACGTAGGTATATTCCTATACATATACCTAAGTAATCAAGTAACCCATCTCAATCATGAGGAAAAAACAAATGTCATTGACTCAGCTCAAACCAGAATTTTATTCATGATTTCAAAACCACAGTTGCTGGAGAACTATTCCTCTGTCGAGCACAGTAGTCATGTTGTGACTCCGAGGTGCTACTCACTAACCTTAGACTACTGAGGTACTCCTTCTATCGAGTACCGCGGGTCTGACGCCTCACACAGTAGCACTCCCCCTGATAGCCTACAGAGGTTCTCTTCCTGTCGAGTACCACGAGTCTTCCACCTCACATAGTAGAGATCCTTTTCCAGGGGTCTGCCACCTCACATAGTAGTTCTCCCCACTGGGCTAGTCAATTCACTATGAAACGAATTGGACAAGTAGTCATCAGGTCTCAGCCATCTACCAGGTCTCCGTACTCTGATTGCTCGTCTCCAGGAGGATCCGCTCCGCGAGCTACTGTTCAATACTCCATGTGTCATGAAGTCTTATGATAAAGTATCTCAAATATCCGCCATGTCATAGGGGTCAAATCCATGAAATACATGTTCAAGACACAGAGATGAGATGACCAATCCATTTTTCAAAAAGTACACGGCGTGTTAGTAAGGTTACACGTCGTGTCTTCAGACCTCGGATACTGCACGTTTACAACGGCACGTGTCGAAGGCCTGTTCGTGTAGAAATTAAGTACAAGGAGTGTGGTATGGTTACATGCCATGTCCAAGCATTTGGGGTCGACTCCGTGTACGCTGGCCATGTGTTCGTACACGGCCTCAACCCATGTTTGCCAACCCCTGTAATAGGTACACGGGGTAGCCCCGGCCACTGCCCATGTCTGGCTGCATGGTGGAGTACATGCCCATGTACTCCAACCCATGTCCGTGTATCACCAGGATACATGCTGAGTCTCACGAAGCTACTTCTTCCACTCTGCGTTGAGAGTACACATCGTGCCTCTTGGTCATGTAATTCTGCCCGTGTCCGTGTATTTTTCCAGAATACATGCCAAGCCTCGCAAAGCCACCTCTGCCATTATGCATAGATAAGACACGTCGTGTGACCGGGGTCAAATTCCATATGTTACTTGTTTAACATCCGAAACTAAAGCCGCAGTATGCCCACACTATAGGATGTGTTCGTCAGAAGTACACACCGTGTATTCTATAATTTTCTAGAAACATTACCTCTGGCTAGCGTGCCTCCCGTGATGTCCATTCTTCATTCTGACGGTCCGTTTTTCATGAAACATCGGACACTAGGTTACCCTGATGTCCTGTAATCATCACTGGTGTTTTTGGGTCTCCGATATTCTCTGAAAACACGATTATATTCACCCGCTCGAAGAACAGTCGAGGGATGATCCTTTCCTTTCTGATTTGATACGTCACCCGCTGTTGTCGTCACACCTCTGCTAGGTCGTTATGATGTTGGGTCTCCTATTTTGGATCGTTGCATCACACAACAAACTCGCAATGATCTGGTGTTCATCACCCATGAAGAACATGAATAACACACCAAACATTCACAAAAACAGTGGAGGGATTGGGTTGTGTTCGTTTGGCCAGGTCCTTCCGCGTTAGTTTGTTATCAAGCGGGTCAATAGAAGTGAACATGGAAGGAAGAATCAGCGTTTCGAAAATAAAAACACACCCCTACCTCATAAACGAGCTGTGGAAGATGAGCGTCACGGTAGTTGGGCATTGTAGAAGACGGCGTCGCGGAGAACGGTGCCGTCCCGTCAACGTTGGAAGTCATTGTCCAAGAAAGCGTTCCTTGCGAGCAGTGTCTTCTCCCTTGACGCAGAGGAAAAATAAAGGATGAAAGTGTTCCTCACGATCTTGTTCCGGTTGAAAAGATAAGAGGAGAAGAAATTCTTCCCGTTCTTCGAGACGTGGAGGGTTCTTCACGAAGAGGAACACTTCCTTCTAATTCTCCAGAGTTTCTCCAACAAAATATTTTCCAAAGAAAATATTATAAAGCTATAAAACTTTAATATAATTTCCATGCAATTTAAATTGATTGAAAATGAATTGTTGACACACAAAATAATTAATGTAGGCATTAATTTTATATGTTGGAAAAATTGATGGGAAGGAAGATGAAGAGACTCCACCAAAATAAATGAGGGGTGTGGTGGCCTCATTAATTAAGGGGAGATAAAGGGGAGTTAATGGGGAGTTGATGGGTGAGGTCTCATGTGGGCCCCACCGTCACAAATATCCTCTCATGTGTGGTTATGTGGGGTGTGGGCCCCAACCCAACTTCCCTTTGGTGGAAATAACCACCTCTTAAAGAATAAAATTTTCTATAACAATTTTATTTTATTTAAGATAAATCCTAAAAAATTAACTTCTCCTCTCGATAAAATGCAGCTATAGTAAAGGTCCCCTTAGGAGAATACCGGCACTACAAGTTCATCGGTGCCCTCATATTTCAATTCCATGCACCGGTTCAAAATATATAAAAACCTACACGTATGTTTACTAATCATACCCAAACAGAACTTCAGAAATTGATTCCAGGCACACTGGGACACTGAATCAGGTGCCGTCAGAAACCACAGACTCGTAAAATTCCAAAGTATTTATTTCAAAAAAAAAATTCCTTGAAATTTACATGTCTTTACATAGTCGATCCATTTTATACATCTCATTAGTTTATATTTGAAATATTTTAATCAAATTACAACACCTAAATTCCATAGTTCCCAATAAAAAAATAAAATACCAACCAATTACACGTTCATTAATCAACATTCCATATTCAAATTAAACATAATTATCATATTTATCATTCATTATTTACATTCCCAACCATTTCAATATAAATTTAATGATCTTACATCAAATATTACTACCATAGTCACACAAAATTTAAATCAAAATAATCAAATAATCCCTTACTTACACATACCATTATATCTAACAAATCTATAAGCTATGGGTGATATAATAATTCTTTATTTACAGTTAACTTGTTTAATTACCATTTTAACTATTTTACTTATTTTCAAGTTTTGTGATTTTTACATGATTATAAATCATAAAACAAAAATATATTCATAGAAAAATTTAGTTAAAATAAAAAACATCCAACACATAATATATGAGAGGAAAAATCAGGAAATAAGTAAAGCACATGAAATATCTCCCCTTCCCTAATAATTTATTTACCAATTTTTAATTATATTGATTATTAAAACTATGATCATCCTCTAAAAAGTGAATAAAAAAAAGATAATATCACATATTCAAAGATATAAGAGAGAATTAGGATCCCCTACTTACTATTTTTCTCGTTAAATTCATTTCACTCAAAATAGATGAGGGAGGAAGATGATAGAATCCCCGAAATCATTGGAGAAGCCTCATATGAATTTGTATAAGGCTTGTAGACCTAATAAGGTGAGGTCTGAATCAATCAATCTTAATAGAAATGAATAGATATTCATTGAAGGGGTAGAAATGATTTTTTTAGATTTATAGACATCCCTTAATAGGTAGTTTAGAATCATCTACAAACATTCCATATTTTATTTCACTTCAATTCAAATTAAATTATTTTCCATTTAATTTTCATTGCATGAGAATTTAGGATATATTAATATTAAGGGATGTTAATGATTTCATTTAGAACTCTTAACATATTCAAAACCACTTTTTCCATACTCAATTCTCTTATTTACATTGAATAATTCATTATAGGAGGTTAAAGAAGGAAAATATGGAGCTTTTGAAAAATCTCCACTACACATACGTAGGAGGCACAAATTGTGTAAAGGTAATGCAATTTTACCTTTACAAATACAGTTGCATTTATGTGAGGTTTAGAAAACATAGAAAACTATTATGGGGGATTTGGATTATCTTTAGATAACCTTAATAATTTCAACACTACCTTTATGAAACATATAACATACCTTTACGCATGGTTTAAAAACAATGAATTACAATTATATGAGGGAAAACCTAAATTTATGCACTTCATGGGAGGACTAGGTTTCCGTTGCATAACCTATAGAAACCCATTTTTACTTTTAAAGAATAAATATATAAGGGTATTACCCTTACACAACACATATAAAATTCCACTTACTTTTACGAAACTCCAATATCATTCTTATAGATAAATATTTTCTTGAAAATATTAAATTTATAATTTAAAAAAATTAATAATAATTTGAAGGATTTATTATCACTTATTGAATCCTAAAAACTTCCCTAAAAAATGAAGTCTTCTCTAAAATATCCACATTAATTTCCTAATAAAATTTCGAAATATTTAAATGACTTAAATAATTTGGAAAACCATTTTAAAACCACATAATAAATTATACAATAGTTTTCAAACTACTTTAGAATTTATTAAACCACTGAAGAAATCCCAAAGATCCGGAATATTCCAGACAGTTACATGACGTTGATGTAGGATTAAATTAGAACCCATGTAAGATTAACTAAAATGGATAAGATATCCCAAAATGGAGAATTTTACATGAATGTATCCCTAAAATGGTGTCCCCCACATCTTCTTAAATGGGTGTTTTTAACCTTGACGAGCTAAAAATAAACCCTATACCTTTGGACCACCTTCAAAATTTATCCTCACATCTCTAAATCCCATGAAACTAAAAATTATAGGTATGGGAAGTTCCATGCTTTTATATTAGATACATCTTAAATAATTATCATCACGAGAATCAATATAAAACATAAAAAACGAGAAACCAACCTAATTAATGGTAGGTAAATCCATATATCCACATTAAATACCTCTCAAATAATTCTTTTCCTTATGAATCCATGAAAAACATGGTATAGAAAAATCTGAATGTATAACTACCATTAGGGGATACCTTTCAGAAATTATGAATGCACAAAAAATATAAGGACCCAACCTTAAAAATTACATAATTTAGCTCCTTCAACTAGATTACACTTATTTAAATTAACAAATATATTTTTCATTTAGAGTTTTAGAAATTTAGGTTATAACTCATTCATATCAACTTACAGGCATACAAAGTGGGTTCCATTTAAACAGTATTCATTTCTTCTGTAACATTAAATTTTAACAAGAAATAACAACATGATTTATTTGAAAAATCTTTATAACATTTAACTTTACTTCCACAATTCTCTTAAAAATCTTTATAACCAGTTAAAAAAATTAAAAAACATGGATGTGCATAAAAAGATTAGTAAGGGAAATAAAAATAAGGATAGAAACCATTAGTCTATGAGTACTTATAAACATATGAAATCATTTCAAAAATACATACTTCTCACCTATATACACTAACTTGTGAAACATGAGATTTCCATAAAACATTAAGAAAAATATATAAAAAACCACAATGGCATATTGGTTAATTACATAGTTATATTGTAACCCATGTGGCCACATTATGATTTGTAACCCTCAAGGCTACCTTACAATGATACCCTCATGACAACCTTATGGTGTAACTATCACAGTTACACATATTGTAACCATACGACTGACCTCAAACATACACATAAACAATGAATTGGAGGGAGATATATGCACCACCATTCGTCATAAACAATTCCCATGAACCAAAACATAATCATAGAACATGAATAATTTCATAAAAACTTTGCTTTTGAATTTTATAAAATAAAACATTAAAATATGATTTTTAAAAGAAAGTCTCCATGAAAAATCATATAATTTAAGTGAGAATTAATTTAATGAAATAATTATGTGTGTAAACTATTAATACACACAATAAATCACAATATAAAAGAAATTAATTATAAAAATAATATCATTAGCACATAATTTGTTAAGTAGAAGGTTAACCCAAAGAATGGAAATTGGGTTATGAATTCCATTACCTTGGGTTCGTCTTACATAAAATGTTCTTAAAAATCCAGTATAAAACTTAAAAGAGTGTTATAAATATATTATAGAAACATATTCATGTTTAAAACACCTTATATGATCATTTTATAACAATATTTCACCCATTAATTAATAATATTTTTTTATTTACATTGTCTCAGGTGTGTTCTTTACATGGTTCTCATGGTTGGTTCTTAATAGACTTTCTTTTTAAATAGAAGAGAATCCACAGAAGTGGAATGTGATTATATTAATATGTTTCTATAATATTATGTGATTCCATAACTAATTTTTGTTGTATGGTATGTGGATAAATCAATAGAGAAATCAATAGTAATTTTCATTTAGATCATTTTGGTGGTTCATCAAAATCACAAACATGTTTCATCATATACCTTTAGTATTACGTGTATAATTTAATTACAGAACATAAGAGAGATATATCGTAGACTTTAAAAACGGTTTCAACCAATAAATTTTTTTACAACAAGCTTTTATGGAATTAAGGAAATTGAAAACACATTGTCTATGATTTTTGTAAATCATCACATCACTTACAATGTTTTTATTTTTTGAATAAATGGGGGGAAGGAGTATAAGAAAATTAAAGAATTTTTATATAAACATGAAAACATCCCAAATATAAAAGACTCTTCATCTTTAATTCCTCTTAGATAAGTGGAGTAGAAGAGTGTATAATAAAAGAAAATAATTGAAATGAAATCAAATGAAAATAAAAGAGTATTTTTACCTCTTGATCTCTTCCCATTGAGATCCTCCTTAAAGAATTTGGTTTTTTCTTTTTGGTGAGACCAGCTAGTCCTTCACATGGTAAAGAGCCTTAAGAAGTGGAATTTTTATAATTTATGCAATTCTCAAAGCATTATAAGTGTGATAGGAAGAGTGGGTGGGAGTGGTATTTTCAATGTAGGACATGAGGGGCTTTCCATTATTTTAATCATTTGATTAATATTTTTCCTCAATAATATTAATATCCATGATTAATGTAAACTAAAATAGTTATAAGTGCATGTTATTTCGAAAGAATTAGATTTTAAAAAATCCATGACTCATGCCTGATGCATAAATTCATTTATTTAGCATTTTCAATAAATTATCGAATTTAAATATTCACTAAAAAATCAAGTACTTCGGAAAAATACCAAAAATTCACCCTAACCCTTTTTTGATGTGTAAAATTAAAAAATGAACTCCATTATTTTAAATAATCTTATGAATATGATTAACTAATTTTTTATATAAAATCAAAATTTATTTGAAAAATAACAATTTTAAAACTATAAAACATTTTATATCACCTGAAAAAATTATTAACGTTCTGATTATCAGATAAACATAAGAACAAATAATAATAATATGATTTACTATTCATAAGGGTCATATTACCATTCATAAGGATATGTAACTATTCAACAAAAAAACAAGTTGGTTCTATTAGACTCTATATAACATGCTGATCCCAACAGTAGATGTCCTTTTTTTGAAATTCAAAACATATAAGCAGAAAGATTATGTTTAATGGATAGTTTATAACTACATCCTTAGAAGAGTTTCATTATGTAGTGACTAAGTGTTTTATTTATTTCAATATATTTTTAAAACCTTGGGATGTTACAATCTCCCCACCATCAAGAAATTGCATCCTCGCAATTTTATTTACATATTAAAAAATCGAGGGTTCCATTCCCTTATAGAATTTTTAGATTCCCATATTTTTTCTTCAACCATGTGGTTTCTCCATAAAACAATTACCTGGTAAATTACATTATTCCATAATACTTTTTTTCTTCAATCATGAATTTGAACATCTTTCTCTTTATATGAATGATTCTCATCCAGCCAAACTGCTTTTGGGCTCAAAACATGGGATGAATCTAGCATATACTTTTTCAACATCGAAACATGAAAAACACTGTCTGCCCGAGATAAACTCATAAGAAAATCTACTCAGTAGGAAACTGGCCCAACTTTCACCAAGAATTCATATGGAAAAATAACCCACGGACTGAACTTCCCTTTTATACCAAAACTTATAACACATTCCCATGGTTAGATTATAAGAAAATCATGATCAACTACAATGAAAGAAAAGTCTTTCCTCATATTATCTCCATAACTTTCTAGCTTCTCTGAGCTATCCTCATGTGTTGCTGGATCATCTTCACTTTCTCAGCCACTTACTCTACTAATTCTCATCCCATCAACTTCCTTTCCTGAACTTCGTCCCAAAAATATATAGTTTAACACTACTTCCCATATAATGACTCAAATGGTTTCATCTATATATTGGAATGAAAAATGTTATTATAAGAAAATTTGAGTAAATAAATATGTTGATCCCAACTTCCAGGGTAATCCATTGAACAAGCTCGAAGCATATCCTCCAAAGTCTAAATAATCCATTCTGATTACCCATATGACTTAGGATGAAACTTTGTACTAAAATTTTATTCTATTCCCAATTACTTTTGAAGGCCTTTAGAAAAATTAGAAGTGAACGTGGGATCACTATCAGATACAATATAAGAGGAAGTCCATATAACCGGACAATATCTTTGAGGTACAATTGAGAAATATGATATAAAGTGATAATATCTCAAATAGGAAGAAAATGTGTAGATTCAGTCAGTCGATCAACAATAAACCAAATCACATTATTAACTTGAGAATTATTTGGTAGTCCCACCAAAAGTTCTAGGGATATATTCTCCCATTTCCAATCTGGAACTAGAAAAGGATAAAATATAAACCATAATAATTGTCACTCCTCTTTATCCTGCTGATGTGTAAAACATTTCACGGTAAAATATACATTATCTATTTTCATTCCATCCCACTAGTAACACTCTTGAAGGTCTCTGTACATCTTTGTGTTCCCATGATGAAATAAAAATGGAGAACTATGAGCTTCAAACAGTAGTTCTTTTTTCAGCTAAGAATCACAAGGCAGAGATAATCACTTTCCAAATCCCCTAACACAATCATTATCAATGTTAAATTCTAGAAACATACCAATTTAAACCAATTATACCCTTTTCTATAAATCCCCTTATTCCTTATGTTCTTGCTTCATTTTTTCTGAAAAAGTTGACTGCACTAAAACCTAAAAAAAAAGTAGTGGAATTTCATACACCAACAATTTCCAAGACAAAATTCATCAAATCATTAATCAATGGTTCGTGTTCAATTCATTATATGGTTAATGATGCATGATGTTTTTGACTCAAGGAATCTACTAATTTGTTTTCTTTTCACAAATGTTAATTGATCATGCAATCATAATCCTAGTTCAATTAAATTTGTCTTATTTTCCTCTTGTTTAATTCCATCTGAGTGAATATATACTTCATACTTTTATGGTTTGTATATATTTCACATTTGGATCTCTATAAATGATGCCCTTAAATTTTCAAAGCATCATCCATAGCTTTTAATTCCAAATCAACTGTGGTAAAATTTAACTCATGAGGATTTAATTGTCTCAAATCATAAGCAATTATCTTTTTATTATTCATTGTAACAAAACCAAGTCCCTTCAATGAAGCATTAATGTAGATGAAAAACTAACAATTTTGAGAATGTAGGGCAAAAACACTTGCATTCTCCAATCTCTACTTCAGTTCTTGAAAACAGGCATCACATTTTTCTGTCCAAACAAATTTAACTCCTTTTCATGTTAACTATGTTATCGGGCTAGATAACAGTGAAATATTTTTAACAATCCTTCAGTAATAACCTACTAATCCAACAAAACTACGAATATATGTATAACTTTTAGGTCTTGTCCATTCCATAACCACTTTTTTTGGCATGATCAACCATTATTCAATCCTTTTTTATAATATTCCGAAAAAAGGAATCCGTTGCAATGAAAATTCACACTTGCTGAATTTTCCATACATTTTTTTATTTTAAGGATTAAAAAATAACCATTTGTTTTTTTCATTATCCTCTATACTTTTAGAATATACCATAATATCATCTATAAACACAACCAAAAACATATCCAAGAGTTCATGAAATATTATATTTATAAGATCCATGATTATAAAAAGTGAACTAGTTAACCCAAATGGAATAACAAAAAATTCATAATTCCTTTATCTATTATAAAAAACAAACATTGGAATGTACTCTTCCTTTACTTTCAACTGATGGTACCTTGAACTTAGGTCAAACTTCGGAAAAAAAATTTTCTCCCTGTAGATGATGAAATCAATAATCGATATGAGGTAAATGATACTTTTTTTAATAGTGATGTTATTCAAGGATATATTATCAATTCAATGTCTCATTGAACCGTATTTGTTTTTAACAAACAAGACAGGAGAACCCCATGGTGATGTGCTAGGTCAGATGAAGCCTTTATGTAATATTTCGTAGAACTTCCTTTTCAATTATATAAGATCCATTTGTGCCATTCGATAAGAGGGGTTTGAAATTGGATTAGCATTATGATATAAGATAATAGTAAAATAAACTTAATGATTAGTTATAACACCATACAACTCATTAGAAATAATATCAAGATATTCATTTACCACCAACACATCATTAATCTGAACAGTTCCCTTATTTTCCCCAGTATAAGAAAGATATATTTCATTTCCATATTTCAATAGTTTCTCTGCTTCTAGATTTTGTTATCAATTATATTGGTTAATTCTTATTTACAAACAGAAACTATTTCTGAAAAACGACGACTTTATCTCTACAATCAATCTTAACATGATAAACAAAAAGACAATCCACACCCAATATGAAATCAAACTCTACTAAGGAAAAAACAAGGTTCGTAGGTAAAGAATCTTCACAGATAAAAATATAAAAATTCTTATAATTCCTCTTTACTATAATATTCCCCCCTTGTGTTTTCAAAATATGTTATGGTCGCATTTATTGAGATGATATTTCCAGAAAAGATTTCAGAAATAAAAGAATGGGTAGACCCTAAATCAAACTATAAATTTGAAAAATATGAGTAAACATACAAGGTTCCTAATACAACATCATTGGATGGCCCAGTATATGATGACATGGTCATAAAAGATATCACTACAACTTTATACTTATAGTCTAGCTTTATTTCATCATTCAAATATTTCATTGGGCATGAATTTTCATAATGACCCATCTCACCATGTTTAGAACACTTTATGGTTTTCTTATCCAGATTAGTCTTATTATCATTTTAATTACAATCATAGGCTATATTTCTAGACATAACACATCAAAAACACATTCTATTTTTGGCAAGGCAATCCACAGGGTTCTTATTTCCACATTTTTCTAAATTATGAAACTAAACTTTGTCAACATCATATTTATTTGATTGATTCTTGTCCATCACATTCCATAAGGGCCTCTTCTTCTATTTTTATTCAAGGTACAAATAGTCATCAAGAAACTCTAATTCTACACTCTCATCACATCAAAAAAATTTATAATAACTTTTGAAGTCATAGAAATTCAATGCCTTTCAATATCATGACTTTAATCCTAAGTAAAAAATAGGTGATTTTTCTATCAAGATACATAATATGATTTGGAGCATAACTCACCATTTGGGTGAAGTTCTCTTCATACATGGCCACTAGATCTTCCTCCTTTTTCTTAAATTCATGTAATTTCGTCTTCATCCTATGTCGAACCACTTTGGAAAATAATTTTCAAGGAAAATACCTTTATATTCATCCCCCTCTAAAGAATCAATCTCTCTCTATCCTTGATATTCTTGACCATTGACCCCCACTTGTCAGCTTCAACTTCAATATAATACATGGAAATACATAACTTTTTATTATCTGAATAACACATAACATCAAATATATTTTCAATGGATTTAATCCATCCTATAGCCTCTACTGGGTGAGAAAATCCACTAAAAGCATGATGGTGTTGCCTCATAAAATGTTCCACTATCGCCATGTTCACTTTTGGTAGATATGGTTGTTATATTGAATGGATTACCCCACCATTTATTTCCTTCATCTGCTGATCCATTACTATCGCAAATATCTCAGTTCTTATTCCCACCATTCCTGGTTGCAGATTCAGAAATATATCATCCTCTCAATTCATTCCAACTTCAGCTTCCATATTCATTCTGTGGAAAACCATTATGCAAAGAAATATCTTAGATGAATCAACATGGTAATATTTAAATTATATACCATTTGAAAATAATAAAACTGTAAAAATAATTTATGTTATTATATTAACATCATCATAACCCTTAATTTTATTTATATTGTGCTTTGATACCAGCTATAAGAACTTGAACTTAAACATTACATAATCAACCTACTTCAACTATATTCCACTTCTTTTCATTCCCAAAGTTATTTTATGTTTAGAATAATTTAAATTTATAAAATAAATCTCATATATCATCCCACATGTATACAATGTGGGTCCCATTTAAATAGTATTAATTTCTTCTAAAACATAAAATATTGACACAAAATTACAACATGATATCTTTCAAAAATCATCATAACATTTAACATGAAATCCTTCATTCTCTTAAAAATCATTATAACATGTGAAAAAATTTAAAAACATGGGATGAGAATAAAATGACTAGTAATGGATATAAATGTAATTAAATAAACCATTAGTCTATGAGTACTTATAAACATATGAAATCATTTCAAAAATACATACTTCTCATGCATATATACTTTCTTTGGGAGACATGACATTCCATTAAAACATTATGGAATATATATATATAACCATAAATGTATATTGGTGAATTAATTAACTATATTGTAATCCTCGCAGCTCCCTTATGATTTTTAACACTCACATCTACCATACAATGTAACCATCATGGCTACTTTATGGTGTAACTATCACAGTTAGACTTGGTGTAACCATAAAAATATCCTCCAACATACACATACCCAATGAATTGGAAGGAGATATATGTCCCACCCTTCCTCATAATCAATTCAAAAGAACCATAACATAATCAATGAATGTGAATAATTGTATAAAAACCATACTTTTGAATTTCGTAAAATAGAATTTGGAAAGAAGATTTTTAAAGAAAAGTCCCTTAGAAAAATCATATAATTGAAGTGAGAAATAATATAATGAATTTATTGTGTGTATAAAATATAAATATACAAAATAAATCATAATATAATTTAAATTTATTACAAAAATTATCTCTTTATCACATAATTAGTGAAGTATAAGGTTACCCCAAAGAATGGAAATTGTGTTATGAATTCCATTACCTCAGGTTCATCTTAATTAAAATGTTATTAACCCTTCTGTATAATGGTTAAAATGGTATAAGTAATATTTTGATAGAAACAAATTAATGTTTATAACACCTAATGTGATAATTTTATAACATCATTCCACCCATTCATTAATAATATTTTGTAATTTACATTGTTTTGGGTGTGTTCTTTACATGGTTTCCATGGTTGGTCTATAACAGTATTTCTTGTAAAAAGGAAGAGAATATATATAATTTTAATGAGTTGATATTAATATGTTTCTATAATATTAAATGATTCCATAAATAATTTTGGTTATATGGTATGAGGATGAATCATTAGATAAATCAATAGTGATTTTCATTTAGATCATTTTGGAGGTTTTTCGATTATCATGAACTTGTTTAATAATACACATTCAATATTATGCATATAAGTTAATTATATAACATAATAATGGTCATATCATAGAAATTAATAACTATTTAAACCATTAAAATGTTTTTACAACCAACTTTGATGGAATTAATGAAATCGAAAATGCAATATCCACGATTTTAGTAAATCAGCGCATCGTAGATAATGTTTTTATTTTTAGAATAAGAGGGGAGAAATAGAAGAAATAAATTGGTGAATTTTTCCATAAAAATTTTAAAATGAAGTATATATAATATTATAGATCTTTCATTTCTATTTGATACATGTATGAGAATTGATTATAAGAAAAGAAATGAATTGAGAAGAAATCACAATAAAATAAAAGAAGACTTTTACCTATAGATCTCTTCTTTTTTATATTCTCCTTAAGGCATTTGGTTTTGGCCTTTTGGTGATATAACGTCGTAAACCCAAAATCCCAGAGCCAATGTATTATTCAATACATTGGAATTATCATAAGAGATCATGGCCTGAAGGACCGATAAATTTAGCAGTATGGATTATTGTATTATAATTAATAAACCTCAATCAAGAATAATATCCAGTAAAGGATGTTGACATAGTTGAAAATGATCGATAAAAAACTCTGAGGGAAATATCCCTTTTCATGAAATAATTTAGAAGATAGACAATATATAAAAGAAGTAATTTAAAAGTGATTTTTGAATCAAAGTATCCCACACCACTTTGAAACTTTTGAAACGAATTAACATTTTAAAACAATCAAGTCCATATAAATAAATCCTAAAAATCCTTTTAAAAGGATGGACATTAATTAAATAGATTTAGAAAAATAAATATTTAAAACATTAAAATGATGATATATTTAAAGATACCCTTCCATAAAACCTTAAAATAAACCTTTTGAAATTTTTTTATGGAACATGGACCTGGATGATAAATATTTCCCAATACATACTTACAGATAAACAATCTCTGATAATAATGATATAGACGAATTAACCCTTACCTTATATGTGATACTCTCTATATGACTGTGAAACATTTGTATAATGTTTTTAAATATATTATTAACTTATATCAGAATCATAATAATAATTTTGATATCATATATTATTATTTTATGACTTTATATTATCCAGTTGTTGGTAATTCCAAGTTAATGCAACATTTCGAGAAATATTGCTTTGTTTATTGTATGTGTTTTGACTTTTCTATTCTTCATAATATCACTTAGATCCTGATTTACATACATCCTAAATATAAAACATGATTTATCAATCATATATATTTTGAAAACAAATATTTATAATAGATAAATATATGAAATGGAAACACCATTCATGGAGATGGAAGTCCGTACGTACGCATGAACATTGTTTCTATTTTCATATATCTCATACTTAGTCAATATATATATTTTTACAAACATTCTTGAATGGTGATCATTGAAGATGGATATCATCGTGTCTTGGAGATGGTAAGTCGTATGTATACACGAGAGATAATATCATTCTAATGATGGTGAAATCATTTGTAATTGTATGGTATATTATGAATAAAGAATCATTAAAATTTTATATTTATTATTTAAATCAATTATACTCATTATTATACCCATCCAAATAATGAAGTGTTGAATAACAAACTACACCACCACATGGAGATGGTAAGTTGTACATACACACGTATGGTGACTTTGTCATTAATTGGATGGATAGAATAATGAATATGGTTATACCATATTTATAATAAAATATCAGTATGTAGAAGGTACTGGAGTTAATAAGAAGAAAATAACTTTGAATGATGGGATGAAATAATTACCTCTTCTTTGGGTGCATCATTTTGATTTGAACAAATTGCTCCATGGATTTGATTTATAATAAATTTATGGCCTCTAGGATTAAGTTAGTGTAGTTGGGAGGAGATTTTAGCATGGTTTGTCAGAGCCAAATGTCTTTGGAGGTGTGACTTAAAACAAAGGGTGGAGCCATTTTATTAGGGAGGTGAGGGGAACTTTAGGAAAATCTTGAAATATTAATTTATTATAAAATTATTTTCGGTTTATAATAGCCCCAAATGGATTTATTTCGGGTCTAAGGTGGTGATGAGTATAAATCCTCTCAACCAATAGGTTTTATAATTGTTTAGGACACCATATTAACCTTATCTGTTAGACATAACCCTCAGTAAAATAGTTTAACTTTTACCATGTCTTCTTGTATTTTTATACTACATGCTTAATATATTTAGTAAACAATGACAATTGAACCTAAAGTGGTTCATTAATAAAATATCTATCATTATCTAAGTCAATTGGAAAAATCATAGATTTTTTGGACTATTATATCATTTATTAAAATAGTATTTGTTTTAAAAACTCATTTATGTCAATTTTTATACTATTCAGATCATGACTTTTTAAAAATCCATTAAAAATGATTGTTTAGAAAAAACATTATTATTTTTTTAAAGCTAAAAAGTCCCAATAAACTCGAAAATTCGTGTATGGCATAAAAAGATTCAAAAAAGAATTACATTAACATTTATAATTGTCATTTATTTAAATCTTTCATTAATAAGGTAATCACTACATCATTATTGTGTCATAAATATATTTATTTATTTGATGTCTAAAAAATAGAAATAAAATACCATGATACTGTAAATATTTTATCTTTCTAATTAATATTTATAGTTGAATTTATCTTATGTATAACCCTATATTAAATATAGTTTAGTTATTAAACATTGAATTTAACACTTTTAACAATTCTTTAAATAAAATATAATAAAAGTCCTAATCTTACACAAACGGATTAAAAAGATTTTATTTTTGTACTAAGATTTATTTTTTTATAAAAAAACTTATCCAACAGAATTAGGACATGTGTTGGGGTAATTTTATATTATTATAATATTATTTTTACCTTTAATTAACTTATTTACTTTTACCTCCGGTAAATAAAATTCAAAAGATACTATTTAATAAAAATTCATCCTATTGAACCAAATTTTTCATACTGATGAAAACTGAATCTGTCAGATTTTTGAAATTCAATTCACAAAATTGGTAAAATTACATTTTATGCAAATATGAAAATGTCCCTAGAAGGTGGGTAAAAATGTTAAGAAGTTCAATATAATTTTATATATCTTAACATATTATAAAATAACTCAAATGTATTAAATTGGACTAATATTTTTATTATGTATGTATTTTTTACTTTAAGAATTTTTTTAATTAAAAATAATTATTTAAATGTAAAATTCGGTGTTTATGTACTATGTTGTATTTTCACTATTCATCAAAAATTGACAGTTTTCAGAAAAATACCAAAAATCAACCCTAAGCTAATTTTCATATTAAAAATTCAAAAATGAAATTTATTTTTTAAAATTCAATTTTTAGTAGTGTCTAAAATTATTTTTACTATTGTTCACCAAAAGGCATAAAAAGTAGTTCTTTTAAGAAAATTGGTTTTCTAAATATGTAAGTATTTTAACAAAACATATACATTTCATTATAAATAGTTTTTATTTATGTGAAAAAATTATAAATAACATTTAGAATCTATTTTTAACTATTCACATTACAACATTTAATTGATAAATAAATATATTGTTTATATAATTTTAATACTAATATGTTGCTTCACAGAAACTCAATCTTACGTGTAACGCAAGCCAAGTTGGTGTTGCGTGAAATATAATATATTAAAAATACATAAAAGAGATAACATACTATGAAATCATGGGATGTTACAGGTGAGACCAGAAGGTATTAGACGTGGTAAAGATCCTTGGTAAGGTGATTTGGAAGAGTTTAGACAATGCTCAAAGCTTGAGATGTGTGAGAGGAAGAGGGGGATGAGAGTGGAATTTATATTGAAAGAGAGGAGGGGTTCTTCATTATTTTAATCATTAGTTGAGTATTTTTTCCAAATAATAGCAATAGTATTTATTAATATGACTTAAAATAGTAATAATTGAATGTGATTTAGAACCGACGATGATTTTAATCATCGATGACTCATACATGATGCAAAAATTCATTTTTTAGCATTTTTCATAAATTATCGAATTTAAATATCCAACCAAAAATGAATTATTTCCAAAAAATATAAAAAACTCACCCAAATAATTTCTCTATATGTTAAATTCTAAAATGAACTCCAGTTTTTGAAATTAATTTTATAGGTATGATTAATTCACTATATACCTAAAACCATAATTTATTTGAAAAATAACAATTTTAAAACTATAACTCATTTTATATCTGATAGAAAAATTAATCAAGATTTCATTATATTATAACCTTACGGGAAAAAATAATATGATTTACTATTCATAAGGGGCTGATTACTATTCATATCACTATTCATAAGGGCATGTTACTATTCACCAAAAAACAATTTGGTTATATTAGACTCTAAATAACTTACTTATCACAACTATAGATTTCCATTTTTTAAATTTAAAACACTTATGATGAAAAATTAAATTTAATGGATAGTTTATAACTATCTCCTTAAAAAAATTACATTATTTAGAAACTCAATGTTTCATTCTTTTAAATTTATTTTCAAAACCTCAGGGTGTCACAACAAACACTCTATTAGATAGATATTAAGCTATGAATCTAATTCAATTTCAATAATACATCATTCATAATTCTTATAAACCATACTATTCATCTCAAACAAGAACCTCACCACAAAAAAAAACCAAAATCCTTATGAGAAGACAATACAGACAAACCCAAATCATAACCAACCTATTTCAAAATACTACTTTCAACAAAAATGGATACGTTTCAAAATCATTAACCCTTTTAAGTAAAAGAATCAACCATTTAAAGACATTAATATTTTAGAAAAAAACCCTTTAGAAACATTTAGAATTCTATTTATTAATTTAAATAAGGAGAGAGATCATTTATGTTATAAAAATAACATTCACACCATTTCTTCTTTTTTTAATAATATTTTAGAATTATCGGTAAATTGATATTGAAGTTATATAAATAAAAGAGAAGAGTTAACATCCCAGGACACTTATATGTTCCCCAACCATATCTAATTACCCACTGAAGGCTAAGGGACACACTAAACCTCAAATCATTAATACCTGTGATTACTTAATGTAAAAAATGAAAATAAAACAACTAACAATGCTTAAGACACATTAAATGATTCAAGGCCATATATCAAAGCCACAAACAAACCCTAAGGTATCCCCACACACTATAATTTTTTGGACATGATGTGCATAACCCAATTCATTCATTCCAACTTCTAATACCTTTCCTTGAACTTCATTATAACACTATGTATCTATATAAGTAAATACAATTCTTGTTTAAAAATTCAATAAACTTCAACTGAGGGACCTTATTTTTGTCACCATGTTTAATTATCTATTAACTTTGAGGCAACATAAGAATAAAAAATTATTGGGTACATGGAACATTTTTTATACAATTATCATAGAGAACATATTATCACACAAGAAAACACATTCTTAGGATAATCATACTTCATACCATAAACCCATCATCATAATATATAATTTCCACTTCACAATTCCACATAACATCCACCATATCAACTCAAAAATTGATATCCATTCCTACCCAACAATGATATCCACTGTAAAATATCACATGAAATTTCACCATAGATTTTAGAAAAACATTTTTTATTTATTTTAAAAAATAAACTTTAAATGGTAAAAAAAACGTTCATAATAACCAAACATGAGGAAAAATAGAAAACATATCATAAAAAAATACTTAAAATATGTAACCTTTGAAAACAAGGATTAACAACACAATACATGATATTAAAGCATCCTTATGAGAAAGATTTCATTAAATCCACACTTGGAGTATTCATTTTCAATTACTCATATTTGAATAATCATAACTATTTAATTTTAATAATTAATGTCAAATCATACATTTAATTCTTCACTTAATTACAACATGTTCCCATTTCATGCATTTTACATAAATAAAAATATAGCATGATTAAAATGTTGTGTATAATATTAAATAAAACTTTAAAATTTTTGAATACTTTATTATCATCCTAGAATAAACAAAAACTTACATACCTACCCTTTTGAAAATATAAATTATGACTAACTTGATTTCATAATAAAACACTTATAGAATTTTTTAATCATAAAAATTTTGATTACATAAATTGTCTTCTGTATGTCACATTAACTATAATTTTAAATCATTTCCCATTAATTCCTTTTAGGAACAATATAAATCAAGCATGCACCCAAAAAATTCATTAATCTGTACATCTTATGTATCAATAATTCATAACTCTATATTTCATTAAACTTAATTGAAATATCACTTATAACATACATTTAACTCGAAATAACTTCCTATATTACTTTTTTGGCTTGATTTGTGGAAAAAAAATTCAAATTAAGAAGTGGTGGAATATTTAAGATGCCATTAAAATATAACTTTCAATGTCTTTTAACATAATAAACAACTGATCATCAATGGAATGATTAAACATGAATATTTCTAGAAAAAATATATTCATTGAAATTAAAATATTTTATAAATGATTAATTACCATTATACTTTTAATTACCAACATGATCTAACAGGTTTAATAATTAACATGCACCAAAATTATGAAACATAACATGGAATCTTATGAAAGGAAAATAATGCCTCAAAACATGTCATGAATTTATAAGAATAAATGTGTAAAATCACTTGAATGAATTAATTAAAAATGATTGAACATAATTATATATAATAAACTATGTCAATATAAATTAAAATAAATAAACACCTTATAATCACAACTTATAATTTTAACTAAAGTATAACATATGATAATGATACGTTCACACTTACTGAATTTCCCACCCTACAATCAATGAATTTTGATCAAAAATGATTTTTTAGATGATTTTTCCTTGTCTTGGATCATAGGGGGACATGTTACTCATGTCCTAACTAGTATATATTTAAACATAAAGGTTCTAGAATCATTCATATGGGCCTTTAAATATTAGTGTTCTCGTCAATGCATTGCCTTCATAACGAGTAAAGTTAAATGAAATAAATTTCATAACAAACACATGAAATCCCCACATGTTTCAATATCTAAAATCCATATTATATCTTAACCAAAATCTTTTATACCATGTTTGTGTCAACTTACCCCATTTAAACCCCTCATTGGTCAGTAGTGAAGGCGATTGTGGCCCCAAAATCCTTTCACCAACAAAACATGGGTTAGTGACTAACAGTAAGGGTATTTGTCACACATATGGGAGGAATTATCGCCATAGATTGTTAAAAAAATAAAGTGAACCCACCAAAGAAATATATGTATAAATTGAAAAAGATAATAATTCAAATAAATAACCTATCACTCTATGTAAAGGGGCATAATAAAATCATGAAAAATTAAATAATCACCTCCTAGACGCCACTCTAGCTTCCAAAAAAGAATCATACCCGATCTCCATAGAAATTTCTTATAAAAACTCCAGGAAATTATTGAGGCACAACAAAATGAGAGTATATATAAGGATTACATTTCTAAAAAAAATTAACATTCATGAGAAATAAATGTGTGGTGATAGGAATTATTGAGGTAAACTAATCCAAAGGTAATTTAGGTATCAAGAGATTGAATAATAAAAAATTTATAGACAAAAGTAAACACAACCACTACATTTAAATCCACTAGTGTAAATAAATGAGGTTGATAATAGTTTTTTTAATCGAAAAGGAAAAATAAAAAATTCCATAAACACATCACCACACTTCCAACAATTATAATTGATCCAATGTAATATCAACTAAGAACCATAACATCATCATCATTAAATGATCCCAACTATAGACACAATGTAAGCACCATCACGTCACTACAACCACAAATATATCACAAATACCACCATATCAAATAAAACCAAAACCACATCACAACCACCACCACATCACCATAACCAATTGAACATCACAACCACTACCACATCACCACAACCTTAACCACATCATAACAACCAACACATCACCATATCATTGAATTTTCCTACAACTGAGATCCAACACAACCCAAATACGTGGAATAATCTCAATCCATCACATCTAAGGGATATTTGAACATTTACTAACATTAATCTAATAAAACCCAAAATGAAATGAAGAGATCATATCTTTGAAGCATTATAGGTTGTGTATGTATATACATACATTATACCTTAATCCATTATATGATGTATATATATATTTATATACGTAAATACCAACCATAAGCCATTATAACCCATAAAGTATATTCATGAGATATCCTTGAGATATTGTATCCAATGTAGATATTCATCATGCTATAATATATTATATCCCATAAAAATATAAAAATAGCTAAAAACCATTACTACCTGCAAGTATAATATTATAATATAATATAAAAATAGATAAATAAATAATAAAAAATATAAGAAACATAAAAAATAATAACCAATGAAACATTACACGGAATTATAAAGAAAATTTTTTAATAGAATAACTAATAAAATATATTTATTAACTGACGATCCAAAAATAAATCATATAGGAAAACATTGATGGAATATCCATCTTCACCATATCTTGTTCAATTTATTTTCTTAATTATTTAAACCATCATCATTAATTCAATATTTATATTTTCATATCATTATTGATAATATTTTCACATTTCACTATGGATCATATCATTGTAGTTATTTAATATATTAAATTATTCTAGTATGAATTATATAATCATTACACAAAGACATTACCTTATCACATTAAAATTATTTTTTACTTAATTTAACACAACTACATAATTATGAATTTCTATAATGAAACCATGAATAGAAATTATATCCTCAAACACAAAATTTTTAAGACAAATATAACCAAATATCAACATCTACACAACAACTCAAACCTAACCTCTAAATATTAGCTATAACCTCAAATCACTCCCACTAATAGGGCTTACACAACTATTTCTATAACAATAGCACATAACCTCTTACCAATATTTTATTTATTCCCTAAAATATATGTAAGGGAATAACTCTGAAGGGATCATCCAACCCCACTTCTCACCACTAACGTATCTCTATCCCACAAAAAACCCAAGACCTTATCCAAGGGAAGGGTATGATTTTAAAGAAACAACTACTATAAAGAGCCTAACAAAAAACACCATATCTAACATCAATATTTTAACCTTCCCTTAACAAAAATAACCTTCCAAAAAAGAAAAAATTGAACCAGTTTTCTAGTAATATTAAATCCCCTAAACCTATTTAAATAAGAAAAACCTTAACAGGACAAGAAACTAATTTTAAAAAAGAAACACTCCCAAATCCATAAGAACCCAATTTATTTTTCATATATCATTTATCTATACGTGTTTCCATATTATTCAATATCATTCCATATTGTCCTTTTCAATTCTATTTTGAGAAATATTTCCCATTTTTTTGTGATACATCATAATATTTGAAGTAAACATATACCTATTAACCATTATAACAACAAAACATATTAAGGGAGGTTACCAACCCAATAAAATTTCAAAATTCAATCCATTAAAAAGTCTGTATATTTTTTAGAGTAAAATATATCTTTACAAGAAAACCATGGAATATAGTAATAGTATTCTAATGTAGGAACAAATTTAAGAAAGAAAATAACTTTTTCCATCATGACATGATAATAAAAAATATTGAAAAAGATAAATGAAATAGGAAATATAAAATATACCCTTCCATCATTCCAAACATGTAACTTCATGCCAAAGGTATGAGAGTTATAATGAAAAAAACTAAAACATACAATATCTCATTCCCATGAACCAAACAAGAAACTCTAATACTAATGGAATAGTAAAAACTACCCATATCAGATATAAGTATTAGAAGATAGATACATTTATGTTTTAAAAGGTTTGAGTAGTGAAATAAAAGAGTTATGGATTATGGATTTAAATGGAAGGAATTATAGGATTTTTTTTTGTTTTAGGGAAGACCATTATATGTCTCCAATGGTTAGATTAAATGGGGTTAACAATCAAAATTTTTAGGGGTCAAAAAATTTAATTTAAATTTAACATAATATGTTAAGAAGAATTGTTATTTCAAAAGAAAAAAGAAAATATTAAAAATAACCTTCCTTAATGGATCTAATAATTTCCATGCTAAGAGAAACAATATGAGCACAAATAAATCCTTCATAATATTTCACCAACATTTTTTAAGTAGTTACACATCAATCAATCCACAAATCTAATGATAAACAATACTAAAAAGTTAATTTTATGAGGAATAAGAAATAATTAATGAAAAGATATGAATTATCAAAGAATATTTAAAATTACTAATCAAGAGGTTATAATTCAAAAAAGATTTTGAAAAATTTCAAAAAAATATCCCTAAGATTGTCTGGGGTTTGAGAGAGAAGTAAAAGAAACCCAAGAAGAAAAATTGACCCATATTTATATGAAAACAAAACCAAACTATATTATGTTATTGGAGGGGGGTCCCAATATAAGTTGTATAGCATTGTTCAATGATGGATCCAGAATCATAACTATTTGTAATGTCTATATCTATAATAACCCTGCTCATTATTACACACTAAAACTGGTTTATTATATAAAATTCACTTGATACAACATAGAAGATCGATAACTCTAGTGTATTTGGGGCTTAGGAACATTAAATAACAACTTAGGACAAAAACACAAAACATATTTATTGAAAAAATCCTTTACATAACTACAACAATCCCTTCTACATAGAATTTCAATGGATAACCTGAGGACATACATGTGAAAGGGGTAAGCTGTAAAGCCCAAAAAAGTATTAAAAAAAGAATAACATGAAGAATACAATAAATGATATGCAATAGGCATATCAATAGATCATAAAAGAACCTGAACATAAAGTCATGATATATCATGATTATAATAACATGGAAATGTGGAAAAAACACTTAACATGGAATTAGCGTGAGCCAAGGCTCATTGCACATGGATTGTAAGTAAAACCTTATTGCACATGAAGCACAAGTAAACCCTAATTTTAATTGAATTAGCATGAGGAGACACCTGTTTGACATGACGTATCATGATACTATACTTTACCCAATGAATTGGAGTGCTATTAGGGCGACCCCTTCATAATCATTTCATTTCATGCATAAGTGTGCCACAAAGATCATACAACATGGATTAATTAAAATTATAATTCATTCCAATAATAATAGATGTGTAATACATAAATTTAAGTCCTTAATCAAAAAGTACATATCAATAAAGTTTAATAGCCTTGATAGAGGAGTTGTAATGGTATTCACTACACAAGGATTTTTGGCGTGGAAATTTTGGTGTAATTTCGGCAGCATAACGACGTCAAATAGAAATTCGTAAAATAGGTTTATGAGAGTGGAAGGGGTATCTAATCATTTATACCTTAAAATGACTTTATGTGGATCATGATACATAATATAACAATATATGAAATGAAATTTAGATGCATAATATAAAAGAATCTCTTGAATGTAAATGAAGAGAGATAAATTTCATATGGAATTTCGTCATGGTAACAGGAGAACATGGAAGGAACTGATGAGAGAGAATGGGCACTCTCATTATTCAAACATAAATATGACAGTATAGGGGAACTATGAATTCCTACCCCAAAATTTATAATTGAAAATGAAAGGTCAAAACAACATTAAGAAACTTTGATAAAATGAGAAAGGAAGGAATCCCTTACTTGGAAGTGTGATCCCAAGGGCATGGGATGGGATTAAGAGGGGATTATTGGGAGATTGGGGCACTTTGGGAGGATTATATAGAGAAGATATCAGAGGTTGGATGAACTCCAAATGGTTTGAGTGAATAGGAAGTGGGAGCCTGGGTGGGTTTATATAGGAAAGGAGGGAGAATTCTGTATTTTTTTGGGTTGGGACATTACACATTAAAAAAATCAAAACCACAAACCAGATCCTTGTTGTTTCCCATGGGTTTCTCTAAAGAGGAGTATAAAATAACATTATATAAGTCCAATATCCAATCTTCTTAATATGAAAGCGTTGCATTTGTCGAGGTGAGTCACACTCTCAAGGAAATCAATTTAAAAAGAAAAAATGTTTTATAAGACTTGGAGGGTCAACTAAAGATATGTAAAATAAATAAAACAAACCAAAAATCACATTATCTTAATGGTAAAACATATATTGGCTGCAAAAAATGTTTATAGTATTTTATTACATCACTATTTGGTAATTATGATGTCATAAAACACATTATATATTTTAACGGTATTTAATTTTTCACCAAGCATTCGACAGTCTCAGAAAATTATAAATCATTCACCATTTGAAAATTTAGACATCTTGATTCAAAAAATAATATTAATTTTATCCAAATAATTTTCTAAATTTGTGAATTTTCACTTTTTAAATAAAAATCAACATTTATAAAAAAAATCATGGGTTTTGAGAAAAATAGCTTTCAAACCTCAATAAGAAAAATTGTATTCATAAAAATAATATAATCAATAGTACTTAATAAAAATTAATTTAATAATAATAATATTTTATTAAAATATTATTTTATTCAAAAATCCATTAATTTATCAAAATTTATTACATAGTTGAATATTAACTAAAAATACTATTTCTACTTTAAAAATAATTTACAAAGTAACAATAATAAAATAAATGTATATTCTTTATTATATAAAAAAATAATACACATAATCATAGTGATGAGGTGTTGTTACATAACCCCTTATAAAACCATCATAATACCGAATGGTATGGTGTGCGATGATGACAGACTCTTGGGGTGGCTCGGATAACATCACTTGGCTGGTAATCTCTATCAACTTATACTTATCATGTAGGTAGTTCCTTTTGAGATTAACATGTTAAAGCTCATCTTGGGCTTGGTAAGGAGCAAAGCCCAATGACGCCACCTCCTTTCTATGCTCCGAAAAATGGGCTTCATATGGGGCATGTCTTCTGGATGAGGCCATCACATCCTTTTTCTGAGTAGATTGGATTTGTTAAAGACCTATATTTATACTAATAATGTGATCACAATTCAACATCTTTATTAGCAACTGTCACAATTCATAATATTATTTTAAAGAACCAAAAACATAAAACCCAAAAAGTTCATATTTTATATAACCATTTTACATAATAAAACATTTAATCAGATCAAGAATAATTTTCATTAATCAAAGTCTGGGTTGTTACAATCTTCCCCCATTAAGAAATCTCACCCTAGAAATTTCTTTTTCCCACACTAAAAAATATGTCGGTAACTTTTCTTCATCACTTCGTCCGATTCCCATGTCCCTTCTTCAAACATGTGGTTTCTCCACAACACCTTGATGAGGGTAATTTTCTTATTTAGTAGTACTTTTTCTTTACGATATAAGATCTTCACTAGTGGCTCCTCATAATAAATATCATCCTATAACTGTAATACCTCTGAAGAGAGTACATGTGAAGGGTCTGGTATGCACTTCCTTAATAGGGATACATGAAATACATCATGAACTTTGGCCATAGTAGGTGGAAGTGCTATTCAATACGTTACAACCCAGAAACTATCAAGAATCTCAAAGGGGATGATGTGCCTAGGACTTATCTCCCTTTCTTTCCAAACCTCATGACCATCTTACATTGAGATATGCGTAGAAATACCACGTCTACAACATTGAATTCAAGGTCTCAACAACGGTTTTTTTCATAACCGCTCAGTCGACTTTGGGCTGTTTTAATATGTTGCTAAATATTTTTCACCTTCTCCACTATTTCGTCAACCATTTCATGTCCTAGTAGCTTACACTCACCGAATTCAACCCAAAACGCCGATGTTCTACACTTTTTTTCCATAAAGGGAATCATATGTTTCCATTCAAATGCACGAGTGGAAACTGTTATTTTAAGAGAATTCAACCAGTGGAAGATGTTGGTCCCATCCTCCTTTGAATACCAAAGAACATGATCCTAACATATCTTCCATTGTACAAATAGTTCACTCAGATTGGCCATCAATATGAGGATGATTGGCCATACTAAAGTTCAGTTCATTGCATAGAGCATGTTGGAGACATTTCCAGAACTTCGAGGTGAATCTAAGATAATGGTAGGATACAATAGATTGTGGTACTCCATGCATCCTTACCTATTCTTTGATGTAAATTTGTTCCAGTAGATCTAATGAGAAGTACTCTCTAATCACGATAAAGTGAACATTCTTCATATGATGATCTACAATGACCCATATAGCGTTGTTTCCTCTAGATGTCCTTGGAATTACATTGACAAAGTCCAAGTTAATGTTCTCCCAATTCCATGTTGGTATGGGTAGTGGTTGCAACATCCCCTTAGACTTTTTCCTCTCAGCCTTCACTTGCTGATATACGGGACACTTTGATGTATATTCAGTAATCTTCCTTTTCATATTGTCCCACCAAAAGTATTCTCTTATATCTAGATACATCTTTGTGGTCCCTGAGTGAATAGAGAAGGTAGAGAAATGTGCATTATTTAGAAGCTCTTTCTTTATCTATGGATCAGATGGTAAACATAATCGTACCACAAATCTCCCAATTACATCCTTTTCAACCATGAACTCTAAGGATTTCCCATTTTTGATACCTTCCACCCTTTTCAAAATTTCTACATCCTTTCTTTGAGCATCCTTTAACCTTTTCAAAAGAGATGGTTGCACAATCATTTGATAAAGGATTGATGGTGTTCTTTTCTTTAGTATTCCCATGTCTATCTTCATCTAATATAAGATTATTGGATCCTTCTAACTTCTCATCAATGACAGAATCATTGGATCCTTTCTACATAGAGCATATACCGCCCTGTTCACTTTCCTAGGGTGGTAATGGATTGAGCAGTTGTAATCTTTGATTAGTTGTAACCATCTTCATTGGTTCATATTCAACTCTTTATATGTGAATATATATTTGAGGATTTTGTGATCAATGTATATTTCAAACTTCTCCCCAAATATGAATTCCACCAAATTTCTAAATTTAAGATCACTGAAGCCAACTCTAGATCATGTGTTGGATAATTCTACTCATGAACATTCCATTTCCTTGAAGCATAGGAATTGAAATTGTCATTATGAAACAACACAAAACCCATGACCCTCTTCGAAGAATCAATGAATACCAAAGAATGTTATCCACTTGTGGGTAATGTGAGAACAAGTGCAGTGATATTTTTCCTTTTCTACTCCTTGAATATTTCATCACATTCATCAGTCCAAGAAATCTTTACTCCCTTATGATTTGGGTTGGTAAGAGGGTTGGACAATCGTGAGAATTTTATCACAACTCATCGATAATATCCAGCTAACCCCAAGAAGCTATGAATATCCATTACCAATGTTTCCCATGACCATCCCTCAATTTTAGTTGTCCTCGAGGGATCCACAAATACCCCATTTCTTGCGATGATATGGCCTAGGAATGAGACCTCCTTCCACTAGAACTCACACTTTCCGTACTTTTCATAGAGCTTCTCCTTTTAAATGGTCTCCAATACAGTTATTAGATGCTCCTCATGCTTCTCCTTGGTTTTGGATTTTATTAGAACATCATCTATAAAAATTACCAAAAATTAGTCAAGGTAATATCTAAAGACTGTATTCATCATGTCCATAAAGGTTGTTGGAGGATTAGTGAGTCGGAAAAGTATTAATATGAATTCACAGTGCCCGTATCTTGTACGAAGATTAGTCTTGGGGATATCTTCCTTTTTCACCCATACTTGATAATATCCTGACCGTAAGTCCACCTTGGAGAAGTATTGTGCTTGGCACAGCTGATTGAACAAGTCATCAATTCATGGAAGAGGAAAATATTTCTTTATCAGGATTTTTTGAGCTCACGATAATCAATAAAAAGGCGCATTGACCCATCCTTCCTCATGAATAAGAGGACTGGTGGACCCCATAGTTAAGCACATGGGCATATAAACCCTTTATCTAGATTCTCCTGTAGTTGTTTTTCAGCTCCTCAAGCTCTACAACATCCATTCTATATGGAGTATTGGTTATTAGAAATTCCCCATGTATATGGTCAATTGAGAATTCAACATCTCTTCTATGAGGAAGACCAGAAATGTCCTCAGGAAACACTTCAGCAAATTCCCTCGTAATATGCATGTCTTCAAGGACAGTTTCTTCATTAGACTCAAGAATATGATCCAGATAGGCATGCTCATACGGAAGTAATATACACACTTGAGATGATAGTGCTAAATAAGATTCATCTTCCTCCTTGAACTTGTATTGAATCAGGGTCGATTATCCATATGGAGAGTGATTTCACCCTCATGGAAATTTATGTTGGCTCTATATAAGGAAAGTCAATCTATGCCAAGAATTGGATCAAAATTCACCAAAGGGAGTATGACGTGGTATGACGAGAAGTTCAATCTAAAAATTATGATAGGGGAGGAGTTATATTCGAGGGATGCATTGATTTACCCATTTTCTGTACTCATCGACATCTTCACTTCCATGATTTTTGGTAGTGTTGGGATTCTTCAAATAACATTCCAGATATAAAAGAATATGTAGAACCTAACACAAAAAGTATGTTCGTTATTCTTTAATGAATAACTAGCGTACCTGTCACCACTTCATTTTCAAGGTTCACTTTAGAGGTAGTGATTGAAAAAGCTCACCCTTGCTACCTTGGAGGTTATTGGTTGCCTCCAAAAACCCTTGGCACATGGAACTGATTTCCATGGTGCCCTAGTTATTTATAGTTGATGTAATGAATAATGCATTGAGAGTCGAATGGAGCATTCCTCTCCTCTATCGCAGCCGTAGGTTTTTCTTGGACGGTAGTTAATAGCTAGGTTCCCTTATCTTTCACACCTAAAGCATTTCCTCATCCCATTCATGAAATTTTCACGATGCTTCTTTCCAAACCATTGGCATGTAGGGTGATGGATTTTCATAGCACCATTGGATTTATCGATCAGATTACAATAATTGAAGTCCGCCTTATGCTTATTATCCGCATGATACCCATGAGATTCACCAATCTCCATATTGACATTGAGGGCACATCATACAATTTTGTCATTACTGTCGAAGTCACAGATCACAAGGGATTTCTGTAGGCTAGGTTTCAACCCGCCAAAGAAGCGATTAACCTTGAATTTGGGGGTAAAGACAAAGCTAGAGGTGTATCGTGCAAGACATGCAATGTTTTCCTCGTACACTTCGATGAACTCATTTTCTTTTTGCTGGAGGGCAAGGAATCCCCTTTTTATCTTAAGCTAGAGGGTGTGAGGAAAATATTTATCAAAAAAACATTTTTTGGAAATCCTTCCATTATAACACATTGATATCGTCCTCAGGCTTCATATTTTTTATCAATGGCCACCATTGATCAGCTTTTCCCTCTATATGATAAGAAGCCAGAGGAACCTTATATTGTTTGGAACATTTAAGGATGGAGAACATCTTTTCAATGGAGATGATCCATTGTTCAGCGATTAAGGAATCAGATGATCCATTTAAAGTAGGAGGCCTTTGTCTCATGAAGCTATCGATAGAGACTTGTTACTTATTGGTGGGGGGGGGGGGGTTGAACGTTCCTATAGACCCATGTTTCTATTCAAATCAAGAGTTACCTGATAGAGTATCATGAAAAATTTTGTGATTCCTGCTTCCATTATATTAGGTATCTTATTAGAAGAGTCATCAAAATGATCTTTGCATCGATTGTTAGCCAACTCCTCCTATTACTGACCATTGGCTAGAATAAAAAGAATGCTGGGGGTAACACATAAATGGTAATCCAATGAAAAACCAGATTACTTATAAATAGATTTTATTTCCTTAACTTATAAATATATAGGCTTTAGTCTATGTTATCCATGATCTAATTTCTAACATATATTATTAGAGGCATTTTTTTATTCCCTTAATAATGGTTCATACTATGATTATGAATTTACTGAAGCATATACCCAAGGATTTTTATAACCAAGAGTTCATCAAGGCCCGTATTTGAGTACTAGGATACCTCAGGTTAAGCCCAAAAACTCCTTGTCAATTTTTTCACTACTAGGTACATCTATGCCAGAGACGCCTCTACCTACATGTATCCAGAAAGTGATGTATTAGCATGATAAAACACTTACACAGTGCTCACCAAAACATAGGTATGTTTTTATTAAACATCATATTATCCCTAAGTATTTCAATAGGGTTTTCTAATCTTAATCCCCGAAATAACTAAACGTACCCTCTGATACAAACTATAACAACCCTGCTCTTTATTACAAACTTAAACTTGTTTATTACATAAAACTCACTTGATACAACATAGAAGATCGAGAGGTCTAGTGTCTTTGGGGTATAGGAACATTATATAACAACTTAGGAAATGAAACACCTGACATATTTATTATAAACTTCCTTTACATAACCATGACATTCCCACATACTTAGTATTGAATGGGATAACCTGAGGACATACATGTGAAAGGGGTGAGCTATAAAGACCGGTAATGGAGTAAAAAAGGTATAACATGAAAAATACAATACATGTTAGTAAATAGGTATATCAATGGAGAATAAATGAACATGAACATAAAGGAATGATATTTCATGATTATCATAAAATGGAAATGTGTCAACAACACTTAACATGGATTTCGAATGAGCCAAGGCTCATTGGACACATAGCATGAGAAAAGCCTCATTTCAAATGAAGCATGAGTAAAACCTAATTTTACTTGAATTATCATGCGTAAACACCCTTTTCACATGACGTATCATGATACTGTACTTTACCCAATGCATTGGAGTGCAGGATGCACACTTCGTAATCATTTCATTTCTTACATAAGTGTGAAACATTGATCATACAACATGGATTCATTTACATTATAATTCATTCCATGAATAAAATATGTGGAATACAAAAAATGAAAGTACTCAATAAAAAATTACTTGTGAATAATGGTGAATACCCTTGATAGAGGAGTGGGTATGGTATTTACTACACAATGTTTTGGCATAAAAAGTTTGGTGTAATTTCGGCAGCATAACAATGTCAAATAGAAATTTGTAAAATGGGTTGATGAGAGTGAAAGAGGTCTCTAATAATTTAAACATCAATTAAAAAGTAAGGTGATCATGGTAAATAACAAACCAACATATAGAATGGAATTTAGATGCATAATATAAAATAATTTTTTTAATGTAAATGAGGAGAGATAAATTCCTTACGAAATTTCAGCATGGTAATGGGTGTACATGGAAGGCACCGATGATATAGAAAGGGGTCTGTCAACATTAAAAAATATATAGGATAGTATATGGGAGGTTCTAAATCATACCCCGACATTTATAATTGAAAATAACGGGGCAAAACAACATTAAGATACTTGGATAATATGAGAAAGGAATGAATGCCTTACTTGGAAGTTTGATCCCAATGGCTTGGGAGGGGCTTGAGAGAAGATTCTTGAGAGATTGAGACACCTTGGGAGGATTATAGAGAGAAAAGGGTAAAGGTTTTGACAAACTAAAAATGCTTTGAGTGAAGAGGAAGTGTGAGAATTCGTCGGTTTATATATGAAAGGAGGGTGAATTCTTTATTATTTAGGTTTGGGACATCACACATTAAGCTAATCAAAACCACAAACTAGACCATGGGTTTTGCCCAATGTTTTTACCCAAGGGGAGTGGAATAAAATATTATATAAATACAATGGAATAACTTATTAAAATAATAGGGTTTCATATGTGGTGGTTAGTCACACTCTCAAGAAAATAAATTTAAAAAGCTAAAATGTTATGTAAGACTTGGAGGGTCCATTAAGGCATTTTAAAATAAATTAAACAAACCAAAAATCACACAATTTTAATGGTAAAACATATATTGTCTGAACATAATGTTTATATTATTTTATTACATCACTATAAGGTCATTAGGATGTCATAAAACACATTATATATTTAAACAATATTTAATTATTTTCCCAAAAATTTGACTATCTCAGAAAATTATAAAAAAATTACGATTGGAAATTTTCGACTTCCAGATTCCAAAAATAATATTAATTTTATCGAAATAATTCTCTAAATATGTGAATTTTCACTTTTAAAATAAAAACCGACATTTATCGATAATTCATGTGTTTGGAGAAAAACATTTTTAAAACCTTAACAAAAATTACAATTGCATTCATAAAAAATATATGATCATTTATAGTTAATAAAAAGTAATTTAATAATATTATTATTTTATTAAAATATTAGTTAATTCAAAAATCCATTATTGTATCAAAACTGATTTCTTAGTTGAATGTTAACTAAAAAAAATATTTGTGCTTTAAAAACTATTTGCAATGTACCAATAATAATATGAATATATATTATTAATTATATAAAAAAATAATGTACATAATAAGAGTGCTAAGGTCTTGTTACATAACCCCTTATAACACCCTCATAATAATGAAGGGTATGGTGTGTGATGGTGACAAACACTTTGGGTGGCACGGATAACATCGCTCAGGTGGTAATCTCTATCAACTTCCATTTCTCCCATAGGCAGTTTCGTACAAGCTTAACATGTTGAAGCTCATCTTGGGTTTGGTCAAGAGAGAAGCCAAATGAAACCACCACCTTTCTGAGCTCTGACAAATGGGCTTCATACGGGAAATTCTACTAGATAAGGCTATCACTTCCTTTTTCAGAGTAGATTGGATTGGTTAAAGCCCTATATTTATACAAATCATGTGATCACTGTTCAATAAATATATTAGCATCGGTCACAATTCATGATGGTTTTTAAAAAATCCAAAAAACATAAAACCAAAGAAGTGCATATTTTATATAACAATTTTACATAATTAAACATTTAGTCAAATCTAATGGAATTTTCATTAATGAATGGTTGGGTCATTATAATCTTCCCCCCTTAAGAAATATCACCCTTGAAATTTCCTTTTCCCACACAAAATTAGATGTGGGTAACTTTGATTCATCACTTCTGCCAATTCCCACATCGCTTCGTCAAATATGTGGTTTTTCAACAACACCTTGACCTGGGGCATTGTCTTATTTCCTAGAACTTTTTCTCTATGATCTATGATCGTCACTGGTTTCTTCTCATAAGAAAGATCATCTTCTAACTGTACTTCCTCTTAAGAGAGTACATGTGAAGGGTATGGTATGTACATCCTTAAGAGGGATACTTGAAATACATAATGTAAATTGGTCATAGAAAGTGGATGTGTTAGTCGATTGGCCACAGCCTTGACACGAACAAGAATCTCGAAGGGGATGATGTACCTAGGACATAACATCCCTTTCTTTCCAAACCTCATGACCTTCTTCTATTCAGATATGCGTAGAAATACAATGTCTCCAAAATTAAATTCAAGGTCTTATCGATGGTTTTCTGCAAAACTCTTATGTTGAGTTAAGGATGCCATGATATGTTGTTGAATGGTTTTCACCTTCTCCACAATTTCTTCAACCATTCCATGTTCTAGAAGCTTACGCTCATTGGCTTCATCCCAACACGTCAGTGTTTTTCACCTTTTCCCATCAATGGATTCATATGGTTCCATTCAGATGCTTGATCAGAAACTATTATTGTAGGATAATTCAACCAGTGGAAGATGTTGGTCTCATACTCATTTGAAATCCATAGAACATGATCTTAACATATGTTTGAGTTTCTAAATAGTTCTCTTAGATTGGCCATCAGTTTGAGGATGATAGGTTGTACTAAAGTTTAGTTCAGTTCTTAGATCATGTTGGAGACTTTTCCAAAGCATCAAAGTGAATCTCAGATCGCGATCCAATATAATAGATAGTGGTACTCCAAGAAGCCTTACCACTTATTTGATGTAAATACATGAAAGTTGATCCAATGAGAAGTCCTCTTGAATCACAATAAAGTGAGCTATCTTCATAAGATGATCCACATCGATTCATATAGAATTGTTTCCTCTGGATGTCATTGGAATTCCAATGAAAAAGGCTATTGTAATGTTCTCCCACTTCTATGTTGGAATGGGTAGTAGTTGTATTATCCCCTTAGACTTTTTCATTGTTGCCTTTAGTTACTGACATACCAGACACTTTGATGTGTATTCAACAATCTCCCTTTTCATATTGTCCTAGCAAAAGTTTTCTCAGAGATCACGATACATCTTTGTGCTCACCGGGTGAATAGAGAAGGTTGAGCTATGTGCATCATTCAGAAATTTCATATTATATAGTGGATTAGATAGTACATAGAATCATGACCCAAATATCACAATTCCATCCTTTTGAACCATGAAGTCTAAGGATTTCCCATTTTTTATAGCTTCCACCCTTTTTAGAATTTCTATATTCCTTCTTTGAGCATCTTTTAAACTTTCCAAAAGAGATGGTCGAGACATAATTTGTGTAAGGATTGATGATGTTCCCTTATTTATGATTCCCATGTCCATCTTCATCAAATCTAAGAAGATTTTATCCTTCTCAATTGTCATCAATGACAGAATTGCTTGATCCTTTCTACTAAGATCATCTTCCTCCTTTTTCACTTTCCTAGGGTGGTAATGGATTGAGCACTCATAATTTTTGATCAACTCTAACCATCTTCGTTGTTGCATATTCAACTCCTTCTATGTGAATATATACTTGGGGATATTGTGATCCATGTATATTTCACACATCTCCCCAAAGGGTTAATGCCACCAAATTTTTATAGTGATGATCACCACAACCAACTCTAGATCATGTGTTGGATAATTCTTCTCATGAACATTCAATTTCCTTGATGCATAGGCAATGAATTTTTCATTCTACATCAACACAAAATCCATGCCCTTATTTAAAGAATTACTTAATACCACAAAAAGTTCTCCACTTGTGGGTAATGTGAGAATAGGTACAGTGATAAGCCTCCTTTTCAACTCCTTGAATATTTCTTCGCATTCATCTCTCCAAGAAAACTTTAGTCCCATCCGAGTTAGCTTGGTAAGAGGGTTGGAAAATCATGAGAAATTTCTCACAAATTGTCGATAATTTCTAGTTAACCCCATGATCTTATGGATATTCGTCAACGATGTTTCCCTCCACCATCTGTCTATTGCAGCTTTCATTGAGGTATCCATAGATATCCCATTCCTTATGATGATATGGCCCAAGAATGAGACCTACTTCAACCAGAACTCACACTTGATGTACTTTGTATAAATCTTATCCTTTCACAAGGTCTGTAGTAGAGTTCATAGATGCTCCTCATGCTCCTCCTTGATTTTGTAGAATATTATAAAATCATCTATAAAGAATACCAAAAATTTATCAAGGTAATCACTAAAGAAACTATTCATCAATTCCATTAATATTGTTGGTGTATTAGTGAGTCTTAAAGGCATTATTATGTATTTATAGTTATCGTATTTTGAATGAAAAGTAGTCTTGGAGATATCTCCCTTATGTACCCTTACTTGATAATATCCTGACAGCTTCTCCACCTTAGAGAAGTATTGTGCTCCACTTTGTTGATCAAAGAAGTCATCAATTCGTGGAAGAGGATACTTGTTCTTTATTTTGATTTCGTTGAGACCAAGATAATCAATTAAAAGGAACATTGACCCATCCTTTTTTTTTTGGCGAAGAGGAATAGTGCACCCCATGGGGAAGCACTTGGGCATATAACACCTTTATCCAGATTCTCCTGTAGTAGTTTCTTTAGCTATTCAAGCTCCACAACAACCATTCAATATGGAGTCTTGGATACCGGGAACACCCGAGGGATAAGGTCAATAGAGAATTCAACATCTGTTCAAGGAGGCAGACCAGGAAATTCCTTGAGAAACACTTCAGAAAATACCTCACAATAGGCATGTCTTCAAGGATGGTTTCATCATTAGAATCAAGAATCTGAGCCAGATATGTGTGCTCATAGGGTAGTAATATCCACCATTGAGATGAGAGTGATAAATAAGATTCATCTTCCTCATTTCACTTGTATAGAATCGAGGGTTGATTCTCTATATCGAGAGTGTTTTCCCTCTCATAGAAATTTATCATGGATCTATATAGGGAAGGGAAATCCATGATAGGAATTGCATCAAACTCCACGAAAGGGATTATGAAGAGGTTCTTCGAGAAGTTAAATCCACAAATTATTACAGGGGTGGAGTTATATTCATGGGATGAAATGATTTCCCCATTTTCCATACTCACTAACAACTTCACTTCCATGATTTGTGGTGGTGTTGGGATTGTTCTAATAAACTATCAGGAAATAAAATAATGCGTAGAACCAGAATAAAAAAGTACATTATCTATTCTTGAATGAATAACTAGCATAACTATCACCACTTCGTTTTCAGTGTTCACTTCGGTGGTAGTGATGAAAAAATCATGCCCTTACTGCCTTAGAGGTTGTTGGTTGCTCAAAAAATCCTTAGCTTTGGGAAATGATTAAAAAGGTGCCTGGTTTATTATAGTTTAAGTAATGAACAATGTTTTGAGAGTCAAATGGAGCATTCCTCTCCTCTTTCATAGTTTTGAGTTTTTCTTGTTGACTGTTAACGGCTAGGTGCCCTTATTTTCCACACCTAAATCATTTCCTCACCCCTTCAGGAAATTTCAGGGATGCTTTTTTCCACACCTTTGGAAAGTGTGGTGCAAGATTTTCTTGGAACAATTGTATTTATCCATCAGATTATCATAATTGAATTCCACCTTATAGTTGTTATCCTCATGATACCCCTGAGATTCACTGATCACCATTTCGACCATGAGGAAACATCAGTCAATTTCCTCATAGCTATCGATGTCATGGATTCCTAGGGTGTTCCATAGGCTAGGTTTCATACCACCAAAGAAGTGGTCAACCTTGCATTCGTGGGTAATGACAATGCCAGAGGCATATCATGCGTGCCTTGTGAAGTTTTTCTCATATGATCCAATGGATTTGTCTTCATTTCTCTTTAGGTGAAGGATGTCCCTTTCTATCATAAGCCAGAGGGTGTGAGGAAAATATTTATCAAAAAAAACATTTTCCATAAATCCTTCAATTCCAACACATCAATATCCTTCTAAGGCTTTTTATTTTTTTATCAATGTCCACCATTGATCATATTCACCCTCCATATGATAATAAACATGAAGAACCTTCTCTTGTTTGGAACATTTAAGGATGGAGAAAATATTTTCAATGGATTTAATCTATTGATCGGAGATTGAGGGATCAGATAATCCATTAAAAGTAGAAGGTCTTTGTTTCATGAGGCTTTCGATAGGGACTTGTTCTTTCATGGGGGGGGGGGGGGTGGTTAAACATTCCACTTGACCCATGTTTCTATTCAAATATTGAGGTAATAGAGAGAGTATCGTGAAAAAGATCACAATTACTGCTCCCATCTGATTAGGCATCTCTTTAGAATAGTTATCACATTGATATTCACATAAGTTGTTAGCCCGAGTACTCCTATTACTGGACATTGTCTAGAATAAAAGAAATTTTAGGGGTAACAGATAATGGGTATTCCAAGGAAAAACCAGATAAGATATAAATCACTGTTATTTCCTTAACTTATGAATCTATAGGCTTTAGTCTATGTTATTCATGATCTACTTTCTAATATATATTCTTAGGGGAATTTTATTATTCCCTTAATAATGGTTCATAATAAGCTTGTGAATTTACCAAAGCATATCCCCTAGGAGTGTTGTAACCATGAGTGCATCAAGGCCTATTTTCATGTAACAGGATACCCCAGGTCATGCTCGAAACTCCTTGTCGGAGTTTTCACTCCTAGGTACATCTCTTCTAGAGCCACCTCCACCCACCTGTATCTATACAGGGATGCATTTTCATGATAAAGAACTTACTCAATGCTCAAAAAAACATAGGAATGTTTTTATTATATTTTGTCTTATCCCTAAGGCTTTCACTAGGGGTTTCTAATCCTAGTCCCACAAATAACTAAAGATATCCTCTGATACCAACTATAACAACCTAACTCTTTACTACACACTTAAACTGGTTTATTACATCAAATTCACTTGATACAACATAGATGATTGAGAGGTCTAGTGTCTTTGGGGATTAGGAACATTACATAACAACCTAGGACCTAAAAAATTTCATGACCCGTCCCCCGGGGCCCATGCCGTGACAACCCCAAGCCCGCCTTCCATAGGCCAGTGGCTGTAAACTAGCACTAAAAGCGTATTCCCTAAAACTAGGAAGGCATTGACTTTATAACTTGTAACACACACAACCAAGCACACAAAAAGATACAAACTCAAGTAAACTGAATAGTAAACAGAGTGAGTATAGTAAGTAAAAGGGGCCAACCGCTCCGTCACCTCACCTAACAGCTGTATACCAGATATCTACCTGAGTGCATCTGTTACAATGTTCCCATTCCCGAGAGTATAGACTATCTCAAAATTATATCCCTGGAGGAACTCAAGCCAATGTCGATGTCTCGGGTTCAGGTCCATCTGAGAGAAGATATACCTCAGACACTTGTGATCAGAGTAAATTGTAGAACCCTCTCCTATCAAGTAATGTCACCACATCTTCACGGAGAAGAACACTGCTGCTAACTCCAGGACATGGGTATCCTAGTTCTTCTCATTATGTCGAGAACCATATGCGATCAGTGCTCAATACTGCATCAAGAAACATCTGAGTCTAGTCCCTAATGCGTCACAATATACTACATACCCAACTCCCTCCTACGGTAGCCTCGAGATGGGGGACCTTGTCAGCCACTGCCTGGTTGGTCCATTGACCATCTGCTGATCATTTTTATGGAAATTCGAACTGTTATGAGACATGTAACCCTGCCCACCGCTTGTGCAACACTGTCAGCTCTTGGCTTTACTGGCTCTGCCTTGGGTGCCCCGCACAACTAACCCTGAATCCTACGGTAATCCACCTATGGGTCTGGTCCTCTTTGACCTCTGTGACATCTGTCTGTTGCCAGCTGTAGAAGACTCTGCTATGTGATGACTGGTGGTTGGTCTCACCACTTGTGACTGCTCAGTATGGAAACTCCCCACTAAGAGGGCTCTCTCTAACACCCACGCCTATGTCGGTATGCTCGGAGAAATCATCGAAACCCTGATCTCCCGCCAGAGTCCCTACTAAAAGGTTCGGGCCTTAAAGAATGGGTACCACACCATATTATTAGAGTTGCGTGAGAGTTTAGTGAACCTCACTGAGTTCTGAGCCACAGTCATACTGCCCTGCTGCAGTTGAAGAAGCTCTTGTATGTGTACTATGTGAAGAGTTGTTGGAACAAACTCAGTGTGAAAGATGCCCTCGATGTCTGCCCAGAGAATCGTCACCTCATCATGATCCTAGAACATCAAATCCCCCAATCTGCCTACTTCTTCCTTTTGAATACTGGTGGAAAGGATCACCATGAGATCATTTGGTGTCCCTACCAGTCTAAAGACTCTCACCACGACCTCCATCCAATCCTCAGCCGCCTGTGGGTCCGTCTCTCCCCTAAACCAGGCTGGCCTCTGGCACTGGAACTCCTATAACGCGCTTAAGTGGTGTGCACCCTCTACTATTGGGGCTGGTGGAATTAGTGGCTCCATGGGTAATGGTACCATTAGTGCCTCTGATGGGGCCTCTACTGGAAGATGGCCCTACACCGAAGCCTCATCGCTCTATGGGCTATCAGTGCGTACAATATCCGGAACCCTAGCAGGCTGTCTTCCTGGAGGCATCCTCAAAAGAAAAAGGTGTGATATGGTCAATAAGTTATACCTGTGGAGCTAACTCAAAATATCACAAAGAAAACTTTTGAAAACACACACGCAATCAATGTTTTCATGTACTGAGTCAGAAATCAGAAGTCAGGGTCCTGGTGTGTGGATATGTTGCTCGTCGCACCAAAACTGGATTCCCTAAACTGATAACCACACTCACTACACTTAACACTATTACCATTAAAAAGAATTATTAGAGTTATATGTTCTATGGTGGAACCGACTCCTCTGATACCAATTTTTCACGACCCGTCCCCCAGGGCCCATTCCCGGACTACCCCAAGCATGACTTCCATAAGCCAGGGGCTGGAGACCAGCATCGAAAGGCATATTCCCTATAATTGGGAAGGAATTTCCTTTATAAACTATAAACAAACGCAACCAAGAACAAAGAAATATATGAACACAAGTCAACTATATAGAAAGAAGAATATTGAACGAAAAAAGGGGTCAGAATACAAGCCCAATAGTAATTGTACAAGTACAACTGAAATAAAATACAAGTGAAGAAAAATAAATACAGCTACTGGTTCGTCCTCTGAGGTTTTTTATTGAAGGGTAAGTACAGATCGCCACCTCCGCACCCCATGTCCGCCCATATCCTCTATGCACCATCACACTATATGGTCCACCTCCTGGCCCCGTCTAGACGTGGTACCCTCAGCCTCGATCAACGCTCTCTGTCTTCTGCACCAAACACAACAAGGTGCAGGAATAACTCGTGCAGGGGTGAGTATAACGATACTCAGTAGGGACCTCGAGACCCTCAAGGTCTCACAAAATCCTCCAACGATAAACCACAAGGCATGAAATCAACTGACAAGCCTACTTAGGTATATGCCCATACATATACCTAAGTTATCAAGTATACCCATCTCAATCAAGAGGAAAACACAAAGTCAACCTCAAATCCCAAATCTAAACTGTTTACACAATGTAATGAAATACCACAAAGGTAATTACCACATAGGAAAGCCAAACTAAAGAATTCCACCAAGGTATTACCATGATGGAAAGTACCACAAGGTACAGACTCAGCTCATACCAGGTATTTCTTAGGTACGTAGTAGAGATGATTAGATGTAACTACTAAATCATCTTATTCTGTTAAGAGGCTCTACTACTGACCCACACATGATCTCTTGGTGTTGACCCACATAGGATCTCTAGATGCTGACCCACATAGGATCTCTAGGTGTTGACCCACATAGGACCACTCGGTGCTGACCCACAAAGGATTTCTCAGTGCTGACCCACACAAAATCGCTTGGTTCTGACCCACATAGGATCAGTCAGGGCTGACCCACACAGAATCGCTCAGTGCTGACCCACACAGGATTGCTATTCATTCTTAACACCACATCCATCTACTGGGTTAATGTACTAAGCTTGCTCGTCTCTGGTAGGGTCCACTCCCCAAGCCACTGATCGATACTCCAAGTAAAATAAAGTCCCACAAATAAGTAACCCAAAGGACTGCCATGTCTTAGGGGTCTCAACGCAACCGACGGTGCGTCAATCTGACGACCGATCTATAAGTTAATAGCATTTTAGTCCCGATGGCCTAGTTGGATTCGTACTCGATCCAACCCGATCATATCTCAACATTATTCTAATCTCAATTGGGGTATACCAAAGGGACCGTCTTAGTATATGGTTTCCATCACCACAAACGAATCATCAAACGGACGTCTGGTGGAAACGTTATGGCCAAAAGAGCGTAAATGGGTCGAAGTGGGTCCGGGTCTGGTCCGACCCGGTCGGACTGACCCGTTCCGACCTGGCCTGGGCTGACACAGTTTGGGTCAAACCATACCGACCCACTGGGTCTGTCCTAGCCTGTGGTGTGCCCCGACCCACTGGGCAGCCCAGAATGCTGGGTCCGGCCCGGCCCACGCTTGGCTGTCTGACCCGTGCTGGGCGACCCAGCCTGGGTGGCGTGGGGTAGTGCGGAGGTCGTAGGTGCCATGGGGCGGCGGAGACCGCGGTGTCCACAGGATGTAGGAGGCCAAGGGGTGGCGCAATGGACCGCGAGGTAGGCGCAGATGCTGGGGGGGGGGGGGGTTACGGCGGGCCCTGCGGCCGCCCCGCCCCGCTGCCCTCCTCAGCCCCAGTGGCACCCGCAGCCTTTGTAGCCCCTGCGGCCGCCGTGGCACACCGCGCCGCCCAGTGCCGTCCTCATGGCCTCCGTTCCACCATCGCGGTTTCCACACCGCCCTTGCGGTACTCTGTGCCCCTCCGCGGCCTCCGACGCCCCATGACCTCTGCGGCCTCTACCCCTCCGCGGCCTCCGCGCCGCCCTGCGCCTCCCAGGTCGGGCTAGCAAGTCATGCTGTGAAACGTGGGCCAAACCGCCCAGTGCAGGCCAGGCTAGACCCAGCAGGCCAGGCCACACCGCGGGCAGGGCCGAGTCGATCTAACTAGGTTGGACCGGACCCAGACCCACTTTGACCAATTTACACTCTTTTAGACATAACATTGGAACCAGATGTTCGTTTGACGAACCGTCTCTAGCGTCTGAAACCATGGAGCGAGACGGTCCCTTTAGTATACCCACATGATATTTTGATAAAGATGGGATACAGTCGGGTTGGATTGAGCACGAATACAACCGGGGGCTCGTGACTAAAAAGAAAATAACTTACCGACCGAGAGTCCGATTGATACATCATCTATTACGTTGAGACCCCAAAGATGTGGAAGTCCTTTGGGTTAATTATTTGTATTAATTCATGGCAGTTGGAGCATCGATCATTGGCTTGAGGAGAGGACTCTCCTAGAGACCAGAAAGTTTAGTGCGGGAACCCAGTAGCTAGCTGTGATGTGAAGAATGAATAGTGATCCTATGTGGGTCAGCACCGAGCGATCCTGTGTGGGCCAGCACCCAGCGATCCTCTTTGGGTAATAACCTAGAAATCTTATGTTGGATAGCACTGAACGATCCTGTGTGGGTCAGCACCGAGCGATCCTGTGTGGGTTAGCACCTAGAGATCCTATGTAGGTCAGCATCTAGAGATCTTATGTGGGTCATCACCGAGCGATCCGGTGTGGGTCAACAGCCGAGCCTCTTAATAGAGTAATATAATTGAGTAGTTACATCTAATCATCTCTAATACCATACCAAAGAAATATCTGGTGCGAGCTGAGTCTATACCTTGTGGTACTTTCTTTCATGGTAATACTTTGGTGGTATTCTTCTGTGTGGCATACCTGTCTGGTACATACCTTTGTGGTATTTTATTCCTTTGTGTAAGAAATGAAATTTGGGCTTTGAGTTGGACTCTCTATTTTCCTCATGATTGAGATGAGTATATTTGATAACATAGGTATATGTATGGGCATATACCTATGTAGGGTGGTTTTTTTATTTCATGCCTTGTGGTTAATCCTTGGGGGAATTTGTGAGACCATGAGGGTCTCGAGGTGCCTACTGAGAATCGTTATAATCACCCCTGCATGGGCTATGCCCTCACCTTGTTATGTTTGGTGCAAACTATGAACAACGTTGATCGAGGTTGAGGGTACCAGGGCTAGATGGGGCCCAGAGGTGGACCATACGGCGTGACGGTACACTGAGGAGATGGGAGGACATGGAGTGCTGAGGAGGCGATCTATACTTACCCTTCAGGTAGGAACCTCAGAGGATGACCCAGTAGCTGCCTTTATTTTTCTTCAGTTGTATTTTATTTCAGTTGTACTTGTACTATTACTGATGGTCTTGTATTCTGGCATATTTTTACTTTCAACACTCTTTTTTTCTATACAGTTGACTTGTGTTTGTATCTTGATGTGTGTTTGGTTTCATATGATTACAGGCTATAAAGGTAATGCCTTCCCAGTTATAGAGAATATTCCTTTCGATGCTAGCCACCAGCCCTGGCCTATGCAAGGTAGCCTTGGGGTAGTCACGACACGGGCCTCGAGGTACGGGTCATGACAAAAACACACACCATATTTATTAAAAAATTCTTTACATAACCACGACATTCCCTCGTACTTATAATTGCATTGTATAACCGGAGGACATAATGTGAAAGGTGTGATCTATGATGCCCGGTAAGAGAGTAAACAAGGTATAACAAGAAGAATACAGTTCATGTTAGGCAATAGGAATATCAATGGAGCATAAAAGATCATGAACATAAAAGAAACATGTAGCATGATTATAATAACATGGAAATGTGGAAACAACATTTAACATGGAATTACCATGAGCCAAGGCTAATTGCACAAGGACCATGATTAAAGACTCACTGCCCATGAAGCATGTGTAAACCATCATTTCCCTTGAATTATCATGAGAAAACACCCATTAAACATGATGTATCATGATTCTATACATTACCCAATTCATTAGAGCACATGGCACATCCATCATAATCATTCCATTTGATGCATAAGTGTTCCACATAGATCATACACCATTGATTTATTAACATTATAATTCGTTACAAAAATAACAAATATGTTATACATAAATTTATTTCCTCAATCAAAAAGTACATGTTCATAAAGGTGAATACCCTTTATAGGGGAGTGGGTATGGTATTCACTACACTATGATTTTGGCATGGAAATTTTGGTGTAATTTAGATTGTATAACGACGTCAAATAGATATTCGTAAAATGCTTTAATGAGAGTGAAAAGGGTCTCTTACCATTTATTCATTAAATGGATAGTATGGGGATAATTGGACATAATATACCACCATATGTAATGGAATTTTGATTTATAATATAAAATAATTTCATTAATGTAATTGAGGAGATAGAAATTCCTTACATGATTTCGGTATGGTAACATGTGTACATGGAAGGCACCGATGATAGAGAAAGGGGTATCTCATCAGTCAAACATAAAATGAATAGTATAGGGGAGGTGCTAAATCATACCCCAACATTTATAATTTAAAATAAAATGGAAAGACAACATTATTAAACTTATATAAAATGAGAAAGGAATGAATCCATTACTTGGAAGTGTGATCCCGAAGGCTTTAGAGGGGCTTGAAAGAATATTTTAGAGAGAGTAGGGCAGAGGTTGGATGAAATACAAAGGCTTTTAGTGAAGAGGAAGTGGGATCTTGGGTGGGTTTATATAGAAAAAGAGGTTGAATTCATTATTATTTAGGTTTGGGACACCACACATTAAACTAATCAAAACCACAAACCAAACCATGGTTTTTGCCCCTGGTTTTTACCAAATGGGAGAGGAAAACATTATATAATAAGTAAAATGGAAGAAATTCTTAAAATAATAGGGTTGAATATGTGGAGGTGAGTCACACTCTCAAGGGAATCCATTAAAATAGCTAAAATGTTTTATAAGACTTGAAGGGTCCATTAAGGCTTTGTAAAATAAATAAAACAAACAAAAAATCACATTATTTTAATGACAAAACAAATATTGAATGAACATAATGTTTATATTATTTTATTACATCACTATTGTGTCATTATGATATCATAAAACACATTATATATTTAAACGATATTTAATTTTTACCCAAAAATTCATGTCACTGAAAATTAAGAAAATTTCACCATTGGATAATTTCAAAATCCTGATTCAAAAATAATATTAATTTTATCCAAATAATTTTCTAAAGATGTGAATTTTCACTTTTAAAATAAAAACCTATATTTATCTAAAATTCCTGGGTTTTGAAAAAAACATCATTCAAACCTTAATAAAGATTACAATTTTATTCATAAAAAATATACGATCTTTTATATTTAATAAAAAGTAATTTAATAATAATAAGAAATATTTTATTAAAATTTTATTGAATTAAAAAATCCATTAATTTATCAATATATATTTTTTTGTTTAATATTAACTTAAAATACTATTTGTTCTCTAAAAACTTTTTACAAATTAACAATACTAAAATAAATGTATAATATTTATTATATATAAAAAATAATTCACATAATCATAGCGCTAAGGTCTTGTTACACAACCCCTTGTAACACCTGAATAATACCGAAGGGAAAGATGTGCGATGGTGACCGACTCTTTGGGTGGCTTAGAAAACGTTTCTCACGTGGTAATCTCTATCAACTTCCACTTCTCCCATATGCAGTTTTGATTGAGCTTAACTTTTTGAAACTCGGATTGGGTTTGGTCCAGTGTGAAGCCGAATGACGCCACCTCCTTCCCGAGCTCCAAAAAATGGGCTTCATATGGGGAAAGTCTACTTGATGAGGCCATAGCTTCCTTTTTATCAGTAGATTGGATTTGTTAAATCCCTATATTTATACTAATCATGTGAACACTGTTCAATGACTATATTAGCAATGGTCACAATACATAACAGTATTTTATAAATCAAAAAACACAAAACCAAAGAAGTGAATATTATATATAATCATTTTACATAATAAGACATTGAATCAGGTTAAGAGGAAGTTTCATTATTGAATGTTTGAGTCATTACAATATTCCCTAAAACATTACATACATTTCAATAATTTTAAAATGTATTTAACTACATATAGGTAATGGTGGTACCTATAATGTTAGTATTAGAGAAATATGTGATTGAATTAAACATACTTATATGATTAAACCAAAAACCCTTCAGAATGGGTTCCATATTTCCAATATGTACGGTAAGAAAACTCACTATTACCATCATACCTGCAAAATCTAACCATTGTGAATAATCCTTATAACCACGACACAATACCACGATGACAAATAAAACATGAATAACACCTATCCCTATTTAAGAAAAATAATTCACCAAAATCTCCCTAGAAACCAAGCCATTAAAAATGGAATGAAACAAATAAAAAATGGATGTTTTAAATCTCATCACTCTAAAAGTAGGAAAACACCTTCAAAATGATCATTTATCCCTCCTCTTCCTCCCATAAGGATCTTGCTATAAAACTCCAAGAACTATGCTCAATAAAATTCCCATTACCATTCTATAGGCCACCAAGGTTATAAAACCAAATCCTAAAATGGTTGTATCACATAAAATATAAAGTATTATTCACCATAAGAAAGATTAAATCTAAAAATCTACCCTAATATAGGATTAAATTTGAACACATGTATGTTTAACCCAAACAGTTGTGCTCCTTCATGATAGAATACTATCTATGACCTTATCCCTACAAGGGTCTCCACCATAGCTTAAAAAATGGCCATTTTAATCTTTAGAGAGTGAAAACCCAACCCTCTATCTCCAAACCACCTTTAAACAACTAATCAACACATCCAAATCCTGAGAAATCAAAAAATAAAGTCCTTGGAAGGTCCAAAACAATTAAATTCATACTATATTTTATGTAATCTTTCATCATTGTTAAAATGTATATTTATTTAAGAAAAATGAATTTTCAAATTCCAATGAATATGAACATTTCATATTTTTTTATTGTATATATCTAACATTTAATCATAAATATTAATAATTAATATGAAAAATATATTTCAAATATTTTTAATAATTAAATTATAAAATATTAATAATTTTAAATATTAACATTTTATATTACATTGTTATATACTTTATAAATATTTTGAGAATAAAAAAATTAAAATTAAAAATATAAAACCTAAACATAAAATATAATAGACAATGACATACCCTACTTCATTTCCCATGCCATAGAGTAATTCTATATCATTAGCCACCAGGATATTATTATCCAATAATGATGTACAATGATGGGTAAACCAAATTTTCTTTTATTTTTTTTGTGTTCAAGTTGCTGGAACAATTATCTTTATAAAAATATTCCATGAAAACAAAATTCTACGTTTTTTAATATTACACAAACACCATTTTCTCTATAATAAGGAACTATCATGTTCTCCAATTTGGACATTCCTATCCAACTCATGTCATAGTCAATATTATCTCACAATATTTTCATGGTAAAATTATAAATGATTAAATATTTTCATGACATGAAATTACTTAATGATGGAAATAATGTCATTGTAATTTTATCTTTGAAATCCTATTCTTTACAAGACTGAAAATAATTCTAAAATAAAATCTCATGGAAGTGTATTTGATGCCAATGAATATTTTTTGACGAGATAATTTATTTGTTGGTAGTGGAAATAAATACTAAAACAAATATTATAATAGCCAACCCCTGAAATGTTTGAATTGTATGAATGTAATATAAATTAAATGCACACTTTTTTGATGGTGAATCATCACTCAAAATTTCACTAATGAAGATACCTAAAAGAAACCAATATAGTCCAACAATTTAAGAATAGTTCACAGTTCATGTGAATTTAGTAACACTTAGTAATGAATTCTATCTTACCCATGACATAAATTAATCTTAGTAATAAAGGGAAGAGTGAAAAGAGAGAGATATATTATTAATGAATTTTTGAATGATCACATCACCGTATTGGAATCCCTATGTTATGATCTCATTTTGTAATAATCCTTAGATTCTCTAAGAAAACCAAAAGGAATGATTATTACTCATATGTTTATCAATCATATCATAAGTTATAACTCTTTCATCGTTTGAAACTTAAACTCTAACATTTATAATTTAATATTTATTTTGCATCCTAATACAGCTTAAGAGGGCGGTGAATCAAGATGTGAGGTTTTTATCACATTTTTTAGTATCTTGTTCACATAATGATAGGAACACATTAAACCTATAATAGTTATGCAATTTCTAACATAAAAATAATAAATAAATTAAAACAAGGGATGTTAAGTTTTACATGGATTTCTATTATGGATTATTCTAATGAGAATACAAAATATAGTGTGTCGGTGTACCAAAAACCACTGTTCTTCATTAGTTATATGGAAATAATTTTAATATCACATTCAATAAATTATACGATAACTACCATTAAAATTAATTTCAATGAAAATTGAACTTCTTAATTTACAAGACTTCAACATACTCCTCCCTTGATCACTTCTTCAGACAGATGTGTCCCCATTTTATCAACCTAAAGTTTACTTCAATATCATCAAGAATGTGAAGGGTATTTTTCATCGTGGATACCTAAATAATATGAACCATTTAAGTACTTTATCATTATAATTATCACCAGAAATATTTACTCAAATAATACCTTTCACATATCTCCTATGCAGTATATGCTCAGTTAGGTTCACTGATAAATCTTCTACCATATACCTTTTTCTAAGGTATAGTTATCCAGGGTATATTTACAAAATTACCTTTTTTCTTCTTCATTCACCCTGGTATATTTCCTCTAGAATAATTCTCTTAACTCCCTTAACATAACTTCCTTCACACTAGTATATTCACTCAGTTATTGTTCATGGAACACCCTTTTTATAGATGCATTCCCTAAACATATAAATTTTTATAATACTTCCAAATTATATTTTCTCACTTTCCTGGTTTGTAAAACATTCTTTATATTTATTCCTTCTTTAATTCAGGTTTACAGAATTGTATTCACCCAGATATCTTTACTATAGTATCATTTACATGAATCTCTTCACAAAACATACTTATTAACAACTACTCCTTTAAACCTTCACTGAATATTAATTATAGTTATTATGGAATTGATAAGATGATATCAATTTTAAAATCCTAGACCTTTTACAAGATGTTCATGGTTCTAAATTTTACAGTGCTTCATTCAAGCAATTGAACATCTATTATATTAAACTAACATGAACATACTAAATATTATAATTCTAAAACTTAGAAAATATTTTACTAGCTCTATTCTTGACTAAAAAGAATCACCTGACTATAGAATTTCTATACCACCATAATTTTCACCTTGACAAGTATTAAAATAGTTTTAGTATCCTAGAATTCCGTCCTTTATACTGAAATAAACTTTAAAATTTCTCTATATTACATATAGTCTTCTAATTCCTATAAAAAATATCACACTATCTCAAAACTACTTGTTAAACTGAAAAATGGATTTAAAAAAATGAACATATGAATATTAATCTCTAGCATGGATCACCATGTTTCAAACCACCCCATTTATTTTTTCAAAATAAAAACTGAAATTAAATTTCAGACAAATGCTTTTGAACTTCCATATGATAGTCTAATATTTAAACAATCACTCTAATTCTATGTGAGAATTGATTTATGTAAAAAAAGAGTTCAAGAGATTTTTCAATGACTCATGTAATTTATCATTAAAAATTCCTTTTATTATTATTATTATAAATTATGAAAAAATTAATAGAAGCCCCAAAACACCGGGGATGTAAATGATGAAGGCATAGGGTATCACCCCTAAAATGAGGTTGCAGTCATTAGTTAAGGATCTAGTATGACAATACACCATTATACAATCACTTCAGTCCCCTTTTCAAGAAAAAATATATTCTACATAATTTCCCTCCCTCCAAATGTATATAACACAAATATATTGATTAATGAGGTTAATGAAATTTAAAATCAAATAAATTAGTTCCCATGGGAAGTTATGGATGCCGACCAACACCCTTGAATTCTACCCCACCTAAATATTATTGATGTTGTAGAGACTATATGAAGAAAGACTTATGGACATCATGCTATCCTCGATACCCAATGAAGTTTTCATACCATAGAATATGGTGAATCCAATAATCATAGAGCCTTTGTGACCCCTAATGAGACCTCTCTCTCTCTCTCTCAGGAATCTAGAAGATCATGATCCATCGACATTCACTTTTAGTCCCATTCAAGGAAGTAAACATTTTACCCATCTGCATAAAATATGGTGACCCCTTTCTCTTCTATTAGTGGAAACTCAATGAAGCGTTTTTCTAAGCCTTGCATAAGATCCTAAACTATTTATGAGTAGCCCTAGTTCCATAACACATGACACGACGTGAGTCTTAAAGAATAGGTAATTGAACTTTACACCTTCCTAAGAATTGTTCCTCACCTCTCATACAACCATGCACACCATGGTGAATTTGAGACTATGAACCTTGGTGTTTACAACCTAATGGTCATCCCCACAGTACTAGCCTATAATGAATTGGGTTACTAAATCACATCCACTTACAAGCCCCATATCCTCTTCTATAAAGTTCCATAGACCGATCACACAATCTCTTTTGATGAATGGGTACCAAATAGTTTCAGTGGTTATTATTTCAAAACATCTACATCTCAAAAAAGAGTGACCCCTCTTTTATACATGTTGTCATCAGTGGGAAGTGCATGATTACTCCATTGCCACATGAAAATGTTCTATTTAGGTGGCATCTCCTTGAACCACATTTTTTAATCTCAATCATCATTTTCATTTTTTTAGTTCAAAACCATGAAAATATGAAATATTAAAAAATCCTATTAGATATATTGAATAAATTCATCATTACAGATTTTCATTCATGAATATGTTATTAGGCATCCGTTTCTATTGGGGGTCGAGAGTAGAGTTTGTAATTCCATGGTGACAAATAGATTTTATAAAATAAATACCTAGAACTAGACACCCTAATAAATGAATAACCACACTAGAATAGTTCTCTCCATAGTAGTTTATGTCATTGTGACCCACTACTCATCAGAAATAATCTTCTAGAATCTGAAAGTGATTGATCATTCACTTAGACATCTTCACATTCTCCTAGGTAGATCTTCCCAAAGAGACCTCTTTAGTAAAACACTGACCTTTTCTGGATATGTATGATGTTTGTATACAACTACTCTTTTCTCCTTCCTTTGAGTGATTTTTTTTGTTTTACATTAGGCTGCGTTTGGGTTAAAATTTGAGAAAATTGGAAGTGAGAAGAGAGGTTCGTGGTTGGTTCACAATTTTTCTAAACCATGCACCCCATCCATGAAAACTGTGCTAACCTAGATAGTGGGGATATGCACGGTTGGTGAATGATTTGGATAAATGTGTACTTCCAAAAGAAAATACATGAACTCTAACAGTGGAACATGTTTAGTCACACAGTTAGGTGTAATTGTTTTCCCCTGACTAGCTAACCAAACATGACTTTTTATGTAACCTTAAAATTAAATTTTTAATTTCCCAGACAGATTAATAACTCCCAAATAGACCCCAATTTAATCCTATATGATATTCTATAATTTTTGTGCCTTGTGGATGGATTCCAAGTCATCTAGACCTCAATTCTTCATTATTCAAATCCCAAATACAAGATCTACACCTCTCCAGGAAAGTTAATCTAATCCTGCTTGATTTCCCAATCCTTCTGCATTTCTTTTCCATTCAAGAAAGTGGTTCTTCCTCATAATTATATATTTATATATCTATTTGATTTTGTGGATCATGATACAAGATTTTATATGTATATCTTTTTTTAAGAAATCTTTGTTTATTTAATCCCGATTTAGGGTTTCAAATATGGATCTCATTCTATGTCATTGTGCTGCTCAGATTCTTGGGAATTTCGTTGGGAGACTACTTCTCAAAGAATCTAAGTAGTTGGACTTTAATTCAAATAAAAAATTCTTTATTTAAATTTCTTATATGTAATGCCATGATTTATATTAGATATATAGAAATTGGGTTCTTTATTGAATTGATTAATTTTGTGAATTAATTAATTGAGGAGATTTGAAATTTGAGATTTTAGGAATTAGGGATTTGGAGATAATAATTGTAGAATTAATTATGAGGTGTATAGATAGTTTATTTGAGATAATAATTGATTAATTAATTATGATTTATTGAGACCGATAATTGGGATAATTGATAGGGGAATTTGTTAAGGGTTTATATGATTTTTTATTTTTTAAGTTAACTAATAGATTGTTTGTATTACAATAATTGTTGAATTAGTAATGGAATTGAGGTGGATAATTAGTTATTGAATTAATTAAGTGTTATGAATGGTAAAATGGTTCTTTCATTTTGAAACAAATAATGGGAACATGTCCATTCTAATGTGTAAGGTATTAATTGTAACATGGTTATTTAGTTGTGAAATAATGAATGGGAATATGGTTATTCTAATGTATAAGGTACAAATGGTATCATGGTCATTTAGCTGTGAATTAAAGAAATAGAACATGGTCATTATATTGTGTAATGAATTAATGGTAACATGTAAATTCAAGTATGAGTTAAATAATGATAACAATGGTATCCTGATATATGATATCCCTCATATACACATTGGGCTTTGGCACAAGACAAAGCAGGGATTGAGGTTCAGCTGTCTATGAAAATTTATAGGTCTATATGGTTAAATAATGAGTAATTGATAATTTAATAAATGTTTACTTATTCAATGTAATTATTTTTTTTATATAAATGCATAAAATATTATTTTAATGGATATTGTTTTAGATGATGTTTGTGATGGACTATTGAGTTGTGTTCAGACCTGACACTGGGTACTTGATCTCTCCATGAATATACTTTTTTTTCTTTTTGGAAAGATTAAGGGAAATGTAACTATGTTAGATGGATTATATGGGATGGAGCATGGATGATGGAACTATAAATTATTTTGGACCCTCATGGGGGAGTATTCAATTCATTTATTTTGGGATTATTTTTAGACACTTGACACATACACTGGCATTAAATATTTTATTCTTCTTTTTGATATTGTATTTTTAGTCTTGTCCATCATGTGATACTTTTATAAAATGATTGCATTTTATTTAGTTTGTTTCTTATTCTATACTAGTGTATTTTCTCTGATAAAATAGTGTATAGTCCCCCATGATCAATATATCACACCTTTAATGCTAATCATAATCCTCTAGTGTATAGGGAGGTGAACCTAAGGTCATGTGATCAACTATCTCAGGGTATTGCTGTGTGGCACCCACGTAGGTACATTAAAAAGTGGTATAATAGGGTTTTTTATTTTATTTTTTATTTTTTCTTAAAATTTGGGTATGTTAAATAGGATACTAGGAAGTATAAGGCCTTAGTTATGATCTTGGGCATGTGAGTGGATGATCCATGAATTGGGGAGAACACAAGTAACCAAGGTGGGGATCGTTGTTTTTATTGTATGCTATTATAGTTGAATAATATTTCAACATGGGTGACTGACATATTGTGTGATGTGATTATTGTTTCTGAGATTTTTGGAGAATTGAATCATGGACCTGTATGTGAGAGTTTAGTGTTCATGCATCATTATAGGTTCATAGGGTTGTTATGACATGCATCATTTTAGGAATTCATGGGAAAATGGGTTATGGGTATGTTGTTGACAATGAAATTTATTTCCTTATGATAATTGAAATGGAAGTGGTGCCCAACATGAAATTGAGAAATATTGTAAAATGAAGAAATATGATAATAAATGGGTATCAATATGGGAAACATGAATAATAAAAATGTGTTCACCATTGGTAACTTGGACCTATGTGAAGGATGGTTAAGGGTAGTGATAGTGCCCCATTTTTTATAAAATGGTGAGGTTTGGGGAAATTAATTATTGCAACATATTGTATTTACCATAAATGTGTTAATTTTATGAAATGTGTACTAAGATTTTTTTTGGAATTATATAGATATGCCTTTGTGATGATGGTTGTTAAGAGGATGAAATGATATTATAGATATAGGTGACCTACCCGTAGTGAAGCTTGAAGCACCAATAATTCCTAGTGAGGAAGGAGAGAAGTTCTAATAGAACCTTTCCCAATTCATACACTTCATGGGAAGAGGCCAAGGGTGGGTTTTAGGGAGAATTTATTATCTGGAAAGGTTCCAGTTTCAACACCCTAGGAATTTTACCGGCAAGGGTGTACCCAAGGGAGATGAGTTTGGTGTTGAGTTCATACAGACTATAATTGTCCACTTAGAGAATCCTATAGAGAGGATGGTAAAATTTATTTCTTATATGCTATGATGATAAGGGAAGCATTGTTGTGGAATTTAGGTATATACTAATCATGATGATGGTATGTTATGGAAATACTTATTGGGACATTTCTGGAGAACATATATCCCAAGATGCTAATGCATGAAAGGGAATCTGAGTTATTGTGTTTGAATCATGGGAGTATGTCTATGAAAGACTATGTAGGATTATTTACAGTATTTCAATGTTTTTCTCCAATGATGGTAGGGGACAAGAAATCTACATCGATCAATTTTTAGGATGGTATCAATGTGATATTAAGTCCAATGTTAACCTTTTTTAATTAATGAATTATATTGAGGTGGTGGATTAGCCTCTCATAGATGAAGGGAACATGAAGGAATATTTCAGTACATGATTGATAGTTTTAACTACATGATCAAGTGGTGTGAATCTTGAGAGTAGGAAGCATTGCTGCAACAACTTTAATCTGGGAATTGGGAAACAAAGTAACAAGATATAGGGATCACTTGCACAATACCTTAATCGAGTGGTCTTTCACAAGTGTAGTAGGATGGGACACTTCTGAGGATAGTGATGCTAACCACTAGTAGAGTTTCATTCTTGTGAAAGTATGGGACATCTATAAAATTTTATATATGACCCAATGATAAATAGATAGTAAGGTTGTATCTTTGTAGAACTAGAGTGTATTAAGGGGATCATCCACACGATATATATCTGGTAGCTGGAGTTCAACTAGATACGGTGGTATAGGTGGTGTACATGGATCTTCGGGGAAAGAGTGACTATATCATCAGCGTAGTTCAACATGTGGGAGTCAGACTACATCGCAAGGAATAAGGGCCTAATAGTTTCATGATATTAAGCCTACAATTATGGATAATGAGGTTGGACCATCGATAGTGATATGTACTATTCATATAGCTCTACTCTAGCTAGTGTGTTTTTTGAAACGGGGGGATCTCATCCCATTTTTTTGTGAAATACATGTTAATGGATTGAGCCTAGAAGTGAATTTCATGAGCTGGGTGCTGATAATAGACACACCTCTGGGAGTATTATTTAAAGAAATTTTCTTATGAAAGGGGTGTTCTCTCGATGTTAGGGAGTGTCACTTTCTTTGGGATCTTTATATCATAGGCATGTTAGTCTTCGACCGAATTATTAGTATAGACCGAATAGTAGCATACAAATCCCACCTATATTATTATTGGAGGAGCATTACATTTACATCACCCTTGGGTGAAAAGTATATTCACTGTGGAGAGAGGGATATCTAGGAAAGTTGAGTGGGGACTATTACTCAACAACTGGGATATCTAACTTCCCAGGTTTCTATTTTATTTCTTGCTTAAGGAGGTGTAATGTGAGATGACTTTCCCCCCATTGTCGATAGATTTTATGATATCTTTCCTAAAGATTTCATAGGGCTTCCACCTATGAGAGATGTGGAATTCACCATCAAGTTCATTCATGGGGTAAAGACGATTTTTGTTCCACCATATAGAATGGAACCTATAGAGATTCAAGAGCTCGGGAAATATATAGAGGACTTGGAGGATAAGGGATTCACTTGTTTTATTATGTCATATTAGGGTTCACCAATGTTGTTTGTAATGAAGTCTGATGAGAAACTACATATGTGTATTGATTATTGGATATCAAACTTGATTAATGTGAAGATCTTGTATCCTAGACCACATATTGAAAATTTTATTGACTTTTTTACCTGAGATTATGAGTTCTCAAGGATCAACATGACATCAGGGTAACATTAGCTAAGTGTTCAAAATTCCGATATAATGATGATTTCTTTCAGAAGAAGGTTTTCACTATATGATTTCATCTCAATTCCAATTGGTTTGATGAACACACCAGCAATGTCTTAGGACATGATGAATAGGATCTTATATCTGTAGGTAGATCATCTTGTTGTGATTTTTTTGTATGATGTATTTGTGCACTCCAAGACTCATGAAAATAATTTCCATCATCTTAACATCATCCTATGTAAACTGAGAGATAATCAACTATACACCAAGAAATCTATGTGTCAGTTTAGGATTGATTAGGTACACTTCTTAGGTCACATCATATTGGAGGAAGGAGTGTTAGTGGACCCAGATAAGATTCAGAAAGTAGTTTCTTGAGGGAAACCCATGATCATGTTCGAAATCATTAGCCTTTTGGGGTTAGCTGGTTATTACGTGAGGTTCATATAAGAAAACCCACAATTGTAATATCCCCTTATTGGGTTGACCAAGCTTGTGATAATTTTTTAATGTTTAGAATCATGTGAGATTATTATATAGGTGCTAAATAAGAACTTGACATCAACACTGATCATGATCCTACCTGATCTAGGTGAGGAGTACGCGGTGTTTTGTGATTCTTCTAGGATTTAGACATGAAGCTGTATTGGTGCAAGTAGATTGAGTTGTCATGTATGGGTCTTTACTGTTGAGGAAACCTGAACATAACTCTCATACACACCATCTTATATTGGAAGTAATAGTTTATGCTTTAACGTTCTGGAAATATTATGTGTTGGGTGTGTTGTTTATTATGTATATTGATTACAAGAGCTTAAAGTACATTTTTTCATAGAGAGACCTAAATCTTCGACAATGGATATGGTTTGAGTATATGTAGACTTTTGATTTCAAGTTATCATATATGATTGAAAATAGGAGCAATGTGGTAGATTATTTGGGTATAAAAACTCAGGCTCGGGTAGTTCAAGAGTCTAGTGCTGAGTAGAAGATGAAGACTTTACTGGCTAAGATGAACATTGTGGTTCAAAAGACTCAGGGGTAGGTGAATATTTTATAATTTTTATTGGAATATACACTTTTTGAGATGGATCAGGGATATATAATATTAGGATACAAAGTGTTTTACCTTGAGGGAATGCATTTATAGAGGGGATAATTATTTGGATTAGAAGATAGATGAGGATGATATCATCTAATTCATGAATCAGGTTTTTTATTAAAATCATGCAGGAGGACCTGATGCATGAGTTTCATGCATCAGAATAGGTAGTACATCTTGGTGAGACTCAAATCTACCATGATATGTGCTGATATATTTGGCGGTTAGACCTGAAAATGGAGATATAAGGTTTCATAACATGATGCTAAACATGTCACCAAGTGAAGGCCGATCATCAATGCCTTGTAATTTTGTTACAATCGTTTACATTCTATAATGGATGTGGGATGTCGTTACCATGGAATTTATAGTGGGTATCCTGAGGATGCCTCGAAAGAATGATGATATTTGGGATATCGTGAACATAGTGACAAAGGTATCACATTTCCTACCCATATAGGAAATATTCTCAGTGGAGTAGTTGGGAGAACTGTATGTTAAAAAAATAGTTTGTCTATATGGGGTTCCAAAGAATATTGTTTCAGACCGTAAACTATGTTTTAGTTTTATCATTCATAAAGGAGTTGCATATGATGATTGGTACCTATGTTTTGTTGAGTATGTATTTCCTCCCACAGACATATGGGTAGTTGGAGCATACTATACAAGTTCTTGAGGATATACTACAGACTTATGTTATAGAATTTTCCAGGTCTTGGGAAAAGCACCTAGAACTATTGGTGTTCTCTAATAACAACAGTTATTAGGAAAATATTCATGTGTCACCATACGAGTCTATTTATGGCTGGACATGTAGGTCATCTCTATACTGGATGGAGGCATGCGATTTTGAGCTATGGGGACCATGTCTTACACAAGAGATGATAAAACACATGTAACTAATTCAGAAGGAAATGGTTGAGGCTAGGAGTAGGAAAAAGTCATATACTGATAGACGATGATGACCACTATATTGTATAGATGATGAGCATGTATTTCTTCAGGTGTCACCTAGGTTGGGTCACTACATGATATAAAGATAGAGAAAGTGGGAACCTAGGTTCATTAGATTGTTTGAGGTAGTGGATAGAATCAATCTAGTGATGTACCGATTGAATCTTCCATAGATATATATTGCTATGAATGATGTTTTCCATGTGTCTCAACTATCACAGTGTCACCCTGAAAATTCTCATTTGATAGATGTAGTTGATTTTGAGCTAGAGACTCTTGCATACTTTTATATACTTTTGATAAATGTGTTGGATCATAGTGGGAAAATTTTTTGGGGGAAGACCATTCCGATAGTGCATGTATTTTGGAAACATGGATGTGTGTAGGAGGAAACACGGGAAAGGGGAGAAGATAAAAAGTATCGATAGAACAATCATTTTGACTGAGAATCATAGTGATGATTGGGAGTGCAGCTTGAGGATGAGCTATAATAATGTGGGGAGATTATAAAACATGGACTTTTTCTAGGGATGTATTGGTATCATTTTATGGTACTCTTTTTCCTTTTGTTGAGTACTTTTTTTGGGTTTTACTTTGGGGTATTTTAAGGTGAAAATATTAGAAAATAGGATTTTATTTGGGAAGTGTATAATTGGAACATGGTTTTCCAAAACAGTGCACCCCATCCCATCAAAATATACAACCTTGGATAATAGAGATTTTAATGGGTGGAGTAGTGTTTGGAAAAATGTGTGACCTATAAAGACAAATCACGAAACACTATATTAGAGGTGCATGATTAGGTACACGGTTAGGGTAAACTATGCACCCCATCCCATCTAACTGTACAAAATTTTTTAAGCCACATGAAAATTAAAATCTAAATTTCCCAAGCCACCAAATTAATCACAAATTGAGCCCCATTCAACCCTATACAATATTCCATTATTTGGGATCTTCCCAGAGGTATTCCAAGACATATAAACATTTTTTCTTTATTATTCAAATCTAGAAACGAATATATACACCTCTCCCAGTAGGTGAATATGATCCTATATGGGTTTTCCATTCCACTTCCTTCTTTATCCATTAAAAAAATTATTCCTCCCATTTTGTTTAGATATATATATGATTTTTTGGATTTATATATAGGATTCTAGATATAGATCTTTATTTAAGAGATCATTATATTTTAATCAAGATTTTTGGTTTTATTTTCAGATATCATTATACTTCATTGTGCTACTCAAATTCTATGGATTTCCATTGGAAGATTTCTCATCAATGAATCAAGGTAGTTGGTATATAATTCAAATCCCAAAGTATTTATTTACATTATGGTTATGTAATTTTAGTATTTTTATTTGATATTTTGAAATTGTGGTCTTGATTTAATTAACTAAATTAGTGAATTAACTAATTGAGGAGATATAAAATTGGGGATTAATTGAATTATGGATTTGGAGATAATAATTGTAGAATTAACTATAAGGTATAGAGATAATTTATTTGAGATAAATTATTGATGAATTAATTATGAGTTACTGAGTTTTATAATTGAATAATTAATTATGGATATAATTATAATATTTTGAGTTGTGGATATTGATTAATTAATTGATGAATTTGTTAATGAGTTTGACATACTTAGTTAATTGGTTAATTAATTAAGGGGGTTTATTTTAGTATTTAATTATTCAGTCATATAGTGGATTGGTTTTGTTTAACTAATTATTGAATTAGTAATGAAATTAATGTGGATAATAAATTGTTTAATTGATTACTTGTTATGAATTGTAATATGGTAATTTAGTTGTTAAATATAAAATAAAAACATTTTAATTATAATGTGAAAGTCATGAATGCTAGAATGTCCATTTAGTTACGAAATAAAGAATGAGAACATAGCCATTATAATGTGTATGGTATGAATGTTAACATATTCATTTAGTTGTGTATTATAGAATGGTAAAATAGTCAATATATTGTGTAATGTATGAATGGTAACATGGGAATTCAATTATGAATTAAAAAATTATAAAAATGAAATTCTAATTTATGATATTTTTCAGACATACTTTGGGAACCGTCTTGAGACAAAGTAGGGAATGAGGTACTTGTGTTTATAAGAACCTGGGGTTTTATGTGGTTCAATAAATATTAATCGATAATGTGATACGTATTAAATTATGCATTGTAATTGTTTTATTTATATAGATTAATACTCTATTATTTGACTAGATATTGTATTAAACATCATTATTTACAGACTACCGAGTTGTATTCACACCCTACACAATCTTCTGATCGGTACCTGAATAGAATTTTTATTTTATAGAGCAGTTACGGAAAATCTCCCTCTGTTAGATGGATGATACGTGTGTAGATGATGGAACCAGACATGATCCAAGGCTTACTTGGGGGAGTCTTCAGTGTCTTGATTTTTGGTTTCATTTTAGACACTTGACACTTACATTGGTATGACATATTTTATGCTTATTTTTGATGTTGTATTTCTAGTTTTTTCTATATTGTTATAGTGGTTCTTTCAAATTTTTATTACGTGTTATTCAGTTATTATTTCTTATTTTCAACTAGTGTATTTACATTCATAAAATAGGATATTTTTTCCCCATTATCGATATATCAGACGATCAATTATAGTCGAAAGCCTCTAGTGTACAAGGAGGCACACCTGAGTTCGTGTGACTAACTAGTTCAAGGCACTGACATGTGGTACACAGGTCAGGAAATTCCGACTTTTCACTATAATTATCTCTCATAAATTTATCCCACAACATTTTCATTTAAATAACCCACCTTTTGTAAAGATCGATTAAAATAAATTCCACATGGATAATATATCCCCATGAATTTCATACCACGTACCCCCCACGAATGAGAAAATTTTAGCACTTAAACCACATCTTAGGAATCATAGTCATTCTCTAGAAATCTATTGAAATATAGAATAATAATTCCCCCATTTGATAATTAACCCAAATATAAATAACAATCCAATAAAGAAATACACCATATAAAGCATGAGATTAAAATAGGGATAAGGGATTTATTCTAACCTCCTCATGCTGAGGGATGTCATTGAACACTGAGGTTGAAGTGAAGTATTTCAAACGAAAGTGCGGATAATGGTTTAGTTATGATATTAATCACTTTCTAAACTGTTCCAATATACCCCATTATGATCATTCCTTTCTCCACCTTTTCTTTGATAAATTGTTATCCAATCTCAGTATTCCAAGAATGAGAGTGAAATATTGGAATTTTTTATGATTTATATTGAACTCTTATTGTCATAAAATTTTAATATAGGCTATTTCACTTACTAAAAAATATCCTCCAACTATTTCTTCATCCATTGAAGATTAGTGGATGATTTAGTTGATAATATGTGTTCTCCTTATATTGTAATCAATGTCGTTATTTTCTGTTTTTAACTCAACTATTATATACATTTACTAACAATAAAGATTGATCAATCACTTATGGACCTAAGGATTACTAAATCGCCAACCCAATCTATAATATAAAATAATTATAATTATTATTCATTTATGTAAGAACCCGGTTCTTATTTTTGAGATACGGGTTTCTTCCTTTCTCTTTTCCTTAAGTGTTTTTGAGAAAATAAGGAAAATGGGGGAAAATCCTAAATTTTCGGACTACACGCCGTGTACTTTTTCCACACGCCATGTACTTTGGCCGCATGGGATAAGTACATAGGGTGTGTAGCCTTGTTGGTGACTAAAGGTGTAAAAACTAACTACATGCAATGTAGTGGTCTTTTACGCGCCGTTTAGTCAGTCGGCAGACGAAACAGTAAGGCAGTGGAAACAACCACCAGCTGGGTGACAGTACACGCCATGTAATCGGGAATACACGCTGTGTACTCATGTCGGCAGATGAACAGTTTGGTGGTGCCGCCAGAGGGAAAGTTAAATGAAGGGAGTACACACCGTGTACTCAAAATTACATGCCGTGTACTTTGTTTTTTTTCTCTTAAAATGGACAGTAGACAACCCTGTTCATATGGAAGGCTTATAACCAGATGGGAGCTTGGGAGAGGACGAATGAACCTTCATGGACCTCCAGATCGAGCGTCGGTAATCCGTTTCCACTTCCGTCGATCACGTTGGAACCGCATGGGTAAGCCCTCCAATCTCCTTGCGTAGTTCTTGCCAATTCTTCCTCTAATGGAAGTTATTTGAGTTTCAATGGGTTTTCTTTTACGTCAGATCTACGTCATTATTGGGAGTTTAGAAGGCGTCATTCGGGTATACCGTTCTTCGGTGTTTAAGGTAGGTGGATTGGTGGTTAATTTTCCAATTGATGTGCGTTTTTGTGTATCGTTGAGATACGCGCCCATGAATGGGGTGTCGTATGGCTGAAGCTGTGTTGAATTAAATACCTAGAACTGTTAGGTAATTTAAATTTCATAATAAACTGCTGTTTGGGATTGATTCTTGGATCCAGGACCACCCTGAGGTTGCGTTCCTCTGTTTAGCTGTTTGGCCAGGATACCCGAGGGTATGCCTTTATATTTTTTTTATAAAATTGCCTTTAGAGGAATTGCATGTGTACTGCTTTTTTATATGTTGGGCATGTCCTGGTTACTTGGTTAGCCTGAGGGTAGTGATTCCTTTATCCTGAGGGAAGTAGTGATTTTGGCCTGAGGGAAACTTCTTCCGTGCCTGTGGGCAATAGCCTTTGTGCCGGAGGGCGACACTTTGTACGCCTAAGGGCAATATCTATTATTCATATGGGCAATTACCTTCGGGTTACGTTTCTGATTACCTGAGGGTAAGGGTTTTTGTATCTGAGGACATTGACTGTCTGTTAACACAGAAATTCACTGTGGTGGTTTCTTTATAATGAATGTTTCAATGAATAATAAAATGGAAATATAACTGGTAAGTTAGTTACTTTTGAGTGCTGCTTAGTTTATTGCATTTTTACTACTGCACACTGTTGTTTCTTATTTTCGCATAGTTGGGCACGTGCCTTTGGTGGGTTCCTACTGGGATTTATTTCTCACACGCTGTTTGAGTCATGTCTTCGGCCCAAATAAATTACGTTTCTACAGGTGTGGATAAGGTCAAGGGTCCCTATACAGGTACTTTATTACTTCTGAGGAGTAGGGGAGCATTGGACCGGGCTTAGGCTCATGATGCTACCAGCTATTTTGTTTTGTTTTGTTGTACTCTGTGTTGTATTGTACTACTTTGTTACATGTTCTGGCTGTTTTCTTAGAACATGAGGCATGTTGTATCATCATTATATATATATATATATTATTGTTGGATGTTTTTACTGTAGTTGTTCGTTTAAAATTGTGTATGGTTTATCACTTCTACTGTTGTTGAATGTTTTTATTATTCTGTTGCGCTAAACTTTCACAAATGGGGGCATAGTTTCCCCACTATAGGACATGGGCCCTCACTACTAGTCGGCAGCCTCTAGCATTTGGGGAAATGTGCTTGAGGTCACGTGGCGAACCGAGTTTGGGGCACCCGTTGAGTGGCACCCGGAACCGGGACGTTACAAAGTGGTATCATAGGGGTTCTTTTCTTTGACTTACTATTTTTATCCGTAGTCAGGGATAAGACGAAAGCGGTAGTTGGTAATAAGCTGTGCCCAGGTGTAGATAACCCGTGTATAGGGAAAAGCCAGTCTACCTTAGTTATTGAAATTTTACTGATTTTTCAAGTTTTAAAGATGATTTGATTTCACTGTTGGGTGACACAGTGGTATTGTGCTGTTTATATTTTATTCGTGGGTTCGGATTAGTTGAAACTCGATGAGATGAGGGTATGCCATCTCATGCATCATTAGGTACATGCTAGAAATCACATTCCATGCATAGTTCCATGCCATGTCGGTGCATTAGAAATTGCATGCTGTTGTGATAGTTGTGGTGCTAGAGAAGTATGCAATTGTTAAACTAATTGATAAATACTTGCTATGTGATAGGGTATTTTAGTGTGAGACTGTTGATAGAATGGATTCCAAACTTTGGTTTCTAGGGAGTATGGGCCCTCATTGACCGGAATTTGGTGGACCATTGACTGTTTATCCCGTTATAACACATATAAGATTCCAAAAATTATTTCACGGGGAGTATGGGCCCTCACGGATCGTAATTTGGCACTTAGGTGTTGCTTTTATTTATTTTCTAGGTTCTAGAGAAGTTTCTAAGGCATACTGTCCAGAAACCCACTATACACACCCTTTAGTACCTTAAACATACCGTGTATGTTCTTCTGTTTGGGAAGAACATAAAACTTTTTATGTACATTCCGTGTACCCTAAGAACATTCTGTGTAGTCTCTTTCCATTTCATAGACCGCACGGGCAGAAACATGGGGAAGGGAAATGATTGGGGTGAACGAACCGTGTACCAGATATACATGCTATGTAGTGTTGACCCATAGTCTTCCTATATAACTAACAACAAGGATGAAGGAGACCTTAGGACGTATACACTGTGTCCACTACGAAACACGCTGTGTATTGTGAGCCGTGTATCCGGCTGTGTAATGAACAACATGGATCGGCAGAGCTCATCTAGTACAGGCTGTGTACCTATGGGACACGCCGTGTAGTATTGTCCGAGTACAGAATGTGTGGAGTTAGTCGTGTGACTGGGAAGATGGAGTGGCGTATATGCCTTGTACGGGTGTAACACGCCGTGTAGTCTCAAACCGAGTAGTCGTCCATGTCACAAGTGACACGGGCTATTGGAAAATTACACCATATACGCAGTGTAGTTTTCTTCAACAGGAGCCGTGTGGCTTAGTTGTGTAGAAGGACCCAGGCAGGGGAAGAAAAGTCAGGAACATGCCATGTAGTCAGTATACACGGCCTGTAGCCTTGTTTTTCAAATCTTGAATGACTTCTTCTTCCTGTTCCCCTTTTGGTCCCTTCGTTTCCAATTTTGATAATCTTGATCTAAGGTGTGTGTTTGACCTTTAGAGTAATGCCACCGAGATGACCACGCGTTGTTCCCTAGGAGATCAGCAACGATCATACTCCAGAGATGGTGGGATATGGGCTACTAGTGGATCCTCCAGCAGAGCCAGATGCAGTGCCAGCTGTTATACCAGACACAGGCATAGAGGCGCAGTTCTGTGAAGGCTTTATGCGGTTCATGCAGACCATTCAGGGAGCACTGATGGAAGCCACTTCTATGGCTGAGATGACTCGTATCATCCCGCAGCAGCATCCACCAACATTTTTAGTGGATGATGGACCACAGGCTGCAGAGTCTTGGCTGGGGTCGATGCAGACTATTTTTGAGCACCTAGAGACACCTCCAGGGAGGAGGGTCAAGCTCGTGACTTATATGCTACGTGATTCCACCAAGAGGTGTGTGATGTTACCACCCAGTCAGAGCATCACAGAGACATGGCGTGGGATGATTTTCAGGCAGCCTTCTATGACTTCTTCTTCCCAGAGATGCTGAGGGAAGATCAAGCTTGAGAGTTCATGAATCTGCAATAGGGATCTATGTCGGTGATGGATTATTCCACTCGTTTCACCGAGCTTCAGCATTTTGCACCCGTTCTGGTGGGTGATGAGACGCTGAGAGCCAGACGCTTTGAGTATGGTCTTAGGTACGACATCCGAGCACTAGTGAATGTTTTCAAGTTTCCTACTATACATGCTATTGTGAATCAGGTGCTGATTACAGAGAGGAACCTTCGGGAAGCTAGTGGTGTGGGCCATGGCAGTTCAACACTAGTTGCTGATACTATTTCTACCGGTAAGAGGAAGATACAGATGAAATTCTCTCACGGTGGCAATACCATCCAGAATAACGGTTCAGGTGGTCAAGTTAGGTGCTACCAGTGTGGGAAATAGCGATAAAAGAGACAATAGTGTCCACATGATCCATTGGAGTGCCGATCTTGCAGCAAGATGAGTCATATGCAGCGCTTTTGCAGGGAATTTGCACCAGTGGCTAGTGAGAGGGGTTCTGTGTAGACTCCGTGTGCAGGAGCAGGACCAGAAGCTTCTTACCAGTCGAGGAACTAGAATACGTCAGGGCATGCAGGAAGGGATGGTGGTCGTGGCCGTGGTAGCCAAACACCAGGATCTCAGAGGCAACAGGGTGGGACAGCTCAGGGTAGCAAGGCTGTGTCACAGGCCCACGACACTGGGCAGGCATATGCAGTGCAACAGACCCAGCATGAGCCGGATCCTGGACATTCTATAGTCAGAGGTACTATTCTAGTAGCTTCTGTCTTATCTTCTCTAATTTTTGATATGGGAGCTACACATAGTTTCATATTTTTACCCATTGTGGAGAGCCTTGGGCTCTGTGTTTCTTCTTCTTCTTCTGCTGTTATGATGCTAGACACTCTGTTGGGAACTAGAATGGCTGGTGTGCGTCAGTGTAGAGACTTCCCCCTTGAGGTTGGTGGGTGTCACTTCCTTTGGGACCTCTATGTCTTAGATATAAATATCTATGACATCATTCTTGGGATGGACTAGTTGGTTCCCTTTCGAGCCTTTGTAGATTTCTATCATCCAGGGTGTGTTTAACATCACCAGAGGGTGGAGAGTTTCTATATAAGGGTGAATGGGATGTTCAGGCACGTCGAGCTGGACCAGAGTATCATGGGAGAGGTGGAGTCACATTCCAGATTGCGAGTTTATATCTAGATGATCTGGGGAGTTGTCAGACGGATTTCCCTCCATTGGTTGATTGTTTCAGGTATGTCTTCCCGGATGACTTTTTAGGTCTACCTCCAAAGCGTGAGGTGGATTTCTCTATTGATATTATGCCATGAGTAGCACCGGTGTCCATTCCTCCTTATAGTATGGCTACACCAGAGTTGTAGGAGCTCACGAGACAGTTTGAGGAGTTACAGGCAAAGGGTTTAATCCAACCCAATACTTATCCTTGGGGTTCACCGGTCCTCTTTGCGAAAAAGGTGGATGGTAACCTCTGACTTTGTGTGGATTATTGGAAGCTGAACCAGTTGACGGTTGAGAACCGATATCCCATGCCAAGCATTGATGAATTTTTTATCAACTTTTTGGAGCACGAGTGTTCTCAAACATTTACTTGAGATCAGGATATCATCAGTTGTTCGTTAGACCATCTGATATACCTCTCACATCTTTTAGGAGCAGGTATGGTCTATACGAGTATACAGTTATGCCGTTCAGACTCACAAGAGCGCCAGTAGTTTTTCTGGCTTTGATGAATCGTGTGTTCCATCCTAATTTGGATTCTTTCGTGGTAGTATTCGTGGATGACAGCTTGATGTACTCTCATACACGACATAACCATGCCACCCATCTTGAGATCATATTGAGTACACTGATAGGGAATAATATATATTCTAAGCTCTCAAAGTGCCACTTTTGGATGGACTATATTCACTTCCTAGGTCATATCATCTCAGAGGCAGGAGTTGCAGTAGACCCAGAGAAGGTGAGGGTAGTGGTTTCCTAGGAGAATCCTAAGAACGTGTTTGAGATACGAAGTTTCTTGGGGATGGCTGGTTACTAAAGATGATTCATACAGGACTTCTCCCACTTAGCGGCGCTGTTGACAGGTTCGACTAAGAAGGGAGTGAATTTTGTTTGGTCAGAAGCTTGCGAGACAGCCTTTCAGGACACGAAGGGAAGGTTGAAATCTGCACCAGTCCCGATACTTCCAGTGCAAGGGAAGATCTATACAATTTACTATGATGCATCAGGTATTGGGATGGGAGTAGTGTTGATGCCGGGTGATCGATTTGTTGCGTACGATTCTCGGTAGTTGAGGCCACATAAGAAGAATTACCCGATGTATGATCTCGAGTAGGCTGCAGTTGTTCATGCATTACGCTGTTGGATACATTATCTACTAGGAGAGCATTTTGTGGTTTTCACTGACCACAAGAGCCTCAAATACATCTTTACTCAGCATGACTTGAACCTGAGACAGCGAAGGTGGGGTCAATACCTTCAGTCCTTTGATTTTGAGCTTGCCTATATGCCTGGTAAAGGTAATGCAGTGGATGATGCACTATGGAGGAAGACTCAGATACATGTAGTGCAGGAGGCCAGTGGTGAATGGTAGCTCATGTATTTGTTCTCTGAGATGCATTTGGAGGTGAACGACAGTCAGGGGAAAACTTATCTTTCATCTTTAGCTGTGACTTCTACCATTCTCGATAGAGTGAGGATGAGACAGCTATCTGATTCAGAAGGCCTAGTTTTACTGGAGTTGGTGGAATGTAAGGACCGTCCTCCTGGTTGGACGATATGCGATGATGAGGTACTATGTTTCCATGGACTAGTATGGGTTCCAGGGGATATATGCGAGGAGTTGATGTAGGAGTTTCATTCTTCTGGTTGGTCAGTTCATCCTAGTGTTACCAAGATGTACCGTGACTTGAAACGTCAGTACTGGTGGCCGGGTATGAAGAGCGAGACAATTAGTTTGGTTACGAGGTGTTCCACCTGTCAGCAGGTGAAGACGGAGCATCAGAGGCCATCTAGACTGTTATAGCAGTTACCCATTCTGGCATGGAAATGGGATGATGTCACGATGGAATTTGTGACTGGGTTGCTGAGGTCACCTCAAGGCAATGATGTCGTGTGGGTTGTTGTGGACAGACTCACGAAGGTAACTCACTTTTTTCCAATCAAGGAGACCTTCAGTGTTGATGATCTATGGAATTTGTATATCCGAGAGATCCTACGCCTTCATGGGGTCCCTCGTTCTATCGTTTCATATAGGGATTCTCATTTTGCGTCTCGTTTCTGGCCGAGTTTTCAGATGGCACTGGGTACACAGGTGCTTCTAAGCACAACTTACCACCCTCAGACCGATGGTCAGTCAAAGTTTACAACACAGGTTCTTGAAGACATGCTACGTGCATGCATCCTAGACATTGGGGGCTCTTGGGAGAAGCATATACCCCTAGTCGAGTTTCCCTATAACAACTTTTTTCAGGTGACTATAGAAATGGCTCCTTATGAGGCTTTATATGGTAGGCCATGCCGATCAACTTTGCGCTGGTTAGAGGCATGTGAGGAAGCTTTAATGGGAACCCACCTAGTGAACGATACTTCTGAGCAGGTCCAATTGATTCAGAAGTGGATGGCTACCGCAAAGTATCGTCAGAAATCTTATGCTGATCGCCGCAGAAGACCCTTGGAGTTCATGGTTGGGGATCAAGTTTTCTTGCATGTTTCACTGTGTTTGGGACACAGGTGGATCATGAGACAGGGTAAACATTCACCGAGGTATGTGGGTCCATTTGAGATTCTAGAGAGAGTCGGTCCGGTTGCCTATCGGTTGTAGTTACCAATGATGTACCGATCCATGCACGGCTTCTTCTATGTATCTCAGTTGCGTCGCTATCATTCAGAACTGTCTCACGTCTTTCAGCCTGAGGCGGTTGAGCTCGAGGTAGATGCATCCATCAAGGAGAATCTGATTCATATTGTTGATAGGAGCACATAGGTTCTCTATGGCCGGTCAGTTCCTCTCATACGGGTGCTATGGCAGCCTGGCCAAGTGTTGGACGAAACATGGGAGCAGGAGACCGACGTACGTGCTTAGTGGCCGGAGTTATTCACGGCTATGTATTCACCACCCTTGAAAGGGCAATTCAGGTACGAATTGCTTTAAGGGGGGATGTTTGTAGGAACCTGGTTCTTATTTTTGAGGTGCGGGTTTCTTCCTTTCTCTTTTCCTTAAGTGTTTTTGGGAAAATAAGGAAAATGTGAAAAAATCCTAAATTTTGGAACTACACGCCGTGTACTTTTTTCACATGCCATGTACTTTGGCCATGTGGGATAAGTACACAGGGTGTGTAGACTTGTGGGCGACTACGGGTGTAAAAACTGACTAGACACTGTGTAGTGGTCCTTTACACACCGTGTAGTCAGTCGGTATACAAAACAGTAAGGTAGTGGAAGCAGCCGCCAGCTGGGCGACAGTACACACCGTGTAGTCGGGAATACACACCGTGTACTCATGTCGGTGGATGAACAGTTTGGCGGTGCCGCCAGAGGAACAGTTAAATGAAGGGAGTACATGCTGTCTACTAGAAAGTACATACCGTGTAACTTGTTTTTTAGCATAAAATGGACAGTATCCAACCCTATTCACAGGGAAGGCTTAGACCTGGATGGGAGCTGGGGAGAGGATGGAGGAACCATCATGGACAACCAGATCGAGCGTCGGGAATCCGTTTCTACTTCCGTTGATCACGTTGGAACTGCATGGGTAATCTCTCTCATCTCCTTGCGTAGTTCTTTCCAATTTCTCCTCTAATGGAAGTAATTTGAGTTTTAACGCGTTTTCTTCTACGTCAGATCTACGTCATTCTTGGGCGTTTCAGAAGGCATTGTTCGGGTATACCGTTCTTCAGAGTTTAATGTTGGTGTCTTGGTGTTTAATTTTCCAACTGATGTGCATTTTGTGTACCATTGAGATACACGCCCATGAATGGGGTGTCGTATGGTTGAGGTCGTGTTGAATTAAATACCTAGAACTGTTAGGTAAATTATATGTGTTAATAAACTACTGTTTGGGATCGCTGCTTGGATCCAGGACCACCACGGGGGTGTGTTCCTCTGTTTAACCATTTTTCCAGGATACTCGAGGGTATGCCTTTATAATAGTGTTTATAAAATTTCCTTGAGAGGAATTTCATGTGTACTGATTCTTTATATGATGGCCATGGCTCAGATACTTGTTTATCCTGAGGGCAATGTTTCCTTTATCCTGAGGGAAGTAGTTATTTTCGCCTGAGTGAAACTTCTTCTGTTCATGTGGGCAATAGGCTCTGTGCTTGAGGGCAACACTTTGTATGCCTGAGGGCAATATCTGTTATGACTGTGGGAAATTACCTGCGGGTTATGTTTCAGATTACCTGAGGGTAAGGGTTTGCGTGTCTGAGGACACTGACTGACTGTTTACATAGAAATTCACTGTGGTGGTTTCTTTATAATGAATGTTTAAATGAATAATAAAATGGAAATATAACTAGTAAGTTAGTTACTTTTGAATGCTACTAAATTTTATTGCATTTTTACTACTGCACACTGCTGTTGCTTATTTTCACACAGTTGGGCACGAGCATTTGGTGGGTGCATACTGGAATTTATTTCTCACACCCTGTTTGGGTCGTGTCTTCAGCCCAAACAGATTATGTTTCTGCAAGTGTGGATAAGGGAAAGGGTCCCAATACAGGTACATGACTACTGCTGAGAAGTAGGGGAGCATGGGACCAGGCTTGGGCTCGTGATGCTACCGACTATCTTGTTTTGTTTTACTGTACTCTCTGTCGTATTGTACCTCTTTGTAACATGTTCTGACTGTTTTCTTAGAACTTCAGGCATGTTGCATCATCATTATATATATATATTTAAGTGTTGGTTGTTTTTACTGCAGTTGATCATTTTAAATTGTGTATGGTTTATCGCTTCCGCTATTGTTGTATGTTTTTATTATTCCGCTGCACTACAATTTGATAGATGGGGGCATATTTTCCCCACAATCAGCCCTGGGACCTCGGTGATAGTCGGAAGCCTCTGGCGTTTTTGGAAATGATCTTGAGGTCATGTGGCGAACCAGGTTCGGGGAACCCATTGAGTGGAACCCAGAATCGGGACGTTACACTTTCCCACTTCAAAGATTAAACCAATATCTAGAGTACCTGGGATGTAAATCATGATCTATTTAACTAATATGTGATTCTCCTTAATTGTATTATTCTCGAAATGGGTTTCCAATAATAATGAAAAAAAATATCACGATGTGTTGAAATAAAATATAAAAATGCTGTAATTATGATCTATATAAAGTGGGATCCAAAGATATTCTAACCTCGTACTTCCTAATCTCAATTCTAACTACAACAGTAGTTGAAATTGGTTTGGAATAATTCATATCAAATTTATTCAGAAACACCCTATCATACATAGTTTGGGATACAAAAGTGTATTTATCCCTCTAAATAACATACAACCCTAGAAAAATTCCATGTTAACCAATCATGAGAATTTATAACTATGAACTCATTAGATTAGAAAAAACATTAATATTTTTTCGTCAACCAAATATTATATAATCCACAAAAAATAACACCCTGAATTTTTCTTCCATGGTTGTTTTTACAAAATGTTTTTGATTAAAAACACACCTTCTGAATTGCATGTTCTTTAAGTATGATTCTAGAGAAGTATACTGTTCTTATAGATCCTGATTTATATCATACATGGAATTCTTTAATCAGTAAAAAATATTTTCCTCATTTAAAATAATAAATTCAATTGGCTATTTAATATAAGTGTCATTATGGAGTAGACCATTTATGAATTCCAATTTTTTATATTCACCAAATAAATCATGAATCTAATTAAACTTTTCACCATCTATAAGATTTGGATTGGCTCAAGTTGATCAACTAGTGAAAGTTTTTCTTCTACATTGAAACCTTTCGTCAATACATAATCTATATAAATAATACATGTATTATTTTTGATCACATTCAAATGTTTATCAAATTTATTCTGAAAACCGCATTTATTTTATAACATTATGATTTTCAGTCTTCTTCACAAGTTACCAATATTTGTTTTTTTTAATTTATTTACTTCCTTATTCGAGAACACATATAAATTTTTTCCATCATTAAATGATATTGGTTTCACTTTTTACAATAGAGAAACATGCTCTATATTACTCTCCCTTCATGTATGTGTTAATTTGTATTAATCTTCAGTATATATTGGATGGATCAATTTAAATTATATTATTTCTCCCCTGAGGTACATACTGGATCTATTTTTAAATTATATCCCTGTAACACCCTGATATTTTGTGAATTGTTTTTTTAAAATTAATTTAAAAATTCTGATATTCTTCATTTCACATAACAATTAAAATAGTTTATTTTATATTAAATCCCTATGTTTGGCTTGTTTTATATATAACACTAAGATAATAATGCACAACAGACAACCTAAAATTTAGATTTCTCTATACGAAACATTGAGGTTATCTTTCTTTTCATGCAACAATGACTCTTCTCGATGACTTGCATAACACACATGAATGAGTTTTACCAAACAATACTATATTATAAAAATATTATTATTTAGTAAAATTAGATATAACCTAGATGTAAAATTAGGGGTTATGAACAGTATTAAATAATTTATGAAAATATATGGTTAAAAAAATATAAAATGATTTTATAGGTTAACAATTAATTTCAAATGAATATGAAAATTGATTGAATATAAAGGAAAATATTATTTTTTTTACAGCCACAATGCCATTTTACCCTAATAAATAATATTTATTATAATTATTGAGGGATATTAATGTAAAATAAATATTATATATTCAATCAAATATTTTTTGTATTCATCCAATATATTGGATGGACATAAGATAAGAACCAGTCCCATTTTATGCTTAAAAACATATATTTTAATAATTGTAGTTTTACCACCTTTCAATGAAGAACCCATTTTGAATCCCAATTATGGAACATTTATAGAATTAACATATAAAAATAAAATTAAAATTTTTAATAGAAACATAAAAATTATGTTAGAATATTTATTTTTTATTTTTCATTAAGGTTTCATTTTTTTAGTGAATAGTAAAAAATACAGGTTTTTAATTCAAAAATGATTTTTCCATAGATGTTATTTATATTGATAAATTATATTATAAATTGGTTTAAATGATTAATTATGTTATATTTTTATTAATTAAACCAATTTTATTAATTTGATCCAATTTCACATTGAAATTGGATATAAGAAATTACCATACTTGTGATCATTTTTACATTAAGAACTTGCATTGTCGATCAGACAATGGGGTTAATTTTAAATTAATTTATACCAATGATGTTATTGGAATTTGGAAAATGGCTTCCATATTTTTAATCTAAATAATTTATATTTTCCAATAAGTCAAAATTATTTTTTGAAATAAAATATTGAAAGTGATTAAAATTAATTACATCGATTAAGATTAAATTAAGCTTAATAAGGGACTAAACAATAACCTTAAGGCCCCAAAAGACCAATAACATTTTCCAAAATCAATTGGATGTCAATATTTAGACCATTAAATCCATTTTATGTGTTTTTTATCATTATTGTATCCACATGCAACATTAAAAATGTGGGTAGAATTATCTCTACAAATATTTACAAGAGTGCCACTCCTCCTTCCCTATAAAAGGCCACCAGCTATCCCTATTATAAACACATATATAACCTCTTAGGATCGACCAATATCTACCCAATACACATTAAAACATCCCTACCTCAGTCCATTAATCCTTCCTTTGGGCAAAAATTATTCCAAAGAGGCAATGGAACAATCCAAAAGGAGTTTCCGGATTAAGAGGTAATGCCTTCTCTCGAACTCATTTATTTTATTCTCCTTATCCAAACCTCCACTATCTTTATTCCATGATTGTATTACATCAATATTATACTAAATATACTATTATTTTGTTATCCTAAGGGTTTTAACTACACTTTCACACACCTCCTTCTAATGGGTAATCAACATTCTTTTTATGTGTTTGGCGAACTTCTGCATCACAAAACAATGGTTGTTCAATTTTACATACCACATATCAGGGTTCAAATTATGATGGAAACATTATTTATAAATAATATATATATTATATATATTAGTTTTTTCTCTTTTAATAATTTTAAGGTACATATATTTTTACTTTTAATTTTGTTCTAAAATGATAATTTCATTTGAGGAAGTGTGGACTACCGCCCCCATCAAAGCAATGTAATTCATTCACACACAACATGGAATGTATTAAGGATGGGTTTAGGGAAAATATTTGATTTATATAACGTTATATTAATAATGTAATGATACTAATTAATATATAAATATATTTCATTTTCATTCTTTCTTTCAATAACTCAATAAAAACGAAAACACTATTTATATGTGCGTGCGGGAAACCATATCCATGAACGGTGTATCCCATTTCATCCTTTTATATTATATTGAATATTTTAATAAGAAAATACTTGATATAAATTATATTTATATCAAGGTTTAAATTTTGGTATCATGATTTATGTACAAGGAACACCAATATAACAAATTAAGACATATGCAAAGAACAAAGAGAATATTATCTAAAGAGAAACCATAACATATGACGGTTACCAAGAAGGTGATATAAGGTAATATTAAAACTATTTATGGTATTATATATAATAATATGGTTATGTAAATGATTAATAATATATTAATTTTTATTTAATCCATGTTTTGAATATGTATGATGATAGTCAAGATATAAGGTAAGGGGATTTCATATCACTTTTTATTTTTTTGAGATAAATTCGATGTTTACCAATCATTACATTTGTGTGGTGTATATATTTTCAATTATATTATTATATGTAACTAATAATTTAATTTAAGGGTATTATCATATCCACTTTATGATATTTATTTCATGGGGATTAAGTTTCATATGTTACCAAATCTGTGAAATAATTTTTCCCAATTTCCTTTCTTTGAGACTCATGTTTTATTATCCTCCTAAATTATCTTTAGAGTTGTATATACATCCAAATGAAATTTTATATAACGAATTTAATTATTTTCATGATATTTTTGGTTTCATGTAATTTATATTTCTTATAGGGATATTATTATCCCAATTTACCAAGATATAAGAGTTCTTTGGGACAATCTAATCATTTTTCTCGATTGTTTATTCTTACGCTTATTTAATGAAATATTATTATCCATATATCAAGAACACTCATTAATTTCATAATAATTTAGTCATTCATAATATCTTAATTTTTTTTTACCATTTTTCAACTCTTTGGTATGTATGATAATCAAGAAAGTGTTTTTAATAAATCCCGAATTTACCCTATCTTTAGTCATAAATATGTGTTCCTCAAAGAAATGTTTAATAAAAATGATTTACATGAATATTATACTAATCTCCTTTGTTAATTAAATAAAAATTTACCCTTTTTTATTTTAAAAATGTTTTTAAATGAATATTCTTGTCACTTTTTGAATGGGAAATTTTTCTAACATTTTTACTATGCAAAAGGAATGTTCTTTCTGTATCGTTAGACATGTTTAAATTTACCCACCATCAATTAATTGATGTTTTATTTTAATGTTTTAAATGATAAATTTTTAGAATATATTTTTAAAATTAATTTTCCTATAAAGTGGTTTCAATAGGTTATCAAACTTATTTTTTAAGTTTTTAATGAAAATGGTTTTCAAAAGGATTTATTTTTTAAAGAGTCTTTTTCAAAGAAGAGTAGATATTTACCTTAAGAAACATTTATAAAATTAACCGCCAAGTTATTTTCCATATATGATAATGTTTTTTGATGTTACTCATTCCCTTGTAGGAAATTATCCAAAGGTTCCATTCATATTTTTTCTTGTGTGGATTATGTTTTGAAAGAATGATGGTTAAGACAGCCTTTTCACTTCCACAGGTTTTATGATTTTGAAATAGGATTCTTTTCTTGGGTTATTCTTTCATGAAGTAATTATAAATACTATTTATTTTCATAGTTTGTGATGTTATGAAATGTTAATTATACCCATTTAATTTCATGGGATATGATTTTATGTTTATATAACCAATCTATTTTTATGGGTCATGATATGATAAATGTTTTATTATCACGTGACACATGTATGAATGATTTTATTATGAGATTTGTGGGACCTATAACTTTATCCTATTAATTTTGTGATTATATTTTGTATATGAGCTAAAAGTGTATACATGATTTAGACAAATCTAAAAAACATGAAGGTAAATGGGTTTTAGCCCATTCTTAAAAGATTAAGGGTACACGAGTTGTATCCCAATCATGAAAACAACAAGGTACATGGGTTATCACCCAAGACTAAAATAAAGAGGCTACACAGGTTATATCATAAGCTTGAAAACAAGAAAGGTACAGTGGTTGTAGACCAAGCCTAAAACAAAAAGGGTACACAATTTGTATCATAACCTTAAATACATGAAGGTACATGGGTTTTAGCACATTCCCTATAGAACTAGGGTACACTAGTCTATATCCCAATCCCAAAGAAGGTACACATGTCGTAGCCCATGCCTAACATGTTATAAAGTTATTGGTAGGTAGCCTTTGAATAAAATTACATATTCTTATATGTATTCCACAAATCCTATGTCGTATTCCTCAATTACGATTTCATGGCTCATGATGTTTATTTCCTTATAATTCATGTGTCATAAACTGCCATGATTTATCCCATAACTCATTTTTATGATATTTGATATGAAAGTTATGATATCCTAATGTTATTTTCACATTATCGTACCCCTATGTTCATGTTTATACATATATGTCACTCCTTTTTATCCTTACCGAGCATCTCAGCTAACCCCTTTTTAAGTTTCCTTTCCTCGAGTTATGAAGAATGGTTTTAGGAAGAATTACTAATAGTGGCGATATTTATGGGAGATGATTAAGATATTTCACAAGGATAGAAGATTTTGTTTTCCAATTTTCCAAAGACACTAAACTATTAATGTACTTGGTAATTTATTTTTTTAATATATTTAATATTCATATAAAATTATATAATAGCCATGTATACTAAGCTTCTATCACTATAGTTGGTATTAGAAGAAAGGTTTAGTCAACCATTGGAAAATAGAATGATAAAACATTAGTGAGATCCCAAGGTATATTTCTAATGATATATATAGGGATGCATCTAAGGAGAAGTATAAGGATGATTTGATGTTTAGGAAAAATGTTCAGGAGTTTTGATAAAGGATAAAGTGAGTGGTTTCCTGGAAATAGATCCCTGTCTAGATACTACATGTGGATGTGGCTATAGAATAGATGTACCTAGGGGTAAAAACACGAATATGATGTTCTGGGCCTGACTCTGGGTAATATGGTACACAATAATGTGACTTGCTACACACCTCGTTTGATCCTCTATGGGGACATACACTGAGAATTCACAAACTCTTCAAAAACCACAATGGAGGATTTAAATAAAATTTGGATATTAATAACCTAGGATTAACCAATGGTTTCATAGAATATGGAAGGTCTCATGATTCAGACATCCTTTATTTAATTATTTTCACCACCATATTGTTTTTTTCTATGATAATTAATGCTCACACAATTCTTCTTATTTTAGTCAATGGAGGGAACTACAAGGGACATGGTAAATATTGAATGTTTAAAATATGGAAAGTATGGGAATTATGAAAATCATTTTCCCAAGTTGAAATATCATAAGGAGAATCAAAATGGTGGTAGGTGTATTGGTTATACTTTGAAAGATAATGAGACTGAAAAACAACTTGGGAATGGTATGTGATGTTCATCTAGTATTGTTTACATTTATCATAAGAATCATGATTAGATTGAGGTTGAAGAACCTTAATAAATTATTAATCTTTTATATTATTGGAAATACATATTAAGTAATAAGTTGAAAAAATACGAGTAATGGTTTATAAACAATATTGTATTAATGAAGTATCTATGTTTTGGAATTCATAGATTATGTTATATGAATCATGAAATGTGTACATATTTTTAGTATATGTTTTAATTAAGGGTTTAAAAGTACATGTTTAATGGTTATAAATTAATAGAAAAGTGGTTTCATGTAATGGTGATATTTTAATTAAGGGAAGTTAACACATAAATATTGCCAGAAATTGAGATAATAATAATTGGATAATGGTATCTTGGAAATGAATATGTAAATTAGAAGTACAGATAACCCTCCAACAGATTATTGAAAAAATGGACTATGTCATCATAGATGATTTTACAACTTCTTTAATTGAAATAATATCGAGTAATCATTAGAATATGGAAGCAAGCATGATTTATAAAAAAAATATTTATGGAAATTCAGGTTGTTAACATGTTCTAATAGAATTTACCATGAGGGTATTCACATGTTTGGAATGTGACAACCATGTTATAATTCGTGATATATGGGTGATTGATGTTAGTCCAATTTCAAGAATCTCTTTATAATGTTTTGGGTTTTCATATTTGATAAGGATTATAAGGTTAACCATTTCTGAAAAGTTTAATTTAAACTTAGAAGTAAGTATTTATTCATTGAGTTTGTATTTAAATCCTTTGTTAAATGGATATTTTGTGATTAACCTTATCTCAAGGATTGAAATACTACTTTCAAAATTATATTAGAATTGTTTTAGAAGTGGACATAATGTTTGTAGGTTGAAAACCAATCAATTCCAACAATGATGCAGGTCTTGAACCCATGATCAAGGGATAATTAGGGTTTCTCACCTACCATTAGCCTACACGATATCCTCGTTAATGTATAATTATTTATGATGAGATATTATTTATGATGAAATATTAGTGTTACTTTTTATGTTTAGAGATTAATTTATTAACACTATTTATTTTCTTAAGATTGTTTAAAGATAAATAATTACACTTTTCATTCTTTTATGGGCCTTAAAATCTGCAAAAAGTGTATTTTAGAACATACGACATCCATGTTAATTTCTATGTGTCCATCATATAAAGTAATGGATTAATTATGAATTGATAAAATCATAACTAAAGAATGAAATTTTTTTAGAGGAATTTATCATGTAATTATATTTCCTTATATTCTTTTTCAATAAATGAATTACTCAACATTAGGATAATGATCAAAAGAAAATGTGTTGTCCTATTACCATAATTCTATTGAACTGATTTCCTTTTAAATCATCACAAATTTATAAATTTGAGGCCCTCACCTTTTCCTTGATCATTCACTTGTTTATGGTTGCAGACTTTAATCACTCCCTATAAATATTTATTCTTTTCCACCATGTCCTATATTCACTCCCAACCCATGGTCTCCTATGTGGAAACCAGGTTATATGTTACTTTGGGTAACAGTTATGCTACTAACATCACCCTTTTAAGGGAAGTTTTAGTATCCATTTTGATGATGTGGGTTCCATGAATGACAAATTGAAATAATAAATATTTGATAAACGAGATGAATTACAGGGGAGAAATTAATTTTAATGGGGGTATAATGTAACACCATATGATTTTATTGAATTTTTTTTTTCAAATTAATTTATCCTTTGTGATATTTTTAATTTCTTAGAATACTGAAAATATTTTGTTTTCTATTAAATAACTATATTCAGCTTGCGTTATACAAAACTCCATGTTAATCATGCACAACATGAAAAAAAATTCATCTTTCATTACATGGAACACCGAATTTAACTTTCATTACACACAACATTGACACTCCTCGACGGTTTACATAACACTCATGACCGAGTTTTACCAAAAAATAATATATTAATAAAATATTATTATTTAATATAATAATATACAACCTAGCAGTCAAGTTAGTGGTTATGAATAGTATTAATTAATTTATGAAAATATATGGTTTTAAAAAATATAAGATGAATTCTTAGGTTGTCAATTAATAAGAAATTAATATTACAACCAATTGAATATAAAAGAAAATATTAATTTTTTTATGTTCATAATGCTATTTTACCCTAATAAATAACATTAATTAAAATTATTTAGTTTTATTATCATAAAATATATTTCATATATTAAATAACATATTTTTTTATTCATCAAATAGATTGTATAGACAAAAAATAAGAACAAACGTATTTTTACCCAAAAAAATATATTTTTACAAATCTAGTTTTACTACTTCTAAAAGGAAAATCCATATAAATTAAAAATTTATGAACTTTTATAGACATATCAGGTGAAAATAATATTTATCTTTGAAAGGGAACATAAAAATTAGGTAAGGATATTTTTTATGTATTTTTCTATATTGTTTTTTTTAATGAATTGTTAATAATACTCAATTTTAATTCAAAACAGGTTTTTCATCTAATTTATTTATATAGATAAATTATATTTTAATTTGGTTTAAAAGATTAATTAGTTTATAATTTCGTAAATTAATACAATATTGGAAATTGGAAGCAATTTCACATTGAAATTGGATATAAAAACATAATTTTTTGATCATTATTACTTTAATACCCCGCATTGCCGACTCGAGTACGATATTAATTATACATTAATTTATGACTCTTATTTGATTGGAAATTGTAAAAACAGATTCCATATTGAGAATAATAAGAATTTATAATTTCATATAATATCAACTTAGTTTTTTTACCAAAAATATTAGTGAAAGTGATTAAAATTAATAACATCAATTAAAGTTAAATTGTGCATAATGAGGGAATAAACCCTAACCTTAAGGACCAAAAAACCTATAAACATGTCTAAAATCCATTTTATGAACATATTTATACCATAAACTTCCTTTTATAATATTTTTCTCATTATTGGACCCGTTAGAAGCATGAGAAATGTGGGTTGAATTCTCCCTTCAACTATTTACAAGAGTGTCACTCCTCCTTCCCTGTATAAGACCACCACCTCTCCATCTTCTTAACACATCTAAAAACTATTAGGTTTTTCTAAGATATTCCCAATAAACTTTCAAAAATCCCTACCTTCCTTCTTTAATACTACATTTGGGAAGAATGTTTTCTAAGGAATCCTTTTGGCACAGACCAAAAGGAGTTACCCGATTAAGAGGTAACGCCTTCTCTCAAGCTCCATTCTTTTATATTCCTTCTCCACCATGTATAATCTCTTTATTCGATTAATTTATAAAAAATAGTATAATAAATATACTAATATGTTTTTATTATTTGTTTCAATCCTACACTTATACACACCTCCATGTAATGGGTAACTGACATACTGTTTATGTGTACGACAAACTTCTTCCTCACAAAACGATGATTGACTAATTTTACTTGTAGTCTATCATGGTGGATACTATGATAAGAAATAAATTTTTATATACTATATATTATATTTATTATGAATTTTATATTATGTATTCCTTTTACATCATATATATTTTTTTACTTTTCATTTTATGTTAAAACGATAATTTCGTTTGAGGAAGTGTGGACTATTTCCCCCTCAAAGAAATATGATTAGTTCACACACTAAAATGAATGTATTAAGGATGGTTTTAGTGAACTTATATTAAATATATAACTTTAATATTATAATTTAATTATATTATATACACATATTCACATATTTCATTTTATTTCCTTCTTTCAATACGAGAATAATGCAAATAATGTTCATGTGTATGTATGGATTACCGTCTCATCGAACAACGTATTTTATTTTATAATTCTATATTATATATATAATTTTATAATAAAAATAATGGATATAAATGACATTTATATCATCTATTACATTATGGAATAATAAATTAAGTACCAATGATATTAGTATAAGTACCAATGATATAAGAAATTAAGACACATGCGATGAACATAGTGAATATTATCCAAAGTGATACCTTAACATAGAATAGTTAACTAGAGGTTAATATAAGATCATAATAAAAACATCATATGGTATTAAAAATATTTATAATAAATTTATATTTATTATACAGGTGGTTTGAATGAGTATTATGAGAGCAAAGACACAAGGTAAGGGGATTTCAACACACTTATTATTTTTTTGAGAGACATGCTATGTTCACCACTCCTTCCCTTTATATGGTGTATTACTTACATTGATTGTATTATATATATATATTACACATAAATTTATATAAATTCACAAATCCATTATATGATATTTATTTCATAGGTATTAAGTATCAAAAGTTTCCAAATTATTGAAATAGTTTTGTCTCAATTTTCCTTCATTGAGACTCGTGTTTTTTTATGCACATAAATTATATTTTAATGTTAATATGAATCCATTTAACATCTTATATCATGAATATAATTAATTTCATGATATTTTAAGCATAACGTAATTTGCGTTTCATACATAAATATTATTATCCCATGCTACCAAGTAACTAGAGTTCATTGGGACAATCTCATCGCTTTTCTTGATTGTTTATTTTTATAATTCCATTAATGAAATATTATGGTACATATCTCAAGAACACTCATGAATTTTATTATCCATTATTTATTCATAATATAATAATGGATTGTTACAATTTTTCAACTTTTTTCTATGTAATATAGTTAATAAAGGGTTTTTAAGAAAATCTGATTTTACCCCCTCTTTTGATGGAAATCTATGTACTTTAAAAACCAGGATTTCTAAAAATGGTTTGCAAGAATATATTATTAGTATCCTATGATAATTAAAATATATTTTTTTTCACTTTTTCTATTTTACTAATTTTTTCAATTTAATCTTTTAGACTCTCTCTGAACGAGGCATTTTTTTATCATTTTTTACTTTACAAAAAGAATGTTCTTTCTACCTCATATGACATGTACAGATTTTCCTTCCATCAGTAATTTTATGATTTCTTTTCATTTTTAAAAGTTTAATTTTTATGAATTTTTTTAAAAGTTATTTTCAAGGAAATGGTTTTCAAAATGATTTGAAGGTTCATTTATTTGTTTTTAAGGAAAATGGGTTTTAATAGTTTTTATGTTTTTAAAATATTTTTTAAAGAATTAAGGATATTTAGCTTCAGAAGTGTTATCAAAATATCCTTACATGTTATTTTACATCTATGATAATATACATTGATATCACTCATTACCTTCTAGGAAATGATCCAATGGTTCCATTCATAATCATTCTTGATTGGTTTATGTTTTTATAGAATGATGCTTAAGACAACAGTTTTACTTCCACAATTTTATGCTTTTGAAACCTGATTCATTTCATGGGTTACGATTCCTTGAAGTGATTATTAAGCCTATCTATTTTCACAGTTTAAGACGTGTTGAAATTTTAATGATACCCATTGCATTTCATGGGTTATGAATTGATGTTTATAAAACCTCTCCTTTTTTTACGTTTCATGATATGATGAACATTTTATTATCATGTGAAAAATGTAAGAATGAGTTTATTATGAGATGGGTGGGACCCATATCTCCCTAAAACACATTGGGTGAATATAAGTTGTATATGAGCTCAAAGGGAACATGGTCTCTAGCCCATGCTAGAAAAGAAGAATCTTCAAGGGTTTTATCCCAAACTTAAAAGAAAAGGGTAAATGTGTTGTAGTCCCCACCTAAAAACAATAAGGTACAAGGGTTTTATCCCAAGACTAAATTAAAGAGGTTAAACAGGTGGTATCCCATTCTCGAAAAAAAATAAGGTACATAGATTACAGCGGAACCCTAAAATAAAGTGGGTACACATGTTGTAGCCAATTCTTAAAATAATACAGTGCATGGGTTGTATCCCAAGACTAAAATAAAAAGGGTAAATGGGTTGCTAACCCAAGCCCAAAGAAGGTACACAGGTCGTAGACCAATCCTAACATGTTATAATGGTCTTGGTAGGTATCCTTGACATAAATGTTTTTGTTCTTTTATGTATCCCAAATTTCCTATGGCTTATTACTCAATTTGGATTTCATGGATCCTTATGTTTATTTCCTTATGATTAATTTCTTATGAACCGTCATGATTTATCCCATTACTCATGTTTATGATATTTGATATGAATTTTTTGATCTCTTAATGTTAATATCACATTATAAAACCCCTATGTTCTTGTTTATGCTTACATATCTCCCTTCTAACCATTACTGTAAATCTGAGCTCGCCCCTTTTAATGTTTTCTACCCATGTTATAAAGAAAGGTTTCTGGTATAAGTACTGAATGTGTAGATATTAATGGGAGATTTTGATATTATTTCACTATGAGAGAATATTTTTTCCCATGTTTCTAAAGACATTAAATTATTATGTTCCTCAAGTATGTATTTTTTTAATGTAGAAAATCATCATAAAATATGATATAATATCCATATATGATAATTCAAGGATGATATAATCATCATATGATTCATCCTTGAAATTTTCATCATTTGGGGAACATTTTACACCCTCAGGATTTGTATCAACTTCATTATCTTCATTAAACAATTATTCAATGTTTGAGTTTCTAGAAATATTATGATATTTATCTTTAATGAATTTTAATTTAAAACATTCCAAAATTTTATTTATCCTATTTTATATCAATTCAGGTATTAATCCTTTTATAGTAGCCTAAAAATAAACATTTATCTACTTTATTTTTTGATATTCATTTATTTTCCTCTTCCTTTTGAATATAAAATCTCCTTCTAAGGATTTATAAATGATTCTGAGAGGGGTTCCTCCATGACACATTTCATTGGGAATTCTCCCTTTATTTGGGATTTTAGCTACCAAATGTTTAGTATACGCTTCATCTTGTACTACTTAATTATATTATTGGTGTGAGAATCCACACTTGATGTGAAATTTTTTGGCTATATTATTCCCCAACTAATTTCTTCTGTCAATAAAGTAATTTTTTTGTAATTTTATTATTTTTGGGAACTCATGCTTAATTCCATGTTTCTCAAGGTATTTCTCAACTTTACTTGATTTGTACTCTAATCCCTTATCAGAATAAATGATTTTTATTGTTCAATCAGTCTCATTTTTTTCACTCCTTCCATACCACTTCATAAGTTCTATGACTTTTCTCTTTATATTAAGGAATAAAACACATTCCATTCTACTATAATCACTAAAAAGAATTAAATTCCTATAATTACATGTAGAATCTGGATTATTTGGTCCAAAAACATCACCATGAACAAAATTGGTGAGATTAGATTCTATTTTATTCTTTTTTCAATACATAATTTAGACCATATTTGTCTACATATATGTATCACATGTCTTTTCAAGTTCATTATTCAGATTTTAATTTTCTACTACAATATTTATCTTTGATATGTTCTCCTTTTTCTATTAGTGAATGTGAAAAATAATCTAATTAAACAAGCTATTATATTCTTCACCTATTATGATATTAGTATATTAATTACTATCTAGAAAATATATATTTCCATTTAGCCCCTATCCTTTCCTAAGAGAGTTTTCATCCTTTCCATTGATTTTTCTCCCCTTCTTGTTAAATGAATCATTAAGTTCATATTCATATAATTGACTCACTCTCAAGAGGTTGTGCTAAAATACATACACACTAAGATATCTTGTTTTCATTGGCTCATTGCATACTAATACGGGTTTTCCACTTCCTTTTATCTTCAAAGCACTATCATTTCCAAAACACACAATGTCACCAATCTACCATTAATGTTCTTCAAGAGTTTTATATTTACAATAATGTGGAATAAAAATTCACTATCATGAATCTATTTTACACTATTCATTGTATATTTGAGAGTTGTTTTAGTAAGATTATCATTTTCTCCCTTCTTCTTTTCCTTCCATGAGATTCCTAGCTCATTTGAGGAATATTATTTCCTCTACTCTTTATCTTCAGTATATGATGTTTAATTATAATAATCTATTTCCTAAAATAGGGAGTTTTTTTTTGATTTAATATTGTTTGGTATTATTTCCCTTCTTCTTCAGTATTTTTCTTATAATTAAAAATATTCTAAGTTATATGTTGGTAACCACATTTTAATATTTCTCTAAATCAATAGTTTTATTCTTGGAAAGTGAAAAAAAAGAAATATCTATAGAAAATTTTTCTTTTATGATAAGAAGGATACAATATCATTCTTCTCTACTTATTTCTAGGTTATTATCTATTTAAATATATCCTAAACATTTCGCAATAGAAAATGATGTGTCCAATAGAGCCAAAAAATGGATAGTTCAGAAGGGTAAATTATATTATGACATTCATGTATACACATGACTCAATCCTTCGAATAACTCCTTGAATATTTATTATTCCTAAATGTTTGAGAATTATTTCAAACCCTATATATTTTTCATAGATCTACCTTTTTTTTGATTTGGATTTCATATTAATAACACTAAGTGTTCCAAGCTTTTCATCCCCTTGTTTTTATCTTTCATTATTCATATCTTTGATTCCTCAACATAAAATATAATGCCACTTTCTCTCATGAACTGAGGCCTTTGTTCATTCATAATTTTCTCAAAACCACATGAGTATCATTTTCCCCTTTTTAGTAATTCTAAATCTAAAAATTTCATTAATATTAGTCTCTAATTTAAAACTCATGACTAAATTTTTAAATAAAAAATATTTTTCAATGTAACATACACTTCTTCATTGTATTATACATTATTCTTATGATCCTTTACACAATAATTAATTTCATAGATCACCTTATCATTTTCATCAATCTCCATCTTGAGGTTGACTAAATATTTTTATTTTTCATAAATAATTTATTGATATTCTTATTATTTTGGTAGTTTTTCTATATTATTTTATGCATAATATCTATTTTTAGAAGTCACTTTTTGAAAACATGAAATATTTAAATTTTTATTTATTTCAACATCATGCTGTTTATGATCCCCCACAAGTTACACTATGATATTGACACCAAATTTTGTTTGAGTGTGTTCTTGCATTTTATATTCCTCATTTTAAACAATATCTATAAAAGAATCTTCAGCAGATAACTTAATATATGTTTGAATTTCTTCCAAATAATCTTCCTCATTGTCATCTATTTTTTTTCTTTCCAAGCTATTCCTCTAACACAAATCTATAGATGAATTTATGGGTTTTAAATCGTTTTCATAAATGAAACTCCTTCAAATACTATGTATAATTTATTCTTCTCCAAGAACATAAGAAAATATTATTGGACACATTACTGTAATGTTGAAAACATTACCACACTTGAAATAGGATAATGATATCTTAACATTAAATATATCCTTTACTATATCATGTTTCCATTACCAAAATATTTGAATTAATAAATTGACTACTATTCCTCATATTAATATATAAGGATATAATTTTTTCCATAGATTTGAAAGCTATCTTCTTTATTTGAGTATATTAATGTTACTTCTAACAAAACATGAATGAATATGGAAATTATATATAGATCATCCAATGAATGTTATTACAAGTTACTCTATTGAAGATATGATACTTTTAGGTAATAAGAAGGTTGAAATATTTTGAAGATAATCTAAAAAATATCAATTTCTTTTATAACTTCACCATGTCCTCGAATATTTCTAACAAACCTTAATGATTCAGCTGAAAAACTCTTCTACGTTTTCATTAGGGAACATTTGTAAGTCACTGAAATTGTATTGTATAACTTCAATTAATTATTAATTCACCATTATATTAACTTCATATATATTATGAAATATATATCATATGGTCTTGGTTCTATATAGTCTCAACACTTTCATATATATTTTATACGATATATCTTGGAGTAATGAATTTTAATCTTTTGCATCAACATAGAGAAAATTCCTATCTTCTTTAGTCATAGGAAACTATGAAACATCACTAACATACATTATATGAATTGTTTTTGAGAGAAAATTTATCCCAAGATATGGTAAATGTGATTCATTATGTTCATACAAATTAGATAATTTTTCCATCAAATGTTGTAACTAAATTTTTATTCACAATATTCTCTATATGAATAAATATTTTATGATAGATTTATTTCCCAGAACATAGGGTCTCAATTCCACTTTTTTCAAATTAAGACACCCCACTATGATGGTGAATTAGGGTGTGGAATTTTAATAATGTTATATGTCATATTTTCCTAATTTTGGTAGGAACATGTTAAACCTATAATAATTATACCCACATACAGCATTAGGGAAAAATCCAAAATTTAAAAAGTGACAAAATTTTTTAATTGGTTTTACATTAAGGGATAATTTTTGAAGCATAAAAATGGAATCGATCCTGTGTAAAAAGTAAAATAAGGTTCACTATTTTAGTGGGTAAAATTTTTCAGTCATGGTCACTCCATACCAGACTCACTGTATTTACAATTATGTCATGTGAAAAGTACACCACATACCTCATAATACAATCAACATCATTTAATCTTCTATTTGATTGGGAAATAAGACTCCTTAGTTTATCATCTTGAAGTTTACTTCAATTTCATTTAATTTGTTTTATGTAAATCTATCCTAGGAATGTCAAAAACTGAAACTCTAATGAAATCCTCCATCACCAAAATTATGACCAAAAATATTTTCTTAATTAATAACATTCATTTAGATCCAACATAGTATTATCTCAAGTATGTTGGTTGAGAAATCCTCACCCACGTACTTGTCACATGGGTATAATTTTTATAAGTATTTTCTAGTGACTACCATTTCCATGGTACTTTTTCTCTATTATAAATCTCTTGAATTCTTTAACATGGATACATTCACTCATGTATGTTCACTCATGTATAGTTCAAGTGACTTTCTTATCCTAACTTCATTGGGCCATACATTAATCCTGAATCAATTTTTTAACTACTGTCTTCACTCAGACTTTGTTCATGAAACAAATTTTTTGATACTTCATTTTTGTAGACCCATTAATGGAATTGTTTACATATTGAGATATTTTTCACATGTATTGTTCAAAAAAATATCCTCACACAACTAACTTCCTCCAGGAATAATACATCAATCATTATCAAAATATTAATTTGGATTTTTAATGATTAGATAAACTATTATTTATAATAAAATCTTGAACCATCACCCAACACTTTTTGCTTATGAATTTAATGGACCTTCACTTGTAAAGAACAACTCTAGTGGTTCCTGGATAGAATTACAATACACACTCTCATGATGATATCCCATAAAAATTCAATAACAATCATTAAACATGATTAACATGAATCTGTAGACTAGTATGACGCTAGACCCACATTACCAAACTAGAAATAATGGATCCATTACTAGCATAAAATTAGTTTTACAATCACAAAACTAATTCCTTTATACTGAAATCAACTTTAAAATTCCTCTATATGAATCCCAATATGAAAATTATTTTAAACTATCTCCCTTTGTCTCCATTCTACATGATATATCTTGAAATTAATTGTAATAAAACACAATACAATATCAATTTTCAACTTATATCACCTTGGTTTTATCTTTTTAAATCATTATTGGGAGACTAATAAATCTGTAAGATCAATATTTAATAGTGATAATCATAACCATGATAACTTATGTGGGGAAAAATAATAGTATTCATGTGATATATTCTATCAGTATAAATCATCATTGAAGAACATATAACACAAGATATAATGTAAGAACTTTCACTTGATTCTTAATACACTTTAATAAATACTACTCTAACTAACTGAACATATAAAAAATTTATACAATAGAATAAAGTAAGAAGAGTATTGAATTATAAAACCCAGATTCACCCCCATTTTAGTGTATTACATTTATATTCCAAACAAATGAAATAAAAAAAATGAGTTAATTTTCTAGTATATTGTTTTATCACATTGAAGATTTCGATGACATAAATGAATTATAAAAGTACTCTAACATTTTACAAACAAAACGTTTAGTTATGAAATAACCAGATAAAAAATTAATTCTAATCTATTGTTATGGATATTTATGATATTTTAATCTATGAAATAGTTGTGCAATACATTAATAGCAAATCTCTCATCGAAAAAGTCTAAGCATAGTTGGGTGTGGATTATAATGGGACAAGTTATTTAGGGGGAGTACTAGCCAATATAGTGCACCAAATTTTTATTGCATTAAAACATTAAAAAATATATTGGAAAATCTATTTAATATCAATGAAAATTATTTAGAATTCAATGGAGACAAAAATCCAAGTTCCATGTAATAAATTAATGTTTTTTACTAATGATATAAGCTAAAAACTTTTTTTAATTGGGTAATTGGAATAATAGGATAAATTCATAGCCATAGAGAATTCATTAAATATGTGAGAATTATAAATATGATTCTTAAAATATTTCATGCTAATTTCAGTGATTTTTCTTATTGATTGAAAAATGAGATCTCAAGAATATGTGCATATATCATCTTTAATGAATATTAATTGTATATGAGATGTGGATAAATGATGATATACTAATTTATAAAATTTAAATGAATAACATGACATTCAAATATATAAAAAACAACATCGCAAAAAAAATTTAGGAATATGAAAAAATTGAAAAAGTGATGTCATCCCTTTTATCAAATATCAGGATAATGAGAGCTAAATTCAATGATAAGCATCCTATCACATGTTTTCATGGTGGAGTTTATTGAAAATTTGACTATTAAGTGTATAAAAAAGTAAAATGTTTAAGAATAAGAATATGAATCTAGAAGAAAGAATTTCTGAAAAAAGAAAAAAAACCTCACAAAGGAAATCTCAGAAGAGAACCATTATCTCTCAAGAGGATGAATATTTCCCTGAATATCCATAAGGCCTTCAATTTTTTTATTTTTTTTGATAATTCGTCTTTTAAGGGTTGAAGTGGAACTCTTACATGGCCTGTATTCTTAGCACTAGATTACATGACATGAAGGTCTTAGAGGATTTCTTTCCAAATAGAACACATGGAACTACACCTCCCGAAATATATCTTGATTCCACTTCTCTACCTTTGCAAGGCTAGTCGGTTAGCTTCCCTGTGAAGTGTTGTATAATCTAGGTATTGGTGAAAATTCCACACCATCTCATTCTTCCAATTTATTTTAGCTCTTCTCTAGTGAATATGGATGATCTAAATCCTCATCTGGAGCCTTTTTCCTTGGAAATATATCTAGTTGCATCTATATTTCATGTGGCCCAAAGGCCTTGATGTTGCCCAAATATCTTGAGGTGGCCCTAAATCTATACTGTCCCGGCGACCCTTGGATGGCCCAAAGTCCATGAAGGACCCAATGACCTAACAAGTGAATAGTTTAGGCTCCAATAGTACCGAACAATACCTTCTTTCAGTACCTACTATATTATATACTACAATATATACTATAGTACTGCTACAATAACTCAGAAATATTCCTCTGTTTGGATTTGATCTCAGGTATCTTGGATGCACTTCAAGAGACCTCACCCACTTTGATGAGGCTTGTGTATAAGAGGAAGAATATTTCAATGAGTTAAAAATCAAAGAGTATAAATTTTTTAAATATGAGGCTTCAGGTATTATGATATATAAAAAAAATGAAGTTGTTAATGAATAAAACTATGATAAATAATGGATTTTTTTACTTGATAGTTGACCACAAAATTGAAAATATTGATGTGTAAAGAAGCATAGAAAATAAGGTTAATGGTATTGTTAAAGAATTTAATGTATATATACTATCATGAACTAGTCTGATCCATCCATATATTGGATTCTCAAGTCACATATCTATTGGATGATTGAGATGGACCATAAAAGGGACCAAAGGGTTTCCCAGATCCCATAAGCTAGATCAAGTTCTTAGAAATCATGGAAATACTCCTCGGGAATTATTTTTCCAATTAAATAATGAAATAGTGAACAAAAATATACTAATAAAAAGTTAGAATTACCATCCATATGTTGAAAATCCATTCCAAATCATATATATAGATGTAAACCATAAATATGTAAATAAAAAAAAACCAAAAATCACTAAACTCATCCTAATCTCACTCCCCTACAAATAAAACCATATCAACCTCTAATTTTCTCTTGGCCTCCCACAAATATAACTAACCTCCACTTGTAGGAAGTAATAAAAGCACAATTGGCTATGGAAATTATATGAATAGACACATGATGGAAAATATATAAAAATAATAGAATGTCTGATGAATTAAAGAAATCAGAAGAGATGGTCCAATGTGATAAATAAAATAAGAACTAGAATCAACCCAATTAATGATCTTAAGATTGGCCAAAGACTGATCAAATTACCAAAAACTATAAGGATGATTGGTGGGAGAAAAAGAGCTCAGTAGAAAACCACCCACATTTCCGTGTGTTTAAATTTCAATAAGAGATCTATTAAAATAATGTTTTAAATAAAAATAGAAAATTGGTTATTATTACATAGTTATATTTAAAACCAATAATATCTCAATATGATTTTAAGGGTTTACTAATTATTTATTTTAAACAAAAAACAATCAATTAAAAATATTTATTTAAAAATTCCAAACAATAGCTGAAATAACCCTGGAATCATTTTAAAATTTCTTTTAAATACATTTATAAGACCATATAGAAATTCAAAAAATGATATAAAATATAAAGATGAATTAAAAAATGAACCAACTCATAGATACACGAATAAAATTTGAAGAAGAAAGTGTCAAATGCAACACATATGATGTAGTCATATGATATCAAGGAAGGAAAGGGAGTTCTCGTATGTGAATCCACTATCCAAAGGAATATAGGTCATGGTCTATACCATAGGTCCTAATGTGAGATATTCTAAGAAATTATTTAATGGAATGGTTGTTAACCTAATGTTTTGTCATATCCCAAATCACCCATGTCTCCAAAACTTAACCTCATCAGAATAGAACACCCCATCTATCCCTATTGCATGTTAGAGGGGACACTAGTAGTGTGTGGAAATATAGATTACTTTAAATATAGACTCACACATATCTTTATATGTCCTCATAAAAAACACATTGTAAGAGTCTGTGATCAAGAAAGAAACATTTTCGTGTCTTTGACATAATTCACACAAAAGTCACTAAACCTGGTTTCCACTTGGCCTCAAGAATTCCTCCCTATATACTAGAGGCTTATGACTAGTATTGAGGAGGTATAATGGTGTGATGGGGAGAGTACACCCTCCTTATAAAATTATAACACAATAGTAAAGAATAATCATAATGTAGTCAAAATCATATAATATAATAGTATAATCAGACAAGAAATTTTAAATAAATATCCATATCATCATAAAAAGAAAAATCCATAAGTAGTATCGCATACCGATAATGTCATGTATATAAAAGTTTAACAAGAATCCATAGAAGCAGGAATACATAAAATAAATGCATAATTAAGTGGAAAAATTCCAACAACACCCCCTATGAGAATCGTTGGACCTGGCTTATTCATCTTTTATCCATCCCTAAAGAGATCATGTGTCCATAGTTGGAAACGTCTATTTATCTCTACCTACATCAATGAAGTATATTTGGGTAATCAATGAAAACCCAAATAGGGGGTGATTAAAACATAATAGGCCACTACCAATGGTGTCTAATACAAATCCAACCTTTTTATTTAAAATCAAATAGTGTGTAAGTATAATATAAATGTTGTGAATTAAAAAGTAACATCATTGAGCTCATGGTCCTCATGGAGAACCAAACCACAATATCTAATTCGAACTAATGTAGATGTCTCTGAACATAATACCATTTTAGTTTGACAAGGTAACCAAGGAATATAGTCAAAATACCATATAATATAATAAATTTGGATCCCAGGTGAAACCAAGAAAACTACTACCTTATGAGGTTTAACCAACTCATAGTAAAAAAATGTATCTTAGCTATTAGGGTATGATTATAATATATTGAATGTACCCCTGGAATTCCACCGTGAATATTCCAAATCGATCCCAATTAATAAGTCTAAGTTAATCATGGGATAGAATTGATTTTGAGCCCAGGTTGATAATCCAAGGAATTTCATGTCTGAGGACATCAAGATAAATCTAAGGAGATAGTCTTGGCATTCTATTTTTTGGAGATTAAGGTGAATCTTCAGTGATACACTGACGAATTCCCTAATATAAAATATTGAATAAAACCTAGGGTGGTATCTCACTTTTCAGTCACATCAACGAATCAACTTGAATCCTCTGAGTTCATTCAATTCCTTCCTGGATGGGATTCCATATCTTTGTCATGGTAGGACCTGTATTTAAAGTGATAAAAGTACATAATAATAATTATAATTAATTATTATATTTAATTCATTAAAAATGAGCCAAATGTAAGTCCATCCCTTTTCAAAATTTCTATTTAGTACATTCCATTATCATTTTCATTTATAAATTAAAAATTTATAATAGAGGTACTCATACCATTTAAAAAATTATTCATCGGATCAATTATTCCACTTATAAGTGATAACAGTGAAATGTGTTTATTTTATTCCATTCAAAAATTCATATAATTTAGTTACAGATTCCAAAAACTATTGTCAAGATCAATAAACCCAAGACATGGAATATTGGAAAGGAATTAATGGTATTCATTTAATTTTAGTTAACCCACCATTATAGGGAATGTTATGGTTGAGTTTTTCAACCTTCAACCTTGAAAATGGGCCTATGTAACATCAAGTTTATAGTTTGACAATTACTTTAAGGTATTACTCATTATAGGAGAAACATAAAAAAAGTACTATGTATGGGAAAATTAGAAAAATTTATAAAAAACTATACTATTAGGAAAAATTTATAAACCACCTACCATAACACGATCATCGACTCCTTAACTAGTATAAACCAAAAATTTGGGTCAGAATCAGAGAAAATAGATAAACTCGAAAAATAAAATAAAAATTATATATATAAGTTCAATTGGAAATATTATCCAAGAAATAATGAAAAAAAAATAAGAATAAGAATAATTTACAAAACAATATTTATATAATGGAACAGATGATGATCAATTCAAATCTCAGATAGAGGAGATACCTCAAATCCCATGAGGATGTAAGAGGAGAGATACCACATGTGGGGAGTTGTTGTACAATTGAGAGAGAAGAAATATGGAATAAGGGTTAATGTATGGAATTTAAAATTCATAATTTTAAATTTTTTAATGGGGTTTATGGTTTGGTCTCATGGTTTGGCTAACCATTTTTAAATTATGTGATATCCACTATTCATGCCCCCGCACCTCATATGGTTTGGCACACTATTAGAAAACAAGTGTACAATAAATTTTATTTCCATCTTCGATAAATTGAAAATTTTTAATGATATTTTGAACCATATTTCTAGGTTTTTCTAACAATGATTCTTCCTTACAAGACTGCATGTTTGGGGTACATGGTTCTCTCTAACTATACCCTAATTGTGCCACTCCCCCTTTAATTCAAAAATTGGAACAATAGGCCATGAAACACGCCCAAAAACTCTTAATAACTCCACGATCTCTTTATAATATTCAATTAAGGTAAAAAAGAATGGTTGAGAATGAGAATAATTGATCTATACCTTTATGAAACACCAAGAGCTTACAAGTTCCTTTTTTTATAACAAATTATCCCTGGGTTTCCCTTCTGAGGGTTCTTGAGCTGTATCAAAAAATAACTCTATCCACTGGGAACATATATTACCCTCTCACTGACAGGTCTCATCCTACACATGGCCATGATTCAATTGATCCAATACCAAATAAACTATCCTTCTTCATAGAGCCTTAATTATATAATGAACAATAACAATAAGATACACCGAAACATAATAATTAGCCTCTAAATCAACTTCCTTGGGATAAAAAACATGATATGGGTTAGAATGATAATGATAAATCTAGGAAACATGGAATCCATCATGAATATCCTAGTTCCACTGTATAATATCTACCCGATAGGCTATTGACTTGACTCTCTCAAAGATCTCTAAAGTTCCAAAGAATCTAGGTATCAATATCCATTGTTTCTATATCCATCGATGACCTAATCGAAGAGAAGTACACAAGAATACAAATCCCCCACCTCAAACAACATAGGTCGACAAGAATAATCCAGATTTGATTTCTCGCTAGAATGAGTTATAACTGCACATTTCCTAATAATTTGTACCATATCTGATGTCTCCAGAATGATATTAGGTCATAATATCAAAACCTTCCTGACCTCTAACCAACATAGAGAATAATGAAATGTCATACTGTAGAGAACCTCATACTGATCCATTTCTGTAGTCTTGTGAAAACTATTATTATAAGAAAATATAGTAAGTGGTATAAATTTTTTCCAATAACCTCCAAGATCTAGGACGCATGATTTATGAACGTACTCTAATACCTATATAGTATGCTCATACAAACTACTAGTTTCTGAGAGATATTATAAACTCATAATTAAATATGATCCAAGTGACCACAAAAACCCTTTCCAAAAAAAAGGAAATGAACTTCTTGTCAAAAATGGTATTTTGGATAGACCAGAAGTGGGTGACCATAATCATCTCGTGCATGATCCACCATAAAATTTCTCATCATCGTGGTGATTTCAAAAATACCATCACAAAATCCATAATATCTTTATCTCATATCCACTCTATGATGGGTAATGACTATAAGAGAATTTTTTTGTTGGGGTTCCCCTTTAACTTTCTAATTGGTGAAAGACCGAGTAACAAAACCTATTATCTTATTTGTCATACTCGGGAACCAATACTAGAAATGTAATTCATGGAACATATTGGGGGTTTTAGGATGTAATACACATTTGAAAAAAATAATATTCTCTCCTAAACTCCTCTCAAATTTTTGAATGTACACATATATAACCATGGATATGAAGGATCTCATCTACATCAACCACCGAATAGGGTAGTGATTCCTCAACTATAACACTTTACCTTAAGAGTAAGATTAGAGTATCATAATTTTTTCTCCTCTTCACTTGATCTAGAATTGATGTGGTCATTAATTAATCAATGGGAAAAAGGATTCTCCTTATACTCCGAAACTTACAGATGTTCTGTAGAATAAATATCCATTAACATCCATTAATTATTGGTTTCTTGAATAACATGAGTCAGTGTTATTAGTATAGAACATCAACAAATACATTAAACATTACTTACATGTATGAAATATAAAATTCAAAATATTGAATATATTCAACCAATATAAATTTTTATCGGTTCAATTCACATTGATTGAATATATATTTTAGGATTCTATGGTATTTCTATACCATGAACCCCTTTCAAAATACAAAATATATACAAAAACATAAGGCATGAAGAACATAATCTAACTTTATACTGTGCATTGGGTAATTTTGTGCATGAGACATAAAATTATGAGACTCATATTCTATGAATCATTCAGTTTACTTCAATTTTTCTCCTAGTCTGACACTTGAGGCATCACAATAAACTATATAGAAACTTCTACGATTGGGTAAATTCCGGATCAATGCTGAGGTCATCCATTATTTCAACCCCTAAAAAGAATTTATCCAAGATTTAAACCATTATAAAATAATACCCTTCTTTGTTCAATATTTATGTGGTTCTATAAGGAATGAGAATTTCTAAATGAAGTGTTGATAATATCCCAAAGAAACATCGTATATCAAATATGTTCATGGTATGCTATGAAGAAAAAATGAATATCACATTCTCAGGATCCATTAATACCCCTTCATCTAATATAATGTGACCCTGGAAGTGTACATTGTTAGTCCAATAATGTAATTTATTGATCATGGTATTTAAACTATTTTATATTAGTGCAATCAGTATAATTTCAAGGTGTTTTAAACGATCTTTTCGAGTTTGAGAATACACAATGATATCAACCACAAAAACTACCACAAAGGAATCCATATACGGGTGGAAAACCAAATTCATCAGGGCTCTAAAAATGGTTTGTCTGTTCATTGAACTAGAAGGAATAAAAAAAATTTCACACATGATATAACTACATCAGAATGCTGTATATGGTATTTTTAAGGGAATAACTCACACTTGATAGCTGACTAATATCATATAAATCTTCAAGAAAAACATGGATCCTAAAAGATTATCAAAGAGATAAACTATTTAAGTATCTGTGTGATTGTTCTTTAAATTAATCAGATTCAACTATTGATAATTGACACATAGCCTTAGGGTGTCATATTCCTTCTGGAAAAAATAACAGTAAAACAACAATATGAAGTTCATGTTTGTATAATCCCAATGAATTCTACACCCACTAACTACCTCTTTAGTTATTCAAGATCAATAGGATCCAACATATATGGAGGAGTATATATTGGTTCTACTCATGGAATAATCTCAATAATTATCTCTACCTCTCTCTCATGAGTTATACTAGAAAAATTATTTATGAAATCATCTCTAAATTGGTAAACTAGTGGAGGAATTTTTGTTTTTCATAACACTCAATAATTATGAAAAAAACTTGCAATCATGGTCGAAACACTACATAACCCATGATGACCAGGTCTAGATGGACCTACATGGACATCCCATTCTCCCTTATAAGCATAGCTATCACCTGAATGGGATTTAAAAGTCACTCTCACATGATAAAAATCAATATGAGTGCGATTGGGTGATAACTATTCCATCTTGAGAATTATATCAATGCCTATCATCTCAGGGGAAAAAGTTCCATAAGAAATAGAATTCTCTGATATTGAGGGGAAAATCCTTCCATTGGAGAACACTTTCTCACTGTACTCCCAACATAGTATCAAGATTCATTACCCTATAAAACAACTCAATATGATGTCTAGTACTCTCTTTTTTGTCCATATATATGAATGAATGTGACGAGATGATGTCTATAAAAGTATATACTAAAATCAAGAAAATTTATATCATACCTCACAATGTAGATGTACCAACACACTGCTCCTATGGAATAGGATTCAATGTATTTAATAATATATATCCATAACCCTGAACTATAACTTGAACTCTCTAATAATCTATTCTCTTCTAGAACTACACATCATAAGTATGGATTTATCATTCTCATCCTCCTCCATCGCTGGTATGGTCAGTGGAAGTCCAACTCCAAACTAGGAATAGAGCTTATAATTATACAATGGAATACAGAGCTGGTGTAGATCCTCTCCCATAGGGTACTAGTGGAAATGTATGAAAACCCCTCTAATGGTGGCCTATTCAGACGTAGTCTTTACACTCAACTAGATTTATATCATATTGATGGCTTTATTGACCATGCATCCCTAACTGATGGAATACCAAATAACTTCTATTTTATATATTTTGATTCCATATTTTCTCATGTAAAACCACTAAATGAAACTTCTAGATACTAGACAAAGAAACTCCCTTCCCAAGGATAAACCACTATTCCATATACCTTCTGCATCCCTCAAATTTCACTTGGAGATAAAGGTTTGGTATACCATTTATAACATAATAGATAAATAGAAGACATTAACCTCTAATCAGATGGCATACCTGATCCCATCCCCAAATAATCTCACTATGGATAGCTCATCACTAGTAAGATTCGGCGTGATTCAATGTTGCTCAGTGAAGTAAGCTAAATTGTTTATGAAATACATAATACTCTTCTCCAGGTTCATAAATTCCCTAGCTTAGTCAAATCTCATCATTTCCATGAAAAATTAACCATAAAAGCTGGTATGTAAGTCCCTCCAAACCATGCCACGATAATGATATTCCTTATTTAGAATGTCCCACCATCTCTGGGTGGATCCATAATGTGTGTAGGACCCACGCATTAACCTCTGCCTCATAGGCATCTTCATATAATCAATGATTGATATAATGGATTCTATTCATGTTTCAATAGAAAGGGGGACACCATCTTACATGAAATTATGTGGTTGATATAGCAGGAACTCCCTCCTCAAATTGACATAGTTATTTTAGATTATGGAAATCCCTCTATAGACCACAATAACTAAGGAAACTCTCTCGAATTTGAGCATCAGTGACTAGTCCAATTGTAAAAGGTGGCAGTACTAGAGGTTCCTCTAGTGGAACTATAAGTAGTGTAGGTCCAACATCATCATAAGAATGGTCCTTGGAACCCTTCTAGTGCTTGGACTTATAGAATTCATTTAGTCATGAATCTTAAATACCAAACATAACCATCAAAATAGTTCCTATTAATAAATGATTCCTCTTTGGAAATTAATATAGGAATAAGAGATCATTTCCAAGAACATACTAATCTGACAAACAAAATCTAAGGATAATGTATTTGTAATATTTTAATTTTAAATTATTGAGGATTCATTAAATAAAGTTTCAATTTCATGTTATAGAAGAAAATAAAATTTATGTTTTAGATGGAATCTCCATTTAAGGAAAATAATTTTAGATAAAATATAAATTTACCTGTTTATATATTACAGTTAGTCAGATATTCATCCATTCCCATGATATAAATAAATTATCATTATATGTTACAATTAGAATTCTATGTAACTACAACCATTCACTACACTCAATCATAGAAGGTAATGAAACTTTATATGATGATTCGATTATATCGATGAAAATACCAAATTTTATAATGGAACAGATATATTAACTACAATTTTAATCCATTTAATCATAACGAACTAATTTTTATATTGATATAAATAAAGTTCAATAGATTAAACTTGTCATAATTGGCCAGTTATGGTGACACCATCAAGGCATGTGGGAAAACAACATTTAGGTTAATGTAGGAACTTTATGTAACCATTTTTTTACTTCTTTTTCAAATAATAAATTTTAGTAAAAAAACATGTATAACAATCAAGAAACATATGATATGAAACATTTAATAAAATAAACATGGAATGTCACACAAATATAATATAACAACTGAATTTATTATAATGATTGATAATGAAATCCACCCTTACCATACCATCCCCAGGGAAGAGATCCAAGGTATAATAAACGTGATAAATCTAGCATGACACCTAATGGTGAAAATTGTGAAATTATAACATTAAAATTCCAGAACAAAAAGTCCCATCCCATGAAACATCATTTTCCCCAACAAATGGGATAGCTACTACCAAGAAAAAACTCATTACCAAATTCGAAAACTTCCAGGTCTGCTGTCCACCTGCCCAAAATAGTACAACAATGCAAAATAATACTATAATACCACTTTGTGGAATCCTAATGCTGGTTCTCTCAGTAGTAATTGAACTAGGTTGGCCACATGACCTCAAGAATGCCTCTGCATACTCAACATGCTACCAAATAATATTGAGGGTCCCTGGTGGTACAATGAGGAGACTATACCTTGTTCATAAAATTAAAATATAATGGTAATGAATGATAATAAAGAAGTAGAAATCACATAATAAAATAGTTCAATAAGAAAATATAAATTGATATAATCATCATGATAATGATAAATAGTGAATTCTATAAGTAGTATCACTTAAATAAGTTTCCATGTGTATAAGAAATTAATAGTAATACATGGAAATAAGAATTTATACAATACATCGAAAAAATTAAAAAATACCCAAAAATATCCCCAAGAGAATACTAAGAATTAGCTTAGTAATCTGCTAGAAATCACCAATGAGACCAAGAATCCATGGATGGCTACTTCCCTTTATCTCTACCTGTATCAAATTAGTATTCCTAGGTACCCAAAGTATCCAAATATTGTGTGAGTAAAACTCAGTAGGGTACCACCAATGGTTTCTAATGAAAACCCGATCTATGAATATAAAATGTAATACTATGGATGTATAATTAAAAATAGTGAATAAATATTAATTGCGTAAATATCAAGGTATTCATGGAGAATTTGACTGAAAATACCTACCTTATCATAACATGGATATCTCTGAAAATAATACGATTTTAGATCATCCGGGGAACTAAGTAACATAGTCAAGAGTCCATATAACATAATAATATTGGATCCAAGGTGAAACCTTGAAATACTTATCCGTAAGAGGCCGATCTGACACAATGTAATAAAAAATAATTTTTTTATATAAGGGTATTAGTATAATCTAAATTATAAAACAATTGAATTATACGATAAAATATTTCCAACTGATCCCAAGGTAATAATTGAATAGGCTTTATTGGGATCCCAAGGAGATAATCCATCTCATCACATGTTTGAGGACATTAAACCAATTCGAAAAACATAATCCTAACATTCTATTTTCAATAGATGATGGTTAATATTAAGTGGTAATCCGGGGGATTTACTAATATAAGAAATTTAATGAACCCCATTGTGGTAACTCTCTTAGTGGCCACATCAATGAATCACCTCGAAACCATTGAGTTCTCCCAAGGCATTCCAGGTCCACAATCGAAGTCATACTCATGTGACGGAACAACATTAAAATAATGTTGTTAAATAAGAATAATAATAATAATAATAATAATAAGTTATTATGTTTAATAAGTTAAACATGATCCATGCTTAAATCCATATCCTTTCAAAATTTCATTTTAGTCTATTCCATTAACATTTTCATTTATAAATGTCAATGGTCCAAGAAAGGTATTCATACCATTTAAAAAATTATTTATCTAATTAATTGTTCAACTTATAGGTCATAAATGTGAAATGTGTTTTTTTACTTTCTATTTAATAATTAATATAATTAATTTATGTCCTCCACCAATAAGTGTAAATATCGACGCACCCAAGGTGTGTTTAAGTGATAAGGCATGAACATTAGTTGTTACCTGTTAGTCAAACTGAGCTTAAATGGATGGATTGGGTTGAGGTCTTCAAACTCTTACATTGAAAAAGGTCTAATTAACATTAATAACATGGTGTAAACAACTAATTTAAGGTATTAATAATTACAATATAAATGCATATAAAATCCAACATGTGAAAAAATGATGAAAATTTATAAATAAATAGACTTTTAGGGAAGGGTTTTAGATAACCTTCCTCAACACATTCTTATAATTCTCATCTAGTATCAAAATACAATTTGGGTTGGAATGATAGAAAATAGAGAAACCAAAAAAAACACCCTAAACATAGGATATTAAATATCACATGGAAATATCATCCAATAAAAAGAGGGAAATGGATAATGTAAGTAAGAGGAATGGTATACATATTGAGAGGAATTTAACATAACTGATGATGACCAATTCACCCCTCAGATAGAGGATATATATAAAATCCAAGTATTGAATAGTATATCTCTCAATAATGGGGAACTACTATTTGATTTATGATGAAATAATATAGATGACGGGTTAAAGGATGGATGGAAAAAACTTGATCACCAACTTTTTTAAGGGGTGCATAGTTTGGATAAGTGTGTGCCAACCCTTCAATAACCACTTCCCATGTACCCACACATCACACAGTTTGGTCACATAGTTAGATTAAACATGATTTTTGTCTGATTTTCCCAATAAATAAATTATATTTCTTTTTCATGGTCGTGTGGACCATGTTGTATAATTAGTCTAACCATGTTCCTCCATTGTAGGACTACACATTTGAGGTGCACAGTTATCTCTAACTATGCACTAACATTGCACCACATTTTTTTTTTTAGAAACCAAGATGAAAGGATCCAAATACCTCTATAAAATATTTTGAAAAATCAATTAAGGTAAAAAAATATTGCGACTAAAAAATAATGGATTTTGACATTTATAAAAAACCAGGATCTTACAAGTATAAAATACAAAAATTAAAGAGAATAAATAGAGAGTACTAACATTGAAATCCACTCATCTATAATTACCTCTCATGTAAAATCCCCCCCAAAAAATATACTATCTATATCAATAAAAAAGTGGCTCAATATATTTTCACACACACGTATCTAATTATAAAATAATTAAAAGTGTCAATCGGGCCTTTCCAAAAACAACTCGAGATGATGAGTACTTTTAAACACTTCAAAACCCATTTAAAAAATAATTTCTCAATACATTATACCTAGAGTCACCTTTGAAACTAAATTTAAGAAGTACAATCCCTTTTTAAATCCAAAAATGACCTTTATTAGGTCACATCCATTTAAAACCTCATATTTTTAGTTAATTTTTTTTAAAATAATTACACATACTTGGAATTTCATTTACCAATTAAAATGAAAATTAAAGACTTGTAAGAAATAATTTTTAACCCAAAATATTTTTTATAAATGTAAAATTAAATTTTAAAAATTAAATTAAAAAATTCCTCAAAACATTGGAATGTTTAGTTATGTAAAGTCACATTACCAACTTATTCTGAAATTTAAAAAACTTCTACATTGATCTAAAAATCAAGTGGAACATTATTTACCTTTAAAATAATGCTTAATAATAATTAATACCATCAATTAATAATTACATCCGAAATTAAAAACACAATAAATAAATGGTTTCCAAAATCAAATTCGTTGAACAAGAAAAAACCTAGCACATTTCAACTTAAATCAAGCCCATATTAAATTCCACCGATGGTGAAAGCTCAAACATGGAATAATACACACTCTGGAATCCATAGATACCAAAACCTTATATTAAAACCCACTTAGAAACCTATATATAGTTAAACATACCAAGGGTTTGATGGAGGGGGTGGAATTGTGTAAAAATTGAGAGAGAAGTGGATACTGAGGGGAGAGATGACTGTACCTTGACGAACATCCCAAGGAATCAGAGGGAATCGTGAGAAGATATTGACTGGAGGTGAGGTCCAGAGAGGGGAATCGGGTCGCTCCTTGATGGGGTTTCCTGCATATGGGGAGAAATAATTGAATGCAGAGAATAAAATAAGAATAAAAGAAAAAAATTAAAAAATTAACTTTTTTTTAAATTCATGGTCATCATGCACAATTAGGGTTGATAGTTTAATAGTCTATGTTCCAACTATGTAGAGGCTCATATTACCTATAAAAACATTACAAAAAGTTTTCCCTAATAGCCCGTGAATTTTTTTATCCATGTGGAGACTTTGAAAACGAAACTATCCCATTATAGAACTATATGAGTTGTTTTAACATGGTTTTCAAAATTGTGTTTTCTAACCATGAAACCCATAATAAAAATTTATTGGTTTTAATATTAAATAATCCTAAATTATCAAAGCATAAAATAACTTAAATTAAAATAAAATAAAATAAAATTTAATTTAATTAAAAGGATATAGTTTCAGGAGGGTGTGACATATAAAATTATTGAAATAGGAGGACACTGACATGAAAAAAGAAAAGAAAATTTCTCAAATACTAAAATTAAATTTTTTTTTTTTTTATTTTTGGTTGAAATTTATATTTATGTAAGAAACAGGAAGCAGTAATTTCCTAAATATAATATTGAATGAAAAAATACAAGGGGATTTTGAAGATTAATGTTAAATTTAATAAATCTAGAAAAAAACTATAAAATCATTTACAGCTCCTTTATCTCAATATAACATCTAATATATTTATATATTTTATAGTTATATATAATGAAAAGGAAAAGGAAAAACACAATAATTATATATGATTTTTTAGGGTGTCTTAGTCAGTTACTATCACATATTGAATAAAAAACAAGTATAGTGGGATTTTTGGGAATGGGTTGACCCTTAAAAAAGGAATTCTAAATCAGTTTTCACTATTAAAATTTTTTGTAAATTTTATCCCCCACAACAATTTATAGATATCATCAACTCATAAAAATAAAATCACCATCACCCGTATGCATTAAATAAAAGAAAGGGAAATGCATACAGAAATTTTTTACATGGTTCATTCCCAATGATGGAAACCCAGTCCTTGCTATATTTGGTTATTTCCAAAGATATATATATTTCACTATTAATATTATTATAAATTAGAAGTAATATGGGGTTTTAGTATTCCATGATCCATTATGTATCCCACAAAATATGACTCCTAATATGGTTATTCTAATTCTCACTAGTTACAAAGATACCACCAAAAATATGAAAAATATTATTATATGTTCTAGTCACTTCATCAAGATATGATGATCGTCCTATAATCCATATGATAAAATATAATTTTCCTGTTGATCATGATTTAATCCTTCAAAAATTATATTTTTCAAACATTATTCAGAAAAAGTCATGATATTTGTACCCTGACTAGAAACCTATGTAGTATAAATGATTATTCTATAGCTTTGAATTCTCTAGTTATTCTTCTATTCTTTCATTTATCGAATTATTCAAAACTTATAGATCTCGATTCTCATGATAAAAATAACTCACAAGAATTATAGTAGTATCTTTATTAAGTTCTATACAAATATTCTAGGTTATATAGCCAATATTTTTTCAATAATATAGTAGCATAAGATCTTCAATCACTAGGTATTCCAATTCCCTAAAACTTAAATAAACCACCTTCAAATAAAACTAAAGATATCAGGGTTAAAATTCATCTTAATGTATATAATATGTCTTTTCTAGAATCAAGAATTTTCTTTCATGAATTTCAGATTCCTAAATTAATCTCAACATTACCACAATGTGATTGACCTCACATTAAATATAATTCTATTAGAATCGTCTATAAGTGTAAATTTCATAGACATAACTTGAAATCTTATGGTTCCAACTTTCTATTATTTAACACCCAAACATCCTTATCCCTTAGTAATTTCAAAAAGAACTTACATATAGTAAGATAATTTGGTGTTCTCCATTAATTTCTCCATTATATGTTAAAAAAATTAGTTTTTAGTATCTCAACAGCTCGACATGACTTCTAATAACCTTATATTTTTAATCTAAACATAGTCCATTTTTTATTTCACTTAATGTTATATGAATCTATCTTCTGATCATTTTATCTTTTGGGTATCATTATCATCCAAATAGTTAGACTTATGAAATTAATAATTTTTTCATATCTTATGATCAATATACGTTATGGTAAATTGAACACTAATCCTATTAATTCATGAATTTGATATTCAATATTCTAACACATTATATTTTTCATCATCTTTATTCATTAGTAAAATTTTCTACCATAACTTTTAGTGGAGTTTTATTATAATATTCCTCAAGGATGGGGTACAATATTTCAAATGACCTTTCTTTGAACCACATTGGAACCACCTAAACTTCTAGTTCTTTTACTTCTATGTCATTTACATCACTATGTATTCCTGTGATATAACATTTTTCTTATTCTTCCTTTCACATTCTTCAAAAGAATTCAGTATAATCATTACTTAATTTATTTTATAATCATTTTAATGTTTAGTTATCTCTACATGAATCAAATCATACATAGGTAAGTGTGATTTATATTTCTTTGAAAGAATAAGGAACAAATAATCTCACACAATTTATAAACCATTTATATAGTTTGGTATTTATTATCTATATAGTATTCTTATTGTTTGATAACATAACAATACAATTCCTATAGAAAAAAATATATTGGTATGAATTCTAGATCCTTACACTCTTCAAGTCATGAAAAACTATTTAACATGATGATTTGACTCCCTTTTTCATGTGTCACAACATATTAGTTCATAAAGAGATGGTATGCTTACATTAATATTTGGAAACCCAATCTTCATAATGAGAGGATCACCTTATATTTCTCATGATAAATCATAGGGACTTTATAAATTATTTAGATAATTCACCTTTCGTTTACCTATCTTTCAATCACCCTTTATTATTGTCTTCAACCCAGAGTATCTTATAGTTTTCTAAAATTCGTCTTAATTAAAATCAATTTGATGATCACATATTCTATTAGTGTATAAGTTTATCTACATGTTTTTCTTATATTATTATACCTTCCATGAAGTTTTTCCATGCATGTATTACACTTAAATATAGAAATAACTTGGAACATACCTTCATTCTAGTCAAATGATCATGTTTCTAAAACTCATAAATTTTATTTAGAGCACAAAATAGTCCATATATAGTACTATATAAATTACACAATAATAATAAATGTAATCTCAAAAAAATCCTTTCATCCAAAACAACCAACTCTAAATTTCAAAAATCATTGATAAAAAATTTAACATCTACAAAGCCCATGGTTAACCGAAAACTCCCCCTTTTTATTCATAGGAAACACAATAAAACTTATTTTTTCAATCCTAGAATTTACATTCAAGTTTACCATAAAATTTATGAATGAACAAAATATTGACACATCACTACAAGAGTAGAAAATGTTTTTGAGATAATTCAATCTCTTAGTGAAATGTATTATTTGGAAATGTTATTTCGATACACCCCATTCAATTCATCTTTTGGTTGTTAGGATTAAATAAATTATACCTTTACTCCTCCTTTTGATAAAAACTTCATCTTTATATTAACAGATGATTAAAGATTTTGTAATCCCCCTTTAAAATAGATTTTTACCACCTCCTTGTTAAACATGATTTAAGGTGTAGTGGGGGATGTACCAAATATTTGGATGACATTAAAGGGTGGGATGAACATGAAGCTCCAGCCTCAATTCCTCAATTACATACCTTGGTAATGATATATTGAAAGTATCGGTAGTTTGATATTTGTTTGATAGGTACTGTAACATAACTTCACCATTAGGAAATTTATCATTTATAAAAACATATATAATATATGTGTGTTTTTATTGAGAATGTTTCGATGAGGTTTTCGAAAAATAAATTTCACTTTAATTATCATAATAAATTTTTAATGGATTTTCAATAGGCACCTTCAAATATAACCATAGAACATCCAAATATATCATTTTAGATTTCAGATGTGTGGTGGAAATATATTTTAATCCAACTATACTCAATGTCACAAAATATTATTTATTATTGCTATAAATTACATAAATTTACCTTATAATAATGTTTAGGTGGATGCTAATTTTTTTCACCAGAATCACCATCCCAATAATAATCCATGGAACAAATAAAATTTTTAATCCCATCTTCTTTTATACATCAAGATAAAGCTATAACTCTTATAAATATACCATGGATTATCTTGGTATCAATAATGTGGGGTTATTTCAGATCACTTTTATATAATTTACATAATGGAACTAAAAATGAAATTTATATTCTGGATGTTATAAGATATAGTGAACATATATTAACTTTTCAAAGTACTTTTGATTTACACATCTTTAATTTTCATTTGCATTGATCATCATAGTGACAGTAATAGGTGCTGAAACTACCTTTTTTCCTCTATACCAAACTTATTTAAATATTCTGTGGCATACATTTCTTATGAAAATAATATAAAAATGTAATTTTATTGAACCTTTAGTCTATGAAAAAAACTCAAATCTCCCCACATGTACGTTTCAATGATAAACATAATTTGTTTTGATAGTTATTCATAAGATTTCTCACTATCCCCAAGAATGATTATTCAATGAAAGTATATGACGAAAATTTGTGAGCCTATGCTAAATAAATTTATATATAAGTTACTATATACTTTTCTAATAGAAAAGTGAATCTTTATCATACAAATATCATGTTTGGAATTCTATCTTCAAGTGTAAAAATTCATTCCATATAAATTTTTCATTATTCTACAAACCCTGATTCTATCTTCCTCAGGAATAAAACCATTAAGCTTCCCAATATAAACTTATTCCCCAACCTGAACATTCAATAAAATATAATTTAAATCTATATAATATAATTTATAATTACAATGAGAAACAAACACTGAAAACATTCATATAGATTCGTGAATTGAAATAGAAGAAAATTTTTCTTTGAAATAAACACCTTTAACATGCGATTAACATTTAGAAATTAATATTTACTTATTCCTTAAAACCTCGTCATTTTCATTGGTCTTATTCTAAAAAACCCTTCATATTTATATATAGTTCTTATCTTATAGTATAGGAATAAGTTTCATGGTATAATTATTCTTAATATGATCAAATTCACCATTTATTTCATTTATCCATTCATTATGATTTATTACCTATGTAATGAATAACATAAAATATGAGATATAAGTGATTTTATAATTTTTAATATTATTTTCCTCCCTATATAAACTAGGGATTCCAATATTCCAATGATATTTTTTCCCAAGATTATTTTATAGTATCTATAAATTCAATATTTTTTTCCCTTGAAATAATTATTTTTACTAGATTTATCGAAACATAATTTTTCAGGCTGTGTTATACTACTACTTTTCGATTCAACACCCATTTTAGAAGTTATAGGAGTGTATTTTATTAATGTATGTAAACAACATATAATTTTTATTCAAATATATATATATATATATATATTTAATTTTACTAACATTAACATCACATAAATTCATAACATTTTGAATTTTTTTTATTCCAATAACTATAACTCCTTCGATTGGATAAATATACTAGGAAGATTCCATCCTCAAACATTCATAAATTTTTACTAATGTAATATAAATTTTAGCATTATTAATTAGTTTCTCCCAAAAAAATTAATTAATATAACCATGGGTTTTGTTTTATGACACATATCATAAGGAGTCATGTTTAATTCTTATCATAGTAAACACCTATTATGAACAAGTATCACAATTCATATAACATCACTATAAATGAATTTTGGGATTTTATATTCCAAAAGAATTGTCCTACCCATATCCATTTTTTTCAAATTTCGAAACCCCATTTTTCAAATGGTTGTAGGGAGAAATTAACATATGCATGATTCCAGGATTTGGAATATAGGATTCTAAATATGTATAAGTGTATTCGATACCAATATTTGTTCTTATCTTATAGATGTAAAATCATTGTTCTTTCTTAGAGTCCTTATAAATAATTTAAACACCAAAAAATTGGGTCAATATTTAATGAACATAATACTTTTCATTTTGTTGAATTAATCAACAAAAGCGATAAATTTTAGATCACCATTGATGGATTGAATTATCACAAGTTTAGAGATATCCAAATATACAAGTTCAAGTTTTTCGTTGACTGAATTCATATTTTCTTATGACTTCCATGTATCAAATTTTTTTGCTAACTAGTTTCAAATCCCATGTTTATTTTTTATTTTAACTGATGAGAATATATCACAAATTCCATTATAGAAATATTTCTCATATTATTTTACCCAAATTGGAAGGTCTACAATAAAATAACTCATTTTCATATCTGGTATATATGTAATTGGATTTACTTATATTTTCTATTTAAAATAAGTTACATATAGTTGTCACTCCTTCTATGATTATCTACCCATCCTTCATACACTAGATGATAAATCTATCCATCTAGAAAATAATTTTTTTTCAATCATCAAAATGATATATAACACTTATACTGTTTTGTTTATATCCATATAAAAATAGGAAATCATTTTATTTTCACTTCTAGTCATCAATAATAGTCACCCCAATTCCCTTAATTTCTTGGTAACTATCATTTGAAAAGGTTATGGATCCACCATTATGATCTCTGAAATTTTCAAAAACATTGCCCTCACTTTTCATTTTTAATTACCAAACGATATCCAATATCTGATATTTTTATTTTCATATATCATTATATGTAGTATAAAATATCAAATATTTTTTATCTATCATTAATTTTCTTTTTTTTATATATTAGTGTATGCAGCCTATTTTAGAAGAGTCCTCACATATTCTTCTCTATAGTCACTAGTTTGGTGACCTATTTAATAGGTATCTTCCAGATAATAAATGTTTTTTTCTTGAAGAGTTTTTTATTTTCAATTCCACCATTAAATAATAATTATCTTTCAAATTCTTATTTTTATTTCTTTTTTGTATGAGAGATCCCCCCATAAACTAATGTCTTCTTCCAGGAAGTGATAAATAATCCTCAAAATTGCAGACTTTTTTCCATATAATCTAAAAAAACATATATATTATTTGAACCTATACATTTATTTATATATGTTTTAGTTTTAGAATATTTATGGAGTTCAATCTGATGATATCACTTCCTTTTTCTTCTTTCATAAGAGAACATTATTCCCATAGTATTTCACGACGTACATTGGTTAATAAAAATAACATTCAATTTCTTATCAACCAAAAATTTATCATATTTAGTTGGGGTACAATTGTAGTTAGTAATAAAAAATTGATGAACCTTCTTATTAGGAGAATATTTTACATGGATTGTTTAGTAAACTATTTAAACTGTAATTGATAACATATTCCTAACATTTATTTTTTATGAGAAACATATTTCAACTTCTTAATAGTGTTCTCACCCACAAGAATTCTATAATATGTTTATATTAGATCAAATTTATTATCAAAAAGTTTTTATTCAAAATCCTTCACTATATTTTCTCACATTCCCACCCATAAATAGTGGATTTTAATTTCATTTGGGTGAGATTGTTTCTTTATGAGAAACTCCTCTTTAACTACACATTAATTTTTTTCTTCTTTTCTCAATAGGCATATATATTTATTAATATCAGTTTTTTAACCATGATAGTACTTAAAAATTAATTTTAATATATTTTCCTTTTCATTTTCATCATATTTTCTCCTTCATCACATGATGCTCCATTATGCATAACATAATCCATTATGTTCCAAGATTCTCTAGAATTCCTTCAATGGGTGATACACCTTTTTATGATTCATCTTATTATTCCTCGTAGAGAAAATATTTAATATTCTCTCAGGTGAATTTCCTTTTACCTTCCCTTGAAATTTTTTTTTGTTGAATTATTTTCCAACATCTTCTTTCATAGTTATTATTCCATCTTATCATCGTCATTACTAATCTTCTTATTAGGTAACTTTACAATAATTTAATTTATATCACAACACTCATAAAAATTTTATAGATGTTTTACCTTATAATTACCTTTAAAAGTTCCATTTTTTATGATGAGGTACATTATCCATCTGTACTCTTCATCCATGTCAACATAATATTTTAATTCATTTGAAGCCCCATCTTCTGAACCACTAAATTAAATCATCTTCATCGATTCAGATGCATTCTCTACCAATATCCTCATTTTTAAATATCCTAGTTTTCTACATCGAATATGTAATGAGGATATTTTATATCTCATATAGAGATAAATCCCCTCAATCCTCTAATGCTTAAATTTTAGTATCAAATCTATATTGATAATTTACCATCAACTTCTTCAAAATAGTCGAATCTATAATTGTATCACCAAAACCACTAATATTTATGATTATTTCATTTTCGCTTAAGAAATAATAATCTAGAGTTTCTTCATCAGCCATCTTATTGGTTTTATATTTTTCTTCCATTAATTTAACATTACTTTTGAAAATGCTCTCAATTTTATCCCATGTATCCTTAGAAGTACGGAGACCAATTAACTTTATTTATAAATTATCTAATAATTACATGAGAAAACCATTATAGTCTTTTCCATTGAGCTATAGGTTCATTTTTATTCAAAAATTCATAGGTTAACATATTTATTCAGGTGGAAATACTATGGTAGATATATCAACCACATTATAACCATGTAAATGAAAATAGGGTACCATAATATTACTTCCTATGTGAATATTAATTCTTTAAAAATTATGAATTCAACAACCATTAAAGGAATTTATAATATCTATTTTTAGTAAATTTATTTTCCATATGGATATGACGTTGATACCACATGAGATTCCATGGAATTGTATGACCATTGAGAAGGGGGGTTGAATCGGCAGTCACCTTTTATAATATTGGATAACATGAAATTAACATCTGTAGCTTTTTAGTGTTATAACATTCTAAATAAAACCAACTCACAGTGGTTCATGTACATGAAATAAAAGATAGAGAAATGAATAAATTTTTTTTTCACAGTTTAGTACTAATGTGGGAATCCTAATACATACTATATTTGGTTATTATTTAATTCCATGGATTGTCTACTAATAATATTATTACCAATTAGAAGTTCTATGGAATTATTATTATCTGAAACCCATTGTGAATCCAATAAACAATTCATCCAAATATGATTATTCCAGTTCCCAGAAGTTATAATGAACCACGAATAATATTAGAAATATGAAAGTATCTTTTGTATACTTCATAAATTAATTTAGATCATTCTATAATCATTTTAATAAATTAGAAATCCATTCTTTCCCATGATTGAATGAAACTAAAATTAGATTTCTAAAATATTAGTCCCAAAAATATATGGTTCTAAAACCACAGTGTGCATATCTCTTGAACATACATGCTTCATACTAATCTCTAAATTCATTAGATTTTATACTCTTCTTCTAACTAATTTATTAGTCAAAACATATATTTTAGGATTATTCTATACAATAAAATCACATGAAATTAAATAGATGCAACAACATGTTTTTCATGAACATACTCCTACATATAACTAATATTCCTCTATTAAAATAACGATACATATTATTAAAAGACAAATTCTTCCACACCCCAAAATATTTTGTTAAAAACCTTAAAATATTATTAAATCGATCAAGGTCAATAGTCATTATGAATTACCCAATATAACCCTACTAGATTCAAGAACTATACATCATGAATTATTGATTTTTTAATTCCTAACTTTCAATCATTAAAATTTTCATAAATGAAAATTAAAATAAATTATCTCAATATATTGTTGTTTTTGATATTAGAAATAATTCAATCAATATCTTTTGTTCTACCATTGGATGAAGTAACATTCAAACATTAATGATCTTCAGTACATAAAAGAAACTCTAACATATCCTCTAAGCATATTAGGTTCTCCATCCATTTATCCATTGTATATTCGAACTTTATATTATATCATCTCATTTAGTAATAATTTGTTTAAATACCATTATATATTTCACATATTGGGTTAAAATATTTTTTATTTCACCTATTATCTATTAAATATTTCATTTGATAAGTTCATATTTCATCTATCTTCATTTTATGAATGGTCAAAATTTGGAAATTACTAATTTCCCCTATTTTATAATGAAGATCTTATCCAATCATCTCAACACACATAATCTCACCCTTGGATCCGTCATTGAAGCTTCTCACACCTTTTTTATTTTGATTAATAAAACCCATCAAAATATTTAATTCCACAAAATTTCATGATTTGGATTAGAATCTACATTATTTATAGTCTATATATTCAGATAAACCTATCTTTTAACTACATTTATTTAAATCTAATTCTAGTTCTTTAACTTCTATATGATCTACCTCTGTCATGTATTCTGATTATATCATAAATTTATTCTTCATTATTTCACTTTCTTCTAATGTCTTCAAATAACACCTTCCTTATTTATTCATCCGATGAAATTAACATTCCATAAACTCTTTTTATATCATTGCTTATTTATATAAGTGTGATTTATCTTCCATTAAAAGAATAGTTCATACCTTATCATATTTAATTTAAAAAAAATTTATAATTTTTTCTTCATACTCCTTATATATTCATTATGATATGATAAAATCGCAAAATATCATTAATAGCACATAAGGTGGTACTACAACATATAAATCCTTTAACTCTTAAAATAATGGAAAATTATTGAAGTCTAGGATCATCTACCATTTTCTATATTTCACAACACATAATTTATTAATTTCGTTGTCTTATAATGTTCCGCATAGGCATCACAGTTCTTATATGGTGGGGATCACTATATGTTACCCTCAGAAAAATCTAAGGGACTTTGTCAATTCATTGGTTACATCAACATTTAGTGGACTATCTTCTACTCACCCTGTATTTTTGTCTTATTCACTATGTTTCCTATGGTTATCTCAAATTCATCGCAAGAGAACTATATTTCATGATCTCATCTTCCAATAGTTTTCTTGTTCTTCTCCATGAGCTTCTTCTGTGATTTTGACATCCATGAACTTGGAGCATACATGTATTGGAATGATATAAAACAACAAATTAGAACATAAACGCATTCCAATCAAATTATATGGAAGCTAAACCTCATCGACAATAGTTAGTAAACAAAATATTTTAAATCAAACTAGATTTTATGTTATTATATTCATCATAATATAAAAAAAATTCGTTTGGTTGATGTTTTATCTATAAACCCTTGAAATTTTTTAAAAAAATAAAAAAACCTCATTACACAAAGTGAACTTCATTTATGTTTCAATATAACCATAATAAAAATGGATATAAAAAAGAAAAAAATGTTATTAAACATAGAAAGATTATTGATTTCAGAAAATCCAAAAAAGTGGTAGTACTATAAAATAAGACTCAAATAAATACAGAAATAATTATATGTATTTTATATTGAAAATAAGAATCCTAAATAAATTTGTATTCAAAATCTAAAATAAGAATGGAATATAAATTTTTAGAAGAAAAAATTAGGTTTTGTTACAATATTTTACAAAAATATTTCATCTTAGATGGTTATTAATATTTATGTAAGGGATTTGATTATAATTCCGTGAATTATTCATAAAAAATATAAATAACAGATTCATTGATGTGGAGAAACTATTCTATGGGGACATCCTTTTAAATGATTTTAAAACATGGGATCAAATTAAAAAATAATAATTTAGACTTCTAGGAGAAGATAATATCTTTTATTACGATAGATAAATTGATGTTGTAATGACCCTAGGTTTAAATGTTAGTATTTAAATGTGGTTTTGAGTGTTTATCCTTGATTTATGGATAATATTATAAATGGGATAAAAATTTTAAAATTAAAATGTTTTTATTTGAAAAATAAATAAGAAAAATTATTTCTAAATAGTGACAAGCTCCATCAAGTACATGATTGGAGCTCACTATGTACGAAGTGGGGTTGATAGAGGTAAGAAGTACCCTACCTTATCCACCATGTTCCAATCGGACTCCAAATTGTATTTGAAAATGATTTCACCGTAATTGTTATAGAAAATTCATTTATACATGTGTCTCACTAAATTTGTTTGAGCATTGTAGTGGTGGGATTTCCTCATTGACTAATATTACATGTTGTCAAAACATCTAATAAGATTAGAAATTTAAAATTATAATATAGAGAATTATTATTAGAGAGGCTAGGGTGTGAAACTATATTATCAATATTTTATTATATTGTTTGGTTATAGATTAAATAGATGTATGTTAAGGGAATTTTGGTAGTATTTCTCAAATTTATTTTATTTGAGTTATTTCAGTCAGTTACTAGAGGAAAAGGCATCCCCTGGGACTCATATTGGGGATATCTACCATATTTGATAATTTATTGTGCAATTAATCTTTGTACTTAAGCACAAAAAATTAGAAACCAATTCAAAAGTCTTTAGTGGTCATAAAATTTACCAGATAATAGACAAATCTTATTAAGGAAAGAAATATTGCATTTTAAAGGGAATTATTATCTGTTGGTTTCTTGATTGGGTATTCACTATGGGGGAAAAATATGTATTGAAGTTAAATATGTAATTTATTTTGAGATCCAATGGAAAAAATGAATCAGAAATTATGTGATGAGTCATTTATAGAAGTTGACATTGTCTATTAAGTGGAACTGTATCATCTTGGTAAAGAATATTTATTGTTTTTCCTCATGTTTGATTTCCAGATAATATATATGTTAATAAATTACTTATTGTATGGTTTAGGGTACCCTGAAAAGGCTTGTGGGATAGGGTTCATGATACACGGGATATGGGTCCAGGATATGGTACATGAGCTAGGGTGTAACTCCCCAACCATGGTAACTTTCCACTAGCCTTGCCTAATTAGGTATCCTAACCTTAGGAATAGCTAAACATATGTTAGAGTTTGATGACTAGTGGCGAGAGTTTAAAAACAATGCGCAGAGACTATTTTGTTCTACCATCACATATAATAAAATATAAATAGTATAATCATCATATAAAATTAGATTAATTTTATGTAATTATAATTAATGTATATCCATTAAAATTAGGTTATTAGTAAAATTTTATAATATTAATACACCCTTTTCATACACACACATGTATCAGGGGGACCATCCACTAGAAATATGAAGTAAAAAATAAACTAAAAAACTATATGTCAAGATATAGCTATAAACATACATGTCCCCAAATACATGTGTCTTTTAACAAACCATCTAGTTATTCTATCCAGATCACATCTGTAGCATACTACATAAATGTAAAAATATAAGATCTGATAAATGGACTCGGGTTCCTATGAAATGAGTGAGAATAAATCTCAGTAGGTAAACACTAACACATCCCTTATATATTTAATCATATATAGTATATATATATTTATAGTAAAATAAATTTTAAACATATATTCAATCAAATTTGGTCATCGAGTGTTATTATTTAACCATAATGCCTAAACTCACCTACTTCAACCAATGTTGTTAATCAATCGTACCATTACCACATCAAACAAAATAGTTGGAGGAATCTACATATATATAACACTGTTTAGAGAAATACATTTCTTTAAAGGAATTAAATTTCCTATAATACCCCCTATTAAAATAAAATCACCCATTAATTAAATATTTTTATGAAATATAATATTTAGGTTGAGTTTTAAGAGTTTTTGGATTGTTTTAGTGTGTTTTGGATGTGACTTCAAGTTTTTGTATTTTTATCCTGGTTAAGGGAAAATGCTAATATTCTAAATGAAACTGTGAATGAGATTTTTAGAGTTATTGGGTAAGTAAAAAATTAGAATATAGTTAGGAAAAACAATGAAATCATGAAATTATGGGACAAAGGAGTTTTATGTGGTTATTGAATGGGTTTTAAAACCATGAAACACAACTGTATGACCACATGGTTGTTTTCCCGTAGTGCTCTCATGGTTGGTTCATGGTTTGTTAATAGTTGTGGCCTAAATGTGTTGTGTGCATAAATACATCTGATGATTGGATATTTTAACATTTTAACATAAAAAATATAAATTCCCTCTAATCTGATTATGATATCGAAAATGAGGATTCTTTCTGAATTCATGGCCTATTCTCTTCCTCCAGAACATGATTTCTATGGATCAATGAGTGTTAGATCTAGAAGATTGAAGGTATGATCTTTTTTCTCCCCTGATTTCTCTATTATTTCTATATCCACTAATTTTCAATGAATGTAATGTTATACATTCTCTTTCATGGATTGATTTATAATCTATTATACGTTTTTGATGATTTCTTGATTATAACGATTAATGTAAAGGAATTTAATGCTCGGGTATAGAGGATTCATTCTGTCCTTCGTCATTTGAATCACCCATTGTGAGGTAAGTATCTTCTCCACACTCTCCAGTTATTCTATATATTAATGAACTGGATATATAATTTTTTTAAAATGTAAACTTTTGTCGACTTCTTATTGGAGACCCCTTCTATTAGTAATTTATAAATCTTGTATTTTTAATGTTTTTTTAAATCTAATTTTTAAAATATCCATGAATGATTATTGATTTAATGATTATATAATAATTATTATTTTAATAAGTAATTTTGTGTGTCAATATGGAATAAATGGGTGTGTGTTCATCATTTCATTGGATTTCGCCTTTCCATTATGGAATTTGTGTGAGGTTATATACTAAAGGCACATAGAGAATGGTAAACTAGTGATGACTTGGTGGATCTGTGAGTAACCAATCATGAGAAAGTGTCTATAATTGGAAATGAATGCAAGTGTGTATGTGTGAATTTCTAATGGGTATTCCATGTAGGATAAATTAATAATATATTTATTCAGATAAATTTTATTTTCATAATTGGTCAACGGATTTGATATTCCTCTCTTTTGATTTAAGTTATTCTCTAAATTGCAAGATCACTTGTTCTTGTTCTAGTGTTGTGTGTGGGAAGATTTTGTTGGATTACCTACTAGTTATTATTACTCACGCCTAGTATAGGAACCCTGTAGATTATATAGATGTTGTTTTTCATGGTATTGGAAATAGGTTTTTCTATAGTGGTGGCTCTTGCTATAACTCTTGGAGTTAACGACTTGGTGTTAGTCATTCCCATGGAGTTCTGATCAGATCCACCTTAGTTTTGAAGTTATTATTGATTCTAGAATTTAGTTATTTTTATTTATTATTTATATCGTTTCATTGATATTTTTTTATCCTTTTAAATTATATTGTTAATATATCATGCATCATATAGTATGGGTTTTTTTATTTTATCTTGAATGTTTGTTGTTACTTAATGGAAAAATTGTTCCCCAAATTTTTAGTAATCCCTTGTAATTTATTTCCATTTTTTGGTTATTTGGTGACATCACCTTTGGTTTGTGGTACCTTGACTCTTTCCAAGATAATTGTTAGGGCTGAGATGTTACAAATTGTATCAGTTTTGGTCGCTCTACCATATTAGGATGGAAGAAGAAGATAATAAGTGCTATAACTTGAAATTTATAGCATAAAAGTATATAGAAGACATTTTTATAATTTAAATCATGTTACTAGGTTATTATAGGTAGAAAAATGTGTTCTAAAACACCTTTATACTTATTTTCTTCTCATTATCTTGACTTTTTCCAATGAGTGTATGATGTATTGCATTAGTAATGCAACTTCCTACTATGAAAAAATTATTTATATTATGTTTATTTTTTATGGAAATTGGTTATAATGATCATTGATATTAATGATTTGTAATGTTCTATGACTTTAGTTTCCTAATGAGTGATGTCTATGTGGTGTTTCATTCCATCTTTAGAGAAATGGAATTGGTTAAATAACCTTGAAACCCTCTAGAGGAGGCCATAGAGAATATTGTTCCACATTAACCAAAGGTTTAAAACCCCATTTTTAACCAAAAAATAGTTCAGATATTTTTTCATGATTTTTAAGATGTTTATAAAGGAAATTTAGATAAAATCCCACAAAAAGAAGATAATTCTATACAGTTTCAAAAAAAATCCAACAATCATTTTGGGTGATTCAAAACCTTAAAATGCATAAACAAAAATTAATAGAATAAATTTTATTTTTGATTTACTTATAGCCCCAAGTGATTCAAAGGTCATGTTATCTATTTACATGATAGATGATATTTCATTCCAATGGTGGGATTTTTATTAGCAAGATACGTTCAACCAAGATATTACATGGGAGGGATTGAATGAATTGTTCGTATAAAAATTCAACCCGCACAAATTCATGATGTATTGGATGATATATTTCTTCAGACTATAGTATTAAAATTGATATTTTATGGGGAATTATTCTATGGTTATGAACATAGATCAAAATTTTTTAGAAGTAGCTACTAGGGTTTTCTTCGAAGAATGAATATTTGAGTCTGGACCATGATAAAAAATTATTTCTATGATAGTTGTAATATGTATTAATTATTATAAGGAAATGGTTAATAGATGTACTATTGTAAAAATGGTTATTTCTATACATATTACTAGAGGATGTATGTTTGACTACACAATAACATTTGGGAACTCTAATGTAAGTAACAAGAATAAGAGGGACACCTACTTCAAAGTTAGTAGAGCGTAACTAAAGGGGGATTTTTTTGGCACAACACAGAGTATTTAAAAAAATGTAATATAATGAGAAATAATCAACATTATTTTACATGTGATACAAAGATAGTCACTAGAAATAAATATTATGTTTCTTAGACATCATATTATTCATTTTGAAAATCACATTACAATAGTTCCCGTCCTCATAACTGAGTGTTACAATGCGATTCAATAATCACAATAACTCCTAATGAAATGAATCCACCTTAGGTGAGTAAGGAAACCATAGAGAGATTAAGAAGTTATATGATAAAGATAAAATGATCACTAAGGATCAATCATTTCCTTGGATTGTATGTGGTACCATCCTCATTAACTGAACACATATAAAAGTTCCATTTTATATTATTGAGTCGCACTAATTTATTGTTTCTCAGGTCATTAATGAAGTTGTGGTATATATCGAGATGACTATAAACATAGTGAGCATCCAGAAACTTCTTATGATGTAAGAGTAAAAATGATTTAATTGTGAATATTTTTATATAACCATTAATGGAGTACAAATTTTAGGCGACCTATATATTTTAGACATGTATTTCATTGACATAATCATGTGAATTGACTGGAAAATTTCTTTTGAGGAAAATATGGACTATTATGAACAATGAGTAATGTTTATATATCATGATGGCATAACCCATATTTTTAAATGATATTGGGATGTGAATGTGGGAATAATAGGACTTTAGTACCAATGGTTTGAACTATTTCTTATCAATTAATGTTGGTCACCTTAGAAAATAATGACATAATTGGTACATGAAATTTTCCTACCATTATGGTGAAGTGTTGCATCTTTTACCTAAAACTCCATCTATTTACCACCTAAAAGGGAAGTGTAATTTTTTATCTATCTTCTTGTAGGTAAAAATCCTATTTAACTTCCACTATATGGAATGAAACCCACCAAATTAAAGGAATTAAGGGTCTAATTGAATGAATTATAAAGTTAGGTGTAATGTCTTGGGTTTGTGAATCAGGTCGAAAACAACTCCCATTTTTAATTTTTTAATTGGTTTTTATACAAAATTATTTTTAGGAACCAAAATTCAATTCATAGTGTTTACTCGATCCAATATCCTTATTTTGGATGGGTTAGGAGGTTTATCCAAATCCAAAGGTCTTTAAAAGGGGTTTTGGGAGTATCGGAGGCCCTAGGGTTTGTTTATGGAGTTGCATGTAAAGGTTCTTGATTTTGGGTTCACCATAAAGGCTCATCTGGCTATTTCTACAACATTTTTTCCTTGAGAATAGTTTTGGTAAAACATGCAGGGAAAGGCACATATCCATGTGACAATGTATTCAGTTTTCGGGAGAGGGCCCATGCATGGTTTTGAAAACCATATGGGGAGATCAATCAACCTGGAGATTTGGAAAGTGGGTGTTGAACAGTTGGTGCATGGTTTTCCAAACTGTGCAAGCTAACCATGAACCTAATTAAAGTGGATAGTTTCTAGTTTTCACCATGAATTTTTTCCATGTTTTTATCTGTTCCTGTTTCTTCTCCTATGGGTCTCTTACAATAAGAGGGTTTCCTCATTTTATATCATTCATTTCTTTTGTTCTATCTCCTCCATTGGTGCTCCATTCCTCATCTCGTGAAATGAAATAGAACCATGTCAAGAAGGCTTATCACACCCATTCCCATTATCTTCATTGTTTTTTCTCACAGGGTACTAAATCCGTTTTATCCTATTTTCAGTGTGTTCGATTGAATCATTATTTTCCTCCAAACCACTTCGAGTTAGAGGATAATGCATTATGTTCCTACCTCTATGATTCCAAGGTAGGTGGTGTATACCTTTCATTTTGTTTTCATGGTTGATTTTTAGAGATTTATATTTGATCTCACTACTGGGTAGTTAAGAGAGACACTATTTCTTGACATTCAATTGACTATAAGACCTTATGGGATGCCTTCAAGCATTCCCTAGCCCATTTCATATGTGCGAGGTCAGGTTAAAGGTTGTCGACCACCTTGGGTATCTAGGCAAGGTAGGTTAATTTTATTTACTTTGAGATGTTTCTTTTATGTTGAACAAATAAATTCAATTAAATTTTATTGATGGTTTAGACTGAATTTCTAATATAAAATGAGGTTAATTAAATAAAATTATTTAATTACATGTGATGTGATTCATTAGATTGTGGAGGACATTTATTGAGGGATTTAGGTGGCATGGATATCATGATTGAGGTGAGAAGGTCATTTGGTTGGACTTGGCATGGATTTATTGAGTTATTCTAAATCATAGGATTGAACTTTGTGGACATTGATTTGAGGTGGTGAGGCTATAACATTGATGTAATAGATTATGATATTATGGGGAATAAAAATCATACTTTAGTTAAATGGTCTCAAGGGAATGATTTGCCTTTTGAAAGTGTCTTTGGTAATAAAATGGTGATTTCTGCTTATCCGTGTTGGCCAAAGCGCCAATTGGAGTCATGTGCACATAGGTTGACTTAGTAATGAGGAGGTTTTGACAACTTGTGTGGGTAGAGGCCCCATATATTGCATCTTAGTAAATTTGGTTGGGTGTTCAATCCATATATATCCATAGGGATGGTTAGAATCCTTTATATGATTCTGTAGAGGCTATTGGTTGGGGGTTGAGGCTCATCGTGTTAATGATGTTGGGCTTGGAATAATTTTTGAGGATAGACATATCCATTACTCAGGATGTCTTACTATGAGACAAAAATGAAAATATTTGTGGAGATATATCATTGTGCTTTTGAATGTTGGGATTTGATCCAATGAGTGATTTTGAGTAGGGGTTTAAGGGATCAGTCCCTTTCAATTGGGAGGGCCTTCAAGATGTCGAGGCTTTTAAGAGACATGCAGTTTCAGAAGGCGTGTGGTGTTGGGTTACATGATTGAGGTGGAAGTTGGGGGTTCACTTGGGCTACTGTACTTTAGGGTATTCCTTAGGCCATGGGATAATGGTATTCTCCTCTATAGATATTATGAAATTTTCCAAGGAAAGTAAAATCTTCATAGTTGTTGTTGAGAATTGGTGAATCATTTTTTAAATGAATTCCATTGTGATGATTAATTTTACATTTATATTAAAACTACATAGAAACTTATGTTGGATATTCCCACTTAGGTGGTATCCCACTAAGACTAATTCTCACCCCCTACAAGGTCCCTTTGGGATGTATGCCAACTTTATGATTTTATGTTCAGGTAAGGGTTTGGTATTAGGAGATGGATCCATGTTGAGTTGGTAAGGTATGTTGGAAAGGGTCCCTAAGGACTTTCCTCAGTTGGAGTTTTCCCTTTGTTTTCCTTTTCTTTTTTAGCATGTTAAATATATGCAGCTATTGCGGTCATCCAGGGGAAACACTTCTTCTATATATTTTATGTACGGAATATTTTGATTTCATTTTTTGATTTAGTAGCTCTAAGTGGTATGTGGGAATGTTAATTTATTTATACTTATACTGTTCATTATGATTCCACTATTACATATAATTGATAGTTCTTCTATAATTGGATGTTTTGGTTCAAGTCTACTATGTATTTACTTATTCTAATTGTTATATATATATATATATATATACTCAAGAATTTATTATATCAACCGATGAAGGTAGAGTCTCACCAATATCACCCTCATTACACCCTCAATACTAGTGGAATTCCTTTGGCGTACGGCGATGAATGCCTATGGTCAGTGACAGCAAGACCAATAGCACTATTCAAGTGGATAATTGGGTTGGGGATGGTAAAAATGGTATCAAAGGAGATTATTTGGCCACTTTGATGGTCTTAATATTTGGGTTATCCTAGACCAGAGATTACACATGGTTGGAAGTTCATTTATAGATCATGATTGGGTTCCTGCATCCCCATGAATGGGGGAAAACTCGGTTTCCAAGGGTGGGAACTCTATCCTTTTTTGTTCCTTTTACGATACATATGATTTATACCTTGAGTGGTACATAAGATATTTAATTATTTATTTTTTATGAATTGATCTCCTTTTTCTAGTTTGACAAGTAAGGTGATTTGGAACATTGGTATGGAATGGAATGCCGTGGTCGTTATGCTTGTTTAAGCTTCTTATTAGGAACATAGTTGGTTGTTCTAAAAATATATAATGATGTGTTAGTGACACTTTCTTGTGAAATTTGTTATATTTATATATTTTCGTATGATATAAAAATTTTATCAGATTTTTTATGGGCATGGATATTCTAGGAGGAAGAAGGTACAATGACACAGGGGGATGTTTATCACTAGGTTGGGTGATGAGGTCGTCAGTTTGTTGTGATGTAGTTCAATAGGAAAGGAATGACCTAGGGTATAATTTATAAATGGATTTGTTGAATTTAGGTAAGGACATGAGTCCTCGATGTTTCATGGAATGGTTTTGATTGGAAAGGGTAAGGGTTGCGAGGATGGATTAATTGTTACTGGTGTCCCCATCCATGTTTTATATATAATTGATCTAGTGTTGTCTAACCATGTTGACGGTATTCACAAAATTTTCACTTTGACAGCATGGATGGAGTGTCAGGAAGGTGAGGATAGGGTTACATTAGGGAATGAGATGGATAATACCCCTATAGTTAAATAAAAGAAGGTACATGTTTAGGGTTAGGCTCGACCACAGGTGTAGGCTTGGGCTAGGTTTCTAGTTCAGGATGGGAAGCCACCATATCTTAATGATTTTGGGTCGTGGATTGACAAACCCATTTTAGCAGTACGCATGATCTAGGGTATCTATAGGGTATAGAAGGGGGAAGATTCATCTATTGCATATCTTACTCAAGAGTTCCAGTCACATAACACACTACTATTCTAGGGTGTGGGTGGTCCACAGACTATTATAAATTTAGACAGGGCTATGAAAATGATCTTCAAGTTGCTAGAGACACCTCAAGGGTGGAGGGTGTAACTGGAAACCTACATGCTTAGAGGACCAGATCATCACTGATGGTAAGTGAAAGTTAATGTAATAAGAGATGAGGGACTTGATTGGAAGGATTTTTGAGGTTGGGTTCTTTGATTATTTCTTCTGGGAGATGCTAAGGGATGAAAGGGATTATGAGTTCTTGAGCTTTCAATAGGGTGACATGTCTATTAAGGACTATATAGTGATGTTCACTGAATTTTCTCCCTTTGCACCCCACATGGTGAGATATGACACTTTGAGTGTGAGGTAATTCATGAATGGTTTACTAAATTAAATTGGGGTGATAGTAAACATCTTTAGGTTGGCCTCATTCATAGAGGTGGTGAACCGGGTCATTATTAATGAGGGAAACCCGATGGATATATTTTACTCAAGACAAGAAATAGTTTTCGGTGAATTAAGTGGATAAATTTTAAATAGAATTTTGTGAGGTTGAGATGAGTTCTAGTAGGGAATTCAGACAAGGACTAGAGAATACCACTTCATAGAGGGTCTTTTATGATGTTTTTCAGTGTGGGTAGACAATAAATGTCTAAAAATAGTGTGAGAGGACTAAAAAAGAGTGTGTGCATGTGGTCAGGTTAGGAATCTCAAGAGGTTCTATAGGAATCCTTATTAGATAACCAGAAATCAGAGAATGAGTTAGAATGAGGATTTCTAGATATGATCAATGATCGAAACTAGGTTATGGTCTCCGAATTTTGCTACACTCATAGGAACTAGTAGACATACTGGTATATAGTAGTGGGGTATATAGATGGTGGATTGTGTAGCACCGCATGGAGTTCAGGATTTAGTTAGTCATGAATTATGCCAGTGCATGTTATAGAGCATCCAAGCGGTGAGCAGGCTGGTGAGATGGAGATAATTATAGGCACACCTAGGGAAAAAGCATTTTATTCTCATCTTATTGGCATGGCCTATTATGGTATTTCTGGTTTTGGTGCACTAGGTGGATGGGATATATAAATGGAATAAATAGATTCTAGTTAGTAGGTTAGAATCAGATTGGGTGCATGATATATATATATATATATATATATGAGATGCATGGCCCTAGGTTCTATACATGAGCACTATTTGGTGCATGATTGCTAAGGTTCCTGGAAATGGGACATCAAGGAGATGCATGTTATATGATCTGTGCTAGCATTTAGGAAAAATTATAGTGAAGTAATTGACTTAGGTGTGAGGCAATGGGATTTATTTGAGTATCTTTTGAGATTAAGGAAATCATTGGTTCTATGTCTGACATGGGCATGAGGTGGGCACCAATGTTGTGTAGGATTTATGTAACAACCCGAGATTTTATAAGATACATTATTTTTAATTTCATTAATATCTTCTATTATACGACACACCATGATTATCTTGCGCTATACGCACCACTGTATTAGCTTGCAGTATATGCAAAACGTTTCTTGGCTCTTGATACACACAATTTCAAGTTCATTTGATAGAAGTTATTCTACGCAACATTGAGTGTATATATATATATATATATATTCAATGTATAAATAAAATATGGTTGGATTCTGTTATACGCAACAACAAAGGAGTTGTGCACTACACGCAACCCTGACTTGGCTTGCATTACACGCAATCACGACCTTCCTCGATAGCGTGTGTTGTACGCAATACCGGGTTTTACTAAACAACGATATATTATTATAATATTGTTATGAACTAGCCGTTATGAATAGTATTAACTAAATTTTGAATTTTATAACATTATTATTCATCTTACACATTTTCTAGAACATGTTATAAGAACAAAATAAATTTTTCGGGTAAAATAAGTATTTTTCAAAAAATAAAGTTTTGCCGCCTTTTGATGGCGCACCCACTTTAAATCTAGTTTTTGACATATTTATATGTTCAATTTGAAAAAATAATATTCTTCTTTTGAATCCGGATATAAAAATTCACATTAGATAAAGTTTTGATATTTATCTGATAACTTTCATATTTTAATGAATAGTGAAAACACGCCATATTTTAATTAAAACCAACTTTCTTCATCGTAATATCTTATGTGGTTAAATTATAATATTTAATGGTTTTAAGGTATAAATAGAATATATTTTTACCATTTAATATAATTTATGTCATTAGAATTGATTTTACCTTGAATTCGTAGGTTAAATCAATTCAATCTTTTGCAATGTTTTAAAGAAAAACCCGTTTTCTTTCGACAACAAGATTAATTTTAATTTAATTTATGCATCTTTTGTGTATTTAATTTGGAAAAATCGATTCCATATTTGGAATCAGTGGGTCCAAATTATGTTAATAGGATACTTTTTATTTTTTGGCATTGTGAATAGTAACTACGGTAAATTTTATTTACTATAGTTAAAGGTAAATCAGGTAATTAAGGGTAAATATAAGATTATAAAATTACCCTAACACTTGAAAAAATCTTATTGGATGGCTAAAAGTAGACCCATATAACCTAAGGGTCGGATTAGATACATTTTATGGACTTTTTTCCATGAAAATAATTTAATTATTATTAAAACCAAAGAATCTAACAACATGTCACTTTCTTAAATCTTATAAGTATAATAATTTTAATTTAGTGATAAACTTCATGAAACTTAGAAAATTAATAGTCTCCAGAAATATAATACAATTATCTACATCATAGGAATTAATTTAGAATTTTTAGGGATTAAATAATTATAATTTATTATGACACAAAGATGATGCCGTAATTGTCTTATTAATGAAATATTGACATAATTAATGTTATAAATGCCAAAATAAATGTAATTTGAGACTTTTTATGACTTAAATTAATTTTATAGGTTAATATGAAATTTATTGTTGATATAAGTAACTTGGTTCGAAGTTATCATTCTGCTATAAATTTCATAAAAATCATGTACCAAATAGTGTCAAAATTGACATAAATTAGTTTTTAAAACAAATATTATATTATTAATTGTTATTTAATTCCTAAAAATCTAAGGTTCGGAAAAATGACTTAGATAAGGATAGATATATTAATAATAAACAACTTGGGGTTTGTTTGGCTTGTTATAGTACGTTTATTAACCATATAGTGTAAGAAAACAAAAAGACACGGTAAAAGTTAAATCTAATTGATAAGGTTAAAATAATAACCTAAACTTGTATAAATCCTATTGTATGAGATTATTTCGACCCATAACCACTTTATATTTGAAATAAGACCCTTTGGAACCATTATAAACCAAATTTGACCTTAATATAAAATAATATTTTGGGATTTTCCTACGGTGCCCCTCTCCTCCCTTATAAAAGGGCACCTCCTCCCCCTCTTCCTCACACCACATTGAGCCTTCATGCTCGGCCAAACCCTGCCCAAATCTCTTATACACTTCCCTAGTATCATCCTAGAGGTCCTGGTCTTCTTCAAAGACCATCCTTAGTTCTTTAAGTGGAGGTTAAGTGAAGGCGCGTCAAAAAGAGGTAATATCCATTACCGATCTTTTTCAATTTCTTTCTTCTTCAACTTCTTCTTATTTAGTTGTTTCATGATAAAGTAATAACATCAGTATTTATTATATACAGATATGTCATTATAAATATGAAACAACTCTAATTAACCTTCTATCCGTCCTACGGAAAAATGAAATCACCGCGCGTGCGTACGTACGGAATACCGTCTCCACGCCGTGGTGTAATCTATTTTCCACCACCACCTTAATTGGATGGGTAAAATGGTGTAATGAGTAACTATATATGATTATTATAGAGTGATATTGATACTTAAATAGTATACATACACTTCAACACAATTCCACGACCATGGGAACGATATCATCGCTCGTGCGTACGTACGGAATACCGTCTCCATGACACGATGAGATTTATTATCCATGTTAACCATTCTAGAATGATTATAAAGTATATATAATGAATAATAATGAAATATATGACATGGTAAATCTACTGGATTTATGTATATATATATGTCATCTACTTACTTCCATTCAAGAAAATAAGGAAAGGAAAACAACGTTCATGTGTACGTACGGACTACCGTCTCCATGAACGGTGTGTTTCATTTCATTTAACTATATATTATATATATATATATATACTGAATATATATGATATATAAATCATATTTTGTATTCTGGATGTAATTAAATCATGATATAAGTAATAATAATGTCAAGAACAACAAATCCAAACACCTACGATAAATGAAACGATTTTACCCAAAACACTTCTTTAACATGGAATTTACAAAAGAACGGGTAATATAAAGTCATAAGTGAACCATATATGATATCATAACAATGAATATGATTCTGTAATAAGTTAATGACATTATTTAAATCATTATACAGGAGGTTCAGATACGTACAAAGCATATCGGACATAAGGTAAGGGAAATATCACAATCTCATTTTTATCCGAGATTGTTTATACTTTGGTATTTACTGGGGTGTATTTTATCATCCACATCCATGTTTCCTCAATATGTAGTATTATTTCCATCCACCTACATTTTTTTTAAATCCAATTTTACCCTTCGGTGTGTTTTTAGTAAAAGATATGAAAGGAATCTTTTGTCATTTTTCGTACTAGGTACTTTTTGACTTTTCTGACAAAAGTACGAAGAATGTTTTTTTAACATATACGACATGAATGGATTTTTAAAACATTATTTCCAAGAAGATTCCTTTACAAGTTTTCAATTTTATTTTTAATCAACTTCTTTTAGTTTAAAATTGTATGACATGTTAAGAAAGAAAAATGTTTTTTTGAAGTAGAAAGGATATTTTCCTCAAGAATGGAGTTCAAGTGTTTTATCAAAATTATATTACATCTAAGATAATATAGGGTTTTGTTTCTATACCTATTATTAAATTGATTTGATTATGTTGTGATGGAATTATTTTTATGAATTCCTTTATCTTATATGAATTTTTTTATGATGTCATGTTGTTTAAGAATCCCATTTTTATTAAATGGGTTATGCTATGATGTATGGTTTATGATTTTGTGGCACACATAAGAATGATATCCTTATGAGATGGGTGAGACCTATATCTCCCTCCAATGCATTGGTTAAAGATTTTATATCTCATGAGATAGACATGGATGGAATGGTAGGTTATACCGGTTCAGTGAAACAAGACTGAAACGAGGGTGACTCGGTTCAGAAATGGACTTTGTCCACTAAGATAGTCTTGGAAATGAGTCCTGACTAATAAGATATGATTCTCTATGATTATGTGTGTATGCCACAAAGTTTCATGTTTTAAGTTATGATTATTGGGATTTCATTTCACTACTATGATTTATCCCATGTTATGAAATTATGCTCTCTTTTGTAGGTTAAGATTTCCAAAATGTTATGTTCTTATGAATATGATGTGATTGATATTTCTTTTGTTTACCCTTATCGAGCATTTGAGCTCACCCTTTTATGTTTTCTTTTCCCCAGGATATAAAGAAAGGTTTTAGGTAAAAAAAGGAAGATCTTTAAGGGAGATGTTGAAGATCTTTCACCACGATTAGAAGATTATATTCCGAGTTTCAAAAGACACTAAACTATTTTGGTCCTTGTGTGTGTGTTTTTGTTATGTACTAATTATTCCGCAAAAGTAATGTAATGTCCATGTACGTCAGGCCTCGGGTCTTTACAGTTGGTATCAGAGGAAATGTTTAGTCAACCTTTGGAAACTAGGATGCGAGAACTTTAGTGAGATCCCTAGAGATATTTCTAAGGTATGTCTAGGGATGTCTCTAAGATTAAGTATATGTATAGGTTATAGTCCTAGAATTGCGCTAATGATCTTAGAATTTAACCTAAGATGTTCGATATTGAGGGTACTCCCCCTTTACTATGTTGTTTTCCTTAGCATGATTTTCCCTCTCACAGAATTCTTTTTCTGTTTTAGTTAATGGAGGGAACTGGAAGGAATTCGGTTAACATTGAATCCAATGGACAAATTGGTGACTATGAGCAACAAAATTGTGTAATTCCTAGAGAGAAATATATTGTGATTATGCCGAATCAGGCATCGCGATATATGATTAACAAGTTGAAATTTAGTGGTATGCGTAATTCATCAAAGAAGAGGATGATAGACTATTATGCATGTTCGCATGTTGAGGAGCATAAAGAAAGGAAGATTGAGATTTCTAAAGAAGGGAAGAAGAACCTTGAGGAATACCTCAAATGGAGGGAACGATGTTATCTATGTGGAGAAAAGGGTCATAGAGTGACAGACTGTTATGGAGTTCAAAGTATTATTTGTGGAGAACAAGGGCATTACCCAACTCAATGCCATGACCTAAAAGGTTACTTATAAATCAAGGAAGGACTTATTCTAGGACAATATTTGAAGAGGATGGATTGAATTGTTTATGTATTGGTATTAAAGAATAATGTTTTTGAGGTACTTTTATGGTTTATTAGAATATTTTTGTATTAGTCTATTGTGGATTTCAATAATTTTATGGTACCGATAACCATGAAAAGTGATTAAAATATTTTGGAATGCAGATGATATATGCATAATGAAGGGATACGGAGGAAATGAAATGTTTGACAGTATTCATGAGGTCATGATTGATATAAGGACTAAGTGATATCATGGTTTGAGTATATAGAGTTTTGAGGATTTTGGTATGTGGAAAGTGTTAACTTTTAACTGCATTCATGTTTTCACTATGGTTCAATGGGTATTCATTTTTTCAAGAGAATACATGATTAAGGTATTCACATGAATGGAATGTGACCAAAAATATTTATACATGGGGGATAAATGATGGTATTCACATGCTTGGTTGATGACATTTCAAGTAATCATTTTCATTATACTATGAGCTTTGACCGAAGTATTTTAGATAAGCCTAAATATTGGAATGGATTATGTTGGACATATGCTATGTATTGTTTAAGGATAGAACTTTTTTTGATATTACTGATGGGATTTTATAGTAATGTAGTTTTATAAAAAGGACAACCTGCAGGACGGGCGGCATCCCATCACGTCGGACAAGGCTGTGGGAATCGAACCCACAACCGAAGTGCGAATGGCCTTTATCGCCTACCACTGGCCAACAGGAAGTCCATGTTTAGTAGAAACTAGTTTTATTATATTAATCAGTATGATATATGAAGTATAATTCCATTTTAGGAACCATATATGATTAATCTCACTATAGATCGACTTATGTATATAACTTTTTCTAACCTTTTGTTTGAGACAGATGGAATGACCCGTCATTCTATCACATGATCTGCTAACACTTCACGAATAAAAAATTCCTCTTCATTTATTTAAGAGATGAAGTGGAAATTGTTCAAGGCACGAACAACAGTGAGATTGTACCAAAATAAAGTAAGTATTTATTCTAATTCAAATTATTCAACTTTAGGGAAATGATCTTGAAAACCAAAAATGTTGTCCTAGTGCCCTTATATCTGATGAATCATATGGTACCCTATATCGTCACAAATTTATGGCTTTTTGATTGCTGGCTTTTCCATAGCCATGTTCTCTACCACTCTCCATCAGAACATGATGGTTAGATTTCTCTTCCATATCCATATTTTCACCTACGTGGAAACCCAGTGATTAGTTTATTTGGGTAACTGTTACGTTTCATACTTTTGATTTTAAAGATTGGTTTTTGTATTCCTTTTTACGATGTGGGTTTCTATTAAAGTAACTTTTGAATAGTAAACCACTTATAACCCCGACGAATTTCGAGGGAGAAACTCATTTTAAGGGGGGTAGAATTTAACAACCCGAGATTTTATAAGAAACATTATTTTTAATTTCATTCATATCTTCTATTGTATGACACACCATGATTATCTTGCACTATACGCAACACTGTATTAGCTTACAGTATACGCAACACTTTTCTTGGCTCTTGATACACACAATTTCAAGTTCGTTTGATAGAAGTTATTCTACGCAACATTGAGTGTATATATATATATTCAATGTATAAATAAAATATGGTTGTATTCTGTTATACGCAACAACAATGGAGTTGTGCACTACACGCAACCCTGACTTGGCTTGCATTACACGCAATCGCGACCTTCCTCGATAGCGTGTGTTGTACGCAATACCGGGTTTTACTAAACAACGATATATTATTATAATATTGTTATGAACTAGCCGTTATGAATAGTATTAACTAAATTTTGAATTTTATAACATTATTATTCATCTTACACATTTTCTAGAACATGGTTTAAGAACAAAATAAATTTTTCGGGTAAAATAAGGATTTTTAAAAAAATGTAGTTTTGCCGCCTTTTGATGGAACACCCACTTTAAATATAGATTTTGACATGTTTATATGTTCAATTTGACAAAATAAAATTCTTATTTTGAATCAGGATATAAAAATTTACATTAGATAAAGTTTTGATATTTTTCCGATAACATTCATATTTTAATGAATAGTAAAAACATGCTATATTTTAATTAAAAACAACTTTTTTCATTGTAATATCTTATGTGGTAAAATTATATTATTTAATGGTTTTAAAGTATAAATATAATATATTTTTACCATTTAATATAATGTATGTCATTAGCATTGATTTTACCTTGAATTCGTAGGTTAAATCAATTCAATCTTTTGCAATGTTTTAAAGAAAAACCCGTTTTCTTTCGACAATGGGATTAATTTTAATTTAATTTCAGCATCTTTTGTGTATTGAATTTAGAAAAATGGATTCCATATTTGGAATCAGTGGGTCCAAATTATGTTAATAAGCTACTTTTTATTTTTGGGCATTGTGAATAGTAACGACGGTAAATTTTATTTACTATAGTTAAAGGTAAATCGGGTAATTAAGGGTAAATATAAGATTATAAAATTACCCTAACACTTGGAAAAATCCTATTGGATGGATAAAAGTAGAACCATATAACCTAAGGGTCGTATTAGATTCATTTTAAGGACTTTTTTCCATGACAATAATTTAATTATTATTAAAACCAAAGAATGTGACAACATGTCACTTTCTTAAATCCTATAAGTATAATAATTTTAATTTAGTGATAAACTTCATGAAACTTCGAAAATGAATAGTCTCCAGAAATTTAATAAAATTATATACATCATAAGAATTTATTTAGAATTTTTAGGGATTTAATAATTATCATTTATTATGACACAAAGATGATGCAGTAATTGTCTTATTAATGAAATATTGACATAATTGATGTTATAAATGCCCAAATAAATGTAATTTGAGTCTTTTTATGACATAAATTAATTTTATAGGTTAATATTACATGTTATCGTTGATATAAGTAACTTGGTTCGAACTTATCATTCTGTTATGAATTTCATAAAAATCATGTACCAAATAGTGTTAAAATTGACATAAATTAGTTTTTAAAACAAATATTATATTATTAATAGTTATTTAATTCATAAAAATCTAAGGTTTGGCCAAATGACTTAGATAAGAATAGATATATTAATAATAAACAACTTGGGGTTCGTTTGGCTTGTTATAGTTTGTTTATTAACCATATAGTGTAAGAAAACAAAAAGACACATTAAAAGTTAAATTATTTAGCTTAGAGTTAAATCTAATTGATAAGGTTAAAATAGTAACCTAAACTTGTCTAAATCCTATTGGATGAGAGTATTTCGACCCATACCCACTTTATCTTCGAAATAAGACCCTTTGGAACCATTATAAACCGAATTTTACCTTAATATAAAATAATATTTTGAGATTTTTCTAAGGTGCCCCTCTCCTCCCTTATAAAAGGGCACCTCGTCCCCCACTTCCTCACACCACTTTGAGCCTTCAAGCTCATCCAACCCTTGAAAAAATCTCTTCTACACTTCCCTAGTATCATCCTATAGGGTCTGGTATTCTTCAAAGACCATCCTTAGTTCTTTAAGTGGAGGTTAAGTGAAGGCGCGTCAAAAAGAGGTAATATCTATTACCGATCTTTTTCAATTTCTTTCATCTTCAACTTCTTCTTATTTAGTTGTTTAATGATAAATTAATAACATAAGTATTTATTATATAATTATATGTTATTATAAATATGAAACAACTCTAATTAACTTTTTATCCATCCTACGGAAAAAGGAAATCACCGCGCATGCGTACGTACGGAATACCGTCTCCACACCGTGGTGTAATCTATTTTCTGCCAACACCTTAATTGGATGGGTATAATGGTGTAATGAGTAACTATATATGATTATTATAGAGTGATATTTATAATGAAATAGTATACATACACTTCAACACAATTCCACGACCATGGAAACGATATCATCGCTCGTGCGTACGTACGGAATACCGTCTCTACGACGTGATGAGATTCATTATCCATGTTAACCATTACAGAATGATTATAAATTATATATAATTAATAATAATGAAATATATGACATGGTAAATCTACTGGATTTATGTATATATATACGTCATCTACTGACTTCCATTCAAGACAATAAGGAAAGGAAAACAACGTTCATGCGTACGTACGGACTACCGTCTCCATGAACGGTGTGTTTCATTTCATTTATCTATCTATTATATATATATATATACTGAATATATATGATATATAAATCATATTTTATATTCTGGAAGTAATTAAATCATGATATAAGTAATAATAATGTCATGAACAACAAGGCCAAACACCTACGATAAATGAAACGATTTTACCCAAAACACTTCTTTATCATGGAATTTACAAAAGAACGGGTAATATAAAGTCATAAGTGAAACATATATGATATCATAACAATGAATATGATTCTGTAATAAGTTAATGACATTATTTAAATCATTATAAAGGAGGTTCAGATATGTACAAAGCATATCGGACATAAGGTAAGGGAAATATCAAAATCTCATTTTTATCCGAGATTGTTTATACTTTGGTATTTACTGGGGTGTATTTTATCATCCACATCAATGTTCCCTCAATATGTAGTATTATTTCTATTCACCTAAAATTTATTAAATCCAATTTTACCCTTCGGTGAGTTTTTAGTAAAAGATATGAAAGGAATCTTTTGTCGTTTTTCGTACGAGGTACTTTTTGACTTTTTCGACAAAAGTACGAAGAATGTTTTTTTAACTTATACGGCATGAATGGATTTTTAAAACATTATTTCCAAGAATATTCTCTTACAAGTTTTCATGTTTATTTTTAATCAACTTCTTCTAGTTTAAAATTGTATGACATGTTAATAAAGGAAAAATGTTTTTTTTGAAGTAGAAAGGATATTTTTATCAAGAATGGAGTTCAAGTGTTTTATCAAAATTATTTTCCATCTAAGATAATATAGGGTTTTGTTTCTATCCCTATTATTAAATTGATTTGATTATGTTGTGATGGAATTATTTTTATGAATTCCTTTATCTTATATGAATTGTTTTATGATGTCATGTTGTTTAAGAATCCCATTTTTATTACATGGGTTATGCTATGATGTATGGTGTATGATTTTGTGGCACACATAAGAATGGTATAATTATGATATGGGTGGGACCTATATCTCCCTCCAATTCATTGGGTAAAGATTTTATTTCTCATGATATAGACATGGCTGGAACGGTAGGTTACACCGGTTCAGTGAAACAGGACTGAAACGATGGTGACTCGGTTCAGAAATGGACTTTGTCCACTAAGATAGTCTTAGCAATGAGTCTTGACTAATAAGATATGATTCTCTATGATTATGTGTGTATGCCACAAAGTTTCATGTTTTATGTTATGATTATTGGGATTTCATTTCACTACTATGATTTATCCCATGTTATGTAATTATGCTCTCTTTTGCAGGTTAAGATTTCCAAAATGTTATGTTCTTATGAATATGATGTGATTGATATTTCTTTTGTTTACCCTTACTATGAATTTGAGCTCACCCTTTTATGTTTTCATTTCCCCAGGATATAAAGAAAGGTTTTAGGTAAAAAAAAGGAAGATCTTTATGGGAGATGTTGAAGATCTTTCACCATGATTATTAGATTATATTCCGAGTTTCCAAAGAAACTAAACTATTACGGTACTTGTGTGTGTGTTTTTTTTATGTACTAATAATTCCACAAAAGTAATGTAATGTCCATGTACATCAGGCTTCGGGTCTTTACAATTTAGATGGGTGTTGAGCATGACATAGGAACACCTGATGAGGTGTAATAGTGATGATGTGTCATGAGAGGACTCTGAGTCAAGGATTTGATTGATGGATCGTTTTTTTATTTGAGTTTTGGTCAGGGTGTGACTAGGGTAAGTAACCCTTATGGTGGGGAACCCCCTAGAGAATGTTGACATGTACCCTTGAGAATCGGGTAGTTCGGGTTATTTTCACTAGTTTTGGTATGTTCAGTACCATATATAATTATTTTATGGATCAAAGATGCTATATGTAATTGTTATAAGATTGTAATGTCTTGGTTTTTTGAATTGGGACAAAAACCACTCCCTTTTTGAATTTTTGAATTGGTGGGTATCCTAAATTATTTTATGGGAATTAGAACTCAATTCCTAGAGTTTACTCAATCCAATATCCTTATTTTAGATTTTTTTAGATTTTTATTCAAATATTTAGTTGTTCGGATGAGGTTTCATGAGAGTTGAAGACCTGAAGGATACTTATTTGGAGTTGTAGGTCAGGAAGCACTATTTGGGGTCAACTGTGTTGCCTCTTCCTACAAAAAATGTTCCCTTTTTCCCTTGATCATGGTATGGTAAACCATATGGGGAAACACACATGTCCATGAACCCATGTATTTAGTTTTAGATAGAGGGATCATGCATGGTTTGCGAGGGGTTTGGAAAAACCTACAGTGAGACTGTGTGACCTGATGCTTCTCCAAGTTGGTGGTGTACAGTTGGTGCATGGTTTTCTAAACCATTTAATCCAACCACACACCTCATTAAATAGTGGAATTTACAGTTTTAACCTCTATTACTTTTAATTTTTCTTATTCCTTTTCTCCTTTATTTTCTCATGGGTCACACGCGACAGGTGGGTCTCCTACATTTTCTTCCTCTTATTTTGGGCCATCTCTTCCATCTGTTCTCTATTTATAAAGAAGTCAGGGGTGATAGAAATTTATCAGTAAGGCTTATCCCAACCATGAATATTCTCTATATGTCATGACCCATCCCCCGGGGCCTGTGCCGTGACTACCCCAATCCCACCTTCAATAGGCCAAGGGCTAGCGACGAGCACCGAAAGGTGTATTCCCTAAACTAGGAAGGCATTGCCTTTATAACCTGTAAACACACACGACCATGTGCACAACAAGATACAAACACAGGTCAACTATATAGAAAAAAATAGTGCTGAATGTATAAAGGGGCCGGAATACAAGCCCAACTCTAAAGGTACATGTACAACTGAAAAACAATACAATTGTGGAAAAAGGAAAGCAGTTACTGGGTTAGCCTTTGAGGTTCCTACCTGAAGGGTAGGTACATATCATCTCCTCATCACTCCACGTTTGCTCGTCTCCTCTACGTACCGACACGCCATATGTTCCACCTCTGGGCTCCGTTTAGTCCTGGTACTCTTAGCCTTGATCATCGTTGCCTGTCATCTGCACCAAACACAACATGGTGTGGGCATAGATCGTACATGGGTGAGTATAAGGATACCCAGTAGGGGCCCCGAGACCATCAATGTCTCAGAAAACCCTCAAAGGATGAACCACAAGGCATGAAATCAACTAACAACCCTACATAGATATATGCCCATACATATACCTATGTTATCAAGTATACCCCCCTCAATAATGAGGAAACACAGAGTCAAACTCAAAATCCCAAATCTCAACTGTTCCTTAAAGGAAGATGTACCACGATGGTAAGTACCACCCAGGTACGCCACACAGAAGAATGCCACCAAGGTATTACCACAAAGGAAAGCATCGCTCAGGTATGAACTCAGATCGCACCAGGAATAAAATAGGTACAGAAGTACAACTTATTAGTCGAAGGATAGATCACGTTATTCTGTTAATAGGTTCTACTACTGACCCACACAGGATCGCTCGGTGCTACCCCGCATAGGATCACACGGTGCTGACCCCCACAGGATCGCACGGTGCTAACCGACACAGGATCGATCAATGCTGAACCACAGAGGATCGCTCGGTGCTGACCCGTACAGGATTAGTCAGTGCTGACCCACATAGGATTTCTTGGTGCTAACCCACATAGGATCACACTGTGCTGACCCACAAAGGATCGCTCTTCATTCTTCACATCACAGCCAGCTACTGAGTTCCCACACTAGGCTTTCTCATCTTAGGGAGGGTCCGATTTCAAGCCACTGTTCGATACTATAACTTCCATGAAGTCCCAAAATGAGTTATCCCAATGGATCATCACATCATAGGGGTATCAACGCAATAGTTGGTGCATCATCCAGATGCCCATTTTGTAACTTATTGGCCTTTTAGTCCCGAGGGACCTATTGGATTCATTCATGATCCAACCTGACCATATCCCAACTCAATCCAAATCTAATGTGGGGTATACCAAAGGGACCGTCACGTTCCAGGGTTTCCGATGCAACAGAAGGTCCATCAAATGAATGCCTGGTGCCAATGTTTTGGCCAAAATAATGTAAATGGGTCAAAGTTGGCCCGGGTCTAGCTTGACCTGGTCGGACCATCCTAGCCTGGGTCGACCTGACCCGGTTCGAGTCCACTCGGCCCACTAGGTCCAGTCCAGCCCATCCCACACTAGGCGTCCAGCGGTGTTAGGGCCGCGGGACCCCGAGGACGGTGTGAGGCCATGAGGGGGGGGGGGGTGAGGGATGCACGGGGGCCGTGGGGGACTTGGGGGGCGTGGAGGGCACGAGGCCGCGAGGGACCGTGGAGGCGGCGGGGGCCATGAGGCGGTGAGGGGCCGAGGACGCGGAGAGGGCCACAAAGGCCACGGGCGGTGTAGGGCCACCGAGACCAAGTGGAGGCCGCATTCGGGTGGAGGGACTATGGTGTAGTTGGGCAGCCGTGGTGCGGCGGTCCGCCGTAGATGGCCGGATGGCCAACCATCCTCTCTGCACGGCGTGGTTGCGCGCCACGCCTTCGCAGGTGGTCGGTTCAGCAAGCTGCTCTTTGTTCATCATCGTGGAATAAAGCCGACTTCTTCCATCGTGAATAATAGACCAATAAAGAATAACAGGGGGTGGGCCATGTTTGTTTGGTAGGAATGCTACACATTAGAGCATTAACAAGCGGCTATAACATCATCTTGATTATATAATGAATTATCAATAATGGGTAAGGAGAAGAAATTCAAACAACCACCCTACCTCAAAGGTTTATTAATGTTGGCGTGGGATAGAATTCGAAGATGTCGACATTCGTCGCGCCCGCCACACGCCTCTGATCCAAGCCCGTTCATCAGAAAAACACTATTCCATTGAGGTGGTTGTTCATTGTTGTATATTTCCACCATTGGAGGATGTCACGAGGAAGGAGTCGAAGATGTGTGTTAGCATTCTTCATTGGAGGAGCGTTTTTCGTTAGAGGATGTGTTCCTCCAAGTTCTCTCAAAAGCGTTGCCAACCCGTTTCCCAATGAATGATATCAAAAGAAATAGCCAACCAAAATAAAAGGTGATTGTGAAATTTTTAATTGTTGGCACAAAACAAGTTGGAAACATTGATCAATTGACAACGCATAATTAAATGATAGAAAAATTAATGAGGAGGAAGTCTAAGTGTTAATTCCTTTTTAATGAGGAAGTTCAAGGGGTTTCTCCCATTAAGAGGGTTCGGGTGGTCCTGGCCATTAAATTCAAATTGGGGGTGGTTTAAAGCTCGGGTGGTCCCCCCCAATGAGCATTAAATTTGGAGGATAAACTCTTGAACTCCCCACTTCTGTAAATAAAAGGGGGTTTCAAGAATAAAAATAAAATGTTAAATATTTTTATTTTTATTTTCCCAGGAAAAATTGAAAAACTATCTTTCACCCTCGACCTAGTGCAGTTGAGGTAAATTTCTCCAAAAGTGAATACTGGAGTTGCGAGTTAATCAGTTCCCTCAGATTACAATTCTGAGCACCGGTTTAAAAGTTACAAAAACACGCTGACACATTTACTAAACATACTAATAAAAAAGTTCAGAAATTATTTCCGAGCACACCGGGTTTCAGAATCATGTGCCGTAAATTTTCGCTGACTCATAAAATCCCCATATAATTTAAAAATAAATTACATGGAATTTTTGGGTCTTCACATTCTCCCCACCTCAAGACTTTGCGTCCCTATAAGACACAAATCAATCTAAGGGATCATGTGGGGGTACTGAGCCCACATCTGAGCCTTCCGCTCCCATGTGCTCTTTTAGAGGTTTCTGTGCAGCCAGTGAAAACGCACCAGAGATATCAACCTCCCATGAAGGACCCACTCCTGTCGATCTTCAATATCCACTAGAACCTTCAAAAATGTCACCCCATCGTTGATGTCCAGCTCACCGTTGTTGATGATGTGAGAAGGGTCGGGTACGTATCTCCTCATATGGGATATATTGAAGATGTCGTTCACCTAGTGCAACTGAGGTGGAAGTGTTAAGTGGTAAGACACCTCTCCAACTCTGCTGAGGACCTGGAATGGTCCAATAAACCCCAGTGATAACTTTTCACCTCAGCGAAATCACTACAAACCTTATCGGGGTGAGACTCGTAGAAAGATGTGGTCACCATCCTCAAACTCTAGAGGGCTCTATATCCTATCAGCATAAGACTTCTGCCTGCTCTGTACAGACTTCTTTCACTCCTGGATGATCTGCACTTTCTATGTGGTAGCTCATACCATATCTGGTCCCAATAGAGATGACTCCCCTTGGTCAGTCCAGCACAAAGGTGATCTACAAGGTCACCCGTACAACGCCTCAAAAGGTACGATCCCAATGGTGGAGTGATAGCTATTGTTGTTTGTAAACTCCACGAATGGAAAGTGATCCTCCTAGCTACGACTGAAGTCGAGGACACTGGCACACAACATTTCCTCGAGGGTCTGAATGTTCCACTATGTCTGGCCATACCTCCGCAGATGGAATGCGGTGCTCAAACGAAGCTGCATCCCAAAAGCCTCCTGCAACCCCTTCCATAGTCGTGAAGTAAAACATGAATCTCAATCAGAGACAATCATCGAGGGTACTCCATGTAGCTTCACAATATCCTGCACATAGAGGAGTCCCAAGATCTCTACTGAACCCTGCTCTCTGATTGGTCGGAAGTGGGCCGACATGGTGAGTTAGTCGACGAACGCCTAGATAGAATCATGACCATTGAATGTACGTCGAAGTACAATCATGATGTCCATGGATATACTATCCCCCATCCAATATGGAACCTCTAAATTCTAAACCAAGCCTACTCGTACCTGATGCTCCGTCTTCACTTGATGACATATGATTCACTGAGAGAAAAACTCTGCTACTGCTTTCTTCTTTCCCAGCCACTAGTGTTGTCATTGTAGATCCTGGTATATCTTCGCCACTTCTAGATGTACCACTAGAGGGGATGTGTAGAACTCCCTCAACACTTCCTCCCTAAGTGAAACTGGTACCATGGAACATCCTCTAAATGGGATGAGGTGCTACCCACCTTCAAAAAATCCATCAGGTTCCTGTCCTGTGGATATCTGAGCACGTTGAGTCTCGCAGTCAGTGTCCCCGCGCTGCACCTCCCTGACTCGCTGAAGAAGTGGTGGAGTGACTGTAAGATACTGAAGGAAAGATGCTCCATCATGTTCTAAGAAGGATATCTGCAATGTAGCCAACTGCACTATCAGCTCAGCTAGCAGCTGTATACCAGATCTCTGACTGAGTGCATATGCTACAACGTTCCACTTCCCCAGAGTATAGACTAACTCGAAGTCATAGTCCCGGAATAACAGATGCCAACATCATTATCTCAGGTTCATGTCCTTTTGAGAGAAGATATACATGATAATTATGTGATCAGAGTACACTATAAAACGTTATCCTATCATGTAATGTCACAACATCATCAAGGAAAAGAACACTGCTGCTAACTCCCGGTCATGGGTAGCATAGCTTTTCTCATTTTGTCTCAGCTTTCGAGAACCATATGCGATCACTGCTCGCTTCTACATCAAGTCACATCCGAGTCATGTCCCTGATGTGTTGCAGTAGACTACGTAACCTACGCCCTCCTCTGGAAGCTTCAAGATGGGGGCACTAGTCAGCCTCTGCCTCATCTCCTGAAATCTATGCTGCCATCACTCTGACCACATGAAGAGTTTCCCTTTCTTCGTTAACGCCAATAGTGGTGCTGCAACTCTGGAAAAATCCTGAATAAATCTCTGGTAATATCATTCCAAACCCAAGAAACTCCATACTTCCGTCACACTCTTGGGTGGCCCCCAAGAAAGTACCGTATAAATCTTCGATGGATCTACTACAACCCTAGCCTCTAATATGACATGTCCCAAAATGTAAACCTCTCGGATCCTAAACTAGCACTTCGAGATCTTACCATAATGATGGTGCTCTGGGAGTGTGTCTAGTACTACCTGAAAATGATAGGCATGATCCTCCTCAGTAGCTGAGTAGATCAGAATGTCGTCGATGAAGACTTCTACAAAGAAATCAAGGTATGGCTGAAAGATCATTTTCATGAGTCCCATGAACACTGTTGGAGTGTTGGTTACACCGAATGGCATAACCAAGAACTTGTAGTGGTCGTACCGACATATGAAAGCCGTCTTCTTCACATCCTTGTGTTGTACTCTGAGATGGTGATAGAATAATCTTAAGTCTATCTTCGAGAACCACCGTGCTCCCTTCAGCTAATCAAAGAGGTTTTAAATCCTTGGAAGTTGGTACTTGTTCTTCATGGTCACCTGGTTCAAGCATCAATAGTCTACACAAACCCACAAGCTCCTATCCAACTTCTTGGCAATCAAAATCGGGGCTGCCTAAGGAGAAACACTGGACCAAATGAACGCTTTCCCCTATAAGTCCTCCAGTTGTTCCCGTAGCTCATGCAGCTCCGCGGGAGACATCTGATATACTGGTGTAGATATCAGTGTCATCCAGGGGTATAACTCAATGTAAAAGTCCACCTTTCTTCGAGGAGCTAGACTTGAAACATCATCAGGGAAGACATCCATGTACTGGTCCCCCACTACAGGATAACATGAACTCTCCACCTCAACTTCTCTAAGGGTAATCCTAGCCAACTGATGAATGATTGGATGCGCTCTACTCTGGGTAATTCCAACCTATGCTACGAAGTATCCCTTCTCACCAGTGAAGGTAAACCTAGTCCCATTAATGCAGACACACCACACTTTGTAGAAAATATATTTAATCTGAACATAGACTATAGATAACCATTCCATACCCATGATGATGTCATAAGGCCTTGACACCGCTACTAGGAGATCCCAGATGAAGCTCTCACCTCCTAGAGTAAACTTGCACTGCCGACACCAGTGCGTAATCATCAAATCCTCTCTCGTAGGAGTCCGTAGCCATACGGATCAATCCAATGACTTTGTCGGAATCTCTGAGCTCTGAACGAGGGTCATGGAAATAAAAGAATGACTAGTACCCATGTTTATAAGTATTGCAGCTAAGGTGGAGTGGACACAGATCATACCTCATATCATCTCCAGAGCAACGTGATTATAGGCCTCAGCAGCTTGGAACTGATCTCTCCCATATCCTCCTGCTTCATGTGGTTGGGGTGGACCACCTGGTGGTGGTGGCAGTAACATCTCGAATCGTCTCCCACTGTCAGTTACACGACCAGCTCCTCTGCCTCATCTTACTGCTCCCTACGGACCTCCTTGGTTGAACCACTATCTCTTCCGGGGCGTTCCTTCAACCATATGCTGATCATCCATTCAGAGGGTCAGACAGTCACAAGCCATGTGACCCTACCCACCATATGTGTAACATTTCCCGATCCTGGCATGACTGGCTCTACCTCGGGTGCCCCGCACAACCAACCCTAAATCCTGCGGTCGTGCACCTGTATGTCTGGTAGTCTTGGACCCATGTGTCATCTGTCTTCTGCCAGCTGTAGAAGACTCCACTACGTGATGACTATTAGTGGGTCTTGCTTCTGGTGACTGCTCATCTTGAAAACTCTACACTAAGAGGGCCTGCTCTAACACCCCACCTACATCGGGATACAGAGTGAGATCATCTTAGCCCTCATATCCCACCTAAGTCCCTGATTGAATGTTTGGGCCCTGAATAATGGGTCCCAAACCATATCAGTTTAGTGGCATGAGAGGTCGGTGAATATCACTAAGTAATGAGTCACAGTCTTGCTGCCCTGCTACAGATGAAGTAGCTCCTAGATGCGCACTGTGTGAAGAGTCACTGGGATAAAAATCTACTCGAATTAGGCTCTCAAAGTCTACCAAGAGAAGTGTCACCTCATTGTGATCCTGGAGCATCAAGACCCACCATCTGCCTACTGCTGCCTGTAGAAGGCTGGCGGAAAGGATCACCATGAAATCAGCTAGTGTCCCTACCAGTCAAGAGACTCTCACTACAGTCTCCATAAAATCCTCAGACGCCTATGGGTTCATCTCTCCCCTGAACCTGGGTGGCCTCTAGTACTGGAACTCGTTCAATGCATTGAATCGGCATGAACCCTTTGCTTCTGGGGCTGGTGGAATCAGTGGCCCAATGGGTAATATTACCGCTGGTGCCTCCACTGGTGCCTCTTCTGGAAGTGGGCCCTACACCAAGGCCTCATCACTCGGTGGGTTATAAGTGCGTACTATATCTGAAACCATAAATGGCTATCTACGTAGAATCATCCTGAGGAGAAACAAGTGTACCACAGTCAGAAAATTTTTACCCGGTGAGCTGTCTCAAATAGATCACAATGTAAACTCTTGGAAACACACATGAAATCAGTGTTTTCGGTCACTTAGTCGGAAATCAGAAGTTCGGGTCCTGGTGTATTAATACGTCAACCTCCGAACGAACACTGGTTTCCCAAATCTGATAACCACACTCACTAAACATAACACTATTTCCGTTAAAGGAAAGATCGAAGTCCTATGTTCTAAGGTAGAACCAACTCCTCTGATTCCAATTTTTCATGACCCATCCCCCTCGGCCCGTGCGGTGACTACCACATGCCCGCCTTCCATATGCCAGGGGATGGTGACTAGAACCAAAAGGCGTATTCCCTAAACAGGGAACGAATCGCCTTTATAACCTATAAACCCACACAACCAAGATCACAAAAAGATACAAACACAAGTCAACTATATAGAAAAAAGAGTGATGAAAGTAAGAAAAGGTCGAAATACAAGCCCAACTATAAAGGTACATGTACAACTGAAAAATAATACAACTATGGAAAAATGAATGTAGCTACTGGGTCATGGTCCGAGGTACCTACCTGAAGGTTAGGTACAGATCAGCCCCTCATCACTCCACGTATGCCTCTCTCCTTTGCCTACCGACACATTGTATGTTACACCTCCGGGCTCCATTTAATCCTGGTACCCTTAGCCTCGATCAGCGTTGTCCATCATTTTCTCCAAACACCACAAGGTGCGGGCATATCCCATGTAGGGGTGAGTATAACGATACTCAGTAGGGACCCCGAGACTATAAAGGTCCCACAAATTCTTCAAATGATAAACAACAAGGCATGAAATCAACTGACAAACCTAATTAGGTGTATGCCCATACAAATACCTAAGTTATCAAGTATACCCATCTCAATCAAATGGAAGCAAAAAGTCCAACTCAAAAGCCCAAAGCTAAACTCTTCCACAAATGGAAGGAGTAACAAAATGGTAAGTACCACTTAGGTATGCCACATAGAAGACTACCACCATGGTATTACCACAATGAAAAGTACTGCTCAGGTACAAACTCATATCACACCAGGTATAACTTCAATATAGAAGTTAAGATGATTACTCGAACGACAGATCATCTTATTCTATTAAGAGGTTCTGCTACTGACCCACATAGGATCGCTCGGCGCTAACCCACATAGGATCGCTAGGTGCTGACCCACACATGATCTCTTAGTGCTGACGCACACAGGATCGCTCGATGCTGACCCACACAAGATCTCTAGGTGCGGGACGACACAAGATCGCTCGGTGCTAACCCACACAGGATCACTCTGTGCTGAACCAAACATGATAACTCTTCATTCTTCACATCACAGCCAGCTACTGAGTTCCCGCACTAGGCTTGCTCATCTCTGGGAGGGTCTTCTCCTTAATCCACTGGTCGATACTCCATCTTCCATGATGTACAACAAATAAGTATCCCAAAGGACTGCCAGGTCATAGGGGTCTCAACGCAACAAATGGTGCATCAATCGGACGCTATGTCTGGATGTTACTAGCCTTTTAGTCCCAAGGGCCCAGTTGGATTTGTGCTCGATCCAACCCATCCATATCCCAACTGTATCTAAATCTCAAGTGGGTTATAACAAAGGGACCATCTCCCTCTAGGGTTTCCGACACCACAGACGGTTTTTCAAATGGACTTTCAGTTCCAATTTTATGGCTAAAAGAGCGTAAATAGGTAGAAGTTGGCCCGGGTCTGGTCTGACCTGGTCGGGCCGACCCGGTTGGACTCATCCTGGGCCATCCTGACCCAGTTTGGGTCATCCCGGCCCACTGGGTCCAGCCCAGCCGGGATGGCGGCCCCCAGTGTGGGGGCCATGGGATCACGTGGGCGGCACAGAGGCCATGGGCTGTGAGGGCTGTGCAAAGGACGCGAGGCCGCGAGGGCGGTGTGAGGCCGCATGGGCCACGAGGGTGGCGTAGAGGCCGTGGGGATGCGAGGGCCGTGGAGGCCATGAGGCCACGAGGGTCCATGTAGATGATGGGGTGCGTGTGGCCACGGGGAGGCAGGGGCTACAGAAGCCACGATGCCACAGAGGCAGCAAGGGCCATAGGCAACGCAGGGCCACAGAGGCTGCGGGGCGGCGTGAGGTGGCTCGGAGGCCATAGTCTAGCGGTGTGGCCACAGTGCGGCGGTCCTCCATAGCTAGCCAGATGGCCAGCCGTCCTCTCCGCATGGCGCGGTTGCATGCCACGCCTTCGTCGATGGCCTGTTTGGCTTGCCGCTCTTCATTCTTCACTATGGAACAGTTCCACCTTCATTTATTGTGAAGAAAACACCTATAAAGGAGAATTACAGAGGGGTCGGGCCAGGTCTGTTTGGACCACACCCTTATTGTTAGAGCGGTAGCAAGCAGCTATAACCCCTTCCTGATTTATTGATGAATTATCAAGAACGGTTAAGGGGAAGAAATTCAAACAACCACCCTACCTCAAAGGTTCGTTGATGTTGGAATGGGAAGGAATTCGAAGATGTCGATGTTTTTCGCTCCCACCAGATGCCTCCGTTCCGAGCTCGTTCATTGGATAAACGCTCTTTGATGGAGGTGGTACTTTGTTGTTGAAGACATCCACCATTGGAGGATATCATGGGGAAGGAGTTGAAGTCATGTGTTGGCATTATTCATTGGAGGATCATTATTCGTCAAAGGATGTTTTCCTCCAAGTTCTCCAAAATGCTCTTCCAACCCTTTTCCCAACAAATTCTCTCAAAATAAATAGCCAACCAAAATAAAAGGTGTTTGTCCAATTTTAAATTTTTGGCACAAAACAAGTTGGAAACATTAATCAATTGACAGGGCATAATTAAATGGGAGAAAAATTAATGGTGAGAAATTCCATGGATTAATTCCTCATTAATGAGGATGTTCAAGGGGATTATCCCATTAAGAGTGTTCGGGTGGTCCCCACCATTAAATTGAAATTGGGGGAGGTGTTATGCTCGGGTGGTCCCCAAATCCGAGCATTTAATTTGGAGGATAAACTATTGTGGTCCCCACATCCATAAATCAAAGGAGGTTTCAAGAATAAAAATAAAATGTTAAATATTTTTATTTTTATTTTCCCATGAAAAAGTGAAAAACTATCTTTCACCCTCGACCAACTACGGTTGAGGTAAAGGTCTCCTTAAGCGAATACTGGCACTGTGAGTTCAACGGTGCCCTACGATTTCAATTCTGAGCACCAGTTTAAATGTTACCAAAACCCACTTGCACGTTTACTGAAGATACCCTAAAAAACTTCATAATTTCATTCCGGGCACACCGGGCCTTGGAATCACGAGCCATCAATTTTTACGGACTCGTAAAATTAGCCTATAATTATAAAAACATTTACATGTAATTTATGGGTCTTTACACTTTATTTATTTTACCTCATGGAGCACTAATACATTTTACCTTATTTTTAGGGTGTTTGAAGGAATCGTCAATTTGTTGAAAACCTCTTCGAGTTAGAGGCTAATACTGGAGATGTATACATTTATAAGTACAAGGTAGGTGGTTCATACCATTATTCCTGTTTTTGAAATCAATTTTTGAGGTGTGGATTTTAGTGCATCATTGGGTAGTTGAGAAAAACACTATTGATTAATGTTATATTAATTGTATGACCTTATTTCTCACCTTTAGTCATGTCAAATCTCAATTAAAATGTGTGAGTTTGGGTTAGAGGTCGTCAAACACCTTGGATAATTAGATCGAGTGGGTTGCTAATATAAATTTAATTTTCTTATTTAATTTGAGAAGGAAAATTCAATTACATTGAATTATTTTCTTATTTATATTGAATTTTTTATTTTATGTGGATCTACTCAATTCACTAAATTTAATCGATTATTTATATTTAATATCTTATTTAATATAAAGTTAATCATATGTAATAATTAAATTGCACGTGATGTGATCCATTGGATCATGACAAGCATAGACCGAGAGATTGATGTGGCATGGCCATCAGGATTGCGGAGATGTGGTCACCTAGTTATGCTTGGAGAATATTTATTAAGTGCATTGAATCATAGGATGGGGCATCATGGATGTCGATTTGAGGAGGAATAGTCGTCATGTTAAGGGTATGACCCATGATATTGGATGGCATGGCCATCATACTTGAGAAACATTCTCGTTCTGAAAAAAGGCACCAGCTGGATGTGGATTATGTTCTTAGTTGGTGATTTCCTATCATCAGTGATGGAAAAAAAACTGATTGGAAATGCATGCACATAGTTTGATTCAGTGATGATGTGGTTTTGAACAATCATGTTGGTAGAGGACCAGATAGTTAAACATTGAAAATTATGATGGGGGTTCAATCCACATAAATTAATGAAGAAGTTAAAGAGCCTTAATATGATAGTTTTGTGGCTATCTGTTTGGTGATGAGGTTAATCATATTGAGGATGTTGATTATGGACTACAGTGCGAGGATGGAGATCATTATTCATTGGGACATCATGTTATGAGCCTACGTGTATTTTATATGAGGAAATATTTCACTATGACTATAGATTTTAGGCTTTGATCCAGTGAGTGATTTTCAGCCTAGGACTAAGGGACCAGTTACATTCATTTGGGTGTGACTTCGAGAAGTCAGTTCTTTTTGAGACTTGAGGTGTCAGGAGGCACTTGGTTCTGGGTTAAATTATTTATGTGGACCCTAAAGGTTATCCTGGGATGTTCTACTTCAAGGGATTCCTTGTGACATGGGCTAAGGGTCCTCCCTTCTACAGATATCCCCACATTGGATGAGGTATGTAAAATTTTTCTGGTGGTTGTTGATCACTAGGGAAGATTTTCTTAATGAATTTAATTATGATAAATTTTTTTTTTATATTGAGACATCTTAAAAATTTATGTTTGGTATGTAAACATTGGTGGTATTCAACTAGGACTAATTCTCACACCCTACATAGGCTGCTCAAGATGTGTGTATACTTTAGTATTTTATGTTCAGTTAAGGGTTTGGGTTTAGGAGCTAGATCATAGTTGAGTTGGCATGGGATGTTGGTAGGGGACCTTGAGGTCTTGCCTCATATTGAGATTTTCTTTTGTTTTTCTGTTCAGTTTTCGTAGGTCATATCTAAGTATCTGCTTTTGTCAATTAGGGGTGACCCTTCTTCTAGATATTGTATAAATTTCCGGTTATTAATTCATGTTTTCATTTATCATCTCCATGTGGTATGATGGAATATTTATTTTTCTTGTTATTATAAATTATGATTCCACTATTTCTTATGATTGATTATCCATTCATCATTGGTGGGCTCTGTTAGAGTCTACTTAGTCTTTAACTCCATTTCATGTTATATATATATATATGTAATAATAACCTTATTGTATCATCTCTTGATGTTAGAGTCTCCTCACCATCACCCTCATTGTAACCTCACTCCTAGTCGGCATACTTTGGTGTATAGGGAGGTGCGCCTATAGTTAGAGGCACAAAATCCAATAGCACTATTTTGGTGGCTAATCAGGTTGGGGATACTATATAAGGGTTTCATAAGACCAAGTATTTATCTTTAGTATACTCTAGTTATTTTTTTAAGGAATGGAAATGGTTCATTAAAACTAGGTGTGGATTATTTTTAAGTGAATTAGGTTGTGGTATAGAATAGATATCCTTTTCCATGAATTGATGATATTTTTGATAAATTAAAAGGATAATAATATATATCTAAAATTGATATATGGTTAGAGTACTAGTAAATCCTAATTATAAAGTAGGATATTCATATGAAATCCTTCAAAAGTCACTATGATCATTATGAAAATTTGGTAGTTCCCTTTGGTCTCACAAATCCACTGGCGATTATCATGGCATTGATGAATCACTTATTTCAATATTACCTACACTCTTTCATTGTGGTATCTTTGAAAGAAATTATGGTGTATTATATAATGTGATAATAAAATGAAGATAATTTAAAGATTATGTCGAGAACCTTGTAATAACAAACACATTAGGATAAATTTTCAAAATTGTATTTCTATATACTAGAATTTTTTTTCCATAGATTGTCATTTTTGAGAAATTTTTATTAGGAAACCCTGATATGATAGATGTTTTAAACTCTCAGAAATAACCGAAGGACAAATTTTATATACACAACATTCTAGGTTAAGCGGGTTACAATTATCATTATATTTACACGATATCTCATGTCTCAAATATCTTTTTATAGTGCTCATAAAAAAGGCCACCCCATTCCATTGGAGAGATTATTTTTAGGAATAATTTTTTTATAATAAGACAACTCTCTCTTCAGCAACAATTGTTATATCTAAAGAAACTTGTAAATGTTATATTATTTTTTATAATTCCTATGGATATGGACTTGTATGTTTTCTCATATAAGGAGATGAATTCATATCTTATGGATCAAAAAATTTAATAATTGATTAAATGAATTTTATGACCCATGAATTAGAATTTGATGAATTTTTTTATTATTTGATAACATTAAATAATAAAATACTTGGAGACAATTTTACTATGTGCACATAGAATAATATTATGAAATACATATTTTCTGAAGGTTTTTTGAATCTAAGTGAATGATGATGGATGTAACATCTCTAGATATTAGACTTAGACTTGGTTTATACACCCATTAAAGGAAATTATATTTCAAATACTTTATTTGAAATTCATATAATCAATTCCATAGGGTTGATCATGATAAGTGTAAATTGGTGAGTATGATTTTGGATATAAATCAGGATTTCATAGATAAAAAGTAATTAATAATCATCTTTCTAGACACAATCTTACTATACTTGATTGTGAAATTCAAACATTCTCAATTTTTTTGGTCTTTATTTCCTTTCCAATAAATCTAAATATAATTGTGTGGATATCATTTAGTGTTTAAAACATGGAGGGAAGTCTTTTTTTTATTTTTCACAATGAATAAGTGTTCCAAAATCTCATGAGGAACATATTTTTTCTGTCTATAAAAATTATATGTGGGTAATTCTTCCAAGAATCCAGAAGATGTACCAGACATTAAGGGCCCATTATTAGTGATTAGATATGAGATAAAATGACCTCAATTATGTTATAAAATTCATATTCGATCAGAATTTCAATGTTGCGAATCAACGACCAAATGGAAAGATGTATTCATTACCTATAACTATATTGAAATAGGAGACGATAGTTGTGGATGTTTCTCATAAGTTTATCAAGAACTATTCTAAATAATGATTTAATATGGGTAATTTTCAACCAAAACACAATTTTTTCACACTTCATTTGGACTTTTGAATCTAATATAGAAGAATAATTGAAAAATATTTACATTCAAGAAGTAGTAAAATTACATGGAATACTTGTTTAGATCATCTCTAACCGAGATCCTCATTTTACCTCTCATATTCGGCTATCAATTTAAGAATATTTGGGTACCCAATTATCCATGAACATAACTAGTCATACTACAACTTATGGGAAATCATAATAAATGATTTAGACACTAGAAAACATGTATTAATCTTATGTTATAGATTATGGTTTATCACTCGATGGTCATTTTCCCTTAGTTATGATTTTATATAAGAACATTTATTAGGCCAAGATAAAAATTGATCTATTCATGTATTTTTTTTACTATCCATACAACTATAAACATTGTTGGGTAGATAATGGTGAAATTTCGCCATTGGGACCCATCCATGTTCTAGAGTAAAAAGAAACAATTCAAATGACCAAGAAAAGGATGATTTTGGTCCAAATCCATGAAAAAAATTACATAAATCATCATCATAGACCTTTGTCATTTACTATGGGAGATCATGTGTTCTTTATATTCCATCCACAAATGGGGAATCATTGATAAGGTAAGAAAGGATTGTTTCCTCAATGGTATGTTGGAAAATTTGAAATACTGGACAGAATTGGTGAAATTTCTTATCGGTTGGATTTACCATCAATGTTCATTTCTTTATAATGTATTTCATGTATTTAAACTGATGAAATTCTATCCCAATCATATCCATGTTATTGGATGTAATTTTTTTGATCTTGAAAAAAATGATAAATTTATTCACATGCTAATTTGTATATTAGAAATAAAAGATAACATCTTTCATAAAAAAACATATTACATTAGATTGATTTTTAAAGAAACATGGTAAAATACAAGATGATACATGGGAACATAGGTGTGAAATATTGGAACAATAAACATTCCACTACAAATGAAACATCAATAACCACCATTATGATGATGAAAATCTTAATTATGAAAAGAATGTTCTACCCCATGTATTCAGGTAACTTTCCCTATTATTATATATTTTGAAGAAATTGAATATTTGGGATCAGTTTCAGTATTTTATGGATGGATTGGGGGTGTTTTGGTAGTGTTTTAAGGCTATATGTTTTGAGTAGGGTTATGGGAAGCTTTGAAAATTCACCATGAAAACATGTAAGAGATGAAGGGAATTATTAGAAAGGTACTCAGTCAGCACCCATTTTTTCCATACACTGAAAAAACCACATAGTCTAGAAAATTTTAAGATAGTAAAATTATTCGTGGTTTGAATATAGTTTTCTAAAACATGTGGAACAAATGTACGACTACTTTGATGTTGTCCAATAGTGCCCAAATGGTTTCAGAACGTTTTTTAACCATTTGGTATAACTATGAGACATGAATTTATGCATCAAAAAAATTGTTTTTATTCTATTTTTACAGAAAACTCCCATTTTTTCCTGTATTCCTAGTCTCTCAAACCTAAGGATTATTTTTCCTATTATTTGATTCTCTTCCTTCTCTAAAATAATATTTCAATGGATCAATGTGTGTTAAATATAATATAATGAATGTTGGATCCCTTTTCTCTCCCCATTTTTATATTATTTATAGACGAACTTGTTCTCCATTAAACAAAATGTTAGATCTTATCTGTCATGGAAAATATATAATCTATGTTGTGATTTGGATGAGCTCTCTATTGGATATATAGAGATATTGGAGTTTCGATCATAGATCTAGATATTTAATTGTGTCATTTTTCATTTTATCTCCTGTTGTGAGGTAGGTGGATTGTCTGACATATATATTTTTAGATATATATGGATTGAATATTTAAATTAATATTTTTAATTGCAATGGAATATCATGTTAATTTCTTATAGGAATGTAAATTGAATGAAATTTTAGATATCATGGATTTGAACGGTTGTTGGAAAATCCATTTTGGCCCACGTTTTAAATTATTTGTTTGAGATGATGCATAAAATTTGTTTAGTTTAATGATTAAAAAATAATTATTAATCTAATAAGTGCATGGGTAGGTGAACATGTAATAAAATGGTGTGAATATTTATCATTTCATTAGACACAAACATTCAGTTATGGACTTGTCATGATGTTCCATACTATAGGTACATGAAGAATGGTGACCAAGTGATGAATTGTGGGATTAAAGTGTAACCTATCATGATTATTGGACTGTAAACTAGTATCCATGTGTGTGTGTGTGTGTGAATTTAGAATGGGTGTTCCAAGTATGATAATAAGATAAACTTTTTCTTCATTGAAATTAATTATTTTTAAATGTTAAAATACTTTTATGTTCCTTTATTTTGTTTTAAATGATACACTAAATTGTGAGGTAAAATATTCTTATGCTAGTGGAATGTGTGGGAAACATATGGTGTATTTCTTACTCGGTATGATTACTCACCCACTATATATTTACTTTGGTGAGTATGTGGACACTATTTTTCATTATACAAGGGAAAAAAATATTTCATTTTCTCTTGTAGTTATTCTTATTATATTGGTATGTTGTAATCCCCTTGTTGTTGGTTATTTCCGTGGAGTGAGGAGAAGTGACTCCTTGGTTCATTAGTCATTATTTATTTTAGATTCTAGTTATTTTGGTTTATTATTTCCCTTCTTATTATGATATAGTTTGTTTTTTTATTTTTTAATAATATTTTTTATACTTTATATATCATATAGTTTGGTTTTAAATTTTCTTATGTCTTGAAAATTTGTTGATTTTAAAAATAAAATCATCCCCCAAGATTTTAGTATACCCCTAACATTGATTTATGTCCATTTATGACATGGGAGATTCACATTAGGTTATTCGAACTTCGTCACTTTTCATGACAATAGTTAGGGTCAGGATGTTATATTGATATAACTGAGTATATAGATTAGACATATCATATAAATCCACTTATTAAAAGGTGTGACATGTCCAAACCGAATAATACAAAGTTACTAGGGATCCTCTCATGGTGATCCATCTGAAAATCAAGAATGATGATCATCTGGGTGGTGTAATATCCAAAACCCGACTTCACAGGCACCATGACAATCCAAATCATTCACATCCTCATCATATATAATACAATATATAAGTATCACATTTAAGTCATAATTTAACAAGAGTCACATATTTTAGAATCTGATATGCCCAAAACCTGAATGGAATGATATCAGTGAATGTTTATTTATACACACCAATCCATCGGTCTCCAGGATAGAACCTCATTAACATTATATCCACAACAATGTTAGGATATAAAACATGTAACACACATAAGAAACTTCATAGACCATAATTCATAACTCACCATAAATCCACACATAGTTAACTACAATATGAAATCAGATATCATATTAAAATAACAGACCATAGCAAGAATCACCCTATATATCCATGTCAAACATAACAATAATAACAGAACACCTTGATGATTCTTGGATATTTGTCCATAATCAAACCACCACCCTAAACCTTAGGTTTTACCATGAATCCAAACTCACAATTCACCTCTCAGGTCATTTAATACTTTATTTGGTTATAGGAAATAACACATCAATATCCACTCCCATCATACAAACATCCCTCATACCCATGAATATCCCCACTGATCCTCATATGGTGATTTTTTTCATTTTTAACACATACCCATGCACTAATCCCACACATGGGATAAAGGTCTCCTCATATCTACATGTCCCTCGACATCAAAATATAATAGAAAGAATGAATAAAAATTCATCGATTTTTCTACAATAGTTATGCGTCATAAGGACTCCCTCTAGTGATCTATACAAATCCCATATTTCAATATCACTTCACCAATGCATTAGATATCCCACGTCCCCACATCACTGTTACCAAATTACACTAGGATCCTTCTAATATAGTGATTTATCTCTCACACACAACCAAATATCATGGGTGACTCAAGACTAATTGATTTCTATAATTTTCTATTATAATTTCCAATATTTTACCCATATCACCCATTGAGTGTCAAGGTTTCAGGGTTATTCCCCTATCCTTTCCCATATAACTATCATTCCATGATACCAAATGATTTGTTCCTATAGGGAAAACAACATAGAATCCCTTCCATTGGCTCACTAAGGGTCATCCTATGAAAAAATAATCTCATCTCATTATCAAAACCCACATAAGGGTCTATTAAGAGACAAAATGTTTTGTAATTTTTGGTATTATATCCACTTGGATTCCCTAAAATCTACATAAAAATCTAGGTAAACCAAAATGACTCCTATATTTATATACCCCACCCTACTAAACAAATAATAACTCACTCATTCCCTTAATAGAATCCCTAAACATATACCCTAATGAATCACACTTGTAATGTGAATATATATACATGTATACATTTAAGTATAAAATAGGCCACCCAAATCAATATTAAAGGAATTAACTAATATAATATCATATATTGATTCAACCTCATTTTCCTAAAATAAAATATTATTTAAATAATACATAGAATAAGTCTTGTAAAAAAATATTGGTGAATTAACTAAAATAATTAGAGAGGTCTTAAGGAATACCTTATACCTATTTAGAGGATCTTGTTGATTTAAATGGAACATCTATTTTTCTAGAGACAGTGATTTGAGTTCCTAAATAGTGAAGAGGGAGAGGTGGAGATGAGGGTTGGGTCATGTGATGAAAGTGTGGGAGGGAGATAATTTAAAATACTAATGAAAATCTTTTAAAATATATATATTTGTGTGTCTATTTCCAGGTGTTTTAGGGGGTTATGGTTCAATTTCCACTCCTGAAACTCATTTTGGCATGAATATATGTTTCACTACATAATAACTATCTATAAAATTGTTCCAGGAAATCCTAGCCGCACATGGTGGTGTGACTGGGTGTGTTATGGTGCAATGATTCTCCCTAATGTAAAACCAATAATTTATGATTGTGTGATTCACAATGAAATCCAACTGACTTACATTGTGATAATTTTCCTCAAGAACCATTCATGGAGTTACCCAGACATTACTACATGATTCATCCCCTATAACCAAACAATAATTATCATAGCCCAAACACCATGACCTAACTCCCCTTTTTTCGTAGTCTACCACCTATAATATAATTTTAACCCTATATTAAAACCAACTCCTCTAACTTTCAACAGACACCTCTGAATTCAATTCACACTCTTAAAAACTATTAAAAACGTCTATTATAGATGTTCCAACTCATAGAATTAAAATTGAAATCTAAATTCTAAAAACGATCACTACTATAAAAAAAAATTCCAATTCCATTTGAATAAAATAATCTATAATGACATGGGATATTTCAAAATCCTCAGCATGGGGATCCATATCCCCAAGAATAATCTTCAATTATATTCTAATTATATATTAATCAACGAGAATATAATGACATATCATTTTTAATTTTTATTAGACACACCTCTACCACCCATCTAGTTAAGTTATATTACTATAAAAAACTACTAATCTAATACTCAAATTCAACAATAATTATATGAATCACATACTTTCTACTGAAACCACCATTCCTAGTCCAATTATTTATTAATAAACCAAATAAAAAATATATAAAAACAAATGAGGTTAAATAAGTCTAAATTATGGAATCATATTACTGTACATATCATGAAGAGGAAGTAAATCCACGAGGAGATAATCAAGTTAGGTAATGCTTTGATTTAAAAAAAGATCAATAGTAGCAGCTATAGAGAGAGAGAAAGATAAAAGGGTGCCACAAGAGTGCTTCCCAGGATATGGGAAACTGCTGGTAGGGTGATTTGATCCCCCTACCATTGGCTTCCACAACTATGCCTAGACTAACTGGTCCATGAGATAATTCATAGTCTAATTACATATTAAGGTAATCAATATACTCTCACACATACCAACTTCCTTATAATCGAAACCAGCCTACTGTGATATCACCTCCTAACCCTCAACATGATGCCTCATTCCAATAAATAATGTTTTATCAAAAGAGATTCACCGAATAAAATTTGGATATCTAAAATAGATAGTCAATACATTTTATTTAATTGTTGAATGAAAATTATTAAATATCAAAAATTAATGAAAGTGTATATGACTCATCATGAAGATATAAACATACTATGTTAAAGTTATACAAATCCTAGTTTTATGAGGTTTCAAGAACAAAAAATTATTTACGGTCACATTTAAATAATTTTGATCAAACATTATTTTTTGTGAGTTGGAACAAACCCATTGTGATCATATAAAATGTTTATTGAAATTCCCCAAACAAACCTTTAGTTTTGATCTGGTATGCCAAACGAACTCATGCACACCTCTCGGTTTGAAAAGGCTAAAAACTTGTAGAAAGGGTCTAAAGTCAACTAGAGGGGAGAATATAACCTTAGTATCATATCATAGGGAACATAATAAGAAAATAAACAATATATAAACAATTAAAGTGGGATATGGAAGTCTCAAAATGGAATACATATCATTAAAATAAATAGACTCCTAAAGTGGAAATACAAACCATAGTAAAAATGAATATAAATAAATAAATAATCAGTTGGATTATTCAAAATCCATCCAATTCCCTTATCATCTCTGTGATCCTCTTCTTGTCTATCCACAATAGTTCCCTCTCAATTAATTTTATCTCTAGTCATGAAATCTACAAGTGCATTGAAATTCTCCAGTAGGGTGTGAGTACAAGACTCAGTGGGACACCACTAATGCATCGTTAATGAGGGCTGATCATGTTTAAAACTATCTTCCAAAAAAAATAGTATGTGCAACCATAATAATGACCTAAAATCCCAAACTGAGTGGTTGTGTGATAACTATATTTCTAGAAACCTTCAGTCGTACATCCTTCATCTCTATTCCAGAAGGATAAAAAAAGATGTCAGAAGTAACAAAATGAGCCTCAATTTGACTTCCTAATGGTTTCATTTGAACATGCTTCCTGGAGTTCCATATTCATCAAGTATTATATGCTTCACAACATAATCTATTCAAGATAAACTATATAATCACATCCACTAGGCTACCTCGAGGAACATGGTAGTGATAATCACCAGGCTACCTCAAGTGCATCCTCCACCCGGTGACCAGGGATACCTAGTTTTCCACCCTATTATCAGTTAAATTATCAGCAATTTCCTTAGTCAAGAAAAATTTTATTTTATGGTATAAACAATTAATTATGGCCCATGTATTATAAGCACCAAGAAAAATAACTCCATGTAAGGTAACACACAGAAAAGGTAGAGTATACATGGTAATAATTTCATCCTATGAAATAATGAAAAAATACACATCCTCATGTTATCACAATTAGACAATGGAATAACCTACTAATGTATTAATCAGGGAATCAATATCACAATGGGTCTCTTGGGTTATACACACACATGTTAACACAATAACTCATGGTCATTAGTTATTCCATCAAAAATATTTATCATGGAAACAAGAATAAATGAGAGCCCACAATGGTAAGGAACATCCATCCTCAATGTCCTCGATGGAAGAAACAAGGATAAAACACATTTTCAGGATTGAATTTTGTAGGGGAAACTTATATAGTCAAGAATTCAGGATATCGAGCCTTATTATCATGGTTTTTATCATGTGAATTCTTGTGGTTCATCAAAGTTTCCTAGAACAAAAATCAGATATTTTTAAAAAAAAAATTAAATAAAATATCACCAGTGAAGATACTTTACCTCTCTTAGATAATTTTAAAATAATCATATTTGCATCACAAAAAAATTATCTGTCTTATCTTCATGAATAAATTTAAAACCACATGTGATACTACAAAACCCTCTAAAATAAATTTGATAATACATGTGGTAGTCTATTATAATTATTATGACCCTATAATTATCTCTGATTAAAATAATACTTATACATTTAAAAATATTTCATAAACTATCCTATGATATTTTTTTATAAATTATCTATTTTTATTCCAACAATAGTTATTTTTAGATACTCCATATAATTATCCTATGATAATCTTGCACTATTATATTTTGTTAATTCAAATTAATTATCACATTATAATTCCTGATAATTATTTATCAATAAATCATGTATTATACTTGGATAATTTGAATAATTATCCTATGATATATTTCATAAATAAATGAAATTTCCAAGAATAATTCATATAATAATTTTTTTGATAATTTTGAAAAAATAGCTCCTGATATTTTTTGATGACTATCCTTGGATTTTTTTTGGAATTATCCCTTGATAATTATGTTTCAATTTTTATTAATTAAAAATAACCATTTTCTATAATTTAGTTGAAAATAATTCATAATCGAAGAAATAACTAAAATAAAATAAATAAAAACTAACCATTATACATAATTCCATTGTGCTCCACCATGGAAGAATGAAGCAATCACCAAAATCCTAGACAAGGAATTAGACTCATAAAATTAGGTCAATGGATTCACCAAATTCATGAATAGAAGAGTTTTGGCCTATTAGTCTAAAGAAGACGTTTCAGCAACGAAGAATAAAAGAATCGTTTATTTCAAAAACATAAAATGTGTGTGAATTAGTGAATTTACATATCTACAAATAAAATTTCCTTCAACCTAGTATTGAATATGGATTTTTTAATTTTACAAATTTAAGAAATTATTGAATTAACCAGGTCAAATCATGAAGAAATCCATGATTTGTTGATGAAATCATCATAAAAAATGGAGGTATTCTGGTGCCATCATGGAAGGGGAGAAGGAATAATGAAAATTAGTAATTAGAAAATATATTAAAATAACATATCCTCATATACAATTCAACCTCACACCTAACACAAAAAAATATTAGGTCTCACCAAGGATAAAATCCACATTCATGATCTAAAAATAGTTTCATCTTTCTCACATGATGCACCATTCAAGAGATATTCCATTATTTCAGAACAAATATAATAAAAATATTAAATAAATTACCCTCATGTAGGAATGTATGAAACATAAAACATACAAAGACATTATGTTTATCCTAGGTTAAATACCAAATTTATCCATCATTTAGGTCTTAAATTTACCGTATGAGACACCATTTTGCATATATTCCTTTACTTTTAAAAAAATCACTTGCTCAAAGAATAAAATAATTAATATATTTATTATATTAGTAATTAGTTTTTATGGGCCTCAAAATATCACTCCGACTTAGAACCTAACATTTAAAATATTCTAAATAATATTATAATTTGTTAAGAGGGATTTTAACCTTATGTGATGTCACTTAAAAAAACCATTTATAAGGTGATTTCCAATGAAAAATTAGAGTTTTCACACAAAAAATATTAATTAATTATTTTAATAGTGTATTTTATTATCATTAAACACTTGGGATATTACAATTAGGCCCCTCTATAGAATTATCATCTCTAAGAAGTAACTCTAGCTATCTTTTTCAAACAAATTAGGCTACTGAGTTTGGAAATCAAACTCCTTTTCCCATGTCTCCTCCTTGATCTGTCCATACTTCCACCAAATTTTAACTAGTTGTACTATCATTCCATGAAGTAATTTCTCACCCTAGTATATAATATGAATTGGATAATCCTAATTATATTAATCTCACTCCAACTATACATCCTTGTAGTCAATTGCACGCACAAGATCAGCCACACACTATCAGGTCTGTGACATGTTAAACACATCGTGCATACCTCATTAGCGATATAGAAGGTCTAGATGATTTGAAACATTCCCAACCCATTATATGATCAATTTGGGTCCTATAAAATACTGTTCTTTATTTCTATACATCCCTATATATCGATGGCCTAACTGAAGAGACACTCTCAAGAAAACACGATCTTCTACCAAAATATCCAAAGTTGTCATCCTACAGTTAGAATATGATCACTGCATACTATGAGAAATGAACAACCTCTTCTAAATCTGTTTCACTCTCTCTATGGTCTCTTGAACTAAATTAGGCCCAAAGAAAGCTTCCCCGACTGCTTAATCCCAACAATGGGGTAAATGAGATAGCCTTCCGTAAAGAGCCTCATAAGGATTAATCTAAATCTAGGCCTGGTAACTATTTTATTATGTTAACTCAAACAAGTATATATAATAATCCCATGATCCAAAACATTTCTAGAATTCATTCTCTATTTATATCATCAAATATGTGAATCATCTGATTAAGCCATAAATTTTTCCAAGGATGGTATGTTATGCTCAATCTCAGCTGATTCTAGATATTTCTATAAGAACATCGAAATCATTGATGTAAAATGTGTATCTCTTTCTGAAAAAAATCTCATGGTAAATCCATTTATGTAAATGATTTAATGGATATAAATATTTCCCAACTCATCCGTTGATTGAGTCTCTTAGATTAGTAAAACGTGAGAAAATTGAATCATTCAATATATAATCACCCAGATAGAATTATGAGTAATCAGAGTCCCAAGTAACCCAACAAAAAAACACCATAGTTATTTTGTCCCACATACACATGAGTAGTGGAAGTGGTTGGAGAAATCCACTAAGATTCTAGTGCTTTTCCAATACCCTTTGGTAGGTAATGCATTAGGAAATAAACCATATGATATCCCCCTTCATTTCTAGCCACTAGAACAATAACCAAAATTCATGGTAGATATTCATCAGAAAAATATATTGTACTCATATCAAGATATGTAATTCTATTATCAATGCCTCTTTGATGGAATCAAGTAATACTAAACTCATATAAACCATGATCACTTCATTGTCGCAAAAAATTCCACCTAGGGAACATTTCCCCATGATATCTTTTCTTGCATCACAACACAATCTTGGACTCACTCATATCCAACCTCCACTAAGACTACAAGTGAGGATGAGATCACTAAAGGGGAAAAAATTAATTTCCCATGACCCTCAGAAGAATCTATCTTCTAGTTGGCCAACAAGTTCATCCAGTTCCACTTCCCCTACATAAGCCTATCATTATGTTAATGATATGTTTTCATCCAAATATTAAGAGAATAAGAAATGATGTCACATATCCCTAGTGCATAATCCATCTTAGTGTAAAATATCAATAGATACTCAACCAAATTCCTCTACCTCAGATTCCGGACATGCTGCACTAAGATATAGAAAATGCTCTGGTGGTCTATGTAAACAAAAAATATCTCACTGAATTGAAATCATATCGAACACCTCAAATACTTGACCATATATTATAGCTCCAAGAAATTAGTAGTGTTATTTCACTCATGGGGTCATAATTGACATAACCCAAAAGCTACTACCCTCTACCACCGCATCATTAATGCTCCCAATCTAATTCTTGATGCATCAAAATATACGATGTAACTAATCCCTAGCTCTTGTAGTATGAAGAATAGAGTTATAGTAAACTTACTCAACAACTCAAGAAAGGTATCTTCACACCAGTTCATCCACTAGAACTCTACACCTATCTTCATTAGTGAACTCATGGGTGCTGATAGTTGGGAGATGTCTGGGATAAACCATTGACAGTATTTGCATAAATCCAGAAATTAGCTTATTCAAAATATAGTTTGGGGAAGTTTCCAAGACATGACTTCATATAATTTCATTTTCCCCATTGATATAACAATATTAGACACCACATGTCCTATAAATTTTACTTCCCAAATCTGGAAGGCACACTTCAATAACTAGGTGTGATGTGGATGTGCTATAATTTTACTCAGGACTATCTCAAGATGCAATCTTGTTCTTATTGTGTCAACGAATATACGTGGATGTTTTCAACGAACAGCACAATGAATGATTTATAGTATGGGTAATAAAACATTTCATGAGGAAAATAAACATGACTACTATGTTCCTGAGTCTAAATGGAATCACTGAGTACCATATGAACCATACATTGTATAAAATACCATATTCGTAATGTAATACTCTCTAACGCATCACTGGTGATAGCTTGATTATAGATTAGCCTTGGAGATCAAATGAGATCTTAATAACTGATTTAAAATATCATTGATCCTAGGAAAGTGATATATGTCATTCACTACCACCTAGTTTATCATATGGAAATTAACATATATTTTAATACTACCACCCTACTTCCTAGTTAACAACATAGGTTCACACTCCGGTTAAATTTTTTGAAAAATAAATCCTTTCCAATCCAAGTCATCTAGCTACATCTTCAGTTCCTTCATTTTGGTTGGCCCCATACAATACAATGATATAAAAATTGGACATGCACCCAACATGAGCTTAATATCAACGTCATCTCCTCTACTAGGAGTAAGTCCTATGAATTCCTCTAGAAGGATTTCTTGATAGGTATATAAGACTAGAGGAAGTGTCCAGGGGGTTTCATTGGTCTTGAATAATATCCAAACTCCCCATCAATGAAATGATCATCCAAGGTTAATTAAATTCCATTAAAACTCTACCTTATTCTATTTCCCACTTTTCGTTAATCACATATATCTCAATATTCAATGAAGTAAAAGAATCCAATATATGATAGAAATAAATGTTATCTTAGAAGCTGCTCAAAAAATCAAGGTTGAGAATCATATTGAAATTCATCATTTTAATAATAATGAATTTCCATGGAATTCTATAGCTGGGGATGGATAAAGGGAACTCTAGGAATGACTAACGAGTTTCCACTCTCATTCCCAATGGTGTATCAAGGGAGAATAACTCAAAGGATTTCATTATCAATTCATCATGTGCAGCAACTACATGTGGAACTATGAAGGAATAGGAAGCAATCGTATCAAATAAGTTTATAGATAAAGATTATTTAATTAAGATCATACATTAAATCATATATAACCCCTTACACCATCTTCTAGATTTTAAAACATTGCATATATTTGGCATGTCTCAGTTCCAATTACATTTTCCCTACGGTGCACAACTAGACTAATTATGATGTTGAGAAACATGCTTAGACATTTGATTCCCTCTTCATGGATGTCTCCACCACCTGGATGAGGGATTAACACCACAATAGTTGAGATTTCTTATCTTGAAACATTTTTGGTGGTTCCATTAGGGTTATTATAGTACCAAAATATAGTTATTGAGAATCCTATAGTTGAATATCTATAGGTCAACTCTAGAGGGAGTCGAAGAAGCTGATCTCCACTACACTTTCATGCCATTGCTGAAGTGCACGTTCCTAGATTTCATCTTCATTCAATTGAAAGTGGTCCCAAAAAGTAGTAGTAGTAGATCCACTTGTCTCAGCAGTGGAAGGGAGGGAATTTCCACCTGGCTATCCTTCCTCCATCACCATCACAAAGATCAGGGACATACCTAGAACCATTTATTATGATAATAGTTCTAAGAACTACACCTACTACCTTAGGTAGGGTCGAAGTTCAATTTGAAATTTCAAAGACTAATGATCACAATTACATACTAGAAGTGGATAATAACGGTGAAACTCAGTAAAATATTATGAGTAGGAACATAAAGTCATAGAACCCTATTATAACTCTTTGAACTCCAATAATCATTTGAGTTTTAGTTTGATTGGGAATAAATCTTCATAAAACATGTCCATGAATGCCTCCCATGAGAGTCTGTCATGTCATTCATCTAGATGCAGGACTCCCCACTAACCCATGATGGGTCCCTACACTATGAATCCTTCCATATTCACGTTCATATCATCATCACATCAATAGGAACAATGATTTCCTCAATAATGTCCACCCAATCATTTTTCACCCATGGTGTGTCAATTCTATGAAATTCAAGAGGGTGTTGGAGCCATAAATCCATAGTTTAGTCTTCTATGGATGATATTGGTTTCCAAAATGGACCAATACCTACACGAATATGACAGGTGAAGGAATGGTCTTCGTAGAAATCTATTTCTGTTAGGGTGGACAAACCAAATTTCAATGAGGTGACATCTTATGTAATAAGAAGGTATGTTAAAAACATAAATAAATCCTATCTAGTTTTTATGATCAACTAATGTTCTCCATATAGTATACCCATAAATTAAGTTATACCCTCCATGCGCTAACCTATGTCTCAATCCCTGAACTTGAGTCAAAATCATCATATATATACTAAAAAAATTGCATTCTTAGTTAAATTAGTAAATTCCAAAAATGATATTTCACAATAACAAGGCATATCCCAAAAATGAGAAACCATCATGAATATATATCATAATTACATCCATTTAATTAATGAAATACTATGAAATAGATCAATAAGTATATACATATATGGGATATGAAACTACATGCCTAGTCAAGATACTTGAATGCACTTGAAATCTCATAAATCATTTATCAATATCATGAACATTACCTATGGTAGTTTTAATCAATGGTAATTGAAAAGAATATTTATCACTTTATGAAAAATCATAGTTCTACTATATAGTGCTAACTAGGAACCATCATAATTCCCCCTAACTGATTGACAACAATCGTATCTCTTATATATCCTATCCCAAATCAAATAAAAGAGATGAAAAAATTTATCGAGTCATAGTCCTCTGATACCATTTTGTTACCCCCGACCTCAACCACCAGGTGCTTGAATAAATGGAACATGGCCTAATGTTCTCATCCACACACATAATAGGCTACCAACTAGAAGTGATGGTCTATTTCAATCATTGGGGAGATAATTCCATCAATATCATATCATTGGATACATAATAATAAACATTTTAATAAATAAATATTCAAAGTAATATGAAAAATCTAAAAGTGGAACACATGTTGCAAAATTAAGTCGACTACCAAAGTGGAAATCCAAAATAGAGTAAAATTGATTACAAATACATAAAAGAACTATGGGGTCCTCCATAATACATCATCGTCCACTAAAAACTCCATGCTCCTCTATTCAGTAATCTACCAAAGTTCCATTTCACTTCACTAGATCTCTAGTAATGAAATAAACAAGAACATTGAAATTCAAAAGTAGCGTATGAGTAAAAAACATAGTAGGACACTACCAATGAATCCTTAACCTAGTTTGATCGTGTATAAAAAGTGTATTTAATAACAATAATAATAAAATATGAAATAATCATTATAACATAAAATAAAAAACTGACCAATCAGACTGCAACCATGCCCCTATAAACCCCACCCATAATTACTTCAGTTCCCTCATTGATAGAAAACATGATATGTAGGATGTAACCAAAGTAGTCATAGCATGAAGTCCTCATAGTTTTATACGAACATCATACTCAAGATCCTATAGTCATTAAGTATAACATGCTTCTTGGTATCCTATTGTCGAGAATAAATATGTACTCACATCCACCATCATAGATCAAGTAACATAGTACTCACAACCACTATACTACCTTGAGGGAATACTCAATATAATCACCATGTTTACCTCATACCTCCAATTTGTTCTTAGGTACCTCATCGCCAACAACACTAGTCAAGTGCTATCCATTTATAAGGGATAAATATGATATGCTGAGACACCTATTATGAGAACCAAGAACAATACATAAAAAAAGATAACAAAGAAGGTATATCACACATGGAAATCTTATCATCCTAATAAATAAAGATATAATACACATCAACACGAGTTCATAATCAAACATAGAAACACGATAAACATGTATTACTCATTGGAAAAAATATAAAAATGGGTCTAATGGGAAACACATACTCACAAGTGAACATATTCAAGAATTACCACATGTTATGAAAACACAAATTTTTATCATGGAATCATGATTCAAGGAGATCCCAAAATGGAAAGAAACTACGTACCACACAGTCCTCAACATCAACAATAAGGATAAACCACCCTATGTGGTTCAAAAACTCTAGTGGAAAACTCTATAGGAAAAAAACTAAATCATGTTCCTTATTATCATAGTTGTTTGAACATAAATTCTTGAGGTTCATTAAGGGTTCTTAGAATAAAAATTATCTATTTTATTTAAAAAATAAATAAACTATCACATGCGATAATACTTTCTATCTCTTGGATAATTTCAAAATTATATTTTTTGGCCAAATGAAAAAAATTAGAAGTCTTCCCTTAAAGAATAATTATAAAATCACATTTTTATATTACAATACTCCATACTATAAATTTTACAATACATGTTTAGGTCTGTTATAATTATTCATTGATATGACATTATAATTACCCTTCAAAAAGCCTAAATATCACTTTGATAAATTGTCTTAAATTATCTTTTAATAAATTTTCATAAATTATTTTTTATCAAGGTGATATAATTATCTTTTGATAATAATTATAATTATTCTATGATAATATCACACAATTATCTATTGATAATTCAATTTTATTATCATTTGATTATTATAGATTATTTTTTTTCAATTATTTGAATACCATTTTTTGATAATTTCATTAAACTATATTTTTATAAATTACTTAATTTGAGGAAATATTTGTTTAAAATTCATATAATTATTTTTTTATAATTTCACATAGATCATCAATTCATTTTTTTAGACTAACATTGATAATCTATTTTAATTATCCCTTCATAATTAAGAAGTTTACTTTTTTTCAATCTAAAACAACCATTTACAAAAATTAGATAAAATGGGAAAATGGATGAAATAATTAATAAAAAATAAATAAATACAACCCTTTATTTAACATTTAAAAATTCCCCATCAAGGAAGAACACAGTGTTCACCATGCTCCTGGACCTCGAAGTGGAAATCTGGAGTTGGATCGATGACTTCACCAAATGCATGCCAGGAATATTTGAGGCCTCTTATAAATGAGGGAAAAATACAACAATGGATAACTAAAGATTCATCTATTTTAAAAATTATATACATATATGTTTCTATATTATTTCTGAAACAAAAAATCAAATTTGTAACAACCCAATCCAGAATATGGATTATTTAATTTTGGCTGTTTATGAAGTTGTTGAATTATTCAGGCTAAATCACGTAGATATAAAATCATTTTAGATCAAAGATACATAAAAAATTGGGATATTTCGATTCCATTATGGAAGGGCTGAATGAATAATGAAAATTAGTAATTAAAAAATTAATAATATGAATAAAATACTTAAATAATTTATCCTTATAATAGATTTAAGCAAACACTAAATGCACACAAATGTTATGCCACACATACGGTAAAACCCAAATTTTGGACCAAATAGATGTCTCAAATTTATCATATGATACACTCTATAAGAGATATTCCATTATTTCAAAAAATAATAATAAAAATAATAAATAGATTATCCTCATATATAATTTTACCAAACAAATAATGTGGACAAATTTTATGTCGTGCCTATGATAAATCCCACATTCCTTACCTAAAGGTGGTCTAAAATTTCCCATTCAAGACACGATTTTGGAGATATATCATTATTTCTTAAAATTAATGCATGAATAGTATACTATATTTAATATTTATCTTATATCAATACAGAGGCTCTAGAAGCCTCATAATATCACACTAACTTAGTGACTAACACTAAAAAAATTCCATAGATTGATCCAATGTGTTAACAAAGATTTTACCCTAACATTAACTCACTTCAAAACAAACAATATCTAATTTTACTTTTATTGGAAAATTTAATTTTTCACCTAAAAAACTAATAAATTATTATCAAATAAGATTTTATTGTCAATAAAAATATGAGATATTACATTTACTATAAAGAAATCATTTTTAGTAAGTAGAAAATAATTTTTTGAAGTTGTGTGTGATTATTATGCTATATATATCATTTATGAAGAACAAAAATTCCTCTTTATGGATACCACGTCATATAAAAAACTAATTTAAAACCTTTATATAGATTCAAAAATTTATTTTTTTAGTTAAAGGGGTTATAATCATCTCAGGTTGAATAGTTATGTGACATACCTTTAAATACGACCTGGGAATTCCTTTCAAGACACAATGTACTTCCTAGATGAATTATGTTTCCATAGTTTGTGGGAAATTCTAATATAAGAAGGTATTTGGAAATTAACTCACTCAAATAGGCATTAAAAATGATTCTGAATAAGTGGATAGATAGCCACATAAAACATTTTGATTCATGCATCACCAATATATGAATTATGTTGGCTGGTTCATTGAATACCTTTATGGGAACCACTTTTAAATATTTTGAGTGATAAATTTATAGATTTTTTCCCATATAATTATTACGTATCATAGAATTTCAAACCTCATTTCAATTTTAGACTCTATCCATTCACACGAGGACTCTAATCGTGCAAAAAAATTGTGCTTTTTAATGTAATTTTTTCCTCTCTTAAATTGTGTGGCTTTGTATAAAAATTATATTTGGGGTAACTTCTTCATAAATGATCTATTCCCTGATTATTCAAGCTTCTTAAAGAATTAAAATATATTTCAATCACCTTATCTCCCCAAAAATCTGAAAGATTCTTTATCCACCTAGAACCGATTTACAACATTCTATTGTACATGATTTGGTTAATTATATCACTATTCTCATATTTAGATCCTATATTACATTGATAATAAGAATATTAATTCTTATATAAAATTTCACATATTAATCCTACCCTATTAATAAGATTATTTGGATATAGTCTCCCATGTATTCCCTTGATAATGAAGACTCAATCATTGGGAAAACCAGTGGATTCTTCTGCATCCAACACATACGGCTCACCTAAACTCGTTGTTCTGAATTGATAGAATGTACAAAATGCACCCAATTAATCCCATGATTAGCATCCCTTGGGTCTAATTAATTACACATAGAAAACAATTTCCTCCTTCCTAGTGTAACCCCAAACCATCCTTCACCTAACCCGCTTGGAAGGGCAAACCATAAAGGGTCACTTATATTTAGATCCTACACCAACTTTGCAAAGTATCTTCCACCCAACAGTCTATTAGAAATGAATTTAAACTTATTTGAATTGGTTCTAGTTGTATGAATATAAAAAATATAAAACTCTACAGTCTAAGTTGTATGACCTTAAAAGTAACAACATTGGTCCTCGATGAATGGCCTTAAAAGTACCTTATTATTCATTATTGAACAACCACAAAAGGCACCATAATAGTCATTATTTCTTGAACAGAAATGGTATGACACATATCATTAAAAAGAAACTGATTATGTAGGTTTTGATTTCAATTAATGGGATATGTAGGTTTCCCTCTTCATAGGAACAACCTCAATTCCCCCACACCCACTGCCTCCCTAGACAGTAATCAATTACTAAATGACAACCTGGATGGATTTAAACTTGAGATTAAATAACCAATGATAAGAGATTTTCAGAACCTTTCATTTATACAAATTAATAACCTTGGATATCTATACATATTTACATTTATTCATGGTTTCAATCAATATCATTCATAATTTCTGTAAATATTATTATTACTCATAAGGATTTCCTGAACATGTCACTAAAAATTAAATATTTATAAAAATTTTCAAAGGAATGAAGGAAATATCCAATAAAATATCATAACAACATTTAGTGGTGAACCTAAACATATCTATAATCACAAAAGTCATGAAATAAGAAAGTGTAGAAACAATATGTGAGTAATAATGATGATGAAATACTCCCTTTACCTAGAATCCTATCATCTACCATGTTCCAGTAATTCCACATATAGAGAAGACCCACCAAGTTATTGATAATCATGATGAATACTCTAATTTCATAAACAAAAAAGAATTTAATGGCTCTATATCCTTTTGTGAAATTAAAAACCAAAACATTGTTTTTTTGACCCCTTCCAAATTGACTATACACTTTCTTTATTATATTATCTCACTCATTTATTGATTTTCTTCAGTAATAAGCGAGTTTCATTGACTATTATATTAATTAAATGGAATGACTACTAATACAATATATCCATTAATCATGCCTCATCCCATCATCCTTATCTAATCACATGCTCCATTTTTATGAATTTTGATACCAGTCTTCAGGGTGTTCCCACTCAAAAATATTCCCAAAATAATAGTTTGATAAGACTTTATGCTCTATGATATTGTAGAAAATATTTTACCAGTGGAGTGTGACAACAAACACCATTTTTTAGAGGGTGAGTTATATTATGTGATAAGGGTATGTTGTTTCACATTGAAGAATAGGAGGGGGAATCTATTTATATTATCCCTTGTTTTATTCAGATATTTTTAAATAGTCTATAACTATACTAGAAAATCATTCCCTATAAATTTTTTTAACACTGTGGAATCTATAAAAATTTGAAAACATGTAGATATAATATTTTTCTTGGATTTAGTATGAACATAAACTATTGTTTAGACCATAAAAATACTCTTGAAAAGATACACCAAATTTCATTTTATGAATAAATTAAAATAATCTTCCTCAATATAGTTTTCATTGCATGGACATTTTGAAGCTAACCATATTACTTTTATTTGAAATTAATATTTTTGATAATGGATTGAATACAGAAGAGAAAAAGAATATTGAAATTATTTTTTGGATATCTGTAAATTAAAAATGGGTATATCATGCATCAATATTCTGTTAAACATTAACGATGATGAAAAAATTACCTATACTAAAGTTTCCCATATTTGTAAGAATAAATAAATATATTCAGTTACCTTGATATTTGGATCACATAAATGATATATTTAATTTTCACTACAGATCATTTTGTTGAAAAACACATGGTAGTTTATAGCACTAAAATGTAAAAATTTAAGTATCGAGAACCCTAGGAAATTTTGTGGGTGAAAACTAATTCCTATTAATTGAAATTGATTTCAGCCCAATCCAAAATCCATCTAGAGAGATCAGTAACATAGTGGAGAGAAGAATAATAAATTTTATAAATATTAGACCTTTATATATTATCATTCAACATGTATTGTCTAATTATTCCATATATTTCTAAGATGAAATTTATCCCAAGATATTTCCCTTCAAACACTTCCCTTACATGATTTTCTTATATGAAAACCATATTCTCCTAGATGATTTTTTTTAAAGAAACACCTCCCTTTTTTATTAGTATTTCCGTCATTGGGAACCTTGTCTACTAATGTTTCCCTTCTTACAGTGAGTACCAAATACAACCATTGTCGAATATTTCCATCTCACGGGTGACCTCTTTGGGAACACTAAGGATAAAGAAGATGTGAAGGGGCATATAAGACAACACGATTAAAAACATTTATCCTTCCTATAAAAAATAAACCAACCCTTTCCAATGAATAATTAATATTGTGATTCTATTAACATGCCCCTAAAAATTGTGAATATGAATTCTACCTAAATACAAAGGTGTAACCATGTATTCTCAAGCGATGTTTTCACTCCCGATTCCTAGCCAGTCATTAATTTTAATCAAGAACCATATATTTCATGTTTTAAAAATTTATAAAATGATATCAAATTGATTAATACATAGACTACTCCATCCTCTTTAACCATGCATTCACATTTTGAAGCATTTGATATATTTTTTCTTTTCATTGATGAAGAAAATCTTGTCATACATGAAGAATAAATGAGATAAACAACAAAAACCATTTTTTATATTGATTGGAGAAATCACTCTCCTGAAAATAATTAGATTTTTAATTAAAAAATATAAATTATTTCATAATGAGTAGGATGGATGAAAGGGGGTTACCTTGAGGAAAATCTCCACTGTACATGCGGAATCCAAACTTCTTCTTCATGAGAGAAATTGAAAACCATGGAGAAGAAACAAACTAAAAGAAGATATCACAGAACCAATCTACGAATCTAATGTGATTATTAATTTTTATGATGTAGTTCCATTACATCATAGAATATTATTTTCCCATGTCAACATTAACCATTATTTTAGACACTAATTTCTCCTATCATTTAATTTTTCAGTTCAATTTCCCCTTGTATAATCATGCCTTTAAGAAATGCATGCTATTATTTTGATATAATGTCATAAATATATAATAAATATATATTATATAAAATTAAGGATATTAAATTTTAAAGAAATTGAAAATGTAAAATATGATTGTACTGGTTGATGTTTTTTTGGGTCTTTCACCTTTAATATTAAAACTAGAGTGGATACATAGGAAAATTTATTGAAATATCCCACTTTGAATAAGACTTGTAATAACATAACCAATTGTTTCTTGATAAAATATCATGTCAATTATGGAATTATTTTTGAAAACCATATATTTAAGAGAATTCTCAATATTGAGTCTTTGAATTGCTTTATTTATCTCTCCATCAATTGGAATGAATTTCTTGAAATCATTATTGAAATTATTAACTAATATCAATATGTTGTTTAATAATCTCACCTCATTGTTTTTTCTTTAGAATATATCTTCAAAATCATGTCTACTTTTGTTAGGAATATTTCTAAAATTAGATATCTTGATATTATCAACTAAATCAATATCCCTAGTGTATGTTTCTTTCTTCATTAGTAAGATCAGATTCATGAACTAATTATATTCTTTAATATCATTGAGCATAGTGATCTTATACCACATATTTACCAAAAACTAACTATATATATCCTTTAAAAATTAATCCACCTCTAATAGTTTCTATTTAAAATTCCTTTTTTTATTTTCTATGTTATAAAAATCCACATTTTCCCATAATTTCTACAACCTACAGTCCATTTGATTGATATTTTTATTGAGAGACTCTAAGCTATATTTTCTGTGGAAATATTTCTATTTTCACACTCCAAAAGATATAATTTTATTTTTCTAATCCTTATATGTTGTTCCAAACACTCATGTACATACATTGGATTGTTTTAAGAGTTCTAAAATATCTATATTAAGACACTATCGTGAAACCAAATATTTGAAAAAAGTGATTATTTTATTATACCTAGACTTTGAATTATATTTTCAGAAAAGAGTAATTAGAAAGAAACCGAGCCATATGAGTCATAGTATAAGGGGAAGGGAAACAATATCTTGTACTTTTAGGAGTTAATAATCTAGTATTCTCTATATGTGATGATTTACTATATTGTTATTTCACTTAGTGTAGTTATATAACATGTAGCCAAGATTTATGAGATTATGGTACACTATAAATGACATAATTTCATGCATAAATTTTCTTGAATAAAAATAGGCTCCTAACATTTCATCAGAGTCTAAAATGGTGGTAATGGTACCCCCAATGATCATGGCTATTTCACCTAGATTAAATAATTTATGTGAGTTCCACATTTAATCGATATCTTCTAATTCACATTTGGAATAAATTATTGTGAAATATATATTGTAGGATGAAAGAATGGTGTTGAAGTCTTCCCCAATGATCCTGGATGATTCAACAAGATTGAATAATGCGACTGAGTTCCACAAATCTTTCAATTATACATCTTCAAATTTTGTACCAATGAGTGAAAAATATATAGTAATGGAGGAATGATTTACTTTGATCGTAATGTGTTAGGAAGATTATTTGATCTTCTACACTTCCAAGTGTGAATTATAAAAAATATAAATGTGGTTATTCATTGGGTGGCATTTCATGTAGTGTCTATAGTTCATTATTCTGTAAATAACCATAAAAGTTCCAACATTTATGTGGGATGTACGGATACTATTATGTATTTTTTTGGGTATGAAACTCTTTGGATATAAAATCTAACTTATAATGGGAGCCTAGGCCTCTATTGTTCCATATTAAAATTGACATGTAAATGAGTGGAGGCGAAAGGCCATTACTCATACCACCTCATAACCTAGGGGAAAAACATTTATATTACATATAACAATTTTTTATTTGGATCTAGTCCTCATGTTCTAATAATCCCGAGAGGATGATCTCTTATTTCCTAGACTTATACCTCAAGACTATATATTAATATCTTTATGAAATTCAATTAGAGAATAAAGGTTAAGAAAATGATAAAATTCATCAATCATGGGTGTTTTATACAAATAAGCCTTACCCTAGGAGATCCTAGCATAGAAACCTTATCTTTCTCGATAATGGGGTCTAGAAGACAACAAAAAATCATGCCAAATAGTTAGATAGGGGCTACAGATTTCAGAAGAAAAGAATTTATAAAAATTGATATTTGAAGGAGAGGATTCCCCATAGGTTTCATAATAAAACTATATAATTAGACACTCTAATATCATATTTTTTCAGAGGATCCATTAGATCAATTTTTGAGAGACATAAATTCTACCCATATCGATCATCAACAATGTGAGAGGATGACATTAATAATAGTGGAAAACATAGGTAGATGAAACAAATTTGGTGACTATCACTAGCCTACTAGAGGGGTAGTAGACACATTCTTTTAAGGATCAACAATACCTACACTCACAAATGGATGATATAACACACCTGAAATTTAGTAAATTATTTCCTTTAAATAAATAATATGCCGAATTTCTTATAACTCATGAAACACCAAACCAAAATGAGTCATTACATATTACAATTACAAGAATAATAATCATTTAGTAATTACAAATGTATTAATCAATTATGATAATTACATGGTACTATTTTTCTATTATAGATTAAATTTAATTATTATCAAATAAATAATTAATGTAATCCGATTTAAATAATTCAATGTTAAAAGGGGCACATTTTGGAGAATTTTTTTTGATGTGATTTTTATTTTAATAAAATTATTACTTATAAAATAATTCAGTGTATGAATTAATAAAATAAAAATAACTTAGTTTTAAATTGATATGAAATAATGTTAAGAACACTTGATGTTTTAAAAGGTAATTTTCAATAAAATATACTTTTCTCTATATTTAATATTTTATTTATTAAGATAAAGTTATAAATTTAATAATTTTAATTCAATTTAATTATCATATTTTTTTAATTCATTATGTCAAAAATTTATTTGGTTGATTTTTTTATGAAAAAATGAATTTTTTTGATAAATAATAACGAATAAAATTATTGAAATTATCATAAATTTTATGACATCATTATTATATAATAATTAATTAAAAAAATTTAAACCATTTAACTACCAAAGTGATATTTAATGAGTTAAATAAATTATTTTATACTATTATGTCTAATATGGAAGCCGAAGCATGGGTTTTTGGAACTTAAGTAATATTTTATACTTACAAAAAACAATTCTATTTAATTTCCTTTAAAAATTTATTCAAAATGCTCCATTCGGTTTTGGATTTATTTAAAATATAAAAACACAAAATTTTTATATATAAATTAATAAACCCTTTTGGAATCAATTCTATACATGATTTTAGTGTATATTCACTTTTTTGTTTACTAAGAAATTTTTCAAAAAACAGTTTTCATTGTGTTTTGTGTACTTATATTAAATCTAATTTCTAATAACACACTAAATATAATAATTTAAAATGTATTAAATATTTTTTTTTATCATATCCAAATTTGTTAACAATTTTGATTTCATTTTTTTATAAGTAAGAGTTATCGTGGAAAAAGTTAAGTCCTCATGGTAATGGTGAGAATATATTTAAAAGGGTTAAACATAATGATAAAGGTTTAATGATAAAAAACCATACATTTAAATGATTTATTGGGAATATTTATACCTACATAAACTTATATTTTAGAATTTTTTATTTCAGTACCTATTTAAATGATAATTTAATTTATTATATTTAAAATCTCTAAATATTTACAAGAGTGTCACTCCCCTCACTTATAAAAGGGAACATTTTATTCTAACATCTCCACCAACTTTGGGAACCATAGATCTAAAATTATATACTAAAATCACTTATTAAATCTCCTTTTCACATTATATATATTCTTGTCTCACAAAAAGTCCATCCTAAGATTACATGATGTGTTATACAAAGGTGGATACCTATGGAAGAGGTAATGGTATTAACTGAGTTATTTCATGTATATTCATTCATAGACCACCTAAACAATTTATATCCATTCTAATATGATGAAATTAATATATAAAATTTTATAAAATTTTATTATAATAATGTAAAAGTCATTATCTTCTTATGTTCCCTCTAATGGAAAATGAAAAGGATGCTCATGTATACATGCGAACTACCACAACTATGAAGTGATGTATTTCATTTTTTGTCACCACCACACATGGATGGTTATATGAATTTAATAAATGAATAAATATGATATTTATTACATAATTATGGGTATTTAATGATAAATAATTATCCACCTTCGTTTATTTCTATTTGTTAAAAAATGTAAAAATCAACCAAGAGTACATGTGGAGTTCTACCTCCACGAACGGTGTATTTAATTTTTAATAACATGCTTAAATAAATTACTATAAATGTTTATTTAATATATAAAAATTATATATATATATATATATATATATTTTAAATGATTAAAATTATTTAGGTGATGAACCATTACAATTGAGAAAGGACGTGAATGGTTGAATAAAAACATGCATGAGAATGTAATAGTTAACACCTAAATAATTGTTTTAAAAAATGAATTATTAGAAAATATGTAAAGATATGTTTCTAATAAATTAAATATAATGAAATATATAAATATAGATATGTTATAGAATAATAATATCTTAAAATCTATAATATATAATTTTGTTACATGTTCAAGCAAGCCGGAATCCACGGTAAGAGTTTATGTTACAGTCTCACTTTTAATCGAGAGCATTTGTGATTGAATCTCCATTGAGAAAATTATATATGATTAATCTCTTAAAATACCTACATTTTATTCTCTGATATTAATTTATAGTATTTAGAAGTATTGTTTCAATGCTTCCTCTCTTTGGCACACAAAATAATGAAGATAATGTTTATAAAAAAGTATGAGCTTATTTCCCGGTTTTGTTCAATAACCATTATCTTATGTCTATATTATTTATTTCATTTAAATTAATATATTTTATATAATAAAATGTTTATGTAGGTTTAATTTAAATATAAATTTAAATACTCTAAAATATTATAAATGGAATCTTTAAATTTTTTAGGAACAAGTAATTTTTTGAATTTATTTAGGAAGTGTGAAAAATAATCTCTTTTCAAATTTTTTGGATGAAAATATTTTCATGAAATTTTGACCCTTAATCATTATTTATATTAATTTATAACTTTTAATATATTAATAATAGAATATTTTTTTAAAATTATTTTGGGAATATTTTAAATTCTATATTATATTAAAAGATTATTATGTTCGTAAAAGTTATGAAAGATATTTCATTTCACTTATGTATATTGTTATCTTCTACACAACATTTTATTATTTATAGATGGTTTATTTTAAATATTAAATTATAAAAAATTGTTTTATTATTAACATTTTAAAGTCTCATGGACACCTTATTAAATGAGTTTGTTTGTTATTTATACCTTTGTTTCTATAATAAAGATATAAAGGCTTTTTTCCAAATTTTAATACAATTTCTTCTTTATTATAAAATATAAATGATTTTACTAAAAAAAATATTTATATTTAATTTGTGGTATCCCTAGATACCTTACATATTTATGATATATAAATTTTTTTAAACTGAAAAATTTATTCTCAAATCATTCATTTCATTGATGTTATTTTCTCTAATACTCTCGATTATTCATTGAAAGTTTTTTTTCTCTATTACAGGAAAGTTATTTTATAATAATGATATATTTAGAATAATTTTATTTTGACTAAAAAATATACCCAATATTATATGGGCTTTGAATTTAAAAAAATACTACTAAAAAAGATACTCAAATTAATCAAGAAAATTTAATATTATATATTACTTAATTTAATATAGACATTAATTGAACATTAAAGAATATTGATGATGAATTTCATTGGCCATAAATAAATTAAAAATTAATTTTATGTGTTAAATTGATGGGTAGGGTATATTATAGCCCCTTTATGCATCAGTAGGTCTTATTATACAACCAATAATAAATGTTTATCACTATATTCTAGCCCATATCTTTATAATTAGAGGCCTTGAAGGTAAATTATTAATTTAATGGAATATGACCCTAATGGTAAGATCATGATATCTTATCATTAATAATTAAAGGAAATATCATGACATTTTAGCATGTTGACATGACAATAAAATCCTGATTCCTTGGATTCAGGATTAAGAAGTCTAGCATTATGAATTATATCACCATAAAATCATTTATTATTTTCTATGTGATTATTTACATTGTTATCAATAAAAATATTTCATTCCTATGTTATTGATTATGTGGAATATTTATTGATTATTCATCATACCATATATTATATGATTTATGTATTCCAGATATTTTCCGATGTATGCATTCACTTACTAATCATTAAAGCTCAAACTTTATTATTTATTCCTTTTATCATAGTACTGTGAAGCTATATTTGAATGATTTTATGGATATAATAAAGGAAATAATAATGTTTTTAGGAATTTAACTAGAAATAATTTATGTTCCCTATATAATATGTGAATCATGTTTGTATCTCATCTCATAAGGCTACTAAATTGTTTTATACTTTTGGGATGAGATCACTTATATCCTATACCAATATAATAAATCAAACACCAAATATATGTAACTAGAGTTAGGATTGTTATAGTAGGTATCAAATAAAATTTAGAAAGAATCATTGAGAATGATATTTTAGAAGAACATTTCTAGAGCAATAAATATGATAAAACCATATAATATCCAATTAAGTTTTAATTATTTTTACATCAGGGATTAATATTAATAATGATTTAAGATAATTAAGTGTATTAGTAGTTTATGTAATGTAAAATATATCAATACCCATGATCAATGTAGGGATTTACCCTCATGATCAAGTCAATATGGATAGTGTTGTAGATGTGTATATTATAACTATATTAGGTTGTTGACTCAGGTTATGACCAATAACCTTAAATATATGGAAAACCTATAAATCCATAACATGATGAAATGATGTTTTTCCATTTTACGGGAACCATAAATCTTTCATTTAATGAGGCTACTGATCATATTTTTGGTAAAAAATGGATCAATTCCATTGAAAATATATTTCTATTTATGAAATCTAATAAACGGGAGAAAGGTAATTTGGAAGTGTTTTTGTAATAGAGAGGATGATTAATGATATATACTGATTAAAAATAATATGGAATGGGAAAAAATATATATAAAATAATATAAGTCATTTGAAGATATATTCTTTGAGAAATGTTTTTTTCAAGAGAAATTAGATGATATAGATAATAAATTTCTTAATTTATGACAAATGTAAGTGGCACGTGTTGCTGATTATAAGGAATATATGTTAAGATTAGAATGGAAGGGTATGGAATATATAAATAATCTATAATTTAATATTTAAGATATATTTTGATATTATTATGAAATTTTTATGTAGGGAACTTGTCTCTCAAATGTTTTCATAATATGATTATACGATATCATGTTCTATTAGGATCAATAAATAATCATCCATGTCTTATATTTGAAAAGGAAATCTAGAGATTAATAGTATAGTTGAGAAACAAGGAATATTAAATGAGGAGAATTATATGAAGGGAATAATTGAGATTCCAATATGTGGTAATTGTGGAAATACACTCCCTATAACATTCCTAAAAGTAATGATATTCTAATACTAGTGTGGAGATAAGGGAAACCTTACCCATGAATGCAAGGACAACAAAGAATCCACCAATATATAGTGGTTTATCTGTAAGGAAATAGGGAATTATTTATTTTAATTCCCTAATTTTTAAGAGAATTATTTTTAGAAGACACCAAGAGTTCAAGTTCAATCTTATGCAATTACTGTATCTGATGTTGATGTATCTTAAGTTGTGATTACATTTAGATTGATCATTAAATCATGATTTATTTTCATCCAAATATATACACTCTTAAAATATTAAAGGATATTGAATCATCCATTGAATATATAAGGATGGGGTTTTCAGTTATGAAACATAAAGTGTAACTTGTTACAATGAGAATATATCAGATAATTCCTATTATGATGAATAATTATTCCCTAGTTGAAAACATGGTAATTATACTTTTGATTGATTTTGAAATAATACTGATTTTTGGAGTTTAATTATTTTTTATTATTAATGAATTAGTAGATAACTTATAAAATAATTTATATTGATTTAGCCGTTTTTTATAAAAAATTATTTTAATTTTATCATTTCGTTGGATATTGTTTTAACAAAACTCTTAATTTTTGTTTCAGTTAGTGGCCAAATAAAGGATTAAGATTTATTAATTATTTTATACATCTTATGATATATTAAAAGATGATTTTAATTCTCCAGGAAGGAAGTATTCTTCATGTCTATTCATCATTTTGAACATTTGATGAAGAAAACATGGGGATGTGATAGAAAATACAATCAAAGGATGAGATTATGCTCAAAAAATGGAAAGAAATAAATCACATAATTTTATCCTATTGTCTATCATGTTGAAAAATAAATTCCTAAAATTTCAATAAGTTGAGGATAAAATTATAATGTACTATATGGGAAATATCTATCAGTTGTCAAGGTAATACTTTGCCAACTAATTCACGTGTATGAGTCTTATAGGGGTAATTACATAATTTTAGATACATTAAATTAATAAATAATAAGAATTTATAATGTAACTAAAGAATCACTTTTCAATACAAATCCTACATAAAATATTATATCTATATCAAGATGCATTTTGGTAACAACAAGATAAAATAGTAAGGATGCAAATTGTTTATAGTGGGATATCTTTCCTCGATATTTTATGATATATTTTCTTTTGAATAAAAAATAAATTTAATAGCATTTAACACACACAACACTGAAATAAACATAATTGTGGAATAATGAAATTAAAATAAGAGTAAAATTTAGTAAATATAAATATAATAATCAATTATCATACTTATAGTATATTATTTTGGTTTGATTGATGTAATTTATTTTATAAAAAATAAATAATTTATATGATATGATTACGATCATTCAATGTCAATATGGGTATTTTTGAAATAAAAGCTTTTGAAGTGTTGTTTATTTTAATAAATTGATCACTTTTAATTCACAAAAATTCTTGAACTAGTAATGTAAAACTCAATTAATTATAAATTTATATGAAATAATATTATGAACATTGATGTTTAAAAAATTTATTTTTTATGAAAACTATTTTTATTTTTATTTAATATTTTATTTTAAAAGATATATATATATATTATAATTTCAAATTGATTAAATGATCTCTGTTTTTGAATTCATCTTACCGAAATTAGCTTACGGTTAATTTTTTGGTATTTTTCTCACCAAGTTGATTTCTATTTAAATAGTGGAGAACACTGTTTTAACAAAAATAAAATATTTTATGACATAATTTCTATATAAAGATGACATAAAAATATATGAAAGGTTTTTATCAACTGAAGATGTATTTAAGGGTTAAATAACTCATTTAAAACTATTATGTTGAATTTTCAAACCCATGCTTGAATTTTTGTATTTTATTTCCTTTATTCTAATAAATAACTATTTTGGACCTTTTCTATCAATTAACTAGTGATCCACTCAGTTTTTAGTTTTATTGAATGTTATAAAACTCTTTTTTTATACAAAATCCATTAAATACCATTTTAAAAAATTATATAAATTTTCATGGTTTAAATTCATTTTTATTTTTAATAAATCATTTGTATCAAAAAAATTTAATTTAATTTATAATAATAATATTAAATGTAATTATTTTTACCACCTCTAGAAACTAAATATTTCCAAACAGATTCCATACTTTGAATAATAATATTCATATTTTTTTTAAAAAAAATTTGTTTTGTATTTTTTTCATAATGAATAGTTACCATGGTCAAATGTTAAACTAAGAGATATTGATTCATATATCACATAAACCATATATTTATATAATAGAGTTAGTTTATTTTAACCTAAAATCATTATATTTTAAAATAATCTGTTTTGGTTTCAATTTAATATAGAATGAAATTTATTATATTTAAAAGTTCTTAATATTTTGCAGAGGTTCACTGATATCACATATAAAAGGGTATATCTATTCCTCACTTATCGATGAACATTGATAACCTTAACTCAACCAAGATATACATAAATCACTTATTAAATCTCCTCTCCATGTCTTAGAGGTATTGGCTTCACCAAAACACTACCCAAATAAGGATTAAGGTGTTAGCCAAAGTTGGATACCAAAGGAAGAGGTAACCAACTTAAGTGAGTTATTTCATGTTTATTTCTCATTCTTCCTCATACAAATCTATAATATTCATTATAATATCATGATATAAGTATAATAAATATACTTAAATTTTATTATTTTTATATAATGGTCAGGATTTACATGTTTTCTATCTAATGTAAAATGAAGATTATGCTCAAGCGTACATGCATACAACCACATCCATGAAGCGATGTATTTCATTTATTAGCACCACCTCACATTGATTGTTATATAGATAAATTTAATGAATAAATACTATATTCATAACATCGTTATGTTTTTGAAAAGATAAATCATTATCTACCTTTTTTTATATATATTTAAATTGATATATATGACCTTATTAACATTATGTAGGTGATGAAACCAGGACCAAGGTTAAATGGATAGAAAAAATGAATCAAAACAAGAATGTGAAACAAAAAAATTAAAACCTAAATAATTGATTTAAACAAGTAATTATGAGTATATAGGTAAATTAGAGTTATGAATAAATGGTATATAGAAATATCAATATAAATAATTATTTTAAATAGAATAATAATAAATAAAATTTGATTACACATTGGATTGGAATGCGTTCATCCAAGCCGGAATCTAAGGTGTGGGTTTATGTTTCAATCTCACTTTTAATAGTAATTATTTATACATGAGTCTACCTTGGAGGAAATATATGATATAAATCTATTAGACTTAGTTTTTTTCTTATCATATAGTTATTTCTTGTTTTAATCTATATTATTTACATTTTTTCAGTCTTTGGTACTAAGAAACATTATGAGAATGTTTATAAGAAAATACGACGTTATTTCTTCTTTTTAGTCAGGAACCTTTCTCTTCTATAACGATATTATTTAATTTGGATAAATAATAATTTTTATATAATTGAATGATTGGTTATGGTAAAATTATATTTGAATCTCATTTTTAGTAAACATTTTTAAAGGAACCATTTTAATATTTTCTGAAAAAACCATTTTTTGACATTCTTTTCAAATGTGTGGAAATGTTCTCTTTTAAAACGTCATCGGAATGAAAATATTTACCACCTTTAGGGACATTACATATTATTTAACTTAGTTTTCATATTTTATAGTTTTATAATGTAATTTAAAAGCCCAATATTTTAGGAATATTTCATTTTTAACATTAAAATAGATGGATATTATTTTCATAAATATTTTGGAAGGGATTTAATTTAACTTTTGTATATTTTTATCTTCAAATAAAAATTCTCTTACTTAATAACTATTATTTTAAATATTTATTTATTTTAAATTATTTAAAAAATAATGTTTTAAACATCTTCAAGACACCTTAGGAAATGAGATTTTGATGTGATTTATAACTACATTTTTACAACAATGTTTCAAAAGATTTATGAAATTTATTTTACAGTATCACTACAATTTTCCTATTAATTTTAAAAAATAAATTAATTTAATAGAAAAAATTTGTTTCTAATGAATTGATAATCTCATTTAATCCATTTTATATTTATGCTTTATTCCTCATTTTCACTTAAGAATTTATTCTCAGAACATTCACTTCCTTGAACCTATATTAACTATTACTCTCCATCATTTATTGAAATTATTTTTCTCCTTCGTGACAAATTTTTTTTATTCAATGGATATATTTAGAAAAATTTCAATATTGACTAAAAATTGTAATCATTATTATATATATGGCGAATTTAAGTTAAATTACTAAGAATTTAATTTCATTGATTGGGAAAATATTGAAATTCTATATTACGTGATTTTATAATTATATTTATTAATTATTACTGTATATTGATGATGAATTGTATTGTTCATTAAATATATATGGAATAAATTAAACATGTGTATGTTATTTGTGAATATGTTATATCTCCCCCCCCCCCGATGCATCGATGGGTCTCATGAGACAAGAAATAATGGTTATCACTTGGTTCTTTCCATCCCATATATTTATGATAAGAAGCCTTGAAGGTAAGATCATGATGTCTTAGTACAAGGCCATGATAGTAAGATCATTATGTATCATAATTATCCCATCATATTAACATCATTATGTATTGGAAATATTTTAAGACGAATGATATTATTAATTCCATCATATTGAAATAAGTTGTTATCTTCCATGTAATTATTTACATTGTCACCCTTGAATATATTTCATTATTTTTTTTATTATATGGAAAATTTATTGATTATACATCCTTATATATTGTTTACACAATATGTATTCATGATATATTTAACTATACACTTTCCATTTTTTAGGATTTGACCTCACCTTTTATTATGGATTCCTTTTACTAGGCTACTAAGAAGAGCTACTTGAATGATTTCCTTGATATAAAGAAAGAAACCAGAATGTTTTTATAGGGATTATAGGAAATTAATTTTGTTTCCAATGTAATATGGAAATAATATATGTATTTAGTCACCCAAGACAACTAAACTATTTGATCCTTTTAGGATGTGATCTATTTTATCTTATACCAATATAATAAAGTAAACACCATCTTTTCATTACTGGAGTTAGGGTTATTATGGTGGTTGGAGCATCAGAGGATCATGTAGTAGATGAGTGAAAATCATATCTAGGAGGCCTATCATTAAAAATAAAATAGAGTATCCTCCCAAATGGAATTAAATGTAGAATCACAACATCATAGAAAATAAAATTTTCACCTAGTATAAATTGGATTTTATCTATGCTAGAAAAATATAATGGTGAATCAGAAAATATATTTCCATTTACTCACACATATGAGTATACAACGTATAAAACATGGGAAGGTTATCCTCATCCATGTAAAGAAGGTGTATTATGGAGTCCCCAATACCATTAGGAATGGAGGGATTGTGAACCAAAAAAAAAAGAATCCACAGCATCCATACCTATTTGAAAACCATCTTGGGTCCCTATCAGAGTGAATCACCATAGGGAACCTAATGAGTAAAAACCAAAATGTACCACATGAATGTGGTTCCCTAACAAAATATTTAATAATTTCATCCCTATATAATAGTTTTATGGTGACCTAATCCACTAATGTAATTTCCTAACCTGAAAAATCGGGTCAAATCCAAATAGTCATATTACCTCATTCTCACTTCTCTATAAACAAGTGGATACTGACAAGAAGCGATGGTAGAAATTCATATGTTGGGATATGATACCAATAATATAATTCCCTTGAAAAAATAATAATAAAATTGAAGATAATAAAATATAATAAAAAGAGTACCATGCAGAAATTGTGTATATCGAATACCAGTTATAGAAGTGAGTAAATAGGACTCCTAGTTTAGCAACAAAAAACCAATGTATAAGTGAAAAAGGGTGAAAAAACACCAACATTATAGTGACCCTATCCATTTCACATAATATTACATGATTTGAAACAAAGTAAACTACCAAATTACATGTTAAGGATTGTAAATCCTAGTGCCTTTAGATGACTAGGTACATATAACTAAAAAATGTGACTAAATAATAAAATTTGTTATTTAACATCCATTATGATATCTAAACATCATTTTATCCATTAAAAATACATAGGATAACATGGGTATAACATGAACAAAGGGATTATCAGAATAAACAAGTAAGGAAATAAACAAAAAAAGGGTTAGTAGGTATAATAAGATGACATTAATAGAATGTATATACATAAAGAAAAATAGAATTCCTAATCATGCTATCATTGGACATGTGGAAAATATAGTCAACATGAAATAATAATGATTCAAGGTTCATTTCACTTGAAGGATCAGAAGTCATGGTCAGCCACCAAGACTGTTTCACATAGAGCATGAGTAAATGCTAACCACAAAAACCATTGCACATGACTTCTCATGAGACTAAACATTACCCAATAAATTTGAGTTATATATGGGTTGACCCCACATGACATGTTCATTAGTATGTGTTCCACATGAAGAATCATACATAAGTAATCAAACATAAACAGAAGGGGTCCCCATGGTATGAAATGGGTATCATAATCTCATCAAAAAGAAATAACATAAGGTAATAGAACAACGGTGTCCATGAATGAAAGGATTTAAATCCTAAATGAAAATTTATAATGGTAAGTAGGTATAGATCTTGATAAGGGACATAAAACTTAAGTGAGTAAAAATAAAAATTGTGTTTAAGAAACTGTAGAAATAAAACATTTTAGTGCGGTTTAAAGAAATTATTAACGAGAATTTAATGATGAGAAGGGAATAATATATTATATAAAACCAAAATTTAACCAAAGGGCATTTAATAAATAAAAATATTTAATTCATAAAAATAATGGTGGCTCAAAATATATTATTGATCTCACTTTAAAATGGGTTATAATTTTGGAAGTTCCCTTAAATCAAGCTTGCTTAATGGGAAGAATTGGGTAGGGATCCTTTAAAAATATGAATATCCCTAAAAACGTAGGATAAAAATATATTGATACATGTGTTTTTAACATGTAAAATGAAATATTAATATTTAAATAAAAATAAAATAGAATTTTATTAGGGTATAAAAAGATAAAGAGTAACCTGAAGTAATAATGGAGGTTTGGGTAGAATCCATTACCTTAAGTCCGAAGATGTTCTTCACTTGTTCTTAATGTTTGGAATAATCAGATTAAATTTAATAATTAATAGGTCTAGAACCATTTTGTCATGTATTTTATTTATTATATCTTTATTAAGTTAATTTATGGCCTTTTTCATGGGTTAAGAGATTCAATTTCATCATTTGGGAGTGTTGGATTCCTTTGATTTCATAATCGGTTTACTTGTGTAAATTTATGTATGGTCATGTAAAGTGGCATTAATTATCTAAAATTTAAGTTATATTTTTTTAATTATTATATAGAGGTTAAATTGGTCTTATATATCATTTGGTTTTATGAATTGGGGATGAATCATTAGATAAAAAGTCATTGATAATCGTTTGGGTTTATTTTGGCAGTTTTCAATCTCAACAAAATCATTTTGTTTTATAAATTGGTATCATGTGTAATAAATTATTCCATAAATAAAATAAAATAAAATAAATATATTATATACTAGTTCAACCATAAAAATGGTTTCATGACTAGACATGATGATGGGAAAGGAAATTGAAACATTTGTCATCTATGAATGCGATAAATTATCACATCACAGATGATGTATTCATTTTTAGTATAAAATAAGGGAGAAATAGAGATGATGATGAATTAGTCCATTATCATAATAAAATTAAATTACATTTAAGTCATTGAAGTTATCATACCATTAAGATGAAGGGATTCTAAGAGGGAAAAAGGAAAGAATGTAGCTTAAAAAGAAATTAAAAGAAAAGGAAGTGGGGTTTATCTCATAATTACTTATTCCTGAGAACCTCATTAGGGAATTGGTTTGTTATTTTTTTAATATAAAAAGATATTGGATGCAAGGGATGGTCATTAGAGGATATTTGAGAAGAATTTGGATAGTGATCAGGGCTTGAAAGGTGTTAGGAGAAGATGTGGTGATGGGTGATATTTATAGTGAGGAGACGGTTGATTTTCTCATTATTTGAATCATTACATTTTTATTTTTGGACCAAGACTCTGAATAATTTGAGAATTATCATAAAAAATATTAAAATATTTATAGGTAGTTTGAGATTATGGTTCTTACATTAGTGATTACTCAAGGAATAATGTAATTATCTTATAATTTTTAAAGGTCACAAATTATAGTATTTCACAATTAACCAAAAATTCAAACTAAACGTTTTTCAATATGTATAATTCAAAAATGAAGTATATTTTATGAAAATAATTTTCTAAATGTGAGAAATTTAATTTTTAATCATAATCATAATTTACTTAAAATAAATATATTTTAAAATTATAGCTGACTTTATAACACTTTAAAAAACTAACTAAGGTATCAAATAATTATCTTATAATAATATTACATCAAAATATTTATTTAAGAATACATTTTCTAATAATAAATTTTATTTTAAATTATTAAATTAATTATAAAATTCTAATTAAATAATTGCAGCTTGAAAACATACATTAACTAAATTAATAATTTTCTAAATATTTATTTACTTATAATATGATATAATTGTATCATATTAGAACTTATATATTAGATAAATTTTATTTATACATTCACTAGTGATGATAGTATTGAATTTTCCGATTTACTATTCATAAGGGTGACATTGCCATTCCAAATGTCAAATTACTATTTCATCAAAATATGTTCTTTAACTTCTAGAAATAACTTTTATTTCATTAATTAATTATTTGTAATGTTTTTATTGTGATCAATATTTTATTTTATGGGATTACACCATATTAAACAATTATAATACGGGAATTTACATTGATTGAATTCAGGGTCATTACATTCTTCCCCACATATGAAATTTCCCATTCAAAACATCATTTTACATTAAAAGTTGAAAATAGGTGTGGGTACTTTTCCTTCATTGCTTCGTCCAGTTCCCATGTTTCCTATTCATACATATGGTTCTAACATAGTACTTTGACCCGGAGGGTAGCCTTTTATGCAATCAATTATCTTTATAATCCAAGATTTTCATTGGATTCTCCTTGTATGAAAGATCATTCCCCAACTATCCACGTCTGAAGTTAGTACATGTAATGGATCTGGTATGTACTTTTTTAAGAGGGATACAAGGAATACATCATGCACTTCAGATATGGTGGGTGGATGTTCTAGATGATAAGCCACATCTCTAACGTAATCAATAATATCGAAGGGTCCAATGTACCTAGGATGTAGATTTACTTTATTTCTAAATATCATGACCTTCTTCCCTAGAGATATATTGAGAAATAATATGTCTCAATCTTTAAACTCAAGGTCTCAATGATGGTTTTCTACACAACTCTTTTTTCAACTTTCGGCTACCTTAATGTGTTGCTGAATAGTATTCAGTTTTTCCACCATTTTTTCAACCATTTCAGGTTCTATTATCTTACCCTCACCAAATTCATCCAAAAATGATGATGTTATACACCTTTTCTCATAATAGAATATATATGGATCCATTCAGATGCTCGAGTGGAAACTATTATTTTAAGAGAAGGCAACCAGAGATAGATGATGGTCCCATCCTCCATTGAGTTCCATAGAACACATTATCAACATTTTTTCAAGTGTCTAAATAGTTCTCTCCTATTGGATATTAGTTTCAGGATTATATTTCCTACTTAATTTCAGCTCAATGTCTAGATAATTCCAGAGAATTTCCCAGAACATCGAGGCGAATCTCAGATCTCGATCAGATACAATCATTAGTGGTACTCCATGCAGACTTACCACCTCTTATATATATAAACGTGCATGTTGATCCAATGATAATTCCTATAAATTTGAGATAAAGTGATATGCCTTTATAGGACGCTCCATAATAACCCATATCGCATTGTTCCCTTTGGATGTTTTTGGATGTCCAGCGAAAAATTCCATGGTGATGTTTTCCTATTTCTTCGTTGGTATGGGTAATGGTTACATCATCCCTTTATACTTTTTTCCTTTAATCATTAACTTAATAACATACCATGCAATTTTATGTGTATTGAGAAATATCATTCTTTATATTATCCCACCAATAGTTCTCTTGAGATACTAATACATCTTTTTTCTCCCTGGGTGAATCGAAAATGATGAGTTATCTGAGTCATTCCAAAGCCCATCCCTTTTATATGGATTGGATGGTACACATAATCATGAACCAAATATTATGAATCCATCCTTAACAATATTTAACTCAAATTATATCCCATTTTTGATAGTGTCTACCATTTTCCAAATTTCCACATTATTTCTTTGAGAATGCTTTATTTACTCCAAGGGGGATGGTCAGCCGATGAATTGAGGAAGGATTAATGATATTTCCCCTTAAGGATTCCCATGTAAATCCTTTTTATGTTTAAGAATATGGGATCCTTCTCAATTCTCATCATTGATAATGATACAAGATCCTTTCTACGTAGAGAATCCACCACCATATTTTCCTTAACAGGATGGTAATGGATTGAGAAGTCGTAATCCTAAATAAACTCCCACAATCTTCAGTAGTGAAAATTAATATTTTACTATGTGAATATATATTTTGGACTCTTATTATTAATATATATCTCAAACTTATCCCCATAGAGATAATTTCAACATATTTTCAACACGAAGATCATAACTGCGAACTCGAGATCATGTGTAGGATAGTTTTTCTCATTAATTTTCATCTTCCTTGAGGTGTTGGATATCGATTTATAATTTTAATCATTACATATCCCAAGAACATTTTCTCCATAAAACACAAATATTTCTACACTTTTTGGGGGTGTGAGTACTAGTGTAGTGATAAAACATTTTTGAGCTACTTAAAACATTCCTCATATTCATGAAACTAGAAAAACATCTATACCTTTTAGGTTATCTTGGTTATTTGTTTTCAAAATCATGATATGTTCCTTAAAAATCATCAGAAATACCCATAGAGGATAATGAAAATATATATCTCCATTACATATGTTGGTCTATTCACTCTTCAATTACCTTTGTCTTGTAAGGGTCCACAAATATTACATTGTTGGTAATAAAATGACCCAAGAATGATTCATCCTCTATATTGAACTCACATTTACTATAATTTTCATAAATTTTATCTATTCAGATAGTCTTTAACACAATATTCAAATGTTAATTGTGTTCCTCCTTTCATTTGGAGTATATCAGAATATAATCGATAAGGACTACAACAAAATTTTCAATGTATTATCTGTAGACTGTATTCATTAAATCCATGAATCTTTCTGGAGCGTTAGTGAGTCCCATGGACATAACTCTTAACCCAAATTCTCCATACCTTGTTTCAAAGGCTATCTTGGGAATATCATCCTTACCCGCCATTAATTGAATATATCTCAACTGAAGGTCCACCTTAGAGAATTAACTAGCCCCACAAAACTGATCTATCAAGTCAACTATCTGTGGTAGGGGATACTTTTTGTTTATAATGATTTTATGGAGCTCATGATAATCAATATTTAGGTGCATTGATCAATCATTCTTCTTTACCAAGAGGATAGGTGCACCCCATTGTGAAGCACTTGGTTGTATAAAACGATTTTCTATATTATCATATAACTACCATTTTTGCCCTTTCATCTCTCTAGTGGCTATTCTATAAGGCGTCTTTGATATAGGTAGATATCCAAGAATATGTTAAATTGGGAAATCGACCTATCGGTTAGGAGGAAGACCTGGAAACTCTTTTGGGAATACATCTATATAGTCCCTTATAATGGGAATGTCTTCAAGCATGACTCTATCCTTTGTCTCAAACATTTGAGCTAGATATGCTTGCTCATAAGGTAGTAATATCTATATTTGAGAATATTATTCTAAAGAAGATTCATCCTCCTCCTTACACATGAACAGATTTAGAGGATTCCCCATGATTTTAAGGGTGATCTCTCTTACCTGATACATGTGGTTGGCATTGTATAATGTTAGGAAATATATTCCAAATATATCATCAAACCCAACAAAAGGGAGTATGATATTATTTCTTGGGAGGTTTTGTCCACAAACATTAACTAGAGAGGAGTAATAAACATTTGATGTAGTAATTTACCCATTTTTTCTCACAGATAACTCAATATCTATATTTTGATGTGGCATTTGAATAGTTTTAATAAATATGAAATAAATCAATGAAAGCAAAGAACCAGAAAAAATAGTTCATTCACTATTCTCGAATGAATAACTAGCATACCTATCACCAAATAATATTCCGGCTCCACCTCAGTAGTAGTGAAAACATATTCCTATCTATGTTTCACTAGAAGTTGTTATTGATTTCCTTTGAAAACCCTAGTTATAGGGAATTGGTTTTAAAAATTCCAAAGTTCTTTATAGTTGAAACACTACACTACAAGGTGAGAATTGATCTGAACCTTCCTTTCTTCTTCCAAATTAGTTTAATTCTTCATATCCCTTCAACAGTTCTAATCCAAATGCCTCATTCTTCTACATTTGATATATTTACTAGTTCCCTTAGACAGTTCCCAGTATTCCACTAACCACAATTTTGATACGCGGTATATTCAGTCTTCTTTCCATCATGTGATTTATTTAATGATCCACCCATATTAGACTTCATTTTCTGTTTTTTTACCTTGCCTGTGAGACCATTAAAAGTCTCCATTCCCAATTTCATCATTAAGGGAGAAACAAAAAATTTCCTCCTAACTTTCAAACTCTTAAATCACCAACGCTTTTCATAGACTCAAATTTAGTATGCTAAATACCATATTCACCCTGATTCCAGTGTTCATTAAAAATACAGAAGTGAATCTTGCAATAATTTTAATGTTTTCTTTATACACACCGATAGACTCAAAATCTTTATTCTTATGTTTGAGTAACTTTCCTTATATCTTGAGATATAGGGTTTGGGAAATATATTTAATGAAAAAAAAATCTGGTATTTCTCTTAATCCATGGAACCAATTTACACCTTGGACTTGATGTTTTTTATTATTGTCCACCACTGACCATCTTCCCTATCAAAATGATAGACATCCAATGCAATTTTATCCCCCTTTTAGCACCGAAGGACATAGAATATCTTTTCAATGGAGTTAATTTACTATTTAGAAAAGATGGGATAAGAATATTCAATAAACATGGGAGGCCATTTCTAAATGAAGGGCTCCATGGAAACATTCTCTTTCCTTGTCGAAGGAGGGATTTGCACACAATTAATGTTATTTTTCATAACTTCTTCCGACTAATCAAGTAATTTCATCATTTTTCGATAACCCCTTCACAAAATATTGGGAATATCATTATGTAATTCATCACATTTACTATCACATTGATTGTTGGCCCGTGTTCTTATATTTCCCATTATTAACTAAGAACAATAAAGTACAATTAGGGGGTTTAAATACTTATCTATTAAGCATGTAAAATGAAAATTTGAACATAAAAAATATGAACTTTTAAAATAATAGGATATACTAACATTTGATTGATATGTTTCAATGTATCTTATCCAAGCTTTATTTCCAAACATATAATCTTTTTGGATTTTCCCTTAACAATGGTTCATAACGGGCTTATGAAAATAACAATGCATATCCCCCAGGAATGTCAAACCAGGATCTTATTAAGGCTCATTATCATGTACCAGGTTACCACGGTTAAGGCTCAGAACACCATGTTAGAGTTGTTACTCCTCAGTACATCTATTCTATAACCACATCCGTATGAAGTATCCATGCATGTATTTATTTTCTTGATAAACCACTCACTCTATACTTACCAAAATTTATGAATTTTTTCATAGACATTGTCTTGTCTCTAATGTGCCTAATAAAGTGATCTATAACTAATATATGAAAAAAGAAAGACCTCCCTATGATACCAACTATAGTTACCCTATCCTTATAACATAATATGACATGATTTTAAACATAATTGACTATCAAATTACAAAACAAGGACCATGAAGTCTAGTGTGTTTGGAATACATGGTGCCTAAAACTAAAAAATGGACTAAATAAAATATTTCATTATTTATCTTACATTACGAGATCATAAATTCCATTGAGTACGAAAATCTTCATAAGATAACCTGAGGATAAGATGAACAAACGGATGAGCTTAATACCCCAGTAAGGTAATACACATAAGAATAAATCATATCACATGGGTTAGTAGGCATAATAAAATTAAATAAAAGGAACAAATATAAATATGGAGGAAAAAATTATTTAATCACAGTATCAAAGGAGATGTGACAACAAATACAACATTTCATAATGAGTGAAGGATCATTACACATGAAGGATCATGAGATGTGGTTAAGAACAAAAACTATTTCACATAGAGCACGAGTCAAGGCAAACCACCAGGACAATTAAACATAATGTCTCATGTGATGAAACATTAACCAACTAATTGGAGAAATATATGGTGGCACCCATCATAACATGTTAATGAATATTTTTTCCACCTGAATAATAATACATAAGGAATCAAAAATAAACATAAATGTTACCCATGTTAAGAATTATGTCTCATGATATTATCACAAATGCATAACATAAGAGAATATAACAACGGTCTCCACGAAATAATGGATTAAAATCAAAAAATATAATTAATAATGGAAAATAGGCATAGATAATGATATGTTATGTCAAAATGAAGTTAATACATGTAAACATGGGGTTTAATAAACTCTAGGAATAAAACATTTCAGTGTAGTATAATGAAAATATTAAATAGAATTTAATGGAGAAAAGGGAATAATATTTTATAGAAAACTAGAAGATAACCCATAATATTTTCAAAATAAAATAATTGGTTTTAGAAAAATGATTGTTTCTTAATTAATATTATGGTTCACACTAGAAAATTCATAATAATTAGGGAAGTTAACATAATTTGGGCTTGCTAAACGAGAAGAATTGTGTAGGGATCCTTTTAAAATTATGTATATCCCCAAAAAGGAATGATGAACAGATCTTCATAAATGAGTTTTGAACATAGAAAAAGAATTTATAATATGTAAATAGAAATAAAATATAATTTCATTTAGGTAAAATAGAGATAATTAATAACCTGAAGGAATAATTTTGGTTCAGGTAGAATCCATTAACTTATGTCTGAAGGTGTTCTTCACATGATATTAATGTACATGATAATGTAATTAGATCCATTAATTAATAGTTACAGAACCCTTTATACATTAATTTTATTGATTATAACTTTATTAAGCTCATTTAGGGCCTTTTAATGGGTAAAGTGATCCAATTTCCTTGTTTGGGAGAGTTTTTTTCCATGGTTTTAATGATTTTGTTACTTGTATACATGTAAAAAGGTCATGTAATGTGGGGGTAATTATCTAGAATTGATGTTATATTTTATTAATAATCTATAGAGTTTAAATTGTTCTTATATATGATTGTTTTGAATGATTATAAATCATTAGATAAATAGTTAATGGTAATCATGTAACTTTACTTTTGTGGTTTTGATCATAGAAAACTCATTTAGTTTTATTAGTTAATATCACTGGTAAAAGATTATTCCATAACATTAAATAATATATAATAAATATAATAATATAATTTTCAACCATAATAATGGATTCATGACCATACTTGAAAATATTAATGGAAATTGAAAACTTCTTCATCTGTAAATGTGATAAATTAACAGATCATGGACGATGTTTTCAATTTTAATATAAAAGAGGGGGAAAGAGAGATGATAATGATTTATTCCATTAGAACAATAAAATTCCATTATATGTAAGGAAATATAGTTATCATACCATTTGAATTAGGGAATGTGTGTATAGGAAAATAAAATAAATGAACTTGAAAACATGTTAAATGAAAAGAATGAGGGGTTAACCGCTTGATTCCTTATTTTTAAGAACCTCAATAGGGGATTTTGTTTCATATATTTTTAAGAAAAAACCATTAGGTCATGGGGGAGGGTATTGGGAGGATATTTTAGAATAATTTTGACAAGTCTCAAGGCTATATAGTTGTGAGGAAAATATGTAGCGAAGGATGGTATTTTTAGTGGAGGTGAAGGGTGTTTTCTCATAATTTTAATCATTATTTTCTATTTTCCCTCAAGAATATTAATAGTTTGAGAATATTCATCTAAAATATTAAAATTATGAAGGTGTGTTTGACATTATGGTTCTTACATTAGTGATGACTCAATTAATAGTGTATTTAACTAATACTGTATCAATATTGTAAATTACCATATTTCACTATTCAACAAAAAGTCAATTATTTAGAAAATTCCAAAAAATTCACCATAACCATTTTTCAATGATTAGAATTCAAAAATATACACCATTTTAGGAAACTAATTTTCTAAATATGGGAAATTTTATTTTTAATTAAAATCATAATTTACTAAAAAAATACAAATTTTAAAATTAAAACTGATCTTATAATGCTATTTAGAGTTAAATAAGGTGTCATAAAAACATCTCATTATATAAGAAATAAAAACATTTATTTTTGAAAAAAATATATGAAAAAAAAATTCATTTAAATTATTAAATTATTCATAAAATTGAAATTAAATATTTATGACATACATTGATACCATCACTTAAATAATAATTATTTCAATATTTATTTACATATAAAATGATATAATTAAATCATATTGTCACTTATAATAAGGATAAATTTTATTTATAATTTAATTTTAAGGGTTTCTATTCAATTGTATGATTTATTATTCATAAGGGTCACATTACTATTTCCTAGGTCAAGTTAAAATTTAATCAGTATAGATTCTTTACATTCTAGAGATACCATTTATTTCATTCATTCATGATTTAAATAGATTTGATTATGTTATCTATGTTATTTTATATTATAATACAATATGAAATAATTATAAGAATGATATTTCCATTGATTAAATTTAGGTTCGTTACAAGTATCCTCTAGAGTACATCATGATATCAATCCTAGTTTCCTTATCTTCAGCTCAACAATCTACCAGGGTCCACATTCTATTTCTCAGATCTCTATACATGAAATTTTCATGTGTATCGAAATTTCAATAATTTGTTGGTGAAATAAAAATCATTAGGAATATATTAATGCGTCCTTAAAAAAATGTTCACATTTATAATAATTTTGTGCCAGGATAAAAAAATCACACGTAATCATGAAAAAAAAATCTACCGAGAATTGGGGTACTAACTAAGAATGCATGAGTCCTAACCATATCTGATTTAGATCAATTCTATAAGGACTGTAAAGATAATAAAAAATGATCATGAACTCTCCACCAGAATTATTCCATGTCACTCAACATCCTTAATGAATATAATGGGTATTCTACTTTTCATCTTCCAGGTATCTAGTTCTATCACATTAATCAGTATCCTCAAGTTAACAAGTTTTGTCCCGGCCCTAATGCTGTCATAGTCCAACCTTGGGCAGGGGTTGTAGGATCTCGACCATTTCTAAAGAAGTATCAATCTTGATTACAGGTAATCATTTTTCATGTTTTTAGAACTTTTTTGGGTTGTATCTTAGGTGAGTTTGGTTGAAAATTGAATAATTTTGACGCTATTATGGGTAATTAATAGTTGGGACATAGTTTTCCCAATCTATGCGCCATGCCCTAGAAAAACCTGCAACCCTGAACAAAGAGAGATTGTATGAATAGTGCACGGGTTTTCAAACTATACACCCTTTTAGGAGTAACCCTGTACCCCAAAGAGGATCATGATTAAGTTGAATGGTTTAGAAAACCATGCCCCCTTTCCTTGGAAACCATTTGTGTAGGTTTAGTTAATCGAAAAATTAGATTTGAAATTACAAAAACCCTCCGAACTAACCCAAAATGACCCTAACATGGGCTTAGCCATTTTTCTCATTTTTAGAGGATCTCATAAAGATTCCAAGCCCTTATGACCTCAATTATATATGATTATAATATGTATTGAAGATCCAAACCTCTCCTTGAAAGATAATATCATCCCATTATGTTTCCTCACACTCTCCAATCATAATTTAATTATTTGAAGGGATGGTTTGCTATATTTTTTTGTGAATATAGATCTAGATTTATATATATATAATCCATTGAATCTTGGATATAGGGTTTGGATCTAGACCATGTTCTTCATCTTTGTTTTGATTACTCTACTCCAAATTGAGCATATCGATTGGTGATCTCTCCTCATCAAACATGAGGTAGGGGGTGTAAATTCCAATCTCATAGTCTTGAAATAAATTATGTGTATGTTATTTTTGTAAATTCAATTTCCATGATTGGTAAATTTCATTGATAATTGAATCAATTTGTTTTAATTTACTTGTGTTAAAAATTATGGTAAATTTGGGAAATAGAATGGTGTAATTGAATTAATTAATTTTGGAATTAATTAATGTGATTTTGGGATTAATGAATTGGATTGAATTTTATTAATTAATTTTTTAATTATTTAATGTAATTTTTTTTATTATGGAATTTTTCAATTTCATTAATTAATTGTTTAAAAAATTAATGTGATATGGGGATTATGGATATTGGATTAATTATTTGTTGAATAAATTAATGGATTTTCTAAATGTTGTATTCGATTAATTAATTGTTTAATTAATGAATGGATTGTTGTGATTTTGTACTTGAATTCATTAGTTGGTTAATTAATTATTGAATTGTTTGATTATTTAATGAAGGTTATTAAGAAAAAACTTCAATGGAAATTATGATATGGTAGGTTAATCCTTGATATTTATGAAATTGTGAAAAAATGTTTAATATTGATTAACCATGATTGACGATATATATTTTTTATTAGTGTATATGTGATATTGTGATATATGTGATATATGTGTGTGAAACATGGTTTATTGTATCAAAATCCCATAGGGATTAATTGATTGATATACATGTATGGGAAATGGTATGCTACATCAGAAGACCATAATGAGGAATTGGTTGATAAATTTGTGTGGGACATGGTCTATTGCAACAAAATCCCATAGTGGTGAATTTATTGATAACTCAGGTGTGGGCCAAGGGATGATGCTCCAAATATCCACTTGAGATATAAGCATGGGACTAAGAAGGAGGATCTAAATACCCATGTGATATTTTGGTGTGGGATGGGTATTGAGTCTCCATATACACACTGTATGTTAGACATGATGTTGAAAACCAATGATTTGGCATTAGACTATGTCTCCAAGTGGTTTTGATATTAATTAATGAGAAAATAAATGATAATCTTGGTATTGAGATATGGTTAAGACTCTGAAACAGGCTGAAGCCGGTATTGAGAGTTCAACTATCCTTCAGAACTTAGATACCTCTATGGTTAATTTAATTAATAATAAATATGAAAACTGTTTACTTATACATTTAAATTGATTATTTTTAGAACAGTATACAATTTTATTGAAGTGATATTATTTAGATTCCCTTTACAGTGGCCTACTAAGTTGTACTCTAACCCTACTTGGGATGCCTGATCGGTTCCTGAATATATTTCATGGTTACATGATAAAATAATGGAAAGGTAAATAGTTTATATGGATGGGTTGGGAGGGATAATGAATGGGGGAGAAAAACATGGTGTCAGGAACCACATGGAGTTTTCAATGTATTTATTTATTTAGGGGTTTTCATATTGACACTTAACATGTATTTTTGCGTGACAAATGTTTTTTATACTTTGGATATGGTATTTTCTGTTTTGGTCATCATGTGATACTATTTTTGTTGATTATTGGTTATATAATTTGGTTTTTATTATTTACTTTAACTACATTTATAATCTTATAAAGAGGGTATAGTCTCCCCATGATCAATATTGACCCTTACTAATTTTCAGAATCATTTGGAATATGGGGAGGCACACCTAAGGTCATGTGACCTACCACCTTGGGGAACTATTTTGTGGAACCTAGGTCAGGTTGTTACAAAGTGTTCTCATATCATGTTTTCTGTTATTTTATTTTTCCTTTTTATTTAGGAAAGGTGAATAGTATAATATAATAAGTCAAGTCTTGGTTAAAAGCTTGGGTATGGGGGTAGGTAACCCATGTATGAGGTTAAAATCCCATTACCTTGGGTGGGATTTTTGTTATTATTGTGTGTTGTTACAAATGATGTTATTTCACCATTAGTGATGCACTTGTTGTGTGATGTGATTATTGTTTCTGAGTTTTTTTTAGATTTGATCCTTGGCCTGATATGGCATGAAAGTTTACAATACATGCATCATTCATGCCACTCAAGATTAGTTTTTACATGCATTATTTTAGGAATTCATAGGAAAACTAGATTTGTGTAAGTTGTTTAGATTGAAATGTTTTCCGTTCTTGTGTAATTGAAATGAAATGGGAGCCTAATGTGAATGTTGAAATGGTAAAATGATTAAAAATGGAAAAAACTGGGTGTCTAAGGAGATACTTGATTAATGATAATGAGTTTACCCTTTATTAACCCCGACATAGATGTAGGAAGGTTAAGGGTAGTAATAGTGCATCAGTTTTGATCATGTGGTAGGTTTTGGGGAATGGGGTGTTATAGATTTTGGGAGAACCTCTTATTAAATGTGTTAGTGATGTGTTAGGTGTAATTAGATGCATGTTTTTCATTTTAGATATATTTTTCCATGATGATTTAAGTAGAGGTGATGACATAAAGAAGTGGCTGGAGATGAACCACTAGTAGTGGAATCTGAGGTGCTGATAATTCTTGGTTAAGAAGCAGTAGATAAGTTCCATGAGAAATTTTCTCACTTCATCTAGTTTATTAAGAGATATACAGAGTATGTTGTGAGGATTATGTATGAATTTATGTGGGAGTTTCCATTATAACACCCACCGAGTTACACTATTGGGGGTGGAACCGAGGTAGATTAGTTAGGGATTGAGTCCATCACAAAAATAATTTACAATTTGGAGACTTCAGGCCAGAAGAGGGTTATGTTGTCTACTTACATGATTAGAGAATCAGCGAAGCATTGGTGGGATGTTCAGGACATTACATGGTAGATAGATATGATGGTTTGAAAGGTACGTTTAGAGAAGTTCTGGGAGAACTTTTATCCATAGAAAACAAGACATGTGAGAGCATTTCAGTTCATACAGTTGAATCATTTATGTATGTCCATGGTGAACTATACTGGTCACTTTATAGACCTATTGGGATTTTCTCCAGCATTGGCAGGGGATTTGATAGCTATGAAAATATTATTCTAGGATATGCATAAATATATTATTATGCCCCAGGTAAATATACTTCTGTCAAATTAGATTGATGTGGTGGTGGATCAAGATCTCATAGGTGAGGGAAAACCAAAAGAGTCTTCTAGTGGGGGACATGTGGTTTCTACTAGGATATCAAGAGGTATTCCTTTTAAGGGTAGGAAACATCACTTTGAGAATGTAAACAAGATCTTGGTATAGAAGAGTGGCTATTGGGCACATCAGTTACCAAGGATCTTACCTGAGTTATTTTCCAATAGTGTAGTAGACTGGGCCACTATCCTTGAAACTATACCCAACCACAACTAGAGTGCTGATCTTGTGAGTGGATGAGACATCTAAAAAATTACATTAGGGACCCAAGATAGAAGATTCAAGATAGGGAATCCAGAAAGAATAAGATTTTATGATGTGGATCTTCTATTCCATATCAATCTAAAAGATAGAGTTCTACAGGTTAGGGTTGTATAGGTAGTGGATGTGGAGAGTCTAGGAAAGAGCACCCATATCAGCAGAGTGGTGTAGCTCAGGGGACTCAAACTGCATCCCAGGGAAGAGGGGCATGATAGTTACATTTTGTTCAACTTATCTTGGTGGATAGTAGGGTTGGAACATCATCAGTTAGAGGTTCTATTCTTGAATCATATAAAAATTATAGTTCCTTTTCTGATAGAGGTGACTCTCATTATTTCATTCATCCAAAACTTATGAATGATTTGAGACTGATAGTGGATTTCGTGAGTGGGGTGTTGATGATAGACACAACTTTGGGGGTATGATTGAGGGACATATACTGATGCAAGGGGTATTCTCAAAGGTTAGTGAGTATTGGTTTCTATAGGATCTATATATCCTTATCATGTCAGGTTTATACTTAATTATGGGTATGGAGTAGTAATTATCATACCAACCCACATTGATTTTTTTATCATATATTAGTGACTTTTACATCTCTTGATGCTGAAAAATTTATTCACCATGAAGGGTGTGATATCTTGGTGGTCCATACATGTTCGGTTCATTAGAAACTAGGGGAGATAACCACCCAGGTTTCTATTATATTTTTTATGATGGAGGTGTAAGAAAGGATGTCTTTTTAACTGTAGTGGACATATTTTATGATGTTTTTCCTAAATAATATCTATGGATTCCACCTGAGAGAGAAGTTAAATTTACAATTAAACTCATTCTGAGCGCTGAGCCAGTACTATTAAACCATATATAATGATATCACTAGATATTAAATATATAAAGACTTAACCGGACAATTGAAAGGAAAATGGGTTTATGAATTTGAGTACGTCACCTTGGGGTCCTCCTTTCTTATTTGAAAATATGGCTAATGGAAATTTTCTTTAGTGTGTTGATTACCGTATGCTTAATGAGATGACTATAAAGAAATTGAATCCAATTATGTTTATTGATGATCTTCTATACTAGTTGAGAGGATATTCTATCTTCACTATGTTCTACATGAAATTAGGCTATCATCATTTGGGAGTTCAACCATCGAATATAATGACAACTTCTTTGGGAAGCTGAAATGGTATTTATGAGTTCTTCATGATAATATTTGGGATATAAAACATACCAATAGTATTTATAGCCTGGATGAACATAATATTCCAAACATACATGAATCAGTTTTTGGTATTGTTTTTGGATAATATCTTTGTGTCCTTATAGACTTATGATGATCATGCCCAACATTTTGACATCATCTTGATTAAACTGAGAGAACATTGGGTATATGTGAGGCTATCAAAGTGTCAATTTTTCGAATGATCAGGTACACTTGATGGGTTTCATCAACTCAGAGGAAGGTGTGCCAGTGGACCCAGAGAAATTTCAGGTAGTTTTTTCCTTGGGAGTATCCCAAAAAAATGTTTTAAACATCCATAGCATTCCAAGGTTTGTGGGATATCATCAGTGATTCATCAATGAATTTTCCTGATTAGAATCACCTCTTTTAGGAACGAACAAGATGAAGATAATGTTTTTATTGTCGGAATACTATGACAATTCCTTCTATATATTGAATAATTATTTGACATCAGCACCAATTTTGATCATATATAAGATATGTGATTAGTATACAATGTCTTCTAATACTTAATGGATTAGTAATGGAGTATTGTTGATGGAGGGGGATGATTTTGTGGTTTAGGGGTCTCAAAAGATGATGACACGTGATTGGAACTACCCTTTTCAAAACCCTGTGTTAGCAATTGTGGTTTAGTCTTGGAATTTTGGGAGGCATTATCTATTTGGAAAAAAAATTATTTTGTATACTAAAAAAATGTGATTAAATTATTTCTTTTCATAGTGAGACTTTAATCTTCATCAAAAAATATGTGTTGATTATATATAGTCATTCTAATTTTATCTAGCATATACTCATAAGAATGGAAATAATGTTTCTTGCTCTTTAAGAGGTAAATCTCATAGTATTTCAGTTCAAAAGTCTAGTGCCGAGTGGAAGCTGATGAGTTTGTTGGATGAGATGCATGTTGTGGATCAAAAGAGTAGGGAGAAGATGAATCTCATATCAGTTTTAGTGGATTTTACACTTTTGAGATGACTCATGTATTATTAGTCTAATGATCCAGAATGACTGAACTTGACGGAAAAACATGAAGGAGGAGAGTCACCTTCTAATTGGACCATAGATGAGGGAAATATCATTTATGTTTGGAATCAGGTTTTCATAGATAAGAGTATGCAGGAGGAGATAATGCATAAATTTCATACCTTAATGTGATCACTGAATCTAGGTGTGACCAATATTTACCATTATATATGATGATAGTTTTGATGTCCAGGAATGAAGAAAGGATATTTCAGAATTCTTGATAGGATGCTACACCTATCAATATGTGAAGGCCAAGCATCAACAATAAAGACATTTTGCATAGCCATTTCCTATTCTAAAATGGAAGTGGGATGACATTAGAATATATTTTGTGGAGGGCTTCCCCAGTAATCCTCAAAAGAATGATGTTATTTGGGTTATTTTGCATAATTTCATAAAGGTATAACATCTCTTTCCTGTAGTGGAGTATTTCATAGTGTAGTAGTTGGGAGACTTATATGTCAAGATATAGTACCTCAATATAGGGTTCCATGAATTATTGTTTCAGATTATGAATTACATTTTAACTATTAATTCTATAAAAGATTTATGAATTCACATTGTATATATTTTTTATTGAATATATATAGAAGAGAAGTCAAAGCGCACAATCTCAGTGCTTTAGGATATCTTGTGGGTGTATGTCCAAGACATCAGTGGGTCTTATGAGAAAAACATGTTTTAAGTGGAGTTAACATATATGAATAGTTATTAGGAAACTATTCATATGGAACCATATGAGGATCTTTATGTTAGTCCTTGAATATTATGTCAATTCTTGATGTAGGTTGGGGAGTCAGAGTTGATTGGAATGAGTCTCATGTTGGAGACATCTGAGCAGTTTCAGCTAATTTGGAAGATTTTGGAAATGAGTCAGAGTATACAGAAGACATATGATGATCTATGCTGATGACCCCTATTTTTTTTGAAGGAGATCACCTAATTCATTAGCTTTAACCTAAATTGGGTCACCATTGGATATAAAGATAGGGAAAGATGGGGACCTTGTTTTTTGGACTGTTTGAGGTTCTAGAGGGAATCGAGCAACTGGTATACTGAATGGATCTTCCAAATAGGTATAGTTATAGGTATGATGTTTATCATGTGCCACAGATTCAATGGTATCACCCTTAACCTTCTCATGTGATCGATGTTGATGATGCTGAGACTGAGAAATATACATCTTTTGAAAAGAACCTGATACATATGTTAGATCACAAGGATAAAGTGTTTTGAGGAAAGATCATACTGTTAGTTTGTGTATTTTGTAATCATGGGAATTTTTAGAATGAAATTTGGAAGGGAGAATCAGATATGCAGGCTTAGTGGCCCAATATTTTTGGCTCGGGGTCATTGAGATGCTTGGGAGTATAGCTCAAGGATGGTCTCTTATAAGCTGGTAATATTGTAATATCCCATCTTTTTCTGGAGACGTATAGTTCTTGATTATTGGTACTTTTTATATAGTTTTGATAACATTTATTTGGGTTTTAAATTTCATGTATTTGGGTGAAAATTGCTGAATGTTGAATTGATTTGGGGTAGTGCACAATTGGTGCATGGTATTCCCAAATGGTGCTCCAAGCCCCAATAATCATGCGCCGTGGATAGAGTGTGATTTCATGGATGACACATAGTTTTTCAAACTACGAATCCTTTTATAAGTAAATTTGAACCCCAACCCCTAGAATAGTTTCATGGTAAAGGCACACATTTTGAAAAAATGTACTCCCATTCCCAAGAAACCATGCCCAAAAGTATAATCAACCCCAAAATTATATTAAAAATTACTAAAACCCTTGATACTCAACCAAAATGACCTTAACTATGACATATTCAGTTTTTTCATTTTGGAGGCTCCTAGATGGATTCAAAGTCCTTATAACCTCTTTTAATGGTGATTATATGCCTAGATTGAAGATCGTATCCTCTCCTGGTATGAGAATCTCATCCCAGGTAGTTTCCTCCCACTCTATATCCTTCTTTCATTAATTGAAAGAATGTTTTCATTTATTTTTGGTGGATATATATCATGGTTTAGATAGATCAAATTTGTTTAATATTGCATCTAGGTTTTGGCTCTACATTTTCTTCTTGGTCATGGTTTTTATTGTTCTGCATAAAATTGGTAATATCTATTGGCGACCGTTAATCATCCAAATTGAGGTAGGTGGTATAAATTACAATCCCATAGTCTTGTTATAAATTACAGGTATGTAATTGTGATAATTTCCATTTCCATGATTTGTGTATTCCAATGATAATTGAATTGTTTTTTTTAATTTCAACATGTTATTGATTTAGGTTAATTGAGGAAATTAAATGGTGGGATTGAAATAATTAAATTGGGATTGAATTAATGGGAAATTAGGATTTTGGAATGGGATAGGATTGGATTAACTAATTTTTATTATTAATTAACCAAATTGTTGTGATTTTGAATTTGTTAAATTAGATAAATTAATTGTTGAAATAATTAATTGAATATTAGGATTACAAAAAATCGATTAATTATATTTTTAATTATTTAATGGATTTTTGTGAATGTGGCATTGGATTAAAAAATTAATTAATTAAGGGATCATTTTAATATTTTAAATGATTTAATAAATAGTTTAATTAATTAATAAATTGTGTGACTGGTCAATTAATTTTTTCAATAATTAATTGATAATTGAAATTATGAGATGGTTGGTTAGGACTAGATGTTTATGATATTTTGATATGTGTCTAATGGTTGATTAATATTGATTGATGTGGTATATGTCTTACAAGTATATATGTTATATTTTAATATATGTGACAAATGTGTGTGGGAAATGGTCTACTGCATCAAAATCCCATAGCGATGAATTGATTGATAAAAGCATATGGGATATAGTATACTACATTGAAAGGCCTTGTTGAGTAATCAATTGATAAATGTGTGTGGGACATGGTCTGCATCTTCAAAAGAACATAGTGATGAATTGGTTGAAAAACGAGGTGTGGGATAGGGACCGATAGTCCAAATACCCATATGATATATGATAATGGAAAATTTATTGAGGATCCAAATACCCATGGGACATTGAGGTGCGAGATAGGGACTGAGGCTCGAAATACTCATGGGGAGTTATACATGACATTATTCACTCATGATTTTTCATTCCAATATGGTTCCAAGTGGTTGTGATATGACGGAATGTGATGATAAATGAAAATCATGGTATTGTGATATGGTTTAGACTTTATCATGGGTTAGAGTAGGTATTTAGAGTTTTGTTGTCCTCAAGAACCTAGGGGCATATGTGGTAAAATTATAAAATAATAAATTTGACAAATGATTACTTATGAATAATGATTGTTTTCTTTATAGAACTATATACACTCTTATTAAATAGATATTTTTATAATTCCATTTTTTGTGGCCTATTGAGTTGTACTCACACCCTACTCAGGTTTCCTAATCAGTACATGAATATATTTCATGGTTCTAGGGAAGGATAAGGGTATGTTCCATATGTTGGATGGATGAGTCAGGATGGAGCATGGATGAGGGAATGAGACTTGGTGCCAGGATCAACTTTTAGTTTTCATTATCTTAATTTATTTTGGGATTTTCACATTAAAACATGAAATGTATTTTTCATTGACATAAGTATTGTTTAGGTTAGATATTTTATTTTATATTTTGGGCATCATGTGATATTGGTCTGGTTGATTATTAGTTATATCATTTGGTTATTCTTATTTAATTCAGATATTTTTATACTTTTACAAAGAGGGCATAGTCTTGTCATGATTGATATTGACCCCAGTGCTCGTCACCAGCCTCTAGTGAACCGAGTGGCATGAATGAGTTTATGTGACCAACTAGATTGGGGCACTAGTGTGGCATCTGAGTCGGGATGTTATAGTTTTCCACAATAATAAATATCACAAATCATTCACACTCCACCTCTATGGTGGAATCATACCACGATGTGAACCTATCATGATATATCAAGAACAATATCCTATATCATGGTAATATAAATAACAAAGAAAAACATATAATACATGAATAAAATGAAATCATGAGAATATGGTATCATGTATGAATAGTGGAAAGTATGGTACTATGGAGTATATCTAAATAAGTCTTGTTTTGGTTGGTTGGACGGAGGATTCCTACATCCTAGGTGTGTTACACTATCTGTTTATTTTATGATATGCCTATAATCAATGGTAATTGATGTAGAATACATTTTCTCATTTTAATTATCTATAAAAATTATATAAAAATAAGTGATCATCATAAAGCTTGGTGGAACAGTACTATACAGTAGTCCTGGAATCATGAATCATAAATGTGTTTGATGGGTTATAAAAACACCCACATTTGATCACACTCAAGCATAGAAAAAACATTCCAACACAAGAATAATATCATGAAAATATCTATATAAAATATTTCCAAAAGTTATTTAACTTCTTACCGCATAGTTTTTATTGAGGATCTTATTGTTATAGAATCAAGAAATCATTAAAAAGATGAGGGAGAAAGGGGAGGTGAATGGGAGAGTTAAAGAGCCTAGATAAGAGGTCAGGTATTGAAATTAGATTCCCTTTGTTTAAAAATTGTTAAAAATAAGTGGTTGATGTGTGTGGAATAAAAACACATGGGTTTCATTTAACACACCTCAAACTAGGAACATCAGAAACCATGTAGGCCTCAATGGTGTAATAATTACACCATCATCTAGTTGGTGGGGTCTTTTATATCAAGCGGACCCTCTTGGATACCATCATCTAGTTGATTGGTATTTTCTATCCACACATTGTCCGTGAACCTCCACAGAACATGAACCATTAAAACCCAAACACGTTTCTAAATATAAATGTCCTCTAACACACCCATAATAGTGACACAACATGCATTGAAAAAGAGAACATAATTTTTTTAAAAAGTTATTTATCTAAAAATGGAGAGGTTGTTACAATTTACCACCTCTAATTACATCTCATTCCAACGAATTACATTCAAATGTTCTGCTCAAACAACTCATGTCACTCTCATTGGACATTACACTATTTCTCCCAATTCAACTCCTTGACCATCACTGATTCTATAGAATGTTAACTAGTGGAATTGTATTCCCCAAAAGTAATTATTTTCTCTAGTATATGATCTACACCCTGATATACATGTATGAATCTCCAAGATTTATGTCAAAATCCTTGAAATGGATGACCAGAGTAGGATCAGAAATATAACTTAGGATCTGGGGAACATAAAATATATCATGAATATATTGGTAGTGATAAGGAAGATCTATATGGGTTAAAATTTTCCATTGTCTTTTAGTGATCTCAAAGGGTGTAACAAAGCATGAAACCAGCTTCCCTACTTCCTCAAAAATTGATGTCTTAATCATCGAGACCCTTCTTGAAAGACCCAATATCATATACAAAAGTATATAGGAAACCACATATGGTTAACAGATGAATTATCATAGAATTGATATATGATAAGACTCTCATGGATAACATTCAATCCCTTGTAAGTCTCCCTTAACAAAATAGGCCCCACAACCTTTTCCACATAATCCACATGCTAACTGTGCAATGAATGACATGGCCTACCATATATGGCCACCTAAGGATCCATCTAAATATAAAACATGGAAATATTACATTATCAGAAATAAATTAACTCTTGATGATTAACCCATTCTCCAACGATGTACAGGGAAAACCAATGAACCATAACCTCCATTATGTGAATTTCCTGCTCAAGATGTCTATTTAATTGGGGATAGTACACTATTATTAATCTACAACAATTCACCAAATAATTCTATAAGACCTGAAAAAAGTGATTCAAAAGATCTATATCTGTTGGATACGATGATAAAATGAACTCTATGTAAGTATAAAACCTCACATAAATATATATTTCCAAGATTATACACCAAGTGAGTCTCACAAATAAATAAGAATTGAGAAACCTTTATTAGTATATCAAAAATCACCTAGATATTGTCACAGATTATTAGGATCCTAGGTAACCCCATCAAAAAGATGATTATGAAATCCTTATACTTTAACATGTGCACTAAAAGTGGATATATGATAAAAAAATTATTCTACTTCTTAACCTTTATTCCATACCAGGTATTTCATTGAGAATCAAATCCAGAAATATTCCTCTTCATCTTAGCCATCGGTTTTGACACATAAATCTATGTCACATCTTAATTACACTAGGATGTATCACCCACCTAAATGAATGGAATTATCTCATTATATCCTCCTTGATGGAATTAGATATTATAACTCTCTTATTCAAAAATATCATATCATCTCTATCTAAGGACCTCCTAGGTATCAGGTCCCCTCCAACTAGTTATTCCCAAATCACAACACAATATATTTTAGAATTCTATAGATCTTTTACCTTGTATATAAAGAAATATTTCACTAATAAATGAGAACAAATTATCAATACCTAATTCTTAAAATCATACATCACCCATTTATCCATCAACTTAACAGGCATCACTTTTCCACTAAAAGTTGTTCACCAGGAACCTTAGCTTCCAGCTTCTTATGACCAATAGTGACTAAAAATAAATTTCATTTTCTTAGTGTATAATCCATATCAAATTTTAAAATTTATATATACTCAATATATCAACTCAACATCATTTTTAGGTCGTTATATTTTAGGATATAGTGAAGGCTCTTTTGGTTAGTCTAGACAACATTACCATCACTGAAGAGATAATGTCTTCGACATATAATATTGTGGAATATGTATACTAGGTATAATCTATGAGTTGGATAGTTTATATCATGGGTTTGTAGATGACATAATAAATATAATATTACCCACCCCTGCTAATTTAGTACTTTCCCAAAAAAACATCTAATGAATCATACTAAACATCATGTCCAATACCTTTCTTAAGAAGGATAAATACCATAGTAGTATTCAACCTCTACTTCAGCTAAATAAATTCCTTTTAACATTTTTTTTCTACATAACTTCACTCCCTTTTTCAGTAGTGTAGTAATAGGTGTTGATAATTTTGGGCATGCCTGGGATAAAATGTCGGTAGTATCTAGCTAAATCCACGAAGTAGATGATCTAGAACATGTTATGGGGATGTGTCTAGGACATCATTGCCTCAAATTTATTTTGGTCTTGTGGAAATTTCTATATCAAGCACCACATACCTAATTAATTTCATCCCGTGAATCACAAAAATTCACATTGATATATTTTTATAAGTATATTTTTCTTGAACAACACTCAGGTCTATATCAATTTGGGTAGCATGCTACTATGGTGTTGGTCGGTACATGATGATTTCATTAACGAACACTATAAAAAATAAGTAATGATATGGTTAAAAGCTATTATTCATGGATCCATGAACAATTTTACTGAATTTATTAATCTAATGAGCATCACCATGTGATCTTATTTACACATCT